>JAESUZ010005644.1:0-600000 GCA_017311185.1 Proteles cristata cristata | reverse complement strand
TCTCTGACCCTCCCCTGCTCACGCTGTCTCTCTCTCTCTCTCTCTCTCTCTCTCTCTCCTAGAAAAATATTAAACATTAAAAAAAAATGAAGATGTGAAAAAACAAGGAGATATTTATTGGGAAATTTCAGGAAATAAGTAAAATATGGAAGGTGGTTTGCAAACGGCAAAGGAATGACCACAAAAACCATCTGGGAGAAGTGTGCATTTAGTTAGTGCACTGGATCCAGTGTAAGGGTTTGAATTCCCATTCTCCTACTACTAGCTGGACAGCCTCTAGCAGGTTACTTACCCTCTCTAGGCCTAACCCCCTGATTTGTAACAATGGGGCAAACAATAATACCTGCTTGATGGCATTGAAGGAGGATTAACCAAATTTGCAAAAAGCTTAAAACAGCGCATGTCATTCTTTGCAAGTCTCAGTTACTTAAAATGTCTTAAATGCAACTCCATCCATGAAAGTGTTTTAAGGAAACTCAAAAACGTTTTTTCTGATGCGAACTTTAATGGTGATGCATAATTTTATTACTAAGGTGGATGGCTGTCTGTGTGATTCCCTCTTTGTACATAAGGTTTCTTTAGATCAACACGAGTGCCCCGAATAGCAGTGAAGTTGGCATTCACAGAGCTGGCTTGACTTTGAACCATTTTGAGAAATCAGGTTGTCCTCTCCACAGGGGAATCCCTGAAGACTATCAGAGCAGCCCCCTGAAGCAGACAGACCCCCTGCCTGCTTCCTGCAAGCCACAACTCACAACATCATTCTCAGCTCCTACCTTCAACACAAACCTGGAACTCACCAGTAGACAATCCTATCAAAACAGGTTATGACTTTAGGACTCAAAAAAAAAAAAAAGTTCCATGAAGGTGTAATATCTTAACAGGGGAAGTACAAATCTCCTCCTAAGAACACTTTCTGGGGGCACCTGGATGACTCAGTTCGTTGAGGGTCTGACTCTTGATTTCGGCTCAGGTCATGATCTCACTTTTGAGTTCAAGGCCCACGTCCAACTCTGTGCTGACAGTGCAGAGCCCGACTGGGATTCTGTCTCCTCTCTCTGCCCCTCTCCCGCTTGCTCTCTGTATCTTCCTCAAAACAGATAAAAATAAACCTTAAAAAAAAAAAAAAGAAAAATTTCTGGCCTCTTTTAGGACTTGGGTAGCCAATATTTGGATAGGATGTTCAGAACCAGAGGATGGAAGAGCTCCTAATCTTTCTAAGGTTCCTGGACAATGGTGTCAATTCCTCTCATACTCTTGACGATTACCGTTTGATAGCCTTTGAATCAACAATGAAATGAAAATGGAAGAGATACTCTGACCTGCACCTTATAAGGATGCTGTAGAGGGCTTTTCAATGATTACCTGAGGAAGAGGCAAGCCGATGGGAACTAAGGCAAGGGATTAATAGATTCAACAGCTGCTTGATGAATTTCTCTGAAAAGAGAGGCTTAAAGGACCCTGCCAGCAAGAAACGGGAGAAAACATAAATGGCTGGTGAGAAAGAGCCAAATGGCCTTTTCCTGTTTCCTAAGAGACTGACTCTCCTATGCTGTAGAATGTGCTATTTCTTATAAAAGCCTCTGGAAATGCACTTTCCTCCCCAAATTCAAAGCAGGGCCACAAATCATTTATAGGAGACAAAAAACAATAAGTAGTGTCAGCACAGAGGAATATATTTTACTTTGCTCTGCCATGAGGAATTACGGTGGGTTGTGATGAGTGGAATATAAAGTAACATAAGTTGCCTGTTGACAACAGAGTTTGAAATTATAAAATGTAAAACCAATATATTTCTTGCACACTATGTAACAGCTGGGGTATTTTTATGGCTTCTAGCAGGATACCATGCCATCTCTCAAAACCCTATAATTCTGTAAGCACGTTAAGTGCAGCCTGTTATTTATTTTGTTTGTTTATCTGGCTTCAAGGATTTCACATGCGGCTTTGCATAACATCAAACATAAAGAAAGCGATCGACACGGAATCGCACCATCTTTAAGAAGGTCCAGCCCTGGCTTGATTATAGGGTAGCTTGGACATTATGCTCAATGTACCAGTATATCTGAGCAGACTGCCATCTTTTTCCTGAAGGAAATGGGGGGGGGAATGGCTCCATCAAAAAATGACTCTGGAATGTTTCTTTCCCTGGTCTGTCCGGAATCTAAGTATAAAAATTAAGTCTTTTATGAGGCTGACAGCAGTGGAGTTCATAGAAGATCTCTTTAAATGACAGATGGTGATAAGCGAGTCAACACTTCTTATGTGCTAGACATCAGCGGTGTTGTAACTGCTGACCCACATTAATGCATCGCACCGCACTGACTAAAGGGCAAAGCAAAACTCTGAGCCGGGCGTCCTGCCCCAAACCAGGACTCATTTCATCATCTCCATTCTGGCTGCTTTGTTCAACCCACACCTCTCCATCAGTACAAAATACTTTGCTGAAATGTTTTAGCTGTCAAGTGTTGGGGTTTTTATGTTTTAATCAAATATCGCATTTTCAATGATTATTTATAGGCTGCACTCCTGGGATATGGAATTGGCTGGAAATGCACTGGGACTGGGGCAGTGCAAGCGGGTGGCGACTCCAGCACATATGTGGCCACGGAAGCAGAGGGTTGGGAAGGGTCTGCTGGGGGTACTCGATAATGCTGTGCTGGAGAGGCAGGGAGCCCCTGTACCCTGCCACAGCTCCCGGCTGCCTCAAAGCAGCAGGGAATCCAGGCACACATCCTCTCCCTGGTGTAAGCAGAGGCCTCTTCTGTGCCTTGCAGGCTCCGGAATTTCACGAGGAGAAGCATCGCTCTTCACACAGCAGTTTGTCAGCTGTCAGCAGCTCCTGACATGACAAAATCCCCAAGCTGGGGTACCGCGGACGCGTAATACAGAAGGGCCCAGTTGTCTGCGTGGAAAAGAGAGGCAACATCAGATGTTGCTTTTCAAACAAAGACCCAGTTTCATGCTTAACACTGTGAAGACAACTTGGGTTTCTGTTCTTAGGATTACAAAAAAAGAAGGAAAGAAAGAAAAAAAGAAAGAAAGGAAAAAAGAATGGAAAGAAAACCTTTGTTCCTTTGAAGTAAGAGCAAGCTATGTGAAATGAATTTTAACCAGGTTCTGCCAATATCTATCAGCGCACAGCATTTCATAGTGCAGATAATAAAAGAGTCTGGAAAAAATGACAGGCAGGAGAAAGGGAAATGTGGCGGCCACGGCTGGAGTGTGCAGGATCCAGGTCAGACGAGGGGTGCAGGCGCCCTTGTCAGATGAATGCAGCTGGGTCTTGAGGGGTGGCGCGGGGGGGGGAATGCTTGCTTGCAGAGGTGTGGGGTTTCTTCTTTAACAAAAAAAATAATTCTGCCGACAATGGGGAGGGGTGATTTTTCCTTTGTAAGACGCCCACCCCTAAGCAAGATAAATTCTGTTGATGCAGAAAGGACTCAGTCATAAACAAGTGGAGGATGGAGTCCATTTTTCATGGTGATCAGTAAATACTACGTATTAGTCAAGTTCACCAACACCTTCTCCTTTAGGTAAGACAAGGGCATTAGGACCTCTTTCCTCCTAAAGAAAGAAGTCAAGAATTAAAAAAAAAAAAAAAAAAGGCATGTCCTCTGAAAGACAGGACATGATAAGATTCAGTGTGTACGATGCCCACAGATGGAACGATAGAGTGAAAAAAAAAAAAGAAGGGCATGCGAAAGGGTCAGGGTTAGGCCTCCTTCTTAAAATAATGTTTTTAGACTGCTTTATGACTCTAGAGAATTTTTTTCTTTTAATGTCAATGCCTTTAGCCACAACCGGTGGAAATAAAAAATAAATTAAAAAAAAAAAAGCAAGCAAGCAAGCTTGAGATCCAGTTATTAATACTGGTGTCTGTTTCTTGGATACTGAAAAGAGAAGCTGGAAAGCCAGAAGCAAGTTCAAGGAACAACTCTAAGATGAGGCTTTGCTCTCGGTAAATTCTCCACTAAGGGAAACAGGGGTCAGCAATCATATTGCACTGAGATTTAGAGCCAGCACACCAACCGCATCTGTATTTCCCTATGGCTTATCTTTTGTTATTCAGTATCGTATTTTCTTCCCTGATTGTATGTATGTTGTGCATGGTTTAGAGGTGGCTGTGCAGAGATAAAAACATGGAAATTTAGTAAAAGGTAAGAAAGGGGACGCAGTGACAAGGGCAGGGGACAGAATCGGAAGGATCAAAGGGTACGCGTAAGCACTAACTCTTCACATGACATGACCATGCGATGGGCTTCCCTGGACCCCTCTTCCTTCCCTACACAAGGTGCATTTTGCATGAGGTTTCCCTGAGACCCTTTCTAGGCCTGACATTCTCCAATCTGAATGATCGCCCCATCATCCCAAGGGTAAAATCACCAATGGTGCACGCATAATGTTGGGTGGGTTTTTAATCGCACACACTGAGAGTGATAATAATTTTAATTGCATTCAGTTGTATTTCTTATTAATCTTGGAACAGAACTGCTACATGTTAAGGCAACTGTGGAGCTTAGAAAACAGGAGCTTAGAAAATAATTATTGTCTAAGAAAACTTAGACTTCTTCTGAAATTTTGCATGAATCGCCCACTAGGTAAAAGGAGACTGAATTGAGGCTTAGCATTTTGGAGTCTAGATTTTGCTCTCTGAGACCCTGGGCAGAGCTTGCATTTTCCATTACTTTGAAGTGAAGGGAGGATTTGGGGTAAACGATTTCTTAGATGACTTCAAAATTCCCTTTTCAAGATGTCCTGAGAGACAGCGTGGAGTAATGGAAAAATCTGGACTTTTCAATCAGCGGGACCTGGACGTGAATCCCAGCTAAACAACTCAATGCACTGTGATGTTAGACAGGCTGGTTCTCTGGATCTCTCTTGGCTTTGGGGATTATGTCAAGCATAGGGCTGTATATAGTGTGTGTGTGTGTGTGTGTACGCACGCACGTGCGTGTGTATGATATGTAACTGAATTTAGGGAATGTTAGTGATTATTACGGAGCCTGTTCTAATTTTCCTCTGACTCTGGGCTTGCGGACCTATAATCATTTTCAGAGTTTATGGACAATCATCTTAGTGTTCATTGTATAGCACAGAGCCCTCTGATTTGTATGTTAACATGTAAGTTTAAGTTGAAACCCCACCCAAATCCTTCTAGAACTTTAGAGTCCTTAACGACTGCCCCTGCAATCTTATTCACAGAAAAAAGCAGAGCCTGAAATACTGTACCTCGTACGGAGTAAACCCCAAGGACACAGCTCCACCTTAGTGGGGAATCCATATAAGCCAAGACTGACCCCTGAATAAACTCAAGGAAATGAAACATCTCCAGTGAAAGGGCTCCCAAGCAGTCCCCCGGAGGTAAGTCAGATGAGCAGACATCCACCTATCTGTCGAGAATGCCCATTTTATCCAAATTATTCAACAGATTTACCCCAGAGTCAGGCCTCTTCCACATCAATTCTGCACTGTTAACCGGAAAAGGAGAAGGAAGTTTTTAGAGGCAAAAAATAATAGGGCACATAATTACATTTCCTAATAGCTATGTGTATGCACACACATGCACTGCATTTGGAGTCCATTTCTAGGGAGGAAACAAAGAAAATACTGACTTCTACTTTGCAGAGATAAAATGCACATGAGCTCGTTTGATTTTAATCCCATATTTTCAGAAAGCGTGCTAACCTATGTGTTACTGGTTTAGTAATACAGACATGGCTGACACGGTGAGATTGAAGAGCCAAAAATTAAGTCCTCCATTAAGAGAAACCTCGGGCTGCACGTAGCCCCAGTCCCAATTCCAGGAAAAGCCTCAGACTGTTCAAGGCTAAAGCCATTCTCGAACCGCCCTCAGTTCAGCTAATTAGAAAGAAAAAAGAAACACTCCTATGGTCTGAGCCAAGGCCGGGAACTGCAGATACAAACTAGCCAATTCCTCACCGCTTGCCTGAACCCCCCGTGGGCCCTTTAAACTCACCTCATAATTGGTCATTTTCAAAGGATTCTCAAAAGTCATGATTGGGTCCCACCAAAAGTAATGAACACCTCACAGATACTGAATGGTCAAAGCTGTTACCAGGGGTGCTCTACAATTGTAATTGGTGCTTATGTGATGATGCTATGTGTACACCCCCGTCCCTTACTCCTTAAAAACCCTGTTCACTATTGTTCTTGGCTTCACCTTGCTGCCATGACGCTGGTAGGTGGGTAGGCCCCTGCTCGAGCTTGTAATAAAGACCCTTTTGTATTTGCATTGGTGCCGGCTCCTTGGAGGTCTCTGAGACTCATGATTTGGGCACAACAAGATCACAGTAGTTGAAAGAACATGTTTATTTTATTGATTTATTTTTTTTAACATCATTTAAATCCAAGTTAGTTAACATATAGAGTAGCAATGATTTCAGGAATAAATTTGAGTGATTCATCACTTACATTTAATACCCAGTGCTCATCCCAGCAAGTGCCCTCCTTAAGGCTAATTGTCCATTTAGCGCATTCCCCCACCCAACACCCCACTGGCAGCCCTCAGTGTGTTCCCTGTATTTAAGAGGCTCCTAAACCATCATTTTTAGAGGAGACCACTGCTTTACTGATTCTTACCTGCGCTTCACTTCTCTGAAGTTCCTCATGCCCCTTGACTTAACATCAGGTGCCATATATTGCATAAAACTTGGTCAAGGGAGTGAATGTTCCAGGAGGAGTTAAGTGATTCATGCGCTCATGTCAGTACCCTTTCTAATGTCATTTCCAAGATGCTGCATGTTGACCACACATTCTGTGTGGCTATGAACCTTAAAGAAACATCGAAGGATGAAATCCAAAGGGTTCTTTCTAGATGCCAAGTAGGCTTCTACCTACAGACTAAAATTAGGCTTCTACACACAGACGATGCTTTACTATCAAGCCCGACATTCTCAACCAATCTAAAAGAGTAACTCTGTGTCTCAGAGAAGGCAACTTGTACCTAAATTTCAAGTCTTCTATACTTATTCCACCCCTCCCTGTCCCTAGGGTCCAGGTCACCTCCTAGGATAGAAACTAATCTCTTTAAAGAACAGTTTGCTTTGTCAGCCAAAATTGCTTCCTGCAGCACGTACAAGTGGCACATTTTCATACCCAAGCCCAGAAGCACTGATATAATGGAAGGCATACAATGGATTTCCCAGCAACACACACAAATGCGGAAGCTACTATAATCAAATGTCATAGAATAAAACATGGAAATGCAGGCTCATTCCATGTCCATCATGCATTGAGCAACTTTAGGAATGTTGTCACGAAGTTACAGGTCCATACATAACAACCTTAGTTCTACTAGAGTTTCTGAAAAATAAGCTTCTGAGCACGTCGTGTACAGACAGAGGCCATGGAATATAGAATCCATTCTCTGCTGGCTTATTTTACTCTAAACAAATTAAGTTCTCAAATTCTGCTGAGCCATGTGAATGCCCATAATATAACACTCACATCTTCAGATCTCTCGTAGGAAGACAGCCAGGACAATCCAATGGTAAAATTAAATTTCTTGCGTAGATTTATTAATATAGTAAATGATGCATTATTATCTTCCTGTGAATGCTATTGAGCTTAATGTGTTCATACTTTATTGTCAGCTCTAGATTTCGTCATAATTCAACAAAATATCTAACAAAAGAGAGAACCTGATTGGCCTGACTACTAACCAATAAAACTTTTGAAGAAAGTACTGAGGTACAAAGTATATATGATTTTCTTGAAGTGTAGAGGAAACCTTAACCAGATCTGTAGCCATATATTTAAGATTTGGAGCCAGGGTTGTTTTTTCAAAACTTAACAAGCTCTGAACTACACCCATGTATTAGAAAGCTTTATTGCCTCAAGCAAAAAGCAAATGTATCAGTATATTCATCATGTTCTCTCCAGATATTTATAATGTTTGCATAGGGGAGAGAAAACCAGGTTACCTAAAAATGTGGTAAGCACACATCTTGCACTGCCCAGGAGGGAAGGTCTCACTCTTTGCCTGTTACCTGAGAATAATTACTAATAGCGTCTACGTTCACTGTCAAAGTTGTGAATAAATTATGGCAAATAAATTATGTGGTCAATTTACAAAACAAAACAAAAAAAGAATTGGATTCATTCTGCGGACACACGGCAAAGAAAGAAAGTACGCGTCAGAGAATCAACCATCCAGTGGCCAGGCAAGAAAGAATGCTAGAAGTCTGATGCCGCATTCCAGAGACCTGAAGGTCACTTCCTATAGTCAGAGAGCAAACTGTGAGTGGGGCAAAAATAACAGCAATGAGGGGCGCCTGGGTGGCTTAATCGGTTGGTTGTCCGACTTTTGCTTGGGTCATGATCTCGCGGTTCATGGGTTCGAGCCCCGCGTCGGGCTCTGTGCTGACTGCCAGCTCAGAGCCTGGAGCCTGTTTCAGTCTGTGACTCCCTCTCTCTCTGACTCTCCCCTGCTCACACTGTCTCTCTCTCTCTCTCTCTTCTAGAAATAAAAATATTAAAAAAAAAAATAACAGCAATGAAACTGTGAGTGACGGCTTTAAAAATGGCATGACAAGAAAAGTGCTAGCAAAAGTTGGAAACAGGTTGAGAAAATGTTTATTGAAAGTTAGAAAAATGGTGCCCCCTGTCCCTCCATGGCAAAACAACTAGGAGACAGTTTCTGGCAGAAATGGGGAAGAAATAAAGTCAACTGAATATACTTTGGGGCCGTGGTCAGATGATTTTCAGGGAGAATGTGAGAAGTGTCACCTGGCTTCTCGTAGCTGAAAAGCTGTGGGAGAGGCCACATATTTGAGAAAAAAATTAAAAAGGGACTGAAAAGGGATGAGCAAATGCTGGATTGGAAAAATAAAACTATTTCTCATTTTCATTTCCTTCATTCTGGAAAGAGAATCAAACCAAGTGGGTAGCTGCTAAGACTCTGTTAAGATCGCTAACAGATTTAAGGCAGAGTGGAAAAGACAACCTCAGGTACCAAAAAAAAGACTCAATCCCATCTGATTTGTCATTTCAATTGTTAAAATTGTCATTTCTCTATTTAGAACTTTTCTTGGTATTACAATGTGATTTCCTTGAGATTGCACACATCACACAGCATTTCTCCAACATCTTTGACCACAGCATCCTTTTGGATACAGAACAGTTATCTGGAGAACAGAGTTTGGAAAATGCTATTGTGTTAAAAAAAAAAAAAAAACACCCGAAAAACAACAATAACAAAAAAAACCACACTTCTTCTATGACCTTTTCTAGTCTGGGAAAACTATTCATTAGGTGTTAGCTGCCTTTGGTTTAATATCCAATACAAATACATTAAAAGAAATTGTATCATTGATTAGTGAGAAGACACACAGGAAAGCATGCAGTGAAGATATAAAATATAAAATGTTCTCTCTAGTTGCTGGAAAGGAAAATGATGGATCTGGTTATGTTCCCCAGTGACTGATCTTATCTTCTGTGCTCTTATTTAAATAGGTAGCTACCTTATTCCTCTGTGATGACCACTTCAATGCTTTATCTTCACATCATCACACCAGGACTCTCCATTTGCTCTGATCATTTATGAGTCATGCGTGCTAAATCAGGTCTGTGATGTGAGTCATTTGGGCTAGATCAAAATTATGAAATGAAAAAAGTTATGACAGGTAACGTGCATGACAATGTTATCAAATAGCTTTTTATAGTGAGTGATTATATTAACTAGCTAACGTAAGTTTCACTTTCTAATTATTACAAGTAAATCTTTTGGAACATGTTACTGATTTTTTTCTTCCTTCCTTCACAGGGTCGTTTCTTTAAATTCTAAATTTCATGTTGATGACCTCGGAGTAATGGATAGAGTTGCTGAATCATACTGTACACCTGAAACTAATATAACACTGCATTAACTATACTGGAATTAAAAACAAATTCCTTCTGCTATAGACAAAACAAATAAACTCTACGTGGGCAGGAATCTGTTTTGCTATCCCAAGTGCCTCAGGTTTGGCACATGGTTAGGTAACTACTTGAAAAAAAAATTTTGTTGAGTTCAAAAAAATATCTCTATGCATGAATTAGATTGGAGAAAGTCAATTCTCTGAAATTTGAAAGGTTTACAGTCAATGAAGGATGACACTTAAGAAATGCTGTGTTTGTTGGTCTTGTTTCCTTCACTTCTTTAACTTGGTGGAAGATATAAGATGTAATCAATTTTTAACAGTAAAAATTAAGCATGCGAACAACTTGGCTCTTCATGAATGGGTCTCTTACCAGTCATTTACTACCTTTACAAAACATACGACATTGATGTATTGCAGTCAAAGTCTAACTGTATAGAGGGAGATCCCATCATAGGTACTCAAGAAAATTAGTTTACCTTAATTTAAACGTTAGAGGTGCTATGTGATTTCTAAAGGAAATAGAAATTTCTAATGATACCAGACTGATTTATACTAGGGAAAGTGGCTTTTTTATTTGGAACAAATGAGTAATCTTTCTTTACCAAAGTTGCTGTTGTGCTTTCTCAACTAGGCATTTTAATTTCCACGTTGACAACCCATCAGAAAGAACCTATTATAAATGATCAAAGCATATCCTTGATAGGTTAGTTGCTTAAAATGACAAGTAGGACAGTTTTGTGATAGAGAAGAAGTGATGTGTGCTTTAATCTCCGTATTTTGATGCGCTGCACACCACGCTGTCTGAGCTGAAATGCATTTTGTTCCTAAAGCTTTCACTAAGTGTTTTCTCTTTAAACATTTTGTCAGGTAGAGAGGTGCTCTGGACTGAATCTGTTACTAATGGTGTAATAACTGTTTTACTACTGAGCATGCAAAAAACCGGTTTGTCTTTCTAATATCTGACCCTAAGCTCTGGTTCATCAATTATGAGAGAAATGAAAACAAAAAAGAAAAAAATAATCAGCAGTTTCCTTTTGATTATTTTAGTCCTTATAATAAAGGAAGATGATAATGATAATAATCATAATAATAACTAATAGTATTTAGAGTTGCCCAGTCCATCTAGTCTAAAAACACCAGATGATTTTAGATGGTCATGCAAACCATCCACCTTAGGAGTCTGAACCAGGTGGGAATTTTCCCATGTCATTTTAGGTACATAAAATGTAACATCTCTTCAGATTTCTAAAATAAATCACAAATCCATCTCCAAGCTCCACTGGCCAAAGTTCATGCAAAGTCACCATTTTACGACTTCCACAGCCTTCCTATTGGAACACTGGGACTTCTGGGGCTTGTGTGTGTTCAGGACGATTACGAAGAGGCCTCTGATGAAGGTCTTGGTGGCCGCTATTGAGATACTCATTCTTTAGGCTCATGTGATTCTCAAGCAGCAACTGACTCTGTTGGTGTCATGGCAAGCTCAGCCACAAGGACTTGGAAGCCCAGCTTCCAAGGTCATGACACACGGTGGTCAGAGAGATGTGAATGAGGGCATGGACCCCTAGCAGTTATACAGGAGCAGAAGCACACAGCTCCTGGGACCCACTCACTTGTCCCTACCACTTGGCCCATAAAAATGCAGTTCACTCTGTGTTGGCAAAGACCGTTCTCTTTCTTCTGACTGCCCAGCCTTTTTACCCTCAGAAAAGCCACTTTGATCCTGTCAGTCTTTTAACATTTTTGAAAACAACTAGCTTACATATATTTTGTAAGATGACCTTTTGGACTTCTGACACATGAGAGATGTCATTCCTTCCTGGCACAAGAAAACAAAAAACCTGTGAGCCACAGCTCCGTCTGCATCTCCTGGATGAGAGAATCATCCTGTAATTCTTCGAAAACAAGGGGCAAAGAAGAAAAGGGATTAATTGACTGCTTCATCATTAACCCCGGGCTGTGTTCATCTCAAGGCATTTAACAGAGTAAAAGCTCTAGGGAGAAGGAAACCTAATAGAAATCAAGGGATACCAGAACAGAGGGGGAAAGGTTAAGAATTAAAATGTGAGGTCAGAGGGGACATCAGAGAGTCCTACTTCAAGTGAGAAGACCGTTGCTAAGAGATTAGACCTGGCTCAAATACTGTTCCTCTTGTAAGATCCCTTCCCCACATCAAAGAGAAGTTGGCATTTCCCCCCAGGTTTCTTTGGTTGGATAAGAACAGCAACAACTGCATTTAATTGAGAACTTTCTTTGCACGAGGCACTATATAAAGCTAAGTGCTTCACATGCATTATTTCTTTTAATCCCTACCAAAAACTCTATGAGGTAGGTCCATTATTTCTTCCCTTATTACTGAGCTTTTTGCTCCAAGTAAAAAACACTGCAAGTCAAACGGACTATGTAATGACCAGAAGTAGATGGAGAGAGAGAGAAGGCTTCAAGTCTACCAGTTTCTCAAGAGCATCATCAAAGAGCATTCAGTCTCTATCCTTCCTTGACATGTTGGCTTCATCCTAAAGTCCAACACCCTCATGGTCAGGAGAAATCTGCCACCAGGAATGGAGCATAATTCCGCATCCACATCCCACAGAATTAGCCACTCTTCTGTATCTTGTTGACCACAAGTAGCACAGGCTTGTCCATCTATGAAACAATTACCAGCAAGGAGCCTGCATGGCAACAAACATCTGAGATGAAGTATCAAAAGTGGAATGGTGTTGGGAACCCCATTTTACACACGAGGGAAATGAAGAGCTAGGAAGTTAAATGATTTGCCCAGGATCACACAGTTGTGGAAAGCAGATGTAGGTCTGCCTAGAAACAAAGTGCATGCTCTTAACTTTTGTTTTAGAACATCTGAGCACATTCTGGAGGTTCTCAGAACCCAAATTTAATTTTTTTAATGTTTATTTACTTTTGATAAAGAGACACACACACAAAGCATGAACGGGGGAGAGGCGAGACACAGACTCTGAAGCAGGCTCCAGGCTCCAAGCCATCAGCACAGAGACTGACATGGGGTCAGTCATGGACTGACTCGCTGACTAACTCATGGACTAGGAGATCATGACTTGAGCCAAAGTCAGACACTTATTCAACTGCTGAGAAGGGAACATTGTGATACTATACTGGTGGGATGGGGGACCCTTTTGAATTTTTGTACTTAATACAATGAAAAGCAAGAAAGGCATGAAAGGAAAGGTGAACATCATGATCAAAGCAAAACACAACAGTTGGTTACCCACCTTTATCTGAGGTCAAGACTGTTAAAGAATTATTTCTTTTCTGTGACTGCGTTTTAACTACTGCTCAGCTCATTCTTGTCATGTGAATTACACTACCAAGTTTTTAAAAAATGAACAAATTACTTCTTTAAGCGAAATGTTTTCCTTCTCTCCTTCAAAAAATTCAAATTGGCCAAATAAAATTCATCATTCAAATATAAATCATTTTTAACAGGTCATATAAATGACTGATTCTATTAACTACTGAATCAATAAAGTAGAATCTCCTTCAGGGCCCTGGGAATTATATGATGGATCTTTCCTTTTCATCAATAACTCTGAATAGGCCTGGGTTAATAAATATTTCATATTTCTCATCACAGATTATTTGTCAAGTAGTAGATTATTTGTAAGTAGGAAGAGCAGAGGAACCTCCCAAACCCTGATCTGATTCACTGTCCGTGTGAACTTACAGATAAAAACTAAGAGGTCCTTCCCCCAAATGATAAGAATGAGACTCATTAGGGGAAAGAGAACTATTCTAAATGAAAATCAAAGTCTTCCATTTGTTTCTTCTTTTCTTTCATTCCATCTTTATCTTACTCATAAAAACTCTATGTTCTTAATGATTTTTATTTTTTTCTGATTTTCTTTGAAGCCTTCAGAGAATTACTTTACTACTATTTTCCATTCTTTCCCCTGTTTTATTTATCCATTATTCTTGTATGTTGTGGGCAAATTAAAGTTCACAGATTTCTTTTATAGATAAATTAAGTCATATGGACAAAATAATTCTAAGTAACTTCTGGTAAAAATGTTTACCCTGTGATGTTTTAAACTCAGTTTGCATGTTTGACAAAGTACTTTTTAAATTTATTTTGGGAGAGAGAAAGCTTGTGCATCCACATGTGAGCAGGGGAGGAGAAGAGGGAGGGAAGGAGAGATAGAAAATCCCAAGCAGACTCCATGACGTCAGCGCAGAGCCTGACCTGGGGCTCAATCTCACAACCACAAGATCACAACCTAAGCCGACAGCAGGAATCAAGTACTCAACTGACTGAACAACCCAGGTGCCCCCAAAGCACTTATATTTGAGCCTCCAAATAAAAGAAAAGCATTTTTATGTTGAGATAGTTTCCTTTTGTGTGTATGCATGATCAAAAATATAATATGACAAAATTAATACCTTCCAGGAATTTTTAACAGACCCTGTTTATCAGTGATAAGAAACTCTGAGGTTGATAAAGTAGGACAAAAGCTAAAACATCTGCCTGAGCACACACATGAGCAATTTTTTTTTCTAATGAGCCTAAAGATAGAAACATTTAATTTTGTTTTAATGACCAACATTTTGAGATGTTCATCTCTTTATTTATTTTGGTCATTCTTGTGACTATGAATGGTGTCCCATGTATATGCATATGTTTTGAAGATCTAATTGGCTTTATTATATGATTCAGCTGGAGAGCATCCCATCTACCAAGAAGAGGGGAGCTCCAAAGAGTATACAAAATGGAAGTATGGAATGTTTTTACAAGGAGAGTGGGGCCAGAAAGTAATGAGACAAAGAAAAGGATTGTTTCAGGCAGGGTTGGTTTCCTTGGGGTGGGGGTGCCTGGGGGTAAAGGGTCTTAGAATGTGGATTAACCTCCTCTCCCTGTGGAGATAGGAGAGGGCCCATAGGGCAGACTTACTGGCCCCAGTATAAAATTCCTGACTGACTGTCAAGACTGAATTTCTAGGGGAGGTTAGAAATGTAATTAGATGAGATATTAAACAGCAGATATTGGGACCTTAACCTAAGTGGCCTGTGGTTTCTTTTTAACAACTGACCCCTCTGGATCAGATTCTCAGGTTAACTGAAAGATGTGATCAAAATTTTAAGGTACTGGGGACATCTCAGCTACCACTCCATAGATTCTAGAAGCCTTTGTTGATCCTTTGTGTGAGATTTCATTATGGTTTTAATTGCACTTCCCTAATGAATGATGACGTGCAGCACCTTGTTCATGAGCTTTGTGACCATTCACAAATCCTTTTGTCAAGTTCCTAAGTTTTTCTCTTACTTTTTAGTTTGGTGGGGGTATTTGTCTTTCTATTACTGATTTATACATGCTTGTTCGGTACCCCGGGTATCTTTTTGTATTTAGATAATTTTCCTGCAATAATGTTTTTCCCAGTCTGTGGATTGCCTATGCAATTTTTTAAAAGCTTTATTTATTTTTGAGAGAGAGAGAGTTAGTGAGTGTGAGCGGGGGAGGGGCAGAGAGAGAGGGGGGGACATAGGATCAAAGCAGGCTGTGCACTGAGAACATACAGGCCAATGTGGGGCTCATGAACTGTGAGATCATGGCCTGAGCCAAAGTCAGAGTCCCTACATGTCCCTACATGAGTCCCTACATGTTAAATGGTGTCTTTGAATGGGCAAACATTCCTAATTTTGAGGAGGCCCAATCTATTAATCTTGTCTTTTTTTTTTTTTAACATTTTATTTATTTTTGAGAGAGAGACAGACAGACAGCATAAGCAGGGTAGGGCCAGAGAGAGAGGGAGACACAGAATCCGAAGACAGGCTCCAGAATCTGAGCTAGCTGTCAGCACAGAGCCCGATGCGGCGCTCAAACCCATGAACCACGAGATCATGACCTGAGCCGAAGTTGGATGCTCAACCGACTGAGCCACCCAGACACCCCTATTAATCGTGTCTTAATGATTAACACTCTATCTCAAGGTAATGATGATATTCTCCTATTATCTTCTTTAAGGAGTTTTAGGATTCTGAGTTTCACCTTTGCACCTATGACCATCTCAAACTAATGTTCATATATGGAATGAGAACTGGATTGCAGTTCATGGTCAATTGTCCAAGTAGCATCTGTTAAAAATGACTTGGCTATCCCTTTAGGACTGACTTGGTACCCTGATCAAAACTCAGTTTGCCATATGTGTATGTATCTATTTCTGGAATTCCAGGTCTCTCCCATTGAACTATTATCTAACATTGTGCCAAAGTCCATAGTCTCGACTGTGTTGGCTTTTTAAAAATCTTAAAATCAGGTAGTATTAAGTTTCCGGAATTATTTTTTCAGAGTCATTTTGGCTCTTTTATGTCCTTTGCATCCCAAAATGAATCAATTTAATAATTTCTTCAAAAACATTAGCCTGCTGGAATTTTGACAATGTTCGGAATCTGTTTATCAAGGATATTAGGTGGAGAATGTATTAACATATGATTTTAAACACTCTCTATTACTTATGAAACTTTTGCTCTAGTGGAACCCTGTCACAAGATGATTCATGATTATATTCTTTGCTTCTTTGTCACTTAACTAAGGCAGCTTGGAAGTACCATGTGACTTCATTGCTTCAACTCTGTTAGTCTGTTCGTTACCCACTCCCAGAAGAGATGTGAGAATTAATCCATCTTGAAAGTATCTTGAAACCTTTTAAAAAGAACTATGTCATTCTAAGCAGTCATTTCCATAACTATTTTCACTCTGAAACATTTTTATAACTAAAAAAAATTGTAAGAGTCTTTTCAATTGTATAATATTCATGACCCTGCAGATGAGAACAAGGTAAGGATTCATGGATCTAGCATCCCAATTTGTAAACAAAACACAAATAACATATACACCTGGTTCACTTTATTTTTTTTAATTTTTTAATGTCTTTATTTTATTTTGAGAGAGAGAGAGAGACAGAGAGTGAGCAAAAGAGGGGCAGAGAGACAGGGGGACACAGAACCTGAAGCAGGCTTCAGGCTCTGAGTTGCCACCACAGAGCCTGATGTGGGGCTTGAACCCATGGATGGTGAGATTATGACCTGAGCTGAAGTCAGACACTTAACCGACTGAGCCACCCAGGTGCCCCCACAACTGGTTCACTTTAATTTTAAACTATAATGCTATCTACCAATGGGATCCTGAATACAGCTTTTAAAGTCTTGGAAGGGAAAAGAGAGTTTACAGAATCAAGTCCACTCGAAACAATGGCAGTCCGTGGAATCCCATTTGTGATTATACTCTCATGATAATGCACAGGAAAACAGAAATCTCTCATGTCATCAAGGAAAATGTAGTGTGCCTGGTGGTCTTGGTAAGGGCTCTGTTCCTTGTGAGGACAAAATTCTTAGAGTGTTTGTCACCCAGCACAGCAGAACCATTGAGAAGCCTCCTTTAGATAGTGTACCATGGAGGAAAATGAAGCTCCAAATGGGCTTATCGATTATTGAAGCACCTAAAAATGCTACTTTAGAATTAGGACATTTAAAACACAGTAGAAGGGAAATTAGAGTTCTAAAGAGTGTTCATGATTCCTTCTATCAAGGCCTGCTTTCTGCAGTGGCTCCTTGAACGTACTATGATATGTGGACAGAATCGTAACCCAAGCTAAAAATCAGCGCCTGTGCCATGTGACAGTTATCCAGAGTGCCTGTCCTCATCTTTGGGACATTGTGCGAAGCTTTGTCACTAGAGAAGCTTCTTTGAATTTCATTGTGTAGTAGTTTAAAGAGAAATCAGTGTATTTTTTAAAGTTCTGAAAATATTCAACTCTCAAAGGTACATTTTAATGCTATAGGGACCTTAATGTTTTGTTATTTCATATTCCCTGATAAAAACTGCACTGGATCAGGGGTCTCCAAACTGTTATGGTATACACCTATTAAGATAATGATGTTGGGGTGCCTGGGTGGCTCAATTGGTTAAGCACCAGGCTTCAGCTCAGGTCATGATCTCACAGTTTGTGAGTTCAAGACCCACATCAGGCTCTGTGCTGACAGCTCAGAGCCTGGAGACTGCTTCAGATTCTGTGTCTCCCTCTCTCTCCGCCTTTTCCCCACTTGCACTCAGTTTCTCTCTGAAAAATAAATGAACATGAAAAACGAGCGGATGCTTAAAAGGAAAATGATGTTGAGCAAAAGTTCAATACGTGTGTATTTATTTATAAATTATATGCATGCAGTATCATTATTAACTCATATCTAAAAACAGAATATACACTTGAGGTAATAGCTCTTTCCAATAATGTTATGCATAAAACTATGTTTGAAACAGTATTCTTAGTAATTTCAATTTTGTTGGCTAGTTCCTTGTCAGAGCTTTTTACAGTTTGTCCCGTTTTTCCTTAAATGAATATTGGCTGACATAGAGATCACTTGAAAAGCAAGAGTGACACCTCTGTCAATGTCTAGTTGTTTGCTGGCGTTTGTGTTACGGTTATAGCCTTCACTCCATGGTTTTTCTGCCATACCCTCTTAAAGTCATTTGCCCTTTTTAGTGAAGAACTGTCTTTCAATCAAGTGGGTGGTAAAATGCACAGATGTCCTAAGCCCAGCACACAGAAGCTACAATACACTATACTACAATGAACACCCACAGACCATGCGGGACACAGGACGGTGTGACATACGGGCTAGGTCAGAAGGTCTGGGTCATTTCACAAGCTCAGTATTAGGAAATATTAATGCGCTTCCTAGTTTTATTTTATTTTTAATTTTCTTATATTTTTTAAACATCTATTTATTTTTGAGAGACACAACGAGATGGAACACGAGTGGGGAGGGGGCAGAGAGAAATGGAGACACAGAATCTGAGTCTCTGAGCTGTCAGCACAGAGCCCGACACAGGGCTTGAACTCGCAGACCGCAAGATCACAACCTGAACCGAAGTCGGATGCTTAACTGACTGAGCCACCCAGGCGCTCCTGTACTTCCTGTTTTTAGATAGCCAAGAGGGGCATTATAATATTTTCTGTATTCCATCTCGCTCACCCACCGAGCTGTGTGCCCCCAGTCTGGAGCCCCAGTGGCTTCCATGACTCACATCTGAAAACAGAAAAACAAAATGTGCTTAAAGGAAAGAAAAGTGCGATTATTTATTAATTCCCCACTACATCGTGCTCCGAGGAGAAATCAAATTGAAAATCAAGACAGGATGACAACACAGGTGAGGATCAAACTGCATTAATTTCTGGTGATATTTATCTAAAGAGACAGGATGACTCCTTTCCCAGGAGAGAAGGAACCAGAGTAACGAAGGATAGGGAGAGGTGACTCTGGGTGGGGGCGTAAGCAGCCTGTGGGAGATGGAGGGGGCTCAACGGGCAGAGAGATAAAAGTGCAAATGAGGTGAACAAATTTCGGTAAAAATGAGAATTAGAAGTGCAGTGGAAATCAAACCAGAGAAGAAAAAAATATATTTGAATTATGAATGGGCTTAAGAATATGCTTTTGTTGTCCTGATACAGTGGTAATAAAAGAGAAGGGAGTCTTCCCCTTGAGATACTACCGTTAACATTTTATCACTGGTAAGATCAAGTCATCCCATGCAGGAGCGCTGAATTACGGTGACGCAGGGACAGGACTTCCTTGCTTCTTATCCTCATCTCCATACTTAAGAAACAAGTCCTCTCTTTTTCTAAAACTCAGAGCCTTTTAAAAAAATTTTTAAGTGCAATTTTTTAAATTTTTTTGTGGGACACAGAGAGAGAAAGTGTGTGCAAGCAAGGGAGGGGTAGTGAGGGAGGGAGAGAGAATCTCACGTAGGCTCCACGCCATCAGCACGGAGCCTGACGCGAGGCTCAAACCCACAGACCATGAGATCATAACCTGAGCCGAAATCTAGAGTTGGATGCTTAACCAACTGAACCATGTAGGGGCCCCTCATGCATTTTTTAATGTAAGCTCCATGCCCAACATGGGGCTTGAACTCACAACCGTGAGATCAAAAGTCACAAGCTCTACTGACTGAGCCAGCCAGGCACCTCGTTCAGAGCCCCTTTCTGTGCCACTCTTTCCAGTCCCGTTGAGATCTTAATTCTCAATTTCTGCCCATCTGCCGCATTCTCAGGCGCCATCCACCCAACCCACAGCTGTTACCCTGTGCCTTCAAACATGTACAGCTCTCTCTCCTCCTAGAAAATGTTCTCTTGACCCAGCTGCCCTTCTAGATCCTGCTGTAATTTTTCCCCCTTCTGCTGCTGATCTTCTCAACTAAGAAGCCTGTATCTACTGCTTCCATAGTCTCAGCCATATCTTGGAACCAGATATGTTCTGGTTCTTACTGTTCTTTGCAGTAAGTGTACATGAACAGCAGTTCAATGCTGTTCTTCCTACTTTGCAGAGACGAATTCCGTATTGTTCTCTTGCAATTGTGACTATGGCCTATTGGTGTTTGACGGCTGCCTCCTACCACCCCTCCCCTTCCCTCTCCCTCCCTGCTACATCCCTAGCCTGGCCTTTTCCATTTCCTCCCCCAAATCCAGACTCCCCCCTTCCTCTCTGGGATCTTCACTGCCCTGTATGACACCTCTCTGTGCACAGCATTACCATTCCCTGAGTTAAGGCACGGAATGTTTCATTCTTCATCCTTTCTTTCAACTTTCTCATATTTTCCCCATCTGCATTTGTCAAATCATTTGCTGCAATAGAAGGACCTGGATAAAAATTAGCTGAGTGAATAAATGTAGGGACATGTATTCCATGCCCCGGCCAAGAGGCATCCTTATCATTCCATCAAATCCACAGTTACTTTCTAACTTTATTATGTTAATAAACTATAGCCATTTAGTTCTGGTGGGTCACTGAGTCACTTTATATAATTAAATGTGCCAAGCTACTTAAATTCAGGTTAACTAGCCAGGAAACAGTAAATTGGAGGATGTGATTTCACCAGAACACAGCAGCGGTGAGTCGGGCAGTTTCTCGTGGTCACATCCTATGAAGACTACAGGGTGGCTATTATCCAGGCACGTTTTCTTACTCTAAATGCTCTAGGATTAAAGCACAGTGAGCTACAGCAATGTTCATCAATGTATACACAAGACAAGAGCTGTACAAGGGTATATAAGGGTGGAATACTTAAAAGGCCAAAGTCCTAAAACATAGGCAATGGCAGATGGTCTTGACACGCTTCTATTTC
Source organism: Proteles cristata cristata (assembly GCA_017311185.1). NCBI lineage: Eukaryota > Metazoa > Chordata > Mammalia > Carnivora > Hyaenidae > Proteles > Proteles cristata. Next base: position 578,967 of record JAESUZ010005644.1, on the reverse strand, counting down.
CACCTTTGATAAATTTCAACTAGTTTTGTTCTTGGGTTGCCTGAAGCCTGGTGTGTGTTGAAGTCTTTCAATTAACTAGCTAATATATTTAAGCTTTTCTCTGAGAGTGACATTCACCACTTTCCCTTTGGAAGTGCTTGCCAATCGATACCAGTGGAGACGCACTCAAAGTCACGAATATGGTGATTATGTGGCTTCTGTGGCCGCCTGAGGAAGCCGCTTCCCTCCAAGGAAAACTTGACATGTGTAAGGTTCCTACATTCCTTGCCATACAATATCCCTGACTTTCGATCTGGTTGAGTTCGTACAAAATGAAAATCACATACACCCTTCTGTTTCTTCCCAACAGCTTATTCATGAGGGTAGGTTAGCAAAATGTGGAATCTGTCGACAAGCCTTCCTTTCTGGTTAGGGGCCCTCGTCCGCCAGTTTGGAAGCTCACATCACAAATTCCTTTTATGAAAAACCCGAATTGCATGAAACAGCAAAGTAAATAAATGTTAACACATGACACAGTCTTCTAAAAACAATTATATGAGGTACCTTGTTATTCAAGTTTTAAATCCTTTTCTGTTCAGGAGGCCTTGTATAATTATTCCAACCACGACTAATGCCTTTTGCCTCTGAACCCTTACAGAAATTAAAATTTTGTACTGAATGGTACACTTCATGTTCTATTGCTTTGTTGGTTATTGTCAATTACCTGCCGTCTTTGAGGTTGGAGACTGTATCTTATAACCTACATCTCCACCATATTGCACACTGCAAAATGTGTAGCTGTGAATCAGCATTCACACATCTCCTGACCAATTAATGCTGGCCAGGGAGTAGGAGGAGTGTGAAAAGTAGTCACCAAAACAGTGACAGAATGAATTCTCCAGGAATTTCTAAACTGTAAGTAACACAGGTCCAACCAAACTTTTTTTCTTCAATGTTTATTTATTTTTGAGAGAGGGAGAGAGTGGTCAAGGGGGAGGCAGAGAGAGAGGAACACAGAGGATCTGAAGCAGGCTCTGTGCTGCTGACAGAGAGCCCGATGCAGGACCTGAACTCACAAACTGTGAGAACATGACCTGAACTGAAGTCAGGTGCGTAACTGAATGAGCCACCCAGGCTTGTCTTTATTCATTCTTTCATTCAACCAGTATTTATTCAGCTCCTACTATGTGCAGACACCACTCCCGATGCTTAGAATGGATGAGTGCACAATTTACAACAAGAGACCCCCTCCTGGGGAGCTTGCACCAAAGCAGAGTGACACAGACGTCATGTGATAAACATAATAAATCCTTACAAAATATAACAGAACACTATGGAGGAGAAAAGAAAACAAAACCAGGGTCAGTGGTACTAGAAAGTTAGTGGTAGGAGATTTCAGATATCTGGTAAAGACCTGAAAGGGACGAGAGCATGCCAGGTGTGAGCGTGTTCTGGGCATAGACGGCAATCTATGCAAAGCCCCCCAAGGATACTCATGACTGGCATGTCAAGGTCAAGGCCATGTGGCTAGAGCAGAGTAAGCAAGGGGGAGAAGAGGAGAGACAGAGATCAGAAAAGCAAGAGGGGGTTTGTGTGTGCAAGGGTGCCCGGGTGGCTGGAATCTCATCAGGTGGGATTTTCAGGTAATTAAATAAATGAAACTTCAAGCCAAGAAATGAAGTTTTAGTCACCCGAAATGGAAAGCCAATGCTAATGCAAGGTTCTGAGCAGAGGAATACATTTCATTTTAGAAGATTCACCCTGCTGTATGAGAGACAGAAATTGAAGCAGGGAGACCAATGAAGAGGCTACTGTAACTATAAAGGTGAGAGACGAGAGTGGCTTGAAGTCCAGCGATAGTAGAATGCTATTTAGATCATAGATTTATAGTTTAGATTCTAGATATTCTAGATATATTCTGGAAAGTAGAATCAAGAAAATGTTCTGACAGGGGAACCTGGGTGGCTCAGTTCATTAAGCATCTGACTATTGATCTCAGGTCAGGTCTTGATCTCAGAATCATGTGACCCGCATTTGGGGCTCTGCACTGGACATGAAGCCTACTTTTAAAAAAAAGGGGGGGGGGAAATGTTCTGAGAGACAGACTTGGGAGTGAAGAAAAGGCAGGAGACAAGGATTAACACCAAAGATTTGGGCTTGAGCAGGTGGCAGGCTGCAGGTGCCATGTAACTAACACTGGGGACACTTCAGGTAGGAGCCAATAGCAGAGGAAAGGTTTGTAGCTCCATTTGGGGCACGTGAAATTAAAAACTTCTATTAGATAGCAAAACAGACACTGAGGGAGCAATGAGATACCCAAGTCTGAAGTCTGGATATAAGATGTGGGCTGGACCATGGTTATGGTGTTAAACCAGACTGGCCAAGAGCAGCCCCTTCTCTGACTGCAAAGTAGTTAGACAGTATATGACAGCTCGGTGTCCACACTAATTTGTGTGAAATCATCCAGGTTCTGATAAGGAGAGACAGCTCATAAATTGGCTTTCACCACCTTCTACTTGTAATGGGAATGAATATCTGTTAAAGACAAAGATCTATATCTTACACTGACCACCCCCATTCTCCAATTTGCATTTTCTCCGAAGCAATGGATACTATATAAAATGAGGCATCACAGAAAGATACTTCCCTGAAAATATAAGTGGTAGGCCCTATGAGAGGGAGTTGGATGAAAAACAAGCATCCATCACTCCTTTATGGGTGTTCTTGAGCCATAATCAAAAGCCTGCTTACATAATTTTGTTCCAGTATCTTACTTGCACACATACCAGATTCTCCTATAAGTATGTATATGTATGTATGTGTATGTGTACACACACATAGATGTGTATGTGTATATGGCATACATATATAACAAATGTATGTTTTGGAGGCAGTGCCTTACATGCCAGTTTATTACCATGGGATCAATTTTACTGATTCAACAGTAAAATGACCAATTCAAAGTAAAACACTGCTCCTGTTCGCCATTATGAAAATGAAGGTTAGGGATGCCTTTTCCCAAGAGTGATTTTCTATTTTTTTTAATGTCTATTTTTAAGAGAGAGAGAAAGAGAGGAAGAGGATGTAAGCAGGAGAGAGGCAGCGAGAGAGGGCGACACAGAATCTGAAGCAGGCTCTAGGCTCTGAGCTGTCAGCACAGAGCCTGATGTGGGGCTTGGACCCAAGAACTCTGAGATCATGACCTGAGCCGAAGTCAGACACTTAACCAACTGAGCCACCCAGGTGTCCCCCCGAGAGGGATTTTTCTAAAATGTACATGTCCAATTCACCAGATTAAAGATGGTACTGTTAACCTGAAGCCAGTGTACAGTTAAGCTAATTTTAAATACCTGTAAGCTCCCAGAGTTATACAAACCAACCCCTTCTCTTTGTCAACAGTTCTGATTCTATCTCTATAGCACAGGAAGCCTTGACCCAACCTTATCTTTAAATAATTAGGAGATGCAGAAAATGTTTCTAAATAACACACAATAGAGCAACAAATCTTTACTGTCCTGAGAGGCCAAAATAAAAAACAAACAAACAAAAACAGGAAACTACCAGGGCTACTTCATAAAACCAGCACAAGGAATCACATGCAAGATTTGGTGATATGCCAGTTATCTGTTGTGAAGCCAACCTAGTATTTTCAGAGGAGTACCCTGAAAATCTCCTTTGTGTTATTCAGAGATCTATGAAATGTCTCTGCATTTTAGTTTCTCCCACTGGAAGATAAAAATTAGCACAACATTTTCCCTGAAAAGTGGTAGTGAAAACAGAGATTACATTAAAAACCCTTGTAAATTCTACTTACCTAAAACGCCATGCAATGCCAAGGTATGAATTCTTTTCTTAATAATAATAATCATTTGCAAATATTAATTTAATATGCAACAGAAAAAATACTCAACTGAATTCCTATATCAGGAAATCCCGATAAATGCACCATCAATAATTCTATTATGTGTATATATCACTCATCTCTGCAAAACTTGATACAAACAGATACATCGAAGTCTTTCCTCTTGGCAACATAAAAGCTGTTTTATGACCAACTCATTGGCCTTCAACCACCTAATTTTGCAGGGCACATATTTTAAGCGGACGAGACTCAAGAATTTCAAAATATATAACCTTCCTGAGCTAACTTGGGTGCTGACAGGAGAATCTGAGACTGTAATTATTCTAACAATAGCATCAGGTTACAAACTCCCTCACCACATGGGGTCAAAAGCTTCCCCTAGAAAGGCAAAGGTTTCTCCGTGAACACTAGGCACCATGGCTCATAAAAAATTCATTATATTGCCCTTCTCTTCCTGTGGTAAGACAGATGTAAAATCAGGAATTTTCCCTGTAGATCCTTGTCACAGCCCTGAGAAAATGAACTTGGAAACACACACACACACACACACACACACACACACACACACACACACACACACTGACAGAATGTGTTAGTCTGATGAACACACACACACACTGACAGAATGTGTTAGTCTGATGAAAGAGTTGTAGGTAAAGCAGGTCACACGCCGCAGATCAAAGGTGCCACGCGTTCAATGGCGGCCTCTTAAGGTGAAGGACCGCCATATGCATGTGCTGGGACCAGCCACTCCAGACAGTTACAGGCAAGGAGGTGGAGTGTCGAACATGCAGAGAATAGGCCTATAATTATTCACAAAACTTCAGGAAATAAACATTCACTTTCAAAAAATTGTTTTCAGCTGCTTTAAAGCCCAGTGACAGCTAAATTACAGTTCGGGGAAAGAAAAGTTTCCATTTTCTAATTTGATGCATTTTGTTGCATCGTACTACATTATCCAGAGTCAGGCTTCAAACCACAGGCTGAAAGCCCCACGCAGCTGAAAGGGCTGTTTGTCCAGCCACACAGTGTGCTAAGTATGCTGGGAGGAAAGTGTTTGGGGACCCGGGGCGATTCTTTTGGTTTAACATTCCTAGGATTTCCACAAGTGCTTTTTGGCCGTACATGCTGTGGCTGCTCCCTCAGCATCTTCTTTGTGCCAAGCTGTGATATGTTTATGGAAACTCCGCGAGCCTGCCAGGGAACAGCCCACACTCACATGCTCCCATGGCTTGGCCAGGAAAGGAGGGGATGGGAAGGTGGGAGGAAGAAATCGTGGGAATCGGAACGCCAAGTGTCGGGGGCTCAGAAGCTGGACGGTAGCTGTCAGGAAAATAAATAAGGGGCCGGTATCTGACAGTAGAAGAAGGAAGAAAGGAAATTAAGTTTTTATTAAAAGAGATAACAGAAATGCTATCGGCCAGGCGGTTTCCCATGGCCCGCTGAGTCGAGTGATGAGGGATCCCTGTGCTATAAATGATGGACTGTCAGCAGTGGTCTGTGGATGTACACTCTGAGATTCCTAGAAGCCTTGTTCTACCGCAGACCTCACCCTCATTAAACATTTAAGACCCTCCAGCCAATTCGATATGAAAAAACTAAGGATCCTACACACTTTGTTTAATCTGAGGCATTGAGGTAGGTTTTTCTACCATAAATCCTGGGCCACAATCAATTAGAAATACATATTCAAGAGGCACCTGAGTGGCTAAGTGTCTGATTTTGTCCCAGTCATGATCTCATAGTTCATGGGTTCGAGCCCTGCGTCAGGCTGTGCTGTCAGCTCAGAGCCTGAAGCCTGCTTCAGATTCTGTGTCTCCCTCTCTCTCTGCCTCTCTCCCACTCACAGCCTCTCTCTCTCCCTCTCAGAAATAAACAGTAAAAAAATAAAATAAAAATAAAACATATACCAAAAAAATACGTATTCAAAAGGAGAAATACTTAACAATTTCACACACTGAAGAATGAAGCCAAAAGTTCTGGCTGAGATGCCTATATATCACAAGATGAAGGTAATATTCCCTGATTCCATCTCATTAAGATCTTATATTTTTAGTTATTAAATGGTGGCTCAGTTGTTTCGACTCTTGATTTCAGCTCAGGTCATCATCTCATGGTTTGTGAGGTCAAGCCCGGCATCTGTGCTGACAGTGCAGAGCCTGCTTGGGATTCTGTCTGTCTGTCTGTCTGTCTCCCTCTCTCTCTCAAAAATAAACAAACATTTTTTAAAAGGAACTAATCATCCCTTCCTTTATATCAATGCATTTGCCTGTCAAAGTTTGCTACGCAATCAACCACTGATATGACAATTTTTTTCACCCCAAATGACATGCATGTTTTTAAAACCATTTACCTTTTTTAAATTGTGAATGGCCCAAATGATTTAGGATAGAAAAAAAAAGATGAACCAGAGGACTTGCTCCAAATGAGGTAGACATCTTTACTCGTACAAATTAAAGGTGTTCATATGTATCTGCTTCTTTAGAAATTTTTTTTAATGTTTGTTTATTTTTGATACAGAGACTCAGTGAGACTGGGAGAGAGGCAGAGAGACACAGAATCCAAAGCAGGCCCAGGCCCTGATGCAGGGCTCAAACCCATGAACTGTGAGCTCAGGATCTGAGCCGAAGTCAGATGCTTAACCAGCTCAACCACCCATGCACCTGATATGTACCTGCTTTTTCAGGGCACTGAATGGGAATAACCCAGAGGTCCCAAATAATATCTCTTATACTTCCCAATTTTAGTATGTACAATTCTTGGGTTGTATTAAAAATCAACCTTTATTCTAAATAGGTTTTCTAATGCAGTTATTATGAGCAGTGTTTGGTTTGCTACATGATTCACAGTGGTGAATCCTTCAGTACTGGTGAAGCGGAAGATTGGCGAACTTCAGTGTACTCAGTGGACTGGGACACTCCAGTTTTCAATTTAATGGGTTGTTTTGGTGTGAGAAGGGCTGAATCTTGACTGACCAATGAGAAAATAATTGTGTGGGGCATGAGTGCTGTGTAGTTTGACTTTGGATTTTAAATAAAGTTATATTTACAGAACCAAAAAAAAAAAGAACTATACTATATGTCTTATCATTCTAATTCATGAAATCATGCTAATTTCTGAATTTATCTTAAAAATACTAAGAAAGAAATGCAACTTAAATCACATTTAAATTACATTTAAAATCTTTGGAGGAGCAAAGCATGGCATAAATAAACAAATTTAGTTACTACATGTGTATTCTTATCAAAATAAAGACAAGACTGCCCCAGAATATGTGTACCTCAGTTTATATATTCAACAGGAAACTGAAGACCATGAATTATTAAAATCTCTCAAGACAGAAGATGAATTATGGAAACATAAGACATTTAAGTAAGTTTCAATAAGATGTCTCATTAAGATGACTCTGTAAGTTCACAGTTAAACACATAACCTCTTTTCCAAAAAATAAATCAATGGTAGATAAAATCAATTAGCAATCACTCACCTCAAAAAAACAATATAAACATCTCCATGTACTCAAAGTACAGAAATACAAAGAACCAGTAGAGCTGAATTCAGTGCTCTCTGGATTCTGGGACAGGTTGGCCAGAATTGTGGGTCCAGCAAGGTCAACAGGTTTAGAAATAGAGAGGGCAGGCAGAAGCCAACCTTAATATTTAAATCAAATTTGAAGCAAGGAATCTCTCCAAACACATCATGACAAGAGGCCAAAGAAAATCCCTGTTGATAAGCAAGAAAACCAACAGCTAAAACAATGGTTTATTACAAAGAGACTTAATCTGGGGGGAGCTCTGTTGGCAGTCATTAAAATGAGGGTACTTACAATGCTCAGTTCATCTTTTGCAATGTGCAAAAGAGGTTACAAAATAAAAGGTGGAGAAATAAAGAAGAAAACAAGTGGCTATATAAAGAGCTTATTAGAAATTAGGAATAAAATAATGAACTGAAAAGTATCAATGAATTGTATAACTGCTGAAATAATCACAAAGGCAGAACTAGAGAATTTTAAGAACTGATGAATTCACTTGAAGTGTATTACAGAGAGCAAAAGAAAATGAAGAGCATGTAAGAGCCAGAGGATAATCTGAGAGGCTCTAGTGGAATTCTAAACTGATTTCTTAAAAACAAAAGGGGGGGGGAGCGGTGGGGAATTATAAATGAACGATATTTGAAGATAAATAGCTGAATAACTGAAGAAATCCATGAATCTTTATACCACAAATGTATTCTGAGTCCCAAAAAAGATACATAAAAATAAATTCCACATCTAGAAACACATTGCAAAACTGCAGAATATCAAGGAAAAAAGAGAAATCTTAAGCTAGCAAAGCAAAAAGACTGTATATCTACTAGGAATAATTCTCAAGCTGGGACAATCTTCAGGGAGCAACAGTTGAGGCTAGAAGACCACCTAAAAATATTCAGTACAATCTTCAAAGTGCTGAGAGAAAGTAACTAGTAACCTACAATTTTATACCCAACTAATCTACCACTTAAGAAAAATAAAAGAATAATAATAACAACAATAACAAGATTTACAGCTAAGTCAAGAGAGTATAAAGCATGTATTTTAGCAAGAAGAAAAGTAAAGTGAAAAATTACTGAGAAGGAAAAGATAATGTTAAGCAGAAATTGATTAAAAATGCATCAGTAAAAATAAAATTTTAAAACTGCATCAGTAACTTTAATGTTATTCACAGCTGAAATTAGAACTATTTTTACCATGTAAAACTAAGCTCTACCATAAAACTAAAATAATAACATAATAATAATAAATTACAAAATATATACTTATTTATGTTTTAGCCATAGAGAGTATAAATATTTCCAGTAAAAATTCTTTAACAGTTCACATTTCTGGTGTGATGTTACAAACACCCCATGTTCATACTCCCTCAGCACCTCTGCACTTGTTCTTCCCCTTGTTTGCAAATGTATCCCCTTAAATTTTCTCTTGGCTTTTGTCTCTTTCCTTAAAACCTCTGCTCAAATACTGCCCTTTCAGAAGTTAGAGGTCAGAGAGAAGGTGACAAGTCTATTTTAAATAGCCCTTCTTTTATTTGTCACCAGAATAGAGTATATCCTTTCTGATATAAGCCTCATAAAGACATTGAGCTAATGCTTGTGGAGTAAATGGAAGAATGGATGAAGGAAAAAGAGCTAAAATAATGGCAGTAGTGCCATTAGCAACTAAATATTGTCTGAAGTATTTCTTAAAGCAGTAATGTAAACTAACAAATTATTTGAATAGCCTTTGCAAATGTTATAAGTACTGTCATATTGCCAACTATCTGGAAAAGCAATGGATCATGTTTACACAGCAAATTCAAGCTGCATTCCATACATCATCTCATTTAGTCCTCATAAGAGTATAACTGATGGAGAAACTGAAACTTAGAAAAACAATGCCAGTTGTTCAAAACTACTGAGGTAGTGAGTAGTAAAATCAATATAGTAACAGAGGCCTCTTCAATTCTAAAGTCAGTACCTTTCCTACTCCACTAATCTTTCTACTCAGAATCTTCTAGTATATCTATTTCATGGGAGGTAAAAAGTCTAACTACAGGCCAGGCTTATTTCAACAGCATTATTACACCTTGCAATCTCCTTACCTCACAAAGGAGGAACTACATTTCCCAGAATTCCCTTCCCCCCATGATTCCAAGTTATAATTTGCCACTCAGTGGTTTTTACATGAGAGCAAGAGAGTGGGAGATGGAAGGACAGGCATGGCTCTCCTAAGACACTGGCAACCAGACAGATGGACACTGATGACATTCACAACAGGTTACCAGGGAGCTGTTGAGGACCAACTGCTTTATAACTTCAGGCTGATATCAGAGATTGTCTTCTGATCTTTGCTTCTTGGGTTCTTCCAAAGTAAGCCTTCAACTGTTGTGTTAAAACCCTTTAGGGACACCTGGATGGCTCAGTCAGTTAAGCAGTCAACATTGTCTCAGGTCATGATCTCACAGCTCATGAGTTCAAGCCTCACATCAGGCTCTGTGCTGACAGTTCAGAGCCTGAAGCCTGCTTCAGATTCTGTGTCTCCCTCTTTCTCTGCCCCTCCCTGGCTCGTGCTTTCTCTCTCTCGCTCTCTCTCTCTCTCTCTCCCTCAAAAATAAACATTAAAAAACACAACTTTTAGGGGCACATGGGTGGCTCAGCTAGATGAGCAGCTGACTCCTGATTTCAGCTCAGGTCATGATCCCAAGGTCATGGGATCGAGCCCAATGTAGAGCCCCTGTGTAGAGAACCTTGCTGAACATGGAGCCTGCTTGGGATTCTCTCTTCCCCTCTCTCTGCCCCTCTCCCTTACTCTCGCCTTCTCTCTCAAAAACAACAACAACAAAATCCTTTATACCTGAGGCACACAGAGTAGGTTCTGAGTTCCTGACTGAATCCCAAATACGCGCATTTTGCATGTGATATTTTTATTTCATCACAACCTCTCTTAATCTTGTACCACATGAAAAAAAAGTGGAGGCATAAAAACTTGTTGCTCTAGATCACAATCCATGACCAGGGGTTGATCCCTCAAGCATATGCTGATTCTGCTTCAAGTGGAGGAGTGTTTGGGGAAAAATGAGGAGACAGTTGGGCTTAGTGAGAAAACAAAGTCACAGTGTCCCAGCAGTATCACTAACCGTGTGTGGGTCCAGAAGCAGGAGATGGTGGCAAATGTATTTATCAGCCAAGTACTAAAATGTCAAAGGAGGGGTGCCTGGGTGGCTTAGTCGGTTAAGCGTCCAACTTTCGCTTAGGTCATGATCTCGCAGTTCGTGGGTTTGAGCCCCATGTCGGGCTCTGTGCTGACTGCCAGCTCGGAGCCTGGAGCCTATTTCGGTCTGTGTCTCCTTCTCTCTCTGACCCTCCCCTGCTCATGCTGTCTCTCTCTCTCCTAGAAATAAATAAAAATATTTAAAAATAAATAAATAAAATGTCAAAGAAATGAGAAAATGACAACTCTGGTTTAGACCTCAGTGACCCAAGTTGATGCTCGAGAAATCACAATTTCATTGGGCAACTGTTTAGCCCTCTGCACAAATCAGGATTAAAGATGTCACCTCTTGCCTTAGACACTGTAAATTAGCTATGCGATTATGTTTTACTTTCATATTTTTAAAGGTCTCCCCATCATTTTTTATTGCCAATTCAATTACAATAAACCCTTAGTGGGTGAATAATCCTTCTTCTGAAAGGTATTTATGGTAACATGTTCTTTTCTGGGCTTACTCAGACAAAACAGTGGCTTTTACTAAAAGTCCTTGCTCATTCATTCAAATGTGTTATTCTTCCCAAGGTGCTGAGTAACCTCGCAGAGAAGCCTGGCTCATACTTAAGATCAATAACAACTGTAATGTACTCTATGTGGCAAGATTGGGTACTTCCTTCATGAAAGACTCAAAGACTGTAAAAAGAAGAGTGTTACTGTTACCCAGTACTTGTATTCTTGTTTTACAAGCAATATGCAATTTAATTTGGATTTAACTTCCCCATTCAGTAGTCTGTAGTTCTTTCAGAACGCCAATATGAAGGAAATGGCAAATCAGAAGAGTCTGGTAAATGTGCATTTTAAACATAAGGCAGGCATTTATTAGATCTACCATGTGTCCAATCTTTGTTCTTGGTTCATCGGGCCACAATTCATGTCAAATCATTTATCTTATTTTTATTTCAAGGCCACAATTGATAATGATGTAGCTTTGCAGTTAGAGAACATGATTAATAGGCCTCCTTAGCTTCTGATGAATGGTTGGTAGTATAAAAAAGGAGCAAAATCAACAACCACCACAGAATATACAAATAGTGATCCAAGAGTATAAGGCCAATCCTTTGCCTGTTTCTGGGAAAGAGGGCAACCATCTGATGAGAATCTGGACTTCCCTGCCTGGGGCTTCTGATTTACAAGTCAATTTCTATCCTTAATTTATTTTCTGATAAGGCAGAAGATCCGGACTATATTTTAACCAGATTGTGTCATAGAGGTTTTTAAAACTGCTTTCTCTACATGTCTAATTGGAGGTTAATGGGTGGTTTGGTTCAGCGAGGGTGTCTAATGTCTCTTGTTCCCATTTCGCAAGCAGAACGTTTGGACCACAATTTGTCAGATGATTATAATCTGCTTATAACCATTCAGGTGGCCACTGAATTGCCCGCAATCTGCACCATTCATCAACTCGCCTTCTTGGTTGTTAAGGGAACTGAAAACAGCAGCTCAGCTATTTTTTCCAATCTGGTGTTTTTCATGTTTCCCCCACTTTGTCATGTTAGTTACTTAATTTCTCTGTTTTTGCATTCACTTTCTCACTCATTGTAGAAAAATACATCAGTATTTTGCTGTTACCATGATTTTTTTAGCTTGCATAAAAACCTGGCAGTGCCTTTTAACCTGACCTCGATAAGGAGACTACTAAAATTTTCACACTGAGAGATGTAGGAGGGCTCCAAAAGAAAAAAATAGGCTACTTCAGTAGCATGAGAAATAATGAAAACGGAATCAGTTGCCTCTCTATCAACCAAAATTATGTCCATGTATTGCCACTCTCTTCATCTATATCACAGTTAGTGGAAGTACTTCAGTAAATATTAAGAATCACTATAACATTCCTGAGGATGCTGGCTCTTCTTCACAGATAAAACTAAGGAGAAAGCTGAGCAAACATCACACGGGTTTCATTCACAAAGACAAGTGTGTAGGAAAATATGGCCAAAGCCGTTTGGCCTTTTCCTCAGTTTAAAAAAAATCCTTTCTTTAATTCTTTTTCAATCTATTTTTTTAAAGAGTAATCCAACAAATATTTAATGGATACTTAATTTGTTACAGGCTTTTAGATATTCAAAAGATAAAAGCACCCTCAAGAAATTCTAGAAATGGGGATTCACGCAGTGAATCCAATCCCATGCCTCCTCTTCACTCCCTATCCCCTTACCAAACTGTACCACTGAACATGTGATACCTCTGTGAAAAATATAGGAACCTACATAAATTACAAAATACACTTATGATGTCTTCTGCTAAGTGGAAAAGTGTGTGTCTTTTGCAAGAGAGAAAAACAGATTCAAAGTTTATGACTATTGCCTTCAGGGGAGATGAGTCACTATACTATCCAAGGTGTATGTACCATACCCCCAACCAAGCTGTTTCTCCCTGTATGTTTCGGGAAAGGCAAAAGAAGCTACAAAGCTTTGATAAAGACAAGGACAGGATATCATGGGTATATTTGGAAGGACCAGCTAAACAACAAGTCTTGCTTCAGTAGGAATGAACGTCCTCCCTAGCAAACTCTTATCCCTGATCAAGAGACTAGATCTCTAAGAGACAGTGGCAAGAAATAAGTTGTAGGTAGTCCCTTGCTAAATGTTTGCTTACCATTTATTATTCATTGGACATATGTTCAATAAATATTTCCTGAGTATCGTGCACTAGACATATGGCATTTACCAAAAATCCCTTATATGCCAGGTAATGCAGAAGTATCAGGGATTCTTCTGCGTCCTTGAGAAGGAAACTGAAAATTCTAGGAAGAACTTCAAATTCATTCTTTCCCCCCACTCAGTGATGACCCAAAGGCTTCTAACTTCTGTTTAGGAAAGCCACACCCATTTTCTTGGGATAAATTTCCCAAATATTCGTTGGGGGTGGGGGGGGACCCTTTCTGTTACGAAAATTATACATTAAAGAAGTCAAACTGGTTCTTTCCAACTTGTAAATCACGGTTGAAGAAATAAAGAACACCCAAGCCTACGGCAAATCCTAGACACCTAATAATAGAAATATTTCTGACAGAGGAGATTGAGAAGAAATCACAAAGAAGGTAATTTCTTGACCACCTTCGTCTCCATGGTGCTAGAAACTTGTAGAAGCAAAGATTTCTCATTAAAAAAAGGAAAAATGTGAGTTGTTTCACTTAAATTAGGTGAAATTCTACCTGAAAGGACTCGTTTTTCCTTTCAAGAATTTAATTTGGGAGGCTGTTAACCCCTCAAGTATCAAACATAGACATCTCATTAAAACCCTCCTGAAATTTGTAGTAAGCAATGAAATAGATCCCAAGACCAGGAAAATAATTCAGCTATGTACTAATCTAAAATGTACACCAGGTATGTACTAATCTAAAATGTACATCAGGTAACAAAATGAGGCAGGCTTAATTAAAATCAAATACCCCGTTTCTTTTTCTCATTTTTCTATATTTGTCTCTTAACTTAAGCTAGAGTTTCAAAGTAATTTTCTGCTTTTCTCCACTAAGATTTCTTCTCTTTTTTTCTTTCTCCTCCTTTTTCAGACAGGTCTCCATGAGTTTGCTGGCTACTGCAAAGAGCCTAGCTCCATTAAAAAATCAACCTACTCCCTGCTTCTCAAATATCTGATAAGAACTTTTGCCTGTGTTGGGGCGCCTGAGTGGCTTAGTCGGTTGAGTGTCCGACTTTCGCTTAGGTCATGGTCTCGCGGTTCGTGGGTTCGAGCCCCGCGTCGGGCTCTGTGCTGATGGCCAGCTCAGAGCCTGGAGCCTGTTTCAGTCTGTGATTCCCTCTCTCTCTGACCCTCCCCTGCTCACGCTGTCTCTCTCTCTCCTAGAAATAAATAAAAATATTAAAAAATATATTAAAAAAAAAAGAACTTTTGCCTGTGTTAAGTCTACAACATATAATTTTGGGGGGATTATATTATGCCAATTATATTGTTCCTGATTACATTTTTAAAATGCTTTGGAGCAACTAGTTTGCATTTCATATAAAAGCAAATAGGTTTACGACTCAGAAATTTAACAGGTGCTTGGAACAACACATGAAAGAAGGAATCATTCTTTGTGATTCAAGGTCATATCCTGTTTTTTATAAATGGAATTCATTTAAGGTTATATCAAGAGCATACATTTCATGTGATATAAAGGAATGAAATATTGCATAAACCTTGTATCTTCTGTCAATATTGAATTTTTGCTATGTATGACTAGTAATGACATCTTTGTCAAAGGAGTGAAGCAATTTCTAGAAATGTTCACTAAATGGACCTAGCCACCAGATATGTGCTTTTCATAGTCTTGTTGTCCTACATTATCACCAATCTCTGAAATACATTTCAGCCAGTGTTGCTGTCTGTTGTGAACAAGAAGAATGCCATGCCCAGATTGGGCAGGGGGCCGCGCTAAACTGTCTCAACTATCAACATTTTTTTGTTTCTGTTTTACTTATTTCTGAGAGAGAGAGAGAGACAGAGAGACAGAGAGACAGAAAGACAGAATCCGAAACAGGCTCCAAGCTCTGAGCTGTCAGCACAGAGCCTGACGCGGGGCTCAAACCCATGAACTGTGAGATCATAACCTGAGTCGAGGTTGGACACCCAATGGACTGAGCCACCCAGGCATCCCTCGGCTATCAACAGGTCAACAGTTAGAGCGTGCTTGCCGAATTTGCTTCTTCCAGAGCTGATCATACTTCAGAACGGCACGCACTGATTCAAGAGTATCTTCCCACTGGTACGGTGTCTCCTGTTTGCAAAATCTGAAACAAGAGCAGGACCCATTTGGGTGAGCAGCCATTTCACGGACAGTATGAGACTTCTATATCCGGTCTTGATGTCTCCACAGGAGGGGGGCCTACGGTTAGTTCTAGATTTCAGTTATGCAAAGAAAATGTGTTCATTTACCAGAAACACCTGCACTGCTCGTAAAAGGTCCTCTCTGAGAAGGAGGTACTGGGGAGATTGCGCAAAGTGAAGAAGAGTGTGCTGAGGGGCAGACTAGAAAGAATAAGATGGAGAGACATAATTTAGCTCTGATACAATCCCAGAGGAATGGAACAGAAGGAAAGGGGGGTGGGGACTGAGACAGGAAAGGAGGAAAAGCATGTGAAGGTTGGAACAGTTATCTGTCCACCCTGAGAACAGGTGCTGGTGAGTTCCCAAACGGGACTGAGGTTCTCAGAGAAGCCTTACACACTACTATGTCTCAAGCTTGTTTGTTGGTGGGAAAGGAAGACAAAGGACAAATCTGACGGCTCCTTCTCATTCACTTATTCCCTTGGATCCAAGTCGGCCCTTTGGAAGATCAATATCCTTACCTCTATCTCTTCGTTTCTGGGCTGCTCTGGGTAATGACCGCATGAGCTAGAGTCTTCAGGGCTCTCATTTAGCCAGTGTGCATGTGCCATGACCAACACTGCAAGTGGTGTTTCTAAAACTGCATTCACATCTGCAAAAGTAGTGCAAGTCATCCCCAGGTCTGCACCAGCAAATATGTGCATCTAGAGTGGTGCAGAGATTGAGCCCGTACACAGACTAAGTCAAGATTGAGAAAGCTGATCACCGAAGGGAGGACCAGTTACTTCCTCCTTTGTGTTTCTGTAGCACCCGATATATGCCAATGTTATGATTTAACCCACTGACTCATAATCAGTTATTTATATGTCTGGCTCTCTCCAGAAGATGGTGAACTCCTTCGGGAGGGTGACCTTGCCTCCAGATTTGGCTGAGTATTCATCTCACTCCTGTTCAGATTGGTTCACACCGGATAATTATTTTAATTCCCTCTTTCAATGACAAAGGGTCCGGTTTGGATAACGAATTACAGAATTACCATACTCCTATAACACAGGCCATATCTTATGCAATATTCAACATACATGAGGACCTGGTGTAATGTCTGCATCTTAACACCTGTTCAAATAAGGATACAATAACTTTTTTTCAAAAAAAAAGAAAGAGTGACAAGATTGAAGACCTTGAATAATTTGCAACGTTAAAACAGAAAAGCAAAGATAGCAACAAGATGTGCTGAATTAAGACACGTAATTGGCCTCCCAGAATTTCATGGATGGGAGGCAAAAATGTTATAAGTTAAACACATCTCGGTAAGTCGACTTCCATTTGTGGTTACTGAGAGAGTTGTGAGAAGGAAGTAATATTAGTCGATGAATAGGCATTAAGTACTGCCATTTCCTCAGTGGTAATTATGTAGCAGGCATTGGGCATTTCACCTGCTGGCAAACACTCCTAGGGCTCACCCAGTAAGTAGTTTCTGATTTTGTTTGGAGGGGAAACATGTCCCACCAAAAATCCCCTAATTTTCTAGCTTCCATTATAAGGGATTGCCATGATTTGCAATAACAGCCTCTGAGACGTAGTAGGAACCTACTCAAAAGATTTTCAAAACAGGAGATGCTTCTTCCTTCTCACTTGACTCATAGGAGTGAACACAGTATCATAACCAGAAATAGGAAACACACATTAGTAGATGCCCCAGTTGTGTGCTGCCAAATTCCATGCTTATCATGTTGTGAGAAACGAGACCCTAACTATTCGAGCCATGGTTACTTGCATTTTGATGCCAACACAATTTCCAACTGATATTTTAATTCCTCCAATACCCCTGTGGAGTGGAATCATATGCAATTTTGACTTAGACAAGTAGTAATTTCATTCATTTCATTTTTCAAAATCCATTTAACAAATATTTATTGAATGCCTACTATGTGCCAAATAATGACACATGACAGTCAACTGGGAAAACAATGGCCCTTACTTCCAAATATATTACCAAACTGCTACTGTTTAGCCCCCTAATTCATAAAACTCAATTACTGAACTAGTGAACCACATGAAAAGGATAATTACTTGAGTGTGAGTCAGACATGATTAAGATGAAGGTTATACAGAAAAAAATTAATTCAAACCCAGCAGATCATTTCCTTTTAACATTCATATGAGAGCGACTAGAAATTCAGTATCCTGCACAGTGGCTTTTACCGAGTTCAGAAAATTGGAACTCTATAAAAATAGGGAAAATAGATTAGGGCAATTCTTATAACAGCCTGCAGTTTAAAAAGAAAATGCTACAATTCAGGACCCGTTGGGGAAGTGCTTTAGTTCCTGTACGATTTCTCTTAAAAATGTAGGCCATGGCCTCGGGACACCAGCTTCAATCTGAATCCACATGCGAGTGATCTTTTTTGTTTGTTTTATTGCCAAGAACAACCAGACTTGGCAGGAAAGCTCTGACACACAAGGGTTAGTTCCCAAAGAGTACCAAACGTGTCTTCTAAGAACTGTGGTCAGACATTCTAATAAGGTTCCTACGGGAAAAAAAAAACAACTCTTGATGTAAGATCTCAAAAACAAAACATCAACAACAACAAAAGAGTTCCTTTAGTTCATTTTTTAAAACTTTCATAAAGTTCGAAGAATTTCCCCTTATTTTTTAAATTTTTCTTAATATTCTTTCTTCTACAGGGGTATCTGGGTGGCCCAAGGAGCTAAGCATCCAACTCGTGATTTTGGCCCAGGTCATGACCTCATAGTTCGTGAGATCAAGCCCCGCTTTGGGCTCTGTGCTGAGAGTGCACAGCCTGCTTGGGATTATCTCTCCCTCCTCTCTGTACACCTCCTCTCAAAATAAATAAATAAACGTTAAAAAAATACACTCTGACAAAATCTTGATTTTCAAAGTATACTTTCCAAACATGTACATAGAAAGAATACTCTAATGGTTCAGCAGATATAACAGTAATTTTGAGATTTAAGGACTCTACCAATTTAGCTTGAAAAATGGAGAGAAAAATCAGTTTTGCTGAGTGATATTTCTACAGAGATTATGTGAGGATTAACTGATAAAACCACCTATTATTGTGTCTTTGCAACTAGAGGGACTAAAAAAACCCACCAACTATAAGTGAGGGCACTGAAGATTGTCACTAAATATGTAGTAACATTTCAATAAAAATGTCATATTGTCTATTTATGGCTTACGTCTATCAGTTAGCTAATCCCAAGCGCTAGCAAATGATAGAATCTACTATAGACAACATGGGTGTTGAAATACCTCTCTCCTCAGAACACTATGCTTCTGTAAGTGCTTTCTGGTTCAGTTGAGGTTATTAGCTTATCAGAAAAAATACTAATAATAGGGTGCCTGGGTGGCTTAGTTGGTTAAGCGTCGGACTTTCGCTTAGGTCATGATCTCACGGTTCGTGGGTTCGAGCCCCGTGTCAGGCTCTGTGCTGACTGCCAGCTCAGAACCTGGAGCCTGTTTCAGAGTCTGTGTCTCCCTCTCTCTCTGATCCTCCCCTGCTCACGCTGTCTCTCTCTCTCCTAGAAATAAAAAAAAGAAAGAAAGAAAGAAAAAAAAAGAAAAATACTAATAATTTCCAAGGGGAGCTAAATAAAATGAACCTGGAATTCTGGTCTACCTGACACCATCTTCTCCAAAGCAAAACTTACGTCCTGCACACAGGAGCCTGAGGAAACCAAAAGCGTGTCCGTGTCAGGCAGCATTACTGTTTTAAGGATGAAACCTCCAAAGGAATATGAGATAACAGCAACTGCAAATGGTCACATATTAGCTTTTTTTTCCAAAAAAATTATTTGCTGATATTTTTTAATTTTATAAGATATTTGTTTAGGGAGGGACACAATGTGAGGGGGGAGGGGCAGAGAAAGGCATGGACAGAGGATCTGAACTGGGGTCTACAGTGACAGCAGAGAGGCAGATGCAAGGCATGAACTCACAAACTGTGAGATCACAACCTGAGCTGAAGTCAGACGCTTAACTGACTAAGCCACCCAGGTGCCCCCAAAATTATTTAGTTCTTAAAATTCTTTAAAAAAAAAAACACCCAAAATAGGTAACTACGAATAAAGGCTTCTGGATCCAATGATGAGTCAGCTCCAGTGGATGGAAGAACCATGTTCCAACTATCTACCAAGCATTCCACTTAAAAGAAGTACTTGGGGGGCAACTGGCTGGTGGAGTCAGTTGAGTGTCAGACTCCTGAGCTCAGCTCAGGGCATGATCTCACAGTCTGTGTGTTCTAGCCCTGAATCTGGCTCTGGGCTAATGGCACAGCACTGGCTTGGGCCTGTCTCTCCCATTCCTGTCCCTCCCCAGCTTGCATGTGCATGTTCTCTCTCTCTCTCTGTCTCTCTCTCAAAATAAATATATAAATTTAAAAAGAAGAAGAAAAAAAGAAGTACACTGACTTTATCACCAGCTAAAAATGAAAAGTCTTGAAAACAAACAGATAAATTAAATAAATAAATACATACATACAAATCTTGGCCTCCATGTGTCCTCTGAGTTTGTGTGGGACCAGTGACTTGGCTCTAATCAATAAAGCACAGTGAAGTTGACAGAGTGCATGAGGTGCATGAGGTGACTCGTATGTGAATGTTACGATGCTCTGTAACTTGGTAACATCCATCTTTCAGTGGTCTCTCTCCCTTGTTAGCTTTGAGGAAGTGCATGGCCACGATGGGTGTCCCACGTGGCAAGGAATGGCAGGTGGACACTGGTTGCTGAGGGTGGAATTCCAGGTGACAGCCAGCAAGAATCTGAGGCTCTCGGTGTCACAGCTGGAATTCTGCCAACAGCTTGAGTGAGCTTGGAAACAGATCTTGCCCAGTCAAGCCTCCAATGACCCTGCAGACATGGTTGACACCTAACCGTAGCCTTGTGAAATCCTGAGCAAAAACCCCAGCCAAGCCATGTCACGACTTGTGACTAACTGGGCTGTTAGCTTGTTTTCTCATCTTTAAAAGTTTTATAAATAAGTCTGGAACGACTTGCTTGAACATGCACATTTTTGGTTAAAAAGTCATCGATTTTGTATGCATTTATTTTACTTTAAAAACAGTTTTTATGTTTTTTTTTTATTATTGAGACAGAAACAGAGCATGAGTGGGGGAGGGGCAGAGACAGAGGGAGACACAGAATCCGAAGCAGGCTCCGGGCTCTGAGCTGTCAGCACAGAGCCTGATGCGGGGCTCAAACCCACAAACTGTGAGATCATGACCTGAGCTGAAGTCGGATTAACTAACTGAGCCACGCAGGTGCCCCTTATTTTACTTTCATAAAGTTATACGCTGCATTCTGATACGTTTACTCAGACATGTATCTCCTGGTTGCTGATAGATATCCTCCAGGACTTACAAACTGATAAATGATAATAATAATAATAACAAAAGCACAGGTGCTGACTAAAGTCATAGAATTGCCAAAGGATCATTAACTTGGATAAGGTCTGGCATGCCCGATCCAAGTTTGCTGAATGAATGGAGAGATATCTGAGGGTGAAATGATTTATGCTCAGCAGCCTCTCTAGCAACTTATTATCCAAAGCAAACAGATGTATTTTGCAAAGCATTCCACATGAAACACACTTGAGACTCAGTTTACTAGGGAATAGGGTCTTTTTTTCCCATGCTAAAGGCCCCTCGGCTTTATTTGACCCAACTGATCATCACATTTCACAGCTTCTAATTCTCTCTTTAAAGATCTGAAAAAATTATAAACTTTTTTTCACCACCCCATCCTATAAAATCAATTTCTAATTGTAGAGAACAGATATAGAAAGCATGGCTCTGTACACCGTGTATTTATAAATATTTGTAATGCAAATCACAAATAGGAAGTAATGTTTTTTCAAAGTTTTGGTCAGAAAATTGTAGCTATGGACTATAATTACTAATCTAAGGGAAGATCTAAATCAGCACTATCTTAAAGGAAAGTCTGGACTATTTAAAGAGCCATGATTTATCTCATGGGAACTTCTATCCAAGCATCTTCTAGTATTCACAATCAGAACTAGTTTATTCAAAGCCTGTAGGAGACAGATTGGCAATTAATGATGGGGGAGGCCCGGGTGAGGGCTCATGAGGGTCATCAGAAGAGGGTCTGTGTTTCCCCCACCTGTCACTCAGCGTGCGGGAGAAGAGGGTAGAGGGATGACAAATCTTTGGACGTTTTAAGACAAAGCTGGAAGATGTTCCATTTTAACATTTTACAAACCAAATCAAATAGATCTGCTGGATTCTGCCAACAGGCTGTCAGTTTGTGATCCGGAGACTTAGGATTTGTTTCTTCAATATGACAATTGTACACCTACTCAGCAACTAAGGAAAAGAATGTAAATTAAGTGGAATGGGGAATTAACAGGAACAAATTTGCAAAAAGGGATGGCGAGTCAGGCATAAAATCAATAAATCGATATCTGTATTTTTCTAAGGCCTCACGTACTTTCCATTGGAGAACAGAACATCATCAAAGGAGTCCGTGCTGAAATTCACAAGCACTTAAAATTTTAGGATATGTGCTTGTGAAGATGTTCATCAACACCTTTTCTGGTGGAATAAATGCTGCAGGTAAATATGCAGAGAATTAATTATTGACAAAGAAGAAATGAAAGCAACAGATCATCTGGGGGAAAAAAAGTTTCTGTGGATGCTCCCTCTGGTTGTCATGAATGTAGGCAAACAATTAGCAGACTTTCAGCTCTGCTTTCCAAATACACGGTGTTTGATCACTGAACTAGATAGAGCTCTATTTGGCAAAGCTCACTCTGCATCTTGAATTTCAAAAGCACTGAGGTAACCTTCTGAGCCAGCTTTCTTGAAAGAGCTCCCCCATGGTGGACATAAAAAATGCAAAGTGTTCTCTGAAAATATGCTCTCAAAGCTACATGGTACTACATCCAGCCAAACTAAAACTCTTCTGATATGAGCAGATCAGGTTGGAATGTTCTTTTAGTTTTAGCAGAGACTTGGGTTTTTATAACTTGCTAGGTCTACATTCTTGGAAATTCACATCTTGGTTTTAACCAGGGTAGGAAATTAGAGCACTACTCGTACAGTTAACAAATACAGGATAGAATACTCAGAGAATTTTTTTCTTCCCCAAGTTAGGTTTCACTTTGAAACCTTAGTGATGATTTACTCCACTTACAGAAAAGTGTAGACTGTTTTTTGCAAGGGTCTTGAGATTCACAAACAATAGGAAAAAGAAAACACATACGAGGACAACAAGTGGGGGAAGAGACTATTATCCAAAGAAGACCAGCCAAGAGGGGAGTCTGGAGGAATGTGCCTGTTGGGACTGAGGCCCAGGGCAAGGCTAAGCAGGTGTGAGAGGCCGAGAACAGAGCTGGAAGCCAAAGTGCCTAAAAGAAGCCACAGTAAGTGCCAGCAGACAACAGGACAGGAGCTTTGTGAACAGCAGATGTGACAAGTTACAGAATGGACCCCAGAATGTTCTGCCTTCTTGCTAGCATCTGATATGTCAAAGAGTAGGAGGTAAATGGAAGTTTCTGTCTATAAAGTCATCTTTGAATTTAGATTTCAGGAAAAACCAAGTTCCAAAACACATTCTGGTGTGCTTTTTTGTTGTTGTTTGTTTGTTTGTTTTTTGTGGGTTTTTTTTTTCCTTTCTAAGTTTCTAAGTCAGGACTCCAGTGACAAATGCGGACCATTTTAAATTGCCCATTCCCCACAATCTGGTTATATAACTAAGTTATTGGACATGCCTTTTAAAGATACCGTTTTTTACTAATGTCACTGAATTCCCTATGTTCTGAATACCTTATTTCAGAGAAAATTATAGGAAGTTAATGGATTTGAATACATCTTCCAAGATTTACATTTAAAGAATCAAGAGCATTTTTTTTTTAAGTTTTTTTATTTTGCTAGAAAGAGTATGAGCACCAGCAGGGGAGGGTCAAAGACAGAAGGAAAGAGAATCCCAAGCACAGAGCCTGATACAGGGCTCAATCTCACGAACTACAAGATCATGACCCGAGCTGAAATTGAGACTCAGATGCTTAACTGACTGAGCCACGCAGGAGCCCTCAAGAGTATATTTTTAGGGGCGTCTGGGTGGCTCAGTCGGTTAAGTGTCCGGCTTCGGCTCAGGCCATGATCTCACAGTTCATGGGTTCGAGCCCCCCGTCGGGCTCTGTGCTGACAGCTCAGAACCTGGAGCCTGTTTCAGATTCTGTGTCTCCCTCTCTCTCTGACCCTGCCCTGCTCACGCTGTCTCTATCTTTCAAAAATAAATAAAACATTTAAAAAAACAAACATATTTTTAAGAGGGAGTGGGTAAAAACCTGCATTAACCCTGGAATCCAGTGGACAAAACTACTCAAAAAACCAAAATACTCAGAGAAAGGGCTATATCCTGTGCATCCAGGTTAATTTAATGCACCAACACCTCTTTCTCTAGAGAGGAATGCCTGCCGATGGACAAAAGGTCTTGATCAATCCATCTATCTCTCAGGGAAGAGAAATAAAGATGAGACAGAGTGAGTGGCAGTTACGAATATGCCTTATTTGTATACTTTGGTTATTTTAGGTTGCCCAAATTACCCTGAAAACTCTCAACAAAGAATAAAACTTTTGTAAATTGGGCCCCAAATTAAGATTTTTGCAAACTGGGAGCAAAGGAAAGTCAGAGCCATAAAGACATCTCATATCCTTATCTTTGAGGAATTCAACTTTCAGAAATAAAGAAGAAAACAAAAATCTTAGCAGCCGATGTTCATGATAGTGGGTCTTTTTAAAAAATATGAGTGAAAACTAATTTCCTAAAAACTGTAGAGGAAGATAATTAAATTTTACAGAATATTTGAGAGCATGTCAATTATAAAATATTATTTGGAAAATAAAGCAGAAGGCAGAACTTTTAAAAAGGATATTTTCACATGACAAAAATGCTTTTTGTTTTATTTGTAGATTTTCTATACTAGACATAAAGATAATTATTTTTTTAAGCAAAAAACACATTAAGATAAAAAGATTTTTATTGTTTTTATTATTTTTAGTTGTTGATTTATTTTTCAGAGAAGCAGAGAGAGTGTGAGTGGGAAAGGGGCAGAGAGAGGGAGACAAGAAATCCCAAGCAGGCTTTATGCTGTCAGCGCTGAGCCCCATGTGGGGCTCGAACTCAAGAACTATAAGATCATGACCTAAGCTGAAATCAAGTCAGAGGCTTAGCTGACAGACACCCAAGTGCCCTAAGATAAAAAGATTTTTAAAAACAGCTCCCTAGCAGATAAGAAAGTCGCCTGTCAGGGACGCCTGGGTGGTTCAATCGGTTAAGCATCTGACTCTTGATTTCAGTTCAGGTCATCATCTCACAGTTCATGAGATCGAGCCCCGAGCTGGGCTCTGACAGCATGGAACTTGGTTGGGATTCTTTCTGTCCTTCTGTCTCTGCCCCTTCTCAGCTCACATGCATATGCTCTCTCTCTTTCCCTCCCTCTCTCTCTCTTCCCGTCTCCAAATAAACAAACTTAAAAAAAAAAAAAAAAAAAAGGAAATTTGCCTACCAAAAGCAAGCATGTGCTATTTCTCCTCCTCCCCATCCCCCCACTTCTGTTCAAATATTAATGTACTTTTGTATGTTTCCAGCCGACACTGTGGATATTCTGGCTCACTGCTGTCTACCGTTTGACAGTAATTCCATTATGTTCTTATAGATCTGTTTCCTTCAAATACGTTATATCATTATTTGTGCGATTAACATAAGAATCCCTAGACAAGACAGCCCCGTGTATTCCCAAAGACAAGGGTCTGATGCATCTGCAGAAATCAGTAGACTTCTGTGAACGCCTCCTGTCTAAGCCCCCAAACAGTCTGGGTCTCTATCTTGTATCTTGACTTTTGCTTTCTAACAGTTTTTTAATTTTGTCCAATGCCTAGCTGTGAATGAATCTCTGCTTTTCTGTGAATTCAAAAAATACTACTTGATAAGATTTTTACTAACTCTTTCCTGCCTAATTACAAATCTCTGAATTTAACAATTTTCAAATTTCCAAATAGCTTAGCTCCATCCTAAGAGCATTAAGTCCAGTAATTTCCTTGCCTGTTTATTTTACCTATCAAATGCAACTTTATCTAATGTCACTTTTTCATAGTCTATGGGAACTTAATTCCAACCTAAATAAAAATTAATATCGTTCTTTTTTCTTTGCTGTTGCTATCATTTCATGGGTCCTCCTTTCTTTTAGACCCCCTTCCTGTCTTTCCACCAGTTTATTCTTTTCTCTTTCCCAGAAGCTCTCAGGAACTCTGATGCATTGTTTTGTACCCCATCATACTTTTCTTTACAAAGCAATTTTTCAAAACATCATCAGAAACAGGGCAAAAATGCCTGGTGGGTATATCCACGATCACTTTTCTTTATAAAGAACTCCAGTGACTGATCAAACACTTTTTCCAACAAATGTTCTAAACTTTCTCTTCCATTTACATACACATCACCAACCTTGTGAGAGAAGTGGTTTCTATTAACCATGCAGAGGTAGTGGTTACATCTGACCTGTATCTTTACGGAAAGCTGGAGCTTGAACAAGCAGAAAAACACTCAGGGCTTAGAGTGAAACAAGGCAGTTTAAGAACAGAGGGTTTGTGTGGTAAGGGTAGCTCAATACCTCAAGCATCTGATTCTTGATTTCAGTTCAGGTCATCATCTCACCATCCTGAGACTGAGCCCCACATCACATGCTGAACATGGAGCCTGCTTGGGATTCTCTGTCTCTTTCTCTCTCTCGCTCTCTCTCTCTCTCTTCCTCCCCCTCCGCTCCCTCTGAACCACCCCCTACTTGTGCATGTTTTCTAGATTATTCTAAGAATAAAAATAGAGGGTTTGATTAGTGGAAGGTAACCTTTGAAAGGTGTGAGGGAAACCATCTCTGAGGTCTCATAAATTTCCAGAGAAATCATTTTATACTGATAACAGGGAAAATTTAATGAGAAAGCCGTTGGGAGTACAGGGCTACTGTCTTTAGCATATTTTCTTAGCTCATTAGTAGCCGTTGAGCATAATAAAGAACAAGTACCAATGTTAGGTGCACATTTAACTGTGCCTAACGAGTGTATGTGAGTATCCTCTAAAAAGAACACTAGCGAATAGGGCTAAAATCTATGTGAGTCAATGAAGCACTTTAAAGTCTTCCTGGGTACAGAAGAATGATGTTAAGTGCTAGCTCCCTGGGACCCTCCTGTTTAGTGTCAATATTACCAAATTACTGATCATTACAGAATAAAGCAGAGTTAAATTTAGGCTCATCCACGGCCTTAAAATGTTATCCCCTTAAAGCCTGGCAGGTGCCTAAAACATGTGCCACATGAAGCACATATCAGCAAGTATTTCCTAATGGACACCACCAGGCTGTGGCTCAAAGAGCAATTTATTGGAAAATCTCAAGGGTCAGAGACTGAAGATGTAAAATTGGATTTTTTTTCTATTATATATATATATTTTTAAAGTTTATTTGTTTATTTTGAGAGAGAGAGAGAGAAAGAGAGAGCATGCGAGCAGGGGTGAGGCAAAGAGAGTGGGAGAGAGAATCCCAAGCAGGCCCCACGCTGTCAGCCCAGAGCCCGACATGGAGCTCAAACTCACAAACCACGAAACCATGACCTGACCCAAAATCAAGAGTAGGATGCTTAACCGACTGAGCCACCCAGGTGCCCTCTGTTATAGTTCAATTGGGAATGAGGCTCAAAGGTACAGGGAAATATGCTCCTTGTCTCATGATCTAAGTTGGGGGGATAGCAGGGAGCCCTCAGCAGTCAGGGACAACTGTCCACCTGTGGGTCCTACTGCGAGGGGACCAGTGTTTTCCAGCTACCAGCAGACGGTCCTCACCCCATCTCTCTCCCCAGGAGTCACTCATAAGGAGAGGAGTGGCACTAAGCAGGGGAATGGAGCGCAGGCACCTCAGGCCCTGGAAGGGTGCCTACTGAGGTGCAGACTCCACAGGTGCACCATGGGGCAGCCAGCACAGGGAGCATAAGAATATCCACATTGAAAAAGATGTTTAGAAGCCTCAGTTTCCAGCGCGTCTGCTGTCAGTGAAAGTAACCACTGTGCCCTCTGCCCCACTGGAAAGAAAAAGAGGGGCATGAAATTATACCATAACATTTTGGAGAATTATTGAATATAGAACCTGGTCCAGGGAAGTCTACCAGGATGATGCCTGTTAGAGCAGCTCACTCTATCAGTGTCTGGAAGAACCAAAGTGTCAGGTGCCCGGAAAGAAGAGGGCATCTTCCCAGTTTTCACTGGCCTCCAAAGAACACAGAAGGGAACCCAAATACCTCCTCTGCTTTCTTATGTGAGAGAATTCAAGGTGACAAAGCAGGAACTGTGCAGAATCTGGCCGGCCGCGAGCTCAAGCAAAGGGACACCCAACTCAGGAAATGGATCGTGGCATATACTAACTGGCTCTGGCAGAGACAAAAGAGGTAGCTCATTGCCCCTTGGAGGTGAGGAAGGTTCTTCCAGGTTCTAGCAACAGGGGAGGCTAAAGAGAAGGATGTTGTTCCAAGGAGCAGGGGACTACAACTCAATGGTGGCCTCCAGTACCAAACAGACCAGACTGAACTCAAACAAGCTAGTGACACTTTCCATAGTTGACCCGCTGTGGCCTCTAGAGCAGAGGCTTCTAGTATTCATTGATGGGAGACAAGAAGGGGGGACCAGAAAGACAGAGTCCAAAGGGAGGAGGGAAACGAGGTCTACTCAACAAAACATGGAGGAGGAGATCATGCCTCTCTCCTGAGCCACAATTCCAGCCACTATATCCAAAGCCAAGGCTGGGTCTGGTGAGATATGAGAAGGTGTGGGGGAAGCAGGGAAGGACTCAAGCTTGGAAATGAGTCTGAGGCCCATCTTCTAAAAGGAACAAGACCGAATTTTCAATAGCAATTGAAAATGTCTTAAACCAAAACATCTGGAAAATTAAGAAAAGTGGCCAAGATTTCATTACACAGAAGTGACACTGTCACTATAGCACAACTGGGGGAAGGTGCAATTAAAATACCCAATAAGCTGACTGCTAAGGCATTCCAGTGAATTGGGAAAGGCACTTCCATTTCTCACTCCACAGCTGAAGAAGAGCGTGATGACTTTCAAGTGGCTACTTACTAGTCTCATCTCCAAATCAGGCCACAACTATGATGGTTTGTTTAAAAACCAAAGTATTAGCCAAGGTCAACTCTTTTGAGTATAGCATGAGTGGTTCAAAAGATGAGCTGTGGAGTCAGAGGTTCATGGGATAGAACTCTGTCGGGAGCCAGGTCGCTTTCATCTAGTGGAGCCTCAGTTTACCCATCTGAAGCAGTGAGGAGAGTTCCACTCACTTTAGACTGTTGATACAAATATTGGTTGGAATAATTTATGAAAAACACAGAGTCCTTAAGATGCACACTGTCAATACTGTTAATGTTGATATAAATAAAGTATCTCTCTGACTATCTGTCTAGATGACAGCTGTGATCATGGTAAAATTCAATTATTGCCCATACACTGACCTCTCTGCTTTGTTCCAATGAAAGGCGCCAAGGCCCAGTTGGCACATGTTATAACAGTGCCCTGGAACAGGGCAGATGGACAAAAAGTCTTGCAGAGATACTTAGAAAATAATAAAATACTAGAAGTGCTTGCTATCCTACTAACACTTTGAGATGGGAATTTACACCAATCATTGTTTAGTTATGAATCAAGCTGAACACGAGAAAGTAAATATGACTTTTCTAGTACCTACACGGTTCTTTCCTTGAACACTTTTGCTTCCCTTTCCCCTCATTTGATTTACTCTTGATTTTAATTTTGTTGCAGGTATATTGAACTCCCCCAAGGTGGGGAAGACTGAACTGTGATCTACTTCTATATATTTGTTCAAAAAAACCCGCCTGTGTTTGTGCCAAGTCAGTATTTCAGTGCACTTGTCTCCCTAACCCCTAGCGTTGATGCCAGCAGCCTAGGAAGCAAGGGTAGTTCTCAACTATCTAACCAGGCTGTTGGCACAGTGGAGAAAAACCTCTGACTATGCAAATTGCCTCAACTCTCAAAAACTGAGAAAAAAATGGAAAAAAAAAAAAGAAAGAATGATTTGAAAAAGTATCCAGAAATAACTTTGGTAAAGAGTTGGGGTGCTTGGGTGGCTCAGTGGGTTAAGCGTTATACTTCAGGTCAGGTAATGATCTCACGGTTCGTGGGTTTGAGCCCCGCGTCGGGCTCTGTCCTGACAGCTTGGAGCCTGGAGCCTGCTTCAAATTCTGTGTCTACTTCTCTCTCTGCCCATCCCCTGCTCACAGTCTCTTTCTGTGTCTCTCACAAAGGAATAAACATTTAAAAAGTATTAAAATAGGAATTTCTGGAGCTATCATAAAACTCTTCTAGGAACTGATTGTCTTTTACTACCTCATCTAGTTCTCTGTCTTCTAAAACTGACTTCCTCCATCTTTTTCCTCTAGATGCACTTGCTAAAAATTGATACTAATTCGGGCACCTGGGTGGCTCAGTCCATTAAGCAGTTAAGCATCCAACTCTCCATTTTGGCTCAGATCATGATCTCAGGGTTTGAGAGATGGGGCCCCACAGTAGGATCAAGCCCATGCTGACAGCACAGAACGGGATTCTCATTCGCTTGCTGGCTTGCTCTCTCTCTCTCTCTCCCCGCCACCCCCCTCTCTGTTGCTCAAATATAAATAAATAAACATTTAAAAAATATTGATATTCCTTTTGTTTTGCATTAACAGTAACACTTAACTCTTGGCCTAAGGTTTTGCTGGGTGCTGACCCAAGTTGATTTTTTTTTTAATTTTTTTTTTAATGTTTTATTTATTTTTAGGAGAGAGAGAGACAGCGTGAGCAGGGAGGATCAGAGAGAGAGGGAGTCACAGACTGAAACAGGCTCCAGGCTCTGAGCTAGCAGTCAGCACAGAGCCCGACGCGGGGCTCGAACCCACGAACCGTGAGATCATGACCCAAGCGAAAGTCGGACGCTTAACCGACTAAGCCACCCAGGCGCCCCCCAAGTTGATTTTTAAGAATATTCTTACCTACTATTTGTTTCCCACTCCAATGTGCTCAAAATAATACTGTCAAAAGAATACTTCTTTTTATTTTAAGAATCTCTCATTTCAGCATGTCTAATACCACCCTGCCACCATCACCATACACACACACACACACACACACACACACACACACACACACACACACTTCACTTCTTGAGGCAAAATGAGATTAAGTCACAAGCTCAGGTAGGCGCCACTGACAAACCCAATGGTGTTACTGGAAGTGGAATATAGAGAAAAGTGCCCAAAAAGAAGTTGCTGAGGAGAAGTAGGGAGAAACTCTGGGCACCGAACTAAAAGAACGTGAGGCAGAGCAGAACACAGTGGGCGTTGTGTTTAAGTCTACCCACAGGAGCCAATCTGTTTCATTAATTGCTTTTAATTCTTTCGCTCAAGATAAGCTGATTACAGAACCTTTCAGAATTCCCATTATGGTTCATTTTTTTCTTACTTTGAACTCTCTTCATTTCAATTTCAACTAAAAATTATCCTCTGCTGTCACTCCAATTTGCCAAAATTTCACTTCCAATCAGTTCTATTCATTCTCTTGAGAACAGGTTGATTACACATAAATGATACACCAAGATGATGTTGGCCATCTTTCGATAAGACTATCTAAGACAAATCCCCTAATAGCTCATCTTTTTAAAAAATGCATCTATGATTTTTTCTCCTAAAATCTATTCCTGTCTTAATACAGAGTGCCCCATTGCCTGAGAATATTTAAGTTAAGGAGGTAATAGACCAGTAAGAGCAGATTTGACTGGAAGGAATCAACTTCAAAGGCCAAACCTCTCAGAAGGGCATTCAGTGAGTAAGAAAGGGGATGATGTGGGGGACACGGAGCTGAGAGATACCAATTCAGAGTACTTCAAAGTATGTACTATTAGAAGCATGTCAATAACAGCAACAGCCATTCATTGAATTCCTACTATTCTCCTTGGGCTCTTTACAAACACATGAAATTCTGATAACCACCCTGTGAGCTAAGCATGAAAACCATGATGCAGGGGACATTTGCTTTTGCCTCTCTAGCACCTATTCTCCCTCTGTAGACAAGCAGGGTCCAAAATTTCACTGGGTATCGAGCCATTTCTTTTGCTCAGCCCATCTGTTTGGATAGGGGTCCATGCTCAGCTCCAGGAAATACACAATCTGGCCAAGCTGTGCCATGCTCAACACTTCAGGCCAGTGGACACAAAAGACAGGCATGACTTGAGAGAGCAGAGGTGTGCTCTTTAAGTCCAAATGTCCACCATCTGACAAATGGATCAAGAAGATGTGGTTTATATGCACAATGGAATACTACTTGCCAATGAGAAAGAACGAAATCTTGGCATTTGCAACAATGTGGCTAGACCCGAAGGGCATTATGCTAAGTGAAATAAGTTGCGCAGAGAAACACAGATGTCGTTATGTTTTCACTCATAGGTGGAGTTTGAGAAACATAACAGAAGATCAGGGGGATGGGGGAAGGAAGAAAAGGTAAAAAAAAAAAAATTTTCAAACAGAGAAGGAGGCAAACCCATAGGAGACTCTTAAATAGAGAACAAACTGAGGGTTGATAGGCGGACAGGGGAATGAGGCAAATGGATGATGGGCATTGGGAAGGGCAT
Source organism: Proteles cristata cristata (assembly GCA_017311185.1). NCBI lineage: Eukaryota > Metazoa > Chordata > Mammalia > Carnivora > Hyaenidae > Proteles > Proteles cristata. The sequence goes on along the minus strand of JAESUZ010005644.1, from coordinate 546,869 downwards.
TTGCTGGGATGAGCACAGGGTGTTGGATGTAAACTATGAGTCACGGGAATCTACCACCAAAACCAAGAGCACACTGTACACACTGTATGTTAGCCAGCTTGACAATAAATTATACTAAAATGAAAAAGAAAAAAGAAATGTGTTCTTTAAATAATCTTTAACCTGAAGGGTTGTATACTGAAGCTGCCAGTAACGGCTTGCCACCAGAGCAGGAGAAATAAATGAGGAGGAGACCAACACAGGGCAAAGGGCTGGGAGCTGAGAGAAATTAACAAGATCCTAACAGAGCCACCATGACACATTTGGGGTGGACCAAAGTGAATTCCAAGTTCATGCCAACTCAAATGTGCAGTCATTGTTTTCTCTTTCTGTTTCTGAGTCTGTGTAGACTGGTTTTTCTCTAACTTGTAATAGAAAGAATCTTGGGGCTCCTGGGTAGCTCAGTTGGTTAAGTGTCTGACTTCAGCTCAGGCCATGATCTCGTGGTCTGGGAGTTCGAGCCCCACATCAGGCTCTGTGCTGACAGCTCAGAGCCTGGAGCCTGGTTCAGATTCTGTGTTTCCCTCTCTCTCTGCCCCTTCCTCATTTGCTCTCTCTCTCTCAATAATAAACATTAAAAATTTTTAAGAAAAAGAATCTTAATTAAAATGCATCTTTTGGTAGGTAAGAAAACTAAGATTCAAGATAATTTTGTACTTGCTCAAGGACACACAGGAAATGGAATACCTACATTTTGAATCCAAGTACCTCTCACTCACAATACCATATTCTTCCAACACAACATGAAGCATAAAGGCAGTAGTTTTGTTTCGGTTTTTGTTTTTTACAAACAACGTGATGGTAACTGTGTATGTCAGTTTGGCTAGTTGGCTAAGCTTTGGTGCTACTCTAGATGCTGCTATAAGGGCATTTTGTAGATATGATTAACATTAACAGGTGACTTTGAGTAAAGTAGATGAGCCTGCATAATACACATGATGGGCCTCATATAGTCAGTTGAACACCTTAAAAGCAAAAACTGAAGTTTCCCAGAGATGAAGGAACTTTATCTCAAGACTATAACACAGAAATCGTGCCTGAGTTTTCAGCCTGCTGGTCTGCTCTGTGGATTTTGGACTTTCAGCCTCTAAAATCTCATGAGCCAATTACTTTCAATCTTTCTCAAAGAGAGAGAGAAAGAGATACAGAGGGGTATATTCTGTATATCTATATATATTCTGTATATTTTATAGAGGTATTAATTATACCTTTTAATCTCAGTTGATATATTGTTTCTCTGGGGAATTCTCACTGATACATAAAGTAACTGAAGGCCACCAGGAAAATGGGGAAAAGGACCAAAGGACATTTTTTGTTCTCTTTCCTTCAACAGATTATTTCCTAGATGACTTTCTAGGATAAGGCAAGAAGGAAAGAGCTATGATCAAGGTCATAGAGAAGCTTTATCTGTCAAGTGCCTCATGAGAAATTTTGTTTGCTTTCTTTTCCCCCCCTCCCAAAGTGAAAAGGGTGTGCGGATATTGACAAGTAATTCACATGGAACTGTCCCTGGGCTACACTTTTTTTTTTTTTTTTAATGCAGACTGACTCTGACAAATAAAAGGCAACCAAGGGGCCCTGGTTTGCATAGGTATAAGAGGATTTTCACATTCTTTTGAAGAGCTCAATTGCAGTTAAGTACAGGGCTCGAGTCCCAAGGGAAAGTGGACTGGTTCCACCTTGATTCACACTTGATTTGTCATATCATTCTTTCCCCGTATTCAGAGCATCCACTCAAAAGATGCAGCGCTGCTCAATATAACGTAGAGGGTAACTGATCAGCTTGGCTCCATTGCAACTGTGCTGACGTTTGCTAAAATGCCCAAACCCAACAGGATAAATAATTCAGTTTCCCTGAAGGATGAGGGAAGGGCTCTGACAGGTTGATAAAGAAGAATACTACTATCCTCCTCCACTTTCAAAGGATGCAAAGGATTGTCAGCTCTAGCCTGCTTCTCAAAGACACCATGAAATCCACAAGACCAAATGGAGATTCTCCTTTTCAGCAACAGCCATTCTTAATTTCTGTTCCCCAGCACGAGAGGCACAGGAGAGACAAGTCAGATGATTTGCGGCTCCAACTATAAAAGAAGTTTCAGAGAAACAATAGGAGAAAAAAGAAGGTTCGGTGGGTTGAGAAAATTCTTTTTCTTTTAATACACTATAAAATGTGAAGCAGAAGCACAATGGCTTAATGAGTTTCTATCTCTGTAGTGTGACAAATCTACAATTTGGCCATTGTAAAAGTAATGATATGTTTCATTAATTTCATATGTTCTTTTAATAGAGTATTTGGAGGGAAGGCATTTTTGCTTTAGAAATTAGAGCAAAGAAAAGCTGATAAAAGCTTCAAGTTGGTGTTCAGTACTTCCTGGAATACATTAATAACAGTCAACTGCCTTTTCAAACACAAAGACAAATCTCAAAGCGAGGCTTTGTCTTCCCTGCCATGACGCTAATAGTGGAAGACTAGAAATCCTTACCTAGTCTTTCCCCAGAAAGCCCCCGGCTCCTGCTTTGCTGCTTGCACATGAACACAACACACACACACACACACACACACACACACGCACACGCACACTATGCTTTTTACTACCACATTTGGATCTGACAATTAACATTCTATAACTCCTACCTATCTACTTAGACATTTCTGGACCCCATCCTCTGTGCCATTTCCAAATCTACTATGAGGATCACAAACAAGTCACCTAATGCCCATGGTCTCATCTCGCCCTTGAACAAATATGTCAAGTTTTTACAGACTGGGTATACAACAGAGCAAGGTGCCGTCATGGGCAATGAGGATGCATTCACACTGGGATCTATTGGGAGCCTGTGTAAAACATATCTCCATTATCCTCACTTGGGGCATTCAACTCTCTGACTATCATGAGTCAGAGGCCAAAGGCTGCTCCCCTGAGATTTCATTCCTTGTACCATTTGTGGATCAAGGGACGCTGTTAGGAGAATGGACGAGGGTTTGCAATAGATCCCCACCGGCATGTGCAGGATGGTAAGAAGTGACAAGATGGGGACAGATCACATGTGGCTGCTAATGGTGCCACAGGACACGTCAGTCCTCTACATCAGTCACTCAACAAGCTCCTCTTCCCTCAGCTGTCCAAATGCTACTGTCTACCAGTCCCAGGGCAGATTTATCAAGCCAGATCCTAAAACACCTTTATCAGCCACATTTCCTCTTTGCCTTCAGAAGTTCGACTGTAGTGGCTTTTACCTGACTTGGTCTTTAGAAAACAATCTTGGGCTGGGAGCGTCTGGACAGCTTAGCCCGTTTAGCCTCCAACTCTTGATTTCAGCTCAAGTCATGATCCCAGGGTTGTGGGATCAAGCCCTGCATCAGGTTCCATGCTGAGTATGGAGCCTGCTTAAGTTTCTCTCTCTCCGTCTCCTTCTGCCCCTCCCCTACTCACTCTTACTCTCACTCTCTCAAAATAAATAAGCATTTTTAAAAAATCCTGGGCTTATTCTAAAGCTCTCTAATGAAGAAAGCTAGAATCTACAAACCCACCATGAAATGTGGATGGGATCAATGAGTTTACCTCCTAGAAATGTGTTACTTCTCATAGTGAATTGTCTATCCCAATCACATGAATAGAAAAATGAAGCAGGGTAGGGAGTGTAATTGTGGAATAAGGGAAGTTTCACATTATCATGAAACCATGCATCTAGAAAAAAACATTAGCAGTAGTAGGATCAATCTCAAAGTTGGTTGTAGTTTTCTGAAGGAGGGAAAGTGGACTATTGTTGTTGGATATTGTTTTTCTTAGAAATACTCTTTACCCAGGCCTGGAGAATTCAGTGCTGCCCTAGCAGTGGGGGTGGACATGCTGGTGGTGGATACTGTTGGTTTCCTGATATTTTTTTCTGCAGGGCCATTTGCAACCGGTGATGCCCCTGGGTCAGTGAGACTGATTTTAAAAGACTCACTTGTTGCCAGGCCTCCATTTATTTACTTTTATAAAATCATTAGCCCTGCCCAAGGAAAGCATTAGTTAATACTGTATTGTTAATTACATCCTATTTCTCATTATCTTATCACCTGAATGCTTCCTAAGAGCTGGGGTGGTAAGGAGAAAGAAGATGGAGAGAGACTAAGGTGAGACACAGGTGAATGAAAAAAGTGGGCTAGAAATGCTAATACTTTTTTTTAATGTTTATCTATTTTAAGAGTGAGACAGAGACAGAGCACAAGCAGGGGAGGGGCAGAGAGAGAGGGAGACACAGAATCCAAAGCAGGCTCCAGGCTCCGAGCTGTCAGCACAGAGCCCAATGCAGGGCTCGAAGTCAGGAACTGTGAGATCACGACCTGAGCCAAAGTCAGAAGCTTCAATGACTGAGCCACGCAGGTGCTCTCGATTTTCTTATTTTTAAAGTGATGAGATTTCTAACTTGAAGTGCTTGTATTCATGGAGGTAGCCAGACAGTGGGCGGTACTCCTGGGCCCCACTAGCACCCTTCCAGAGAAGTGCTTTTCTCACTATGCTCCAACTAGTTTAGGCCACTATTAAGTCAGGTCCTTGAAGACACGGGAACGAACACCTAAATAGAGACTGTGCAGACCCGCGTGTGCGTACATGTGTGTTTATGCATACACACATGCACATCTGCATGGGCTGAGGGGAGTATGCTAATTCGCCAGCACGCCAAAAACGAGAGAACGGCAGCTTGTTTCAGATATTAAAAGGACATAAATTGGGTTGAGTCTGCTTTTGGCACAAGAACAAGGAATGCTTAAGTTTCCCACTTGCACTTAATTTATTTTTAGGTTTATTCCCACCATTTGTCAGGTTTCTCGAGGCTGACCTGAAACTAACCTTTAGATAAACGTGAAGGCAAACAGAGCCCTGAAACTCTATCTGTATGTTCTTTTGTCTTGGGGACTGTAAATCAGGGCATTAGGTGAATAACACAGCTTGGCTTTGTGTCATGAAAAGTAATTTGGGGCTGCAGGAAGGGCAGGATTTATGAAGCTGTCTGGCCAGGCTTGGGCAGAATGCCAGCTTACACCTGCTTGGCAGACGTGGCTGTGTGTTCTTGGTCACCATGCTCAAGTAGCCAGATCCCTCTGACTGGATGGAGGTACTGCAAAGCCAACAGCAGATAAGGGAGGAGCCCAGACTGGGAGGAGCGGGGGACCGGAGGAGCCCATCAGTCGTTAAGAAACAAATCAATCACAACTTCCCTTTTCTCGTTCCCGAGTAAAATTTCCTCCAAAAAAAAAAAAAAAATCCATCTTTGTTTTCAAACCATTGTAACTCTGTAATCGAGTGGGGTTGGCAAGAAGACAAAAGTAAATCCATTTGCATCATTTTAGAGCTTTCCCCAAAATAAAGGCTTGTGTCCTAAGTCAGGTTACTGTAGGAATTACCGTCCAAGTAGGGACAGTCCTCCAAGTGACAGGGGGAGGGCTGTAATTAATCAGGCAGAGACAACACCTGTAAACTGGGACCGTCTGAGGCCAGGGGGACGAACGGTGACCCTAGTCATGCACATTGATGCCACCGTACAATGAACCCGCTAAATGACAGTTGTGTTACAAGGGTGCTTTTCTAAGAAGTTGACAGAAATTATATTGTCTCTTTGATGGAGCTGGGCTGCCTCCACCAAGCAGATGGCCAAGTTGTCATGATGCCAGAGCCCAGAGCAGAATATCCACAGCAAAATCGCTGTGCTCTGTGCTCCCTTTCAGGGGATCCCTTCCCCTTCCCAGAGAAATGTGAAAACCCCAGCAAAGCTCTGCTTTTCCTTTCAGGGAAATGGCCAACAGGTAAAAGGCTTGTCAGCATCTGATTAATGAGGATTTTTTGCATGAGGTACAACTTACACAGGGAATCGCACAGGTCTTTGCGATGTCAGCGCTCACAAAATGTGACATGAACTCCTTCCTCTCTAGAGAAGCCATCTCCTGGTATTTTCAACTTTCTCCCCACTTGCCCATGCTTAGAGGTTCACGAGTGCACTCACTTCCTGTGGATGCCGTACAAATGACCAGAAGCTTGGGGACTTCAAGCCGTTAAGAACTTATTTTCCCTTAGTACTGGAGGCCGGAAGCACAAAATTAAGGTTTGGGTGGGGCTATGCTTCCTCTGGGAGCTGTAGCAGAGAATCCTTCCTTGGCGTTTCCAAAGCCATGGTGGCTCTTGACAACACTCGTCCAATCTCAGCCTCCGTCTTCACACAGCCCTCTCCCTGTGCAGAGATCCCATGCAGAAATCCCTCTCTTGTCTGGATACCAGTCACTGGATTTAGAGCCCAACAAAACCCAGAGTGGCTTCATCTTGAGACTCTTAATGACTTCTACCAAGACCTCATTTCCAAATATGATCATATGCTGAGGTTCCAAAGCAGGCCTGACTTTGGGAGGGGTCACCTGTCAACCCACTACAATACATAAACATGTCTCTTCCTAAAGAGTTCTTGAACTCTTGCAGTCTCCCGTATCCCACATCCAGGCAACTGACTACATGCATTCCTCCACCACCACTCCCGCATTGTCTGCAATACTTGTGGATATCTGTCTCTAATGTCTTTGCTTCCACTGCTAGACAGCATGTAGGCCCTGAGGATATTCTCTTTGGTCCAGTGATGACTTTCCCTTTCCATCTGTCCTCAGTCAACCATCTCACTAAATTGCAGAGAACTGCCTCATTGCTAATTTTTCAGGCTATCTATCTTCCAAGACTGTAGGTTGTAGATTTCAGGGCTTATACACACAGAAAATAACAGAGCAAAGGAGCATACCCTGGACACCTCAAGAGTCATACTCAGAGGTGAAAGACCACAGGAGACTATCCCAAGTCAAGATGGAACTTGAACTCAGCCTTACTAGGAGCTTAACAGAAGTTTGGATGAGTCAGACAAATGGAGCACATTTAATGCAAGAGCTTTAAATCTCTCTTTTAATCTGAAGCTGCAGGAGTGACCGGAATGTCTATTTTCGCTGAGACATTGGTGAAAACGAGGACTCTAACTCCAAAAAAGGTGATTCACCAACTGACTAATTGATCAGTTCCAATAATGGGAAAATCCAAGTTTAAGCGCAGGAATGACCTAATGTTGTTTCTCTAGGAATGCTACCAGAAACATACTTCTCTCCTCTTCTTGACTTAGGCTTCCTCTACTCTGACTTGATTCCCTGAGAAATGGCTGCTAGCAGGTCCAGGCTCATGTCATACCCAGTCAGTAAATCCAGCAAAATGTGTACATCTCTTATGTAGGAATTCCAGTACAAGTGGGTGGACCGATGCTTCATGGCTATGGCTGTCACATATCCACTCCTGAGGAATCATTCTGGCAAGAGGCTAGTGGTCTGAGGCACCTGCCCAACTTGGAGACATGGGGTGCGATCAGCCACACCCACACCATGTAGGCTAAGACTGAGAGAGGATCTGCTCCTCCCAGGAAAGCCATGGTCATGGTACCAGGGACAGAAGAGCACATGTGAGCCAGCAAACCACAGGGCTGTCTACTCAACCCACTCTGACTACATTTACAGACACTCTGAACACTATCAGAAGAACTTCAAGCTGGGTGCTAGAGCTGTGTCCGCTTCCAGAAAACTCACGACAATACAAGATGGCTGTTTTGGCACCACAGATAGTTCAATATACTATTATTTACCCAGAGTGCCTTAGGCCCTGTTTTCAGGCAATCAGATTTAAAAAAAAAAAAAAAAAAGGTGTATTAATTAGTCTACTAGGGCTGTCATGACAAACTACAACAGACTGGGTGGCTTAAGGGGTAGAAATTCATTTTCTCACAGTTCTGGGGGCTGAAGTCCAAGATCAAGATGTTGGCTAGGGCTGGGTTCTCCTGAGACTTCTCTTCTTGGCATGCACATGGCTGCCTCCTCTCTGTCCCCACATGGACTTTTCTCTGTGTGTACATCCCTAGCATCTCTTCCTTTCTGAAAGGTTTTTTTTTTTATGTTTATTTTTGAGAGAGAGAGAGACAGAGGCTGAGCAGGGGAGGGGCTGAGAGAGAGGGAGACACAGAATCCGAAGCAGGCTCCAGGCTCTGAGCTGTCAGCACAGACACAGGGCTCGAACTCATGGACTGAAAGATCATGACCTGAGCCAAAGTCAGACACTTACCTAACTGAGCCACCCAGGTACCTTCTTTTCTTATGAGGATACCAGTTCTGTGTGAATAGGGCCCCACCCTCATGATTATCATGGTTTAACCGCAACCTACCTTTAACCATAATTACCTTCTTAAAAGCCCTATCTCTAAATACAGTCACACTGAGAGTTTGGGTTCCAACAACCCCAAGGGCTAGGGGGCCCAACTCAGCCTACAACAAAAGACCAAACTTATTTTCCTGCTCTTATATCTTACCTCTAAGAGTAAGATGCCAAATAATACATTTTGACACTGATTAACTGCGGCATGTTTGGCGGCTTCAAATATTTTTTCAAGCACAAGAACTAAAATGTTTTCCAGTTTTCAATTCATGCTATCTTGGAGGTCACATTCTGACCCCAAACACAGCCAGAATCCTATTAGTCTTCCCCTATCAATTAACCCTACAATTTTTTCTATTTAATTGCCAGATGTTTTTCCTTAGGTCAGCGGGCTGCAGCTAGACTGCCGCCTAAGGAGAGCTTTTTCAGACATGAATTATACACACGCACACACACAATACGCACACGCACACAAATATTTCATAGCATGCTACAGGATTACATCTCACACGTACAGTGATCTTAGAGCAAAGTATGATTTATGCATGCCATCTCAACGTATCACGGAGCTTTATTATTTGGAATTCCTTTTCCCCCTAAGCCACGTCAATATACAAAAGAGACCAGCAAAACATGTGATACCTGTTAAGTGTAACATGAAATATGACACTTAAGAGCAAATTGGTGACTAATTCCTGGGGCTATGTATTCATTGCCATTTAAACTAAGTCACCTGCTCTTAAGGAAACATTTAGAAATCAAAATCCAGAAAACAAAGGCAAAAGTGGACTCTGTCTATATGCTGCCTTAATAAAATCCATTCTGACTCATTTCTTTAGCTTCCAATGGGGCTAAATCTCACCCCCAGGACTTGTAACACAATCCTCCATCGAGCTGCCAAGATATTCATTACCCTGGATCACCAATGCACCAAGTCACTGCTCCCCTGTTTTTGCCAAAGCAACTTCCAAGTCATATGTCAGACTTCGTTTGCCAAATATTGAACTATCCCTTAGCTCCTAGTGTGCAATTAGAAAAGAATTCACAAGTAGAAGAGGAGTAGTATAGAAGGCACCTCTAAAATGTTTCCATTTTGGAAAAAAGAATGGTATCCACTGAACACATGAGTTCCTTTTGACAAGCTGTAACTTTCGATGACTTGAGTAGAGTAGGGTAGGTGGTTCCTTGCATTCCTTTCTCACTGGAACCTTGACAATATCAACACCTCCATCTTTGTAAAGGCTCACACCGGCGTTACCACTGATCATGGATTAAATCTAGCTCATCATTTATGCCCGCAAGTTACCCATTTCATGGCCTCCTTTTGAGAGAAGGTGCACAAATCAGGGTAAGGGTTCATGGAAGTTCAATCTCTGAAGACTGTATGTATACACTTACTCTATATGGAGAAATCCGCATTGACGCAGTTGGTGGTCCAATTTCAAGTGGTCCAATTAAAAGCTGTTTTGTATGGATGAGATGAGTTGTTTTACAAGCTTGGGTGTCTATTTATCTTTAGCTTTGTAGAGAACAACATCAATGGCAAATAACCGGCAGCTTGGGATTCGACTTAGATGTGACTGACATTAGCGGGATTCACAAAGGAAGACAGCACTGCTGGGTAATTATTATACCTTAGCTTCATGAGGACCACTTCGAAAAAAATTTTTTTCTAAACTGAAAATGAAGAGGAAAACGTTGACAGATTCTATTATGGATTCTGTCACCTTTTAGTATATTTCCTAACTGTGCATAGTATAGAAAAGGGCAAGGAATTAATCAGGTTGCCAAAAGAGCTGGGTTACACAGCATGCAGAGAGCACTTCAGCTACATTATTTGCACAATTTCTGTAGGGAGTTGTGCAATAGAGGCCTTAAATTTAATATGTCTGGCCCCCTTCCACCTGGCCTAAGTTCAAACCCACCACCTACAGCTCACCGAATCTGGAGTGGGAAATCAGTCATTACATTACGAACGGATGGCAAATGATTCCAATTCACATTTTTCAGCTGGTATGTTTTTTAACCTGGAGCAACACCAAATTGGAAAATTCTGCAAGCTGGGCATTGGATCTGTATTGCAGTCTAAATACATTTCTAGTTTGAGGAAGTTGACAAAATGATTTTTCTTGAGAATTTCTGTAGTTGCTGTGCCACCAGCAGAAATGTCAAGGTCCACATCATCACCTTCCTGCTGGTTCTTTTGTTTCTCAGTGAGGGTGGAAGGATGTTGCCGGCACAAGTAGATGGCACTGATCTGTACAAACACTGACCTGATTCCTTCGTGCTCGTGGACCCATTATGTAGACTGGAAGGCTATATTCGACAAAGACCAAAGTCTCCTGGAGAGTACTTTGGGGCAAAAAGGCAAGTAAAGCCATAAAAAATATTGGCACAGGAAAAGGAAGAAACAAGTGATTCAAAAAGAAATTTCAACTGTCTCTTAACCACATGAAAATGTGGCCAATCATGTCGGTAGCAAGGACATTCAAAATATAAAATAAACGAGATATCATTTTTTATTCATCACATTGAAAACTAACATCCAGTGCTGGTGAGGACATGGGGCTTTATGCTTCACTGAAAGAACAATACACTGCTATAACCTTCATAAAAGTAATCTAGAAAGGTAAATGTAACGTAAACATTCTAGTGACCTATACTTGAGCTTCACTACCAGAAGAGCCCTCATCTGACAGGCTAAGAAGCCAATGTGGAGATTCTGCCTATTGCTAGGTATGTCTTTTCCAAGTATGCCTTCTAGAAATGAGGAAATGACTACCAGATGGGCTTCAGGACCCATTGGACCTGCTGTGAGACACACCGAAGCTAAAACTCCATAGAGCACTGGACCTCCATAAACCCTTACTCTGACTGGTACTCTCCAGTGACATTTTTGGTGTCCTGGAATTAGTGTCAGTTTAGAGTCCCTGGCTAGCAGTACCTCAAAGGCCTGATCATTTTCTTTTCCCCAGTACACAGTCACTCCTCAAATGCTGCAGGTCCCTTTGGGAATGGTGGGATAAAGATTAACAGTATCATTTTGGCAGCACATTAAGGTCCTTTCTCCAGGGGACCTGCCCACTCCTTCACTCAAGAGGTTCCGGGTCTATGAACAGACTCAAGTAAGCAGGCTGTCTGAAGAACCCTGACTGTTTTTCTGATTCAAGTTAGACTTTTGTTCCCTTGACCTAGAACTCTTCTGCTGATACAAATCAAGTAAGGACTTAGTTGGCTTGCTCTCTGTTTGACTTCTAGGAACACTATGATCAAGTAGCTGATGCTATAGGTCTATATCAGTTGGACCATTCTCACTGCTGCTGTGACTCTGCTGTATGTTACAGAAACTATGCCCACCTTGCCTCTGGCTATCAAATGTTGCCACTTGGCCCTGCCACCCTGGGATACAACCCCCACTGCATTTAGATTTTTGAAATCAGATGCAGCCATTCCCACTGTAATTTCTGACATAAAGAAAATGGAGACATGGAGTACTTCAAGGATACTGAGCTTCTCTCACAAATGTCTTTCTTATAGTTAGAAGTGTGTCCTCTGGACCCTTCAATGGTGAGTGAGCAGGTCTTAAATGGTAAATCCACTTGAAGAGTCAACATTCCTAAGCCCCTGAACCCCTTCCGCTACAGTATACCAAAGCAGGTCAGCCTTGAGTTTCAAATCCACTTATCATTGGTCACCTTTTGGTGCCATGTTTCAGCCAGCCAACCAACCAAACTATTAGAGGGTTGATGCCAGAGTCACAAGATGCATCATTAAATCCCAAATCTCTGCCTAGTGGTCGCACAGCCGTCAAGTCAGCCTCGTCCAGCTTTATGTTCCTTCCACCATTATCGCACACCCTTCATGTCCATTCCCACATATATTCCCCAGATTTCTGCCTGCATAAATTATAGAAACACACATTTCTTTTGGAGTATAGTGCATCTCACCCTTTGGGACCTCCTGGGACTTGAGTCAAATTATAGGTCTAAAGGCAGGTGTAGAGGGTGGTTGTGGGGATGGGTCCTGAGGAGATCAGCAGTCACCTGGACACTTGCCTTTTATAAACATATGATTAGAAATATCTTATGATGCTATTTTGTGTATCTGCACATCCTTATGACACCATAGACTATCAGGGTCCTCTTTACCACTGGAAATAGTCATTACTGTCTTCAAATCTAATCACATTAGAGAAGCAATTCCGGAAACTGCAGACCCATTTCAGAAAATTCATCTTTAACGAAATTCTGTTTTTCTAGAACCACTCTTAGTACGAAAATCTTTATAAATTAATATTTCTTGAGAAAGAGAACCGATAGGATAAATACGTAGACAAGTAGGTAGATAAGTAGGTAGGTAGGTAGATGTGAACCAAATCTACAAAGTACCTTCACAGAACAACCTACATTACTGTTTGGTTACATAACTGAGTATTAGAGCCGAGCCACCGAAAAAGTAACCATCACAACAGGCGGTAATCAACAGGCTTCATTAGACTATGAGGCTTGAGGGGCACCTGATTGGTGCACTAGGCTGAGGGTTGAGCATCCGATTCTTGACTTCAGCTCAGGTCATGATCTCAAGGTTTGTGGGCTCTGTGCTGATGACGTGAAGCCTGCTTGGAATTCTCTGTCTCCCTTTCTCTCTGCCCCTCGGCCGCTCATGTTCCCTCTCTCTCCCTCCTCTCTCTTTCTCAAAAATAAACATTCAAAAAGAAAGAATGTTATGCTTCAGCCTGGCCTAGGGTGAATTTTCCTGAAAAGTTCCGATTGTTCTAAAAATATCTCCTCTCAATCTAACATGGACATTTGGGGGGGGGGGTCCCAAGTGGATTATACATAAAATCTTTAGAAATAAGTAATGGCATTAACAGATCACCCATGTTTGTCCATTTGCTAGCTGAGGAATTAACTTCGACTTTGCCTCTATTAACATGCTCATCATTGCCATACACTTTCACACTTCCAGGCTGCTCAAGGGCACTCAGAATTCCTGGACTCAACTTCACAGCCTTCTTCCTCAGGCAGATGACTCCATCTCTACAATCCCAGTCAAACTCTCATCTCCACATTTCTGTTTTTCGAATTGTAACATTAAAATAATTTTCAAATGGTGAAATAACATAAATGTAGGGGCATGATACAAAATGTGGCTTTATTTCCAAAGAATTTACTTGTTTTCATATGACATGCTTTTGAAACCCAAAGAACAAAAATATAATGTATATACCTCTATTGGAAGGGGGTTGATGAGATTTCCCTGGAGCAAAGTTGTGGATTCTACAGCAGAGGGTTTCCTATTGGCTATTGTGTTCCCTTGAATCTAGGCGGTGGCCATGACTTGTGGTAAGGGAAGGGTGGCCTTTGCTAAACGAAAACATCTGACCTACTGGGTAGAAAACTTGTACTCCAAATTCTGTTTGCGGGAGTACAGAATTCTTTCTTTTTTTGTAGTAACTTTAGAAACACATTTATAATTACCTGAAGATTCAAGAACGCTGCTTGTGCAAGTGAGTTTTCTTGGTGCAAAGTGAACTAACCCTCCTAGGCATTACTTGCCTAGCACCTCTAATGCTCTGAATGTTCTAGAACCATTATAGTACTTGCTATGAATACTTTCGGAGGCCTTGATTTAAAAAAAAACAAACAAGGGGCGCCTGGGTGGCTTAGTCGGTTAAGCATCCGACTTACGCTTAGATCATGATCTCGCGGTTCGTGGGTTCGAGCCCCATGTCGGGCTCTGTGCTGACTGCCAGCTCAGAGCCTGGAGCCTGTTTCAGTCTGTGACTCCCTCTCTCTCTGACCCTCCCCTGCTCACGCTGTCTCTCTCTCTCCTAGAAGTAAATAAAATATTAAAAATTTAAAAATAAATAAATAAATAAATAAAACAAAACACTTTATATCCAAACAGAATGTAGACTACCTTGCAATAAAACTTCTTCACCTCTTACAGCAAATGAGTTATTGTGACAAAACAAAAAATAAGGACACTGGAGTTAGCGGTTGGTTTAAAACCCGAGACAGCATTTTCTAGCTACATAACATTGGACAGTTCACTTAAACCCTCTGAGTCTCAACTGCCTCATATAACTGGTAATACCAATGTCTACCACTAATTATTATGGAGATGGCCAATAACATGACAGTGTATATGAGAGATTGATAAACTTCAGAATATTGAGATTATTAATCATTCTTTGACAATGTCATACCCTTGTAAAGTCAGAACGAGTAACAAAAGAAGCAGATGCTATTTGAGAGTCCTCCCTACCATAACATCTCCTTAAAATGAAATCAGAATTTCACAGGCAGTCAACATAAATCCACAAGGGTTCACCTTTAGAATGAGGGAAATGGGGAAACGTTATCAGTCTTTGGTGCAAAAAAAGTGTGGTTACAAGTTCAGAATAGTGCTGAAGCAGGAGTTTCACATGTCTGTTCCCACCAGGCAGGGAGAGACTAGCCGGGGAAATAAAAGACGGAGTGCTTTGGAGCACAGGATGAACCTTTCTGGAAAAAGCCTAGGGGCAGCTCCTTCTGGGGGAAGGCTGCAGATTGGAACACTGTAGATGGCTCTCCTATACAGACTGTCCGTAAATATCATGACTTGCAAGAAAACCTCTCAGTACAGATAGCATCTGTTTCTCCAGCTGGCTCTCAGCTGGAAAGTATAAGGAAAACAATGTGGAAGGAGGAAAGGATCAGTTTGGAAAAGATTAGATTCCACTCCAGGAGCCCCGAGAATCAAGAGGAAGTTCCTGCATGTGATCCTTATTCAAAACTACAAAGAGAATCTAGTAGAGAACGTTCATTCGGAAATACCGTGAGTTTGGAACTGACTACTTGCCCCACTCATTAAAGATCTCTCTACTTGGGGCCCCTGCGTGACTTAGTTAGTTAAGTGTCTGACTCTTGATTTTGGCTTAGGTCATGATCTCATGGTGTACGAGTGGGAACCCTGTGTCAGGCTCCACACTGACAGTGCAGAGCCTGCTTGGGATTCTTTCTCTCTCCCTTTCTCTCTGCCACTCCCCCACTCACTTGCTCTCTCTCTCTCAAAATAAAGTTTATTTAAAAAAAAAAAGATGTGACTACTTTAAAACATGATTTTTAGGAAATGGTCTCTCAAACTTCCTAGTAAAGATAAGAAATTAGACATCATTCTTTTTTTTTTTTTTTTTAAATTTTTTTTTAATCTTACATTTCCAGGAGAGAGAGACAGCGTGAGCAGGGGGAGGGTCAGAGAGAGAGGGAGTCACAGACTGAAACAGGCTCCAGGCTCTGAGCTGCAGTCAGCACAGAGCCCGACGCGGGGCCCGAACCCACGAACCGCGAGATCATGACCTAAGTGAAAGTCGGACGCTTAACCGACTAAGCCACCCAGGCGCCCCAGACATCATTCTTGATACTACCTCACAAATAGTTCTCAAATATGTCCACCCCTCTTTAGGCCCACCTTTACCTTCCAGCCCTCCACTAGACAACTCTCTCTTGACTGAAGGCTTGCCACCTCTTGCATAACATCCAGAATCATCTTGTTAAAATCTCAATATCCATTCCTGCTTCAGAATGTCTTCTGAATGGCTTCCCAATGGACTTAAAATCCATGCTTCTCAGGGCTCCTGGGTGATGTGGTCAATTGAGCATCTGACTCCTGATTTTGGCTCATGGTGTGATTCCAGGGTGATGAGACTGAGCACTGTGTTGGGCTCTGTGCTGAGCATGGGGCCTGCTTGAGATTCTCTTTCTCTCACTGGCTTACACTCTCCTCTCCAAACAATTTTTAAAAATCCATGCCTCTAATGGCTGCAAGACCCTATATTTCAAATTCTTCCTCTTCCTCTACCCTCCCTTCCAGCTACTCATCTGAAATGGACCTCACTTTACAGACCCTGGCCTTCCCTGAATGTTCTTTATTGCCCACCGGATCATCTGCTGATGACAACACACTAGTTTTCCTCTATGTAAATTCTCCTTACCCCTATCCTGGGCTTTTATGCTTCTGGTAGAATTCATTTAATCTCAGCTCCAAGAGTAGCTCTGTGACTAGGATGCTACACCCAAAGGACTACTTTCTCCAACCACCAAGCCTAGTTCAAAATGGACATGTGGTCCAAAGAGCCAAGGAGAGACAATGGGATTTTTGCTGATACTGTTGAGAGAAAGGTACACCATCTTTCTTGTTAGGCCCAAACCTAGGAGGACATGAGCTTAGATTTGTTGGCAGCTGTTTTTCCCACCAGGGAAGCCTGAGAATAAATCCAGCATGGAGGAGAATAGAGTTCACAGAAGCAGAGAGCCTGGGTCCTCATGATTTTATGTAAGCTGGCACTTAAACAACCCAGCCCTTGAACGTCTCATGTATCTGAGATGGGAAATTCTCTTTCCTGAAGTTGAATTTTCTGCCCCTTGCAACATAAAGAATCCTACTTGATCCTCAAGTGACAAAAATATGCACATGGCCAGAGATAGAAAAATAGAAATAACAAAGGGACAAAATTAAGTTATGATATAGAAGGGAGGGAAATTTATATGAAAATGACTTTCAAGGCTCCCCAAGCATTTAACTACAGAGTGATCATTATTACTGAACAACACAAGGTGACGGTCCCTTTCCATCATATGACTCTTCTTGCGAAACCTAACAACTACTTAAGAACCATTGAAAATAAAAATGACAAGTTTTCATTTGGTTGTAAAATTCTCTCTTGAGTTTTCTCTCCCTGCCAAATGATTATCAGACATAACGTCCTTTTAAAGACAGGCTACCTCATTTACTATACATAGTTTAAAAGTTTACATAAAACATTATAACATTGAAATGAAAGAAGGTACGGATACCATGACAGAATGGAGACCCACTGTGACTTCTAAAGACTAAATCATCTTTGTCAGGAAATATATGGCATGGGCACATAATAAATCATTGTTGATGAACAATAAAAGGTAACGCTTATCAAACACCATGCTCAAAGAGTCGTACATATGTTAATTAGTTGAATTCTAACTAACTTTTTCAGGAATGTACTTTTATTTCTATTTACAGTTGAAAACTGCAACACACAAAAGATGAATACTTGCCATGGCTCCAAATGATACTCAGACCCAGTGCTGGAGAGTTTAGCTATAGAGCCACCTGCCTCCGTGCTACAGGTGGAGTAAGTGAAGGAATGAACTGGAACCCTGTCTTGTCCCTCAGAGCTGGGAAAAACAGGGCAAGCCGAGTCTCTGCAACACCTTGGTTCTGTTGCTCTTCAGTAGAATCACATCCTTAGAACGTCTCATTTCCTACGGATTATCAACAAGGCATTTTGAGGAAGCTCTATTTCAGTATTTCCAATCTCCCAGGTACAATTCAGTACACCGGAGGGGTGCCTGGGTGGCTTAGTCGGTTAAACGTCCGACTTTCGCTTAGGTCATGATCTCACGGTTCGTGGGTTCGAGCCCCGCGTCAGGCTCTGTGCTGACTGCCAGCTCCAGAGCCTGGAGCCTGTTTCAGTCTGTGACTCCCTCTCTCTGACCCTCCCCTGCTCACGCTGTCTCTCTCTCTAAAATAAATTAAAAAAAAAAAAAAAAACAATTCAGTACACCGGAAAGGCAATTTACTCCAGTGAAAACCTTTTGAAACGCTAGCATGATAAACTGGAAGACTAAGCACTGTTTCCCTCCATTGTCTACCAGAAGTAAGGGAGCAACCGACTCACTGAGAGAATGTGGCTTATCACCAGCGTGATACCTACTGTTCCTGGCATTTCCTGCTCATGGCGAAATGGATGCCTCACTCCACCTGCGTGTTTCAGATGAAAGCCTTGCCCAGGAGCCAGCGACAATTCGCTTACCCCTTATTGATAGTCTGTAGTATTAGGTGGGAGGGGTGGCATTATAATCATTAATCTGACATGAATCAACACTTACCATAATGGCACAGCATTTTCCACTTCAATTTGCCCCTGAGTTTATGCCTCTCAGCTTGCAAAGAAGTGCTAATCATATCTCATACAGACAGCAATTTAAAAATCAATCTCTGTGTTCATGGAAATACGGCATTTAATTTTGGGCTGATGTCACTATCACGGGAGGGGTAAGATCAACCTCTATTTAAAAGTCAGGTAGTTCATTCACTTAATTGTGGACTCTCTCACTGTCACAGAATACCTACTCTCTCTCTGCAGGGTGTATCTTTGTGAGTTCGTAAGGACTTTTCCTGCAGACTTCGATACAGGCCACCAACTGCTTCTTCCCCTTAAGACACACGATCTTGAAGACTTTCCTTAAGAGCATCACAAGAGTCGTTAGGTTTGTTGATTTCTTTAGATGAAGATCATTTCAGCACTGCTGACTGAAATAAGGGTTCATTCCATCCACCTTGAGCTCGTGTTTCTATTTCTCCTCAGAATGTGGCACCCTCCACAATGTGGCACTTACAGTGAGGCTGTACAAGCCGGAGAAGGACTTCTAGAGCATGTGTCTTGCCCTAGAAGACAAGGCACTTCTCTTGTGACTGTCTCCCCCGGGTGTGATTTCCAGATGCTCAAATTAGTATCTGTTGCCTCCTTTGCCAGAGGAGGCATAGCTTCACAGTGATCACCTCCTGCCACAATATGCTTTACACCAAAGGACTTTTAATTTTATTGTAAATATTTTCTAATGTTTATTTATCTATGAGAGAGAGAGAGAGAGTGTCTGTGTGTGTGTTTGTGTGTGTGTGGAGGGGGTGCACACAAGTCGGGGAGGGCAAAAAGAGACTGAGACACCAAATACGAAGCAGGCTCCAGGCTCTGAGCTATCCACATAGAGCCTGACGCGGGGCTTGAACTCATGAATCCTGAGATCATGACCTGAGCCGAAGTCGGACACTCAACCAACTGACTGAGCCATGCAGCTGTGCTGCCCACCCCCCCAATGATCTTTTAAAGCAAGGTTTTCTTTTGTTTTTCTATTTTCATTTTCACCAAGCACATACCAGAGTAAAAGTTAACATTTACCAAACACTGTACTGTTTGTTGCAGAGTTCTTTAAGCTTTTATTCCCAGAAACCATGCATTACTCTGGAAAGCAATAAGCTTCTAGTATTTTAGTCCTTTTTTTCCTCTCCACTCTTTACTAATGCTTTCATTCGTGTGAGGCTTAAGACCTTAAATGTCTACTTATACATACATGGGGTCATTTACTTTTGATATTCTCATTTTCGATGACTTGGTCAAGAGATGCTTGAATTTTCTTCACACAGAAACCATTCAGCAAATCTTACTCTATGCCCCGTAGCTCAGACAGTTCTGCTCAGGGTTTGTCTTTTGAAAGAAGGCTGATGAAATGGATCCCTATACCCGACACATACTTTCTTGGAAAGTATGTAGTGTGGGTGTTCACGACCTATTATTTCTGGCCTGTTGACCTTTAGGAATTCTTCAATGAAGATTTTCATATATGTGGTCATTTAGACCAAGTTCCTTCGTACTTCTCTCTCTGTTCCATTGTACTCAGCAGCTCCCAACCACTACATTTGTTCTCTCCTTGCAGTTCTGAACTAGATTCCCAGTGTCTTGAAAAAGTTGGCCTAACCCATTTCCCTTCTCTCAATACATAGTGGAAAGTGCTTCTTATTTATCTTCTGCCAATACCATCCATTTTTCTGTGCTATTTAGAGCTTCTCTATGCTGTATATGTGTTTATTGTTTATTATTACCTTTTTAAAGTTTACTTATTTTATTCTAAGGGCAGAGGAAGAGTGGGGGAGGTACAGAAAGAGACTCCAAAGCAGACTCCACATGGTCAGCACAGAGCCTGACATGGGGCTCGATCCCACAAACCACGAGCTCATGACCTGAGCCTAAACCAAGAGTCAGATGCTTAAGTCGACTGAGCCACCCAGGTGCCTCTGTTATTACTTTCATTAGTAGGCTGAGCCCAGAATTCCCCATGGTTCAGACAACCTCTAGTATGACTCCTTTTGATGGTAGGTCAGAAGTGGATTGTTGCTTCACGGAAAAAGAGGCCAAAGAAAAACATGGAGGTTGTGGTGGGGGCAGAGGATTAGATCTAAATGACAGATTTCACCTGTAAGCCTCAGCTGGTCTCCACCTTTCTTCAGAATCCCATTCAATACCTATCAGAGACTCCTCTCCCCTTGACCCTTCCCCCTTTGCTCAGTGATGTCCCCTTTTGCTTTAAAACTGGCCAACTCGAAGATCCCAGCCCTACTTTCTACCCCACCTCCCTGAGTTAATGATGATGTTAAGGCTTGTCTCTTTCTCCCACTTCACCAGCAAATAATATATACGAAAGTTAATATTTTATTTAATTTGTGTGTTGGCTCAATGCCTTACATGTGTTCCCAAATGTATAGCTCATGTGTCTACTAAAACTACTGAGCACAGGGGAAAAAAAGTAATCAAAACCCTAGTTTCATTAGTTCAGGCTGATGATTACAAAGAAGAGAGGAATCAGGATCTGAGCAAAGGGGAGCAGGGTCTTCCTGCCCTTCTCACTGTCTACAGCGTAAGAGGGGGTCACCTGGGTGGCTCAGTCAGTGGAGTGTCTGACTTCAGCTCAGGTCATGATCTCATGGTTCATGAGTTTGAGCCCCACATTGGGCTTGCTGCTGTCAGCACAGAGCTCGCTTCATATCCTCCCACCCTCTCTCTCTGCCCTTTCCCCACTCATGCGTGAGATCACATGTGCTCTTTCTCTCTCAAAAATAAACATTAAAAAGTTATATAAGCGGTGCTTGGGTGGCTCAGTTGGTTGGGCCTCTGACTTCAGCTCAGGTCATGATCTCACGATTCGTGGGTTTGAGCCCTGCATGGGGCTCTGTGCTGGCAGCTAGCTTGGAGCCTGGAGCCTGCTTTGGATTCTGTGTCTCCCTCTCTCCCTGACCCTTCCCTGCTCATGCTGTCTCTATCTCTCTCTCAGAAATAAATAAAACATTTTTTAAAAAGTTACATTGAAAAAAACAGTAAGAGAAATAAGGCAGCAAGAAATGAGAGATGCAGATGTTAGACTGTGAGCTTTTGAGGGAATGGAGAGTAGCTCTTCAAAATATGTAGCATAGTTTTTAAAATGATATTTGGAAACATGTTTCCCTTAATGGCACCAGTTTGGTCCAAACACAGAGGTTTTTCTACAGTAGTGATCTCTACGCCTTTTATTTGTGCATTATCAGTAAAAATTTTTGAGGATACAACCCCAATAAACACATTTATATGTATTATTCACATGTATTGCTTTTCTATATCACATGTGTAATAAAGCACAAAAAACAAAGTAAAAAAGGAATGATATTGAGACACACAGGTGGCTCAGTCTGATAAATGGTTAAGTGGCTGACTCCTGATTTCAGCTCAGATCATGATTTCATGGTTCATAGGACTAAGGACTCGCTCTCCTACTCTCTCTGTCCCTACCCCACTCACACACAATTGCTCTCTCTCAAAATAAATAAATTTGAAAAAAAAAGGAATGATATTAAAGCAATTTTTAAGGAAATTATTTTTTCCCATCACCTGCTGCATTTATACCCAACAAAGGCAGCAATGGTCTCTGATACTCCATTTTCTGTCAAATATCCTAAATGAAGAATGACTAAGTCCTGTCCATTTCCTCTCTAAATTTATCTCAGTTACTACGCCTCCTCATTCCCACCCTAGCTTTAGGTTAGAACCTTAAGAACTTTCACCTGGACTCTCTTGCTGGTCTCTATGTTTGTTAGCTTTTTCTCTCCAATGAGAGCTTTATTTGGGATCTGGGGTGCTCCTTCCAAAACCCAGTCCTGATCACATCTCTCCCATGTTCAAAGCCTTCAGTGGCTACAGAACAGAGTTGAAATCCCTGAGCAAAACACTGATCTGTCCCTGTTCATCTTTCCGGTTTTCCTTCTTCCCTCCCCACCTAACTCTAGTGAGGTCAAATGACTAACTTGCTTTTATTTTCACCTTTGGATGTGCTATTTTCTCTACCAGAAATGGCCTTTTCTTCTTGCCCTGGAAAACCTCTACGTTCAGCTTAAAAATCACTTCCCTTGGAAGGTTCTCTTTACCTCTCTTTGCAGAATTAAGTGATGGCCTCTCTGTGTTCCCTTAACACTTTGTTTTGAATTAGAGCATTTCTCATGTAATTCAAATAATTTCCTTCCGCATCTCTGAGTTCCTACATGATAGAAACCTGGTTCTGCTCTTTTTTTTTTTTTTTTTTTTTGGATTATCATGATCTATCTCAGGTTAAGCATAAATGCTTGATCTTTCTTAATAAACAGAGCAGATGGATAAATGTTAATTGAATACATCTAGACCTCTGGGGACAGTAAAGAAAACTTTCAAGTGACAAGTCCACAATAAACAATGAAACAAAAAACATTTCAACAAAATATATGAAAAAAATGCCACCTGCAAAGAGTTTTTAATATTTTCTTATAGCTCAAAAGTTTTAAAGTCATTTTCAAAATGACTCTCTTATGGGGTGCCTGGATAGTTCGGTCAGGTAAGTGTCCAACTTCAGCTCAGGTCATCATCTCATGGTTCATGAGTTTGAGGCCTTCTTCAGGTCTTTGCTGTCAGGATAGAACCCACTTTGGATCCTCTGTCACCCTCTCTCTCTGCCCTTGCCCCACTCTCATGCTTGCTCTCTCTCTCTCTCTCTCTCTCTCTCTCTCTCAAAATGACTTCTGATGCTGTCCAGTTAGCATAATTAATGATGACACTAATAAATAACATTTATAAGTGATGGCTACAAGTATGACATTGTGATAGGCAACTCATTACAATGTGAAATTTAACCATCATATACATCTGTAAACTCTGTACTAGCAATCGCTCTACCTTACATGGGAGAGTCGCGGATTGTCTGCATGTAAGTGAAAACAGATAGATTTAATTTTTTAAAATGTTTTATTTATTTTTGAGAGAGAGAGGGAGGGAGACAGAGTATGAGTGGAGGAGGGGCAGAGAGAGAGGGAGACACAGAATCCGAAGCAGGCTCCAAGCTTTGAGTTCTCAGCACAGAGCCCGATGTGGAGCTGGAACTCATGAACCTGAGCCATGACCTGAGCCAAAGTCAGATGCTTAATTGACCGAGCCACCCAGGCGCCCCTGAAAACATTCAGATTTAAAAGCAGGTCTCTAAATGAAGGCTCTTAACCCAAATGCTCTGCTGCCTTCAGGTCACAGATCCCCAAATCTTTTCCAGAATGTCCACCCTGACATTTAGTTCCTTCTACGTTGAGACTGGAACATTTGCAGTATTCTTAGGTTTGCTGCAAGAATGTGTACTAAACACAATGGTTTTACAAACTATATGTTCCATAAGTTTCCAAGATTCAGCACCTCTTTGGAAGTCTTGAGACAAGACTGTTTATTTCTAAGTCAAATGATTTGTTTCACTGAGTGGCTTGGCTCCAGTGAATTTCACTCCCTCCAGCACCGTTTCCTGAGTGGCTCTATCTTCTGCCATGGTTGAAATGCACACTCCTGGTCATGAACTGTTTTATTTGCATATATTTGCCTTGGCTAATTCTTACTACATCAACAACCTAAGCTAAGGGGCCCTGGGTGGCTCAGTCGGTTAAGTGTCCGGGTTTGGCTCAGGTCATGACCTCACAGTTTGTGGGTTCAAGCCCTGCATCGGGCTCTGTGCTGACAGCTCAGAGCCTGGAGCCTGTCTTCGGATTCTGTGTGTGTCTCTCTCTCTGTCTCTCTGGCACCCTGCTTGCACTGTCTCTCTCTGACTCTCAAAAATAAATAAATTTTAAAAACATTAAAAAATTTTAAAAAACCAACCTAAGCTTAAATTTACACTAAATTCTTTTTTTCTTTAATTTTTTTTAATGTTTTTTATTTATTTCTAGAAGAGAGAGAGACAGCGTGAGCAGGGGAGGGTCAGAGAGAGAGGGAGTCACAGACTGAAACAGGCTCCAGGCTCTGAGCTGGCAGTCAGCACAGAACCCAACGCGGGGCTTGAACCCACGAACCGCGAGATCATGACATAAGCGAAAGTCGGACGCTTAACCGACTAAGCCACCCAGGCGCCCCAAATTTACACTAAATTCTTGACTGCCTGATCATTCTTCAAGGATACCATATTAGATTAGCCTTACAGACAAAGAGGTGGGCAGAGAGACAGCTTAAAAATGATGTACTATGGTGTACTATCGTGTACTCTGTACTATGGTGAAATGTTGTTTGCTAATTTCATTACAAAATTACAATCCATATGACACTCATCAGAAATACTCAGAAAGGTTGAAACAGGGAAGTGAAACCAGGAGGAATGATTGCTATCTAATAAATTTAAATGTGAAAAAAAATCTATCAGTTTGCTTAACTTTATGAAAATACATAGGTGGTACAGTACTTTTTATTCTCCTGTTGATTTGGAATAAGTCATTACTTGATAAAGTAGGTAATCGACTGTTTTAGTAAGTAACCTCAAAACAATTCTGTTCCTCCAAATGTGGGAATAAAAGACTTCTTATTTCACAAAATGTTAATAAAACCTCTCCACAATTCAAAGTAAAAGCATATTGAAAACAAACTGGCTTTTACATTTGATAAAGGCAATATTTGGAAGGTCCTTTTGAAAATGTAAGCTTTTTATTTAGAATCATTTATCACTGTCTGTATTAAATAGTAGTTATTACACTTCCTCACACACAAGACTGTTCCAGTCTCCACCAGGGAAATGAAACAGGTGTCTGCCTACTAGATTCACACACATACTGCAACAGAAAATATGCCCCGAGTGAGATATAAATACCGAACTGGACCATCTTAAGGCATAATATGTGGATAATTAATGATTATCATGTATCTAGACCTTACTGTCTTGGTATTTGATGGATGACTTGTGACCATATTGTCATCAAGACTTCAATGGGAGTTACCACTTGTACTTTGTTCCCATTAAAATCTAGGCAAAGCTTTATGCGCAAAAGGCATTTTCAGGAGGATCCCAAGTATAAATGGAGGAAACTAGGCACAGAGTGAAGAAAAAATACACAGAATTAGTAAAGATAAATCTTTAAAAATGATCTCCACTCCTATACTCCAGATCTGTCTCCATGCTCGTTTACTTGGCCTCTCCACTTAGGTGTCCAAAAGTGCCCTCAACTGTGCATGTTCAAAATAAAAGTCCGGATCCCTTCCCTCCATCCTTCTATCTGCTACTTTCCCAGCATTGCCCTCAGCAAATAGTACCACCATCGAACCAAACATAACTTCTCTGAAATCTGACTCCAAAACATGTCCAGATCCATTCACTTTCTCTCTTTGCATGTTGTTGCCACCATCATCTCATGCCCAGACTACTTCAATAGCCTGTCATCAGCCTGCACTCTCGGTAGTCATTACATTTTCCAAATTAACTCAGATCACAGCACATCTCTACTTAAAAGCCTCCAATGGCTTTTCATTTCCATTGAAGTAGAACTCCAGACTCCTGAACAAGACTTCAAGGACTGACAGAATCTGGTTCCTGACTATTTCTTCCACCTCATTTTCTATTTCTCTCCACTTAAAATCTTGTCTCAAAAGCCGTATTTCTTTTTTCACTCCATTTTTTTCTTGTTAGACTCATGGCACATAGACATTTTATACACCTAGATTCATTCTTTTGATCTCCACTTGGCTTTCTCCCTTTGGTCAGTCACATGTCACTTTTTCTAAGTATCACTTCCTCTACACAACCTTCTTTGACTATCAATCTAAAGTAGACCCTCCCCATTCCCCCCAAGTCCCTTTCTGCAATATCAGCTTATTTTATTTTTCCCTGGTACTTAATGCTACTCAAAATCACTGTATTTATTTATCACTTTGTTAGTTCATTGTATGCCCTCATATTGTAAGCCATCCCAGGATAGGGCTCTTGAGCCACTGGTTTGTGTCTGTAGGCCTTGAACACAAACTAGTCCCTAGCCCCTGATAGAGCATCAATAAATCGTTGTCTAACACATAAAAGTGAGACTCATAGAGTCAATGACTTTCCAGAAGTTAGAAAAGAAAAAGAAGTTTGGAAAACTTGATGGTCGATGGCATGCAGTCTTCAAATGTGGAAAAAAAATATCTGAGACCATCTGTGCATCAACTGGGGTAAGTGTCCATACTCATTGCCAGCTTCAATTTATAACTGTCAAAGGAATGCACATAACCAAATATAATCTAAATAATATTAATAAAGAGGTAGACGTTCTATTTTGCAGAGTAAGGACAAGCAAGAATTCTTGCTTGGGATCTTTCTATTTTCTTGTATAATTTATGAAAGCAGGTAAGGCTGGAGGGTGGCCTGCTACTTAGCCAGGGGACAGACTTAACATTAACTCCTCATGTAAGCAGCGTCTCAAGTTCCATTGTCTTTGCAATTACTTCAGAGATGAGAGATGAGAGCACAAGAATAAACTGTTAAAGTAAGCCAACTACAGCTGGAGACCATTAACAGCAAAATTGGGTATGCAGGAAAGAGCAGTGGGAGACTGAAGTTATCTCAAGTGGAGAAGCCACATGGAGGTTAAAAAACTGCACTAAATCCTGATCCACAATGCTTTTTTGATAGTATTCTGTCTGCCTTCCAGCGTCACACAGTTTTCCATTTATTATTTCATTTATTCTAACAGTTGTGTCGGGGTGTGCGTGTGTGTGTATGTGTGTGCGTGTGTGTGTGTGTGTGTGTGTAAAGTGCCAAATATTAGGCATAATAGTGGGGCCCCTTGGAACTGGAGACAAGATTTTAAGACACCTCTAATACCAAAGCCAATGAACTTCAACACACAGTGGCAGAGATGAGCCTTAGGCAAAGCAACTGAGGGTCTTGGAGGGGGTTTGTGAAGGTTTTACTGCTAGGATGAAGGCATCTCCAAAATTTTATCAATCCT
Source organism: Proteles cristata cristata (assembly GCA_017311185.1). Classification (NCBI taxonomy): domain Eukaryota; kingdom Metazoa; phylum Chordata; class Mammalia; order Carnivora; family Hyaenidae; genus Proteles; species Proteles cristata. Next base: position 519,768 of record JAESUZ010005644.1, on the reverse strand, counting down.
GGAAGGTTTTGTAATTTCCCTCTGGGAAACATTAAGCTAAAATGAGATGCAACCAAGTCCATGTATTGGCTACCATGCAGATATTTTAGGACAGGAAGCTGCTGCATGAGGCAACAGGATGGGAGAAAAGAAACACGTGGGACTTGTCTTTTTCTGTCTGACTTTTCTCACTTAGCATCATATGCTCAAGGTCCATTCACATTTTCCCAGATGGCAGAATATCCTTCTTCCACGGGGAAATCACATTATAATACATAAATGTGGCCAATCCACATGTCGTGCACCTTAAATGTATGCAATGTTACATATCAAATATGTCTCAATTGAAAAATATCCCACTAGAGGGAATCAGGTATACCTACTTCTTACACATTAGGAGCTAAAATCATATTCTCTAAACACAAAGAACTCTATTCCAGTTACAACTACCTGAGATACTCATTTAGGACACACCTTTGATAAAATTACAAAACCAATGACAATAAAATCCAAAAAAATCTCTTGGGGTTGCATTGACTTATATTTAATCATGTGTCCTTTTAATAGAACATTAAAACCTTGGACAAAACCATCCATCTTCCCATGCTTGAAGAAGATCCACTGACCTTGCTCCCCGTTGGGTGAGTAAACCAACCCACAAAACAAAACCCTAAAATGCTAGGTTATGTCAGATTTTTAGATCTCCCCAAATACACGTAGAAAGGCCACCTTTCCTGTTGCCAGAGATAACTGAGAACTGAAAACCTTCTTATCTGGTTAAAAACCTATCCTTTCCAGGGGCACCGGGGTGGCTCAGTCAGTTTAGTGTATGACTCTTGGTTTCAGCTCAGGTCATGATCTCACGGTTCGTGAGTATGAGCTCCACATCCGGCTCAGCACTGACATCACAGAGCCTGCGTGAGATTCTCTCTCTCTGCCTCTCTTCTCTGCCTCTCAAAATAACTAAACCTAAAAAAATTTTTTTAATTATATCCTTTCCAAAATACAACTGATGTTTTATATTACATTATAATGGATGATAATTATCCAAGTTGGATAATACTTTACTTATTTCAGTAAAAATCAATAAGATCTCTCTCTCTCTCTCTCTCTCTTTTTTTTTTTTTTGGTCAGTAATAACTTTAGCAAAAGAGCTTTCACTACTTGGAATTTGGGAGGGGTTTTTAGTAACTCAATTACTCATGGCATCACTTCCACCAATCCCCCCTCCATGATATCATTATATGTAAATTAGACTCAACCTCTGCAGACTTCTCCTTATGATAAAATCATTCCACCATAATGACAGATGAAAATGAGAAAGCGGGAGGAGGAAACAGGTGTTTGGAAGACATTTATGTAGCTCTGTGGAAAGGTTGGTGGCAGCTGCTGTGTTACTAGTAGGTAGAAGGTCTTATTACGCCTCCAGTCTAATACCTAGCGATATTCTCTTCTACAGGCACTGGAACAATGTGGGGAAGTAGAACCTGGGAAGGTGAGGGAGTGGGTCCATCTGAAAGGCTGTGTGTGTATTTGGTTGCATGTGTGTGTACATATGTGTCTGTCTGTCTAAATGTGAACGAGTGCTTCTAGTTCAGACCAATAGGACTCCAAGGCCTGATGGCTACGTGGTCATTAGGGTATATGTTTTATGAGCTGCAGCATTAGCGAACGCAGGGCATGTATTTTAGCTCCTCTCCAGTGGTGTCACTTAGGCTTTAAATCATTGCCTTTACATTTATATTTGAAAGAAGAGGAGCCTAAGAATAATAATGTGACTTCACCATGGAAGACCTTAGGGATCTGACAGCCATAATGCCCTGTGCCTTTTTCAAATAAGGATGGATTTTTGTCTCTTCTTTTTTCTTTGGTAGTTCCATCCAACTGGGGCTGCTTTACTGAAAAGGATTCATCTGTTTTGTTTTGTTTCTTTTTTTAAGAAACATTACTGAGGGACACAGAAAAAACACAGTGTGCGGCTGATTTCCCCTAAACATAGAACGGCAATGAAATGAAAAAGAAACAGGGGTGATGGGGTGTCTAATCCTTCCTGAGAATGAAAAGCTCAAGTTAAAAGGGCAAAACTAGCCCATGCTTCTTAAGAGGCAAGGAGTGGAAAGAGGATTGTTATTTTGACCTAATGGCAACCACAAAGGGAATAATGAGGTTACCTGACCCCACGCTAGTTTGTAAATGACTACTTTCTTAGTGAACAATTCTGTTCCAGCAGCTGCCTAGCAAATGCATTCTCAACACATGCGCACACGCACACACACCCACACACACACACCCACACACACAGAAGATGGGGGCTGTGCCTCTTCCTCTCTAAATCCCAAAATACTTCATTTCCACGTCAAGTGCTGTTTCAGTGCGTTGAGAACACGTTAATTCAAAACAATCCAAAGTTGTTCAACCCAAGGTTTTGCCTTTCCCTTTAATTACCCTTGCACAAGCTCTTTTTTTAGGCATGCTTAATGTAGGCATTTCTCTGTACTTTGCGGCCTTATGCAAATTATTAAAAGACATTGGGTACTGGAACTTGAGCCTCTATGTGTCTCACTGGGGACCAATGGGGGAGAGAGAATGATTGTTTGTGCATTACCAGTGCCCACTGACACCCATTTTAACCATGCTTCCCTGTCCGAGATCCCTTCTACTTTTGCAAAGTAAATAGCTTTCTGTCTTTCCTGTCACCGTTTGATCAATGTCTTTATGATAACACAATAGCGTTATGAAAACAGTGAAAGGAAATAGGATGATGATTAATACAAACGAGAGTTCTAGAATCCAAAATAGGACTGCCAAGTTGGGGGAGGGGGGTGGGGAGAGAGTAAGACAGGAAACCCAATGGCTGTAACTCTATATGGGCTTCGATTGGCTTTATTGATTCCTTCACCCTCTCATCACTTCTACCTCCAAAACAGGGAGCCAACTCCAGACTTAATTATTTTCTTTCTAAGAAAAAGAGAGCACAAGAGGGAGAGAAAAGCCAGAATCTGTTCATATAAGGGAAGCAGTCATCACTGCTCATTTTTTTTAAAGCACTTAAGGGTCATTAGTCTAACACTGCAGCAAATGTATTATTCATTTTGCCTCAGCCCAATTTCTCGGCGAAGACTTTTGCAAGAAAACGATACACAGTTCAGCAGGGAGGTGATTGATCAAGCCAGAAGGAACAGAATTTGGGCATCCTGATAAAAATTTTTCTCAGGCTTCTCCGTTAACATAAATCAATTTTATTTATGTAGTAACACTTGAATACTAACTACCCAATGCCATCCGTCAGAGCAAAATTGATGACTCTACCTTTAGGTTAATATTACTTGAACATTTCATTCTGAATAATTTATACACATTTCTGTCTGACTGTCAATTCGAGATTGTTTATTTGGTTTCACCAAGTGCAGCTGAACCAGGGCTTTTATTAGGAAAAGGTTCTCATCTCTGTTTATTCTGGGCATTAAAGGGGCTTGTCCTTTGTGGGGGCCTTGTAGGAATGGGAACATGGAACAATGTGGTACCCAGCCTAGGGTGACTTAGGGTATTTTTAAGGGCCTTTTGCTAAACGCTCTGTATTCTTCTGTGGTAAAAACAACCAGAACTCTATGTGACCAGATAAAAAGGTGGAAAAGTAGAAGTGTGCAGGTACTTAATAACAATGCTGAGATGTTGTTTGTGGAGAGGATGTGAGTGCATTTCATTAGCCGTCTCAAGTGTTATATTCACTCTTTGGCAAATAATCTAATCTGTCTGCCAAGACTTGTGTTAACATTCCCCTCTCCTTTTGGGTGACTTTCCACATGTTGGTTACTCTTCATCTTATAAAGAACGTGATGTAGTTTATAATCACTCTATCTGCCTCTTTTTCAGTTTTATGGTAATCCCCTTCCTCTGGGCAGATGACATGAAAACATGTGTGTTCAGACTCTGTGTCTGAAATGAGGGGTCAATTATGAAATGCTGGTAAGTTTCACCGAGTAAAAGAACAGAAAGGTGTTTTTTCAAATCAACTTAAGTATTTATGATCTTGACCTAAGTCATTCTTGCGTCAGACCACATTTCTTCTTGTCAGAAACGCACCCACGGTATCAGTTAAGTGTGTCTGTAGCTCAGAGAGAGGTTTTACCTATCTGTGTATATTTTTACACTAAGGAAGAGAGTCTTCCATTTAATTGGAGAAATTCTGTCTATGAGGTAAGATTCTCTCTTCCTCCCCATCCTCTCCCCGCTCTCTCTTACAAACGTATCACTCTACTTTTGGGAAACTTTTTCTCCAGCAGTTATCAGAGTTCAGTCTCATGAGAATGTCTGACAACCAATAGGAGGAAACAGCAGCTTACACAAGGTGAAGCTTTACACATCAGAGGAAAGACTCAAAACAAGGCATCAATTTCAGATAAATCACTCTCCGGCAGGGTTTATAGAAACATACCTTCTGTGCTCAGAGTCCTCATTAGCAGAAACCAGCAGAAGAGATGGATTTTATAGGAAGGCACAGACACACCATAATTAACTCCCTATCTTGCACGCATGCTCGCTCTCTCTCTGTCTCTCTCTCTCTGTCTCTCTCTCTCTCACACACACACATACACACTTTTGGAAGTGAGTCAGGGCTACCATTAGAAAGCATGCCTTTAGATTTGCCTCACATGTAATTAGTATGTTAAAGGAAGAAGGACAAAATCTATCCATGAAACACACATGTATTTAGGCACGGATTACAAAGTAGCCTGTACTTACCTCTGCCTTGACCATCCCATGTACACCTTCCTCTCTTAAAGACTTTGAATCATTTATTCAACTCAAGAGATATCCATTGAACTCCAATTATTTGGAAGACACTGTTTGAGAAACCACACAGGTACCCAGCAGAGTTAAGTCATAATCCTTAAGTGCTCTTTTGGTTAAAAGAGGTTGAGGTTACAAGTCATACAGTAAGGACATTACTATGTACCTACACATACATCTGTATAAATAAACAAAGGCCAATTTCATAAAAGCAGTAGTATAACACTTTTGAATTACTAGAGCATGATACATTTCATTGGAGGCATTTATTTTGGTTGTGTGATACCCATGATGCATCATGCTATGTGTTGATTAAAGTTTACATGACAAGTTTTAATTAAGAATTTTTTTAAGCACCATGGATGTTCTGAATTATTTTGCCAGGATTAGCAGATAGTAGAGCTACTAGGGTCTATGGCCAAAAGGAGAAAGGCCCTGGGCATTTTTAAGGCTCAAATGTGAGATCAGACTTCTAAACCATTATGTTAAAATTGGACCAGCTGTAGATTACATCCAGTAAGTTTAAACACCCTGATATTGTTAGAAAGGCCAGTATCATTACTTTGTAGCAAATCCTATATTATGTAACCATGACATATACAGTCCAAATCTCACTAATAGCAATAACAGCATGTGACAGTGAATATCTATGTTAATATTGGGAATATTGCTCCATGACATTCATCTGACTTTATCTTATTAAATTAAATATGCCTAAAACATGTAATTGTTACCAATAAAAATTTATATTTTTTTAATGTTTTATTTATTTTTGAGAGAGAGATAGAGACAGCGTGAGCAGGGGAGGGTCAGAGGGAGAGGGAGACACAGAATCCAAAACAGGCTCCAGGCTCTGAGCTAGCTGTCAGCACAGAGCCTGATGCGGGGCTTGAACCCACAAACTATGAGATCATGACCTGAGCCAAAGTCAGACGCTCAACCGACTGAGCCACCCAGGCACCCCAATAGAAATTTAATTACATATTTATTACCTACCCAATTCTACTTTCTTAAGGAATAGTCCCATTTATATTACTTAATAAAATTCAATAAATATTCTTAATAACCAATGCTGTCAAAGCCATATTTCAAGCCCTTGACCACTGAAGTCAATTAAACTCATTTAGATGCTCCACTGTGTGTGCTATTCATCCACAAGTCTTCTAAAATCTTTCTAATTCACGATTATTTCTTTCTTCATCTTAAGATTTAGTTCGGGACATATTTTAAAAGCCTATCCAGATGGATCAAAACAACTCGATGAATAATTTCTTTTAAAATGACTTAAGAGACAGAAGGGAATGTGAGAAGTGTTATATCAAGAGAATGCCTGCGTTCTCGCCCTTGACGAAACCTCTCTCTTTAAGCTTCCTAGACTTTTTCATTGAGCTAAAGTCATAGGAGTTTACTGAGTGTCTCAGAACTAAAATCTATTGCTGATACATCCTTCATGTTGTTACAGGAATCTCAATACTGCAGAGACACGTGGGTTTGCTTGTAGGCTGGTGGGCACCGAGGTAAACTTATGATACAACTAGTTCAAGCTAATCCTTCGCATGATTCTGAGCTGTGGATGGGCTTGGTGTCAGTGGGGTTGGCCACTGTGGGTTCTTGCAGCCGAAGGAATGCCAGGAACAAGAGCAATGGGGCTCCTGGGTGGCTCAGTCGGTTAAGCGTCTGACTTTGGCTCAGGTCATGATATCACGGTTCCTGGGTTCGAGCCCCACACTGGGCTTCATCTGACAGCTCAGAGCCTGGAGCCTGCTTGGGATTCTGTGTCTCCCTCTCTCTCTGCCCCTCCCCCACTCCCCCTCTGTGTGTGTCTCTCTCAAAAGTAAATAAATATTTAAAAACATAACGAGTAAAAAGCTTAAAACCTAAACTTATGGCCCAAGAATCTTCAAAACTCCTTGGGGTTATGTACACGCTCACAGTAATCCTAGGAGATAACGTGCTACCATCTACCATTTATGGGACAGGAAATTAAAGCTCAGAAGCCAGGTACCAAGTAAGAGGTAAGCCTTGAAAATGAATCTGGAATGCTTTATAACAGAATTCTTGGTCCACCTGCTACAGGAAGGTTCACCCTCACTGAGAAAACAATCCAGGGTGTTCAGGTGGGAGTGAAGTTCATGACCGTTGATCTGTTGGCCTATGAATAGAATGAACCCCCCCAAAAATGATTCCTTGGGGGCAAAAACATCTGACTTAAAAAAAGCATTCTATGTAGATTTTAATGTAAGAAGCAATAATTAGGCTACTGGTGATACTGTCCATTAAGTGAAATAGTCACCTGGTCCTAAAATGTAAAAGCAGAGTGAGGTGGGACACAATTAAACTCACCCCTTTTTCGAAATGTTTCCCACAGGGATCTTAAAATAAAACTGAGACAGCAGGTTTGTTTGCTTTTCTCATGTTTCTCTTTGCCAGTGCTGACGTAAGTAAGGAAAATATGGTCTTGTTAAAATTTTTCAAATGAGTAAGAAAACAGAACAACAGAAAAGAGAAAATACCTAGTATATTAATCTGGGAGACATTCATATTATTAAAATGTGAAGTCTATGAAGCATAAGGTAACCAAACAGCTAATTTGGAAGGTATCACAATTCCTGGAAGTGGGGAGTACTGCTCAACTGGTCTACCTTTGCTAGGTGTGAGAATTTGCTTGACACTTCTCCCTTGGCTATGCCTGAGTGAAAAAGCAATCTTTAACAACACCTGAAGGAGTTAACATGTGATATTGAAAGACAATAAATATGGAATAAACTGTACACAGTTTACCTAACACAGTAAACTGTATCCGTCATTATATTGGAACTAACATGTCCGTTTATAGAATTATATTTTACAAACACATTTTTTAGGTTCCATTATCCATCTCTCCTCATTTATTCAATTTTTCATTAACATGTATTCAACAAATATTTGTTGTGGATCTACCAGGCACTGGAGATATAGGATGGATAAGACATCTGATCTGAATTTATTAAATGTCTACTATTACAGAGTTTTTGGAATATGCAGTACCACCAGGGAAAATCTTGTGACTGTTGGAAAGAGATCAGGCCATAGAACAGGATCCCAATTCTTAAGTAAAACATACGTAAGTAATCCTCCCTTACTAAAAGATAAGCTGCATCTTTGCAATAAGGAAAACCTTCAAGCACCTGAAAAATAGCCCATATGTCTGGATATCCTGGCTTGGTATTTTGGTGTGCATGTCTCCATAATTCAACTGGGCAAAAATTTCTGCTTGGTAACCAATAAAGAAAAATAAAATTATCAATGGATGTTACCACCAATTCAGAATTCTGTAACTAGGGAGTATGCAAAAACAGGATACCTTCAGGGCGCATGGGTGGCTCAGATGGTTGAGCAACCTACTTCAGCTCAGCTCATGATCTCACAGTTTCTGAGTTTGAGCCCCACATCGGCCTCTGTATTGACAGCTCAGAGCCTGGAGCCTATTCACATTCTATGTCTCCCTCTCTGTCTCTACCCCTCCCCCACTTGTGCGCGCTCTCTCTCTCTCTCTCTCTCTCTCTCTCAAATATAAATAAACATTAAAAATTTTTCTTTAAATAAAAATTAAAAAAAAGAAACATACAACCTTCCTCCCTCCCTCCACCACATTGCTGAAAAGGTCTTAGCTTGACTACGCCTATGGGAAAAATTGCTTCTATGCTAACTCTAAAGTATAAAGGGTTTTATAGAAAACATTCAGGTGTAGATAATTTAAATGTTATATGAGGAATAAGTGACAGAAATACTCTCTCACAATGAGAGTTTTGAACACAGCAGCCTCCTCCACACCTCTGCCCAGCAAAATGCTGCTTTCAATTTGGCACCTCTTTTTGGAAGTCTCTTTTGGACAAAAGCATTAGGATTAAAAAAAAAAAAAAGGCTTAAAGAGAATCATGTAGACATTTTCTCAATTAAGTTTTAGTGCCTCAGAAGTCCTTTCACATCAGCACATAAAGATCAATCTCATTATTTTAATGATGGAGTATTATTCCAAATACAGAAGTCTACAAAGGCATTGAATCCCTATTGATGTATTTTTACAGTTTTTCTAATTCTTTGCCAATTCTTGCAAGCGACGGTTCTGAAAAGACAAACATCATCATTTGACTAGCTTTGGGAATGTATTTATAGGGTGTGTTTTTCCACAGAAGAGCTTGCTAGTATTCCGAGTCACAGCCTCCAACGGCAGATAGATACTGCTGTGCAAAATGGTTTTGCCTACGGTACCAATGGTATTGGGGGGCTGCCGGGTGCCTTACATTATCATTGGCTCATGATACTATCAATCAATACAATGATGTCATTAACTCATTATTGTTACTGTGGATTACAGTGAATACAAACGTAGTTGAGAAAAATTTTTGTAGCTTTGCCATTTCTTCGTAACTTTTCAACTTGCACTTTGAATCATCAGTCCGTTAGAAACATTTCTGCCTTTTTGTAGTTGATATTTTTGAAGTTCTATCATATTCCATAAATTAATCCAGGGTCTGTGAACTAGGTTGGCATTATTTCTCTCTTCATCTCTCACTTGCCTTTTAAGTTGATGATCTTCATTTCGGTAAAGAAATTCTGTATTTCTATCAGGTCAAATCTATCCTATTTTCTGATTTTATGCCTTACTTAGGAAGTTTATCATCTTTTCTCAACTCAGGATGATGTACATCTCAATATGTTTTTTAATCCTAGTCTTTTATGTTATTTTTTCCTGCTTTTCCTGCTTTGCTCTTCTATTCATCAGATATTTCTTTTTGTGAAGTGTTAACTAAGGCCTCATTTTATTATCCACTTGCCATAAATTACTTATTGAATATTTTATCTGGTCCCCATTTATATAAAATGCTACATTTATCAAAAATATTATTTCCATAATACAATCTGCTTCCTGGCTGTTTCTTCTGTTTATAATGTATGTATTTATTCACGTACCAAGATCACACTGTTGTAATTACTCTAATTTTATGTATGTTTTGATAGTTGCAAGGACATTTCTTCTATTTTTGTATTTGTTTTCCTGGATATCATTGACGGTAGGGGGCAGACGAAATGGGTGAAGGTGGTCAAAAGGTACAAAGTTCCACAAATAAGTCATGTGATATAGCGTACAGCATGGTGACTATAGTTAATAATGCTGTATATTTGCAAGTTGATAAAAGAGTAAATCTTAAAAATTTTTTTATATTTTTACTTATTTCTAGGAGAGAAAGAGAGAGAGAGACAGCGTGAGCAGGGGAGGATCAGAGAGAGGGAGATACAGACTCTGAAATAGGCTCCAGGCTCTGAGCTGGCAGTCAGCACAGAGCCTGATGCGGGGCTCGAACCCACGAACCGCGAGATCATGACCTAAGTGAAAGTTGGACGCTTAACTGACTAAGCCACCAAGGCGCCCCTAAATCTTAAAATTCTTAATCACAAGAAAAAAATCTGTACTATGAATAGTGATGAAAGTTAACTAGACTATTGTGGTGATCATTCTGCAATATATACAAATATTGAACATTATGTCATACATCTAAAACTAATGTTATGTGACAACTGTATCTCAATTTAAAAACATATCAATGACTGTATATATTTTCCCTAACATACAAACTTATCAATTTGCCAATGTTCATTATAAGAAGTATTGGGACTTGCAGTTTGCCATATATATATATGTGTGTGTGTGTGTGTGTGTGTGTGTGTGTGTATGCACACACACACACACACACACACAGAAGTTTATGGGGCTAAATATTTAAAAGGAAAAATGTTTCAATGTGTTCAAGTTTTCTTTTAGGCCTTTAGATAAGGAATTATAATTCTCCTTATATATGTTACACTTTGCTTGTTAGATCTGTTTTCAGATATTTTGTAAATTCCGGGGGGTTATTATAAATAGGCTTTGTTTTTCAGTACATTTTTAAATTGACTATTTTTGACATGCAGGAAGACTTTTGTATTTGTATATGCATCTTATATCAAGCAATTTACTGACTTCTCTTCCTATGTCTAATGTACTTTTTTTCAATCTTTTGGATTTTCTAGGTCCAAGATTACTGAGAGTTTATTCTTTTCTTTTCCAACATCATTACTACTACACTTTTTTCTTACTATATTAGCTAGGACTTTGAGTATACTGTTGAAAATCAGGGGTGATGATACATATTTTTCTGTACCTCTTGACTTTAGTGGGAAAGCTATTAACAATTTACCATCAAATATTTTGCTTACTATAGGTTTCTAGTAGATACTTGTTGCTATTATTTGGAAATGTGTTTGTTTTACTCCTTAGTAAATATTTTTTTAATTTAAAAATGAGAACTGTGGCACCTGGGTGGCTCAGTCAATTAAGCGTCCGACTTTGGCTCAGGTCATGATCTTGAAGTTTGTGGGTTCGAGCACCGTGTTGGCCTCTGTGCTGAGAGCTAGCTCAGAGCCTGGAGCCTGCTTCGGATTCTGTGTCTCCCTCTCTCTCTGCCCCTCCACTGCTCATGCTGTCTGTCCCTCTCTCTCAAAAAAATAAATAAAACATTAAAAAATAATAAAATAAAATAAAATTGTTTTTAACATAAGAATTTTATCAAATTTATCAAATGAAGTTATTTAGGCATCTATTTAATCAAATGGGTTTTTCCAGTTAATATTCTATTTAATCTATTAAATGATGAATTACATTTATAGGTTTATTGATGTTAGGCCAATCTTACATTCCTGAAAAACACACTTTATTTTGTTATGAAGTGATTCTTCAGTTTGCTAATAAGTTATTTAGGTATTTGTATCTTTGTTCATAAATGAGATGGGCCTGGAGTGTGTGTGCCTATAACATTACCCTTACAGAAAGGTTTGAGAAGCTTTCCTGAAATTTCCATGCCATGGAAGTTTTTATGCAACTAAGAAACATTCAGAGACTTGACTATTAAATATAACTTGCCTATATAACCACTTAAGTTTTATATTTTTTCCTACTGTTGACATCTATGTAATCATGGTATATTTGCTGAAACTAAGAAATCAACTATTAACTACCCTACAGGCTTCTTTAATGTCTATGTTTAAACATACATTACAAATAGCTAGCACTGCTCATATTTATATTATTTTCCCCCACCTCTCCTATTTCAACCACATTTCTTTAGTTCAAGCTAGCCTTCTTCCTAACACACTATTGCAAAAGCTGCAACATAAAGGCAATCCAAATCACTAATTCTAGCTATCTATTTCTCTGGAAGGACCTCTTCAATCTGAGTATACTGAGCATTCTCTCTCTCTCTCTCTCTCTCTCTCTCTCTGTACCTGGTACTCTCTGTTCTGAAAAGGCAGGAAGTGGTTTGGAGGAGGAAGTGTGAGATAAAAGGAAAAAAATGATTCGAAATCAATCATACTAAATGCAATGCGGTATTCTGCATAGTATTAGTTGATAGTATTGTGCCAATATTAATTTCTTAATCTCAAAAAACTGCTTATATACTGGTTATATACTAACACTAGGACAAATGGGTGAAGAATATAAGGGAACTCTTTGTACTACCTCTGCAAGATTCCCATAACCTAAAATTTTTCCAAAATAAAGTATTTACATAGTTTCAGCCATAGATTTTGGTGAGGAAACAGCAACTTTTAAGCCTAGAAGAAATGAAAAGTGTTCTTACTGCATAGTAGTCATTGACTTTGTCAACTTCTCTCTCATCCACCATTCCACATCTTTCCCCACCAAGAACACAACGTTGTATTATTTACTTCTTGTGTGCCTATGAGGCATGAGTTTCCCATGTTAATGGAAGAGGTTGTGTGCACATGTGCATTCATATATGCATGTGTGAGTGGTTCTGCATATACATACATGTTAAGAGACAAATTTGCAGAAATAATACAGATGACAGTAGAAGTAAAAGGATCAGCTACCTTGCACTCTGTATTATTCTGTAGTTGAGAATGCTTTACCTGCTGAGAACTTTACACGCATTATCTCATTTCATGTTTACGACAACCCTCTAAGTTAAGTTTAGTGGCTTTATTTAAAAGTGAGGAACCAGGCACAAAAAAATAGGCCATGTACCCAAATTCACAGGGCTGGTAACCTCCACAGTTCAGTGACCTCTCTTTCTGACCAGGTGTCATGTGCTAAAATCCCACTCATTAGATACTTATGATAATAACAACATGGTTTAAACTTAATTTTCAAAAAGAAAAAGACTGATGCTCGATTTAATAACCTGGCTATTTCGGGTCATAAAATTCCAATGCCACCATTAACTCACTACGTGACCCTCGGGCAGTCACAATTCCTGTATAACTTTCTTTTTTTTTTTTTCCAGATGTAAATAGGTCTAATACCTACAGTTCTACAGATTGGTGGGGAAGATTAAATAAGACAACGTAAGTGACCTGGTGCAGTATCTGGTATATGGCAGGTACTCAACAAACATCAGTTTCTGAGCCATAGCTCCATGTTATCACTGCTTTACCGCTATGTTTAGAAAGAGTGGAATTATCCCATACTTATATTTGTTTTTAGTTACACTTTTGTAGGAAGAGAAACCTAATATTTCACAATAATAACAATAATAATAATAGCAAACACAAATACTGATAGAACACTGTACAGTACTCTAATATATTTGGCTAAAGAAAAACATATACATATATAAACATGTATACATAAACATTTAATTTGTACTGTCATATAATACATAATACATATATGCAAACATATGTAATAATAGGCATATGTATTCAAATAATTCTCAGAGTAGTTGGATAAAGTAGGTATTATTATCCAATTTTACAAATAAGGAGTCCAGGTAGAGAGCATTAAATAACAGACTTCTAATCAAAAACTGGTGAGGAGTAGGCCCAGGATTTGAACTCAGTCAGGTTGGCTACCGAGTCCATGCTAGCAGCCAGTACTCACTGGTTTTAATTCGGCTGTCTGAGGATACTATTTGGTATGGATTTTAAAATCCATAGCATTACTCCTCATAAGATACTGCAAAGCTATGTGACAGAAAAGGAAGCCAGAAATCTAACTGCCAAAAACTCTCGAGCTACATTTCCTTTTTTTTAAAATGTTTAAATTTTTTATTTATTTCTGAGAGAGAGAGATAGCATGAGCAGGGGAGGGCCAGAGAGAGAGGGAGACACAGATCTGAAACAGGTTCCAGGCTCTGAGCAAGCTGTCAGCACAGAGCCCGACGTGGGGCTCGAACCCACAAACCGTGAGATCATAACCTAAGCCGAAGTTGGGCGTTTAACTGACTGAGCCACCCAGGTGCCCCTCAAGCTACATTTCCAATGAGATGTGTACAGCTTTCTGTTCAACTAAAACTGAGTACCACCTTCTTACTTTGAAAACTTGGGACATTTCTTTAATTGGTGTGATTGGTGTAGTAAGTATTTATGAATGTCTTAGAGCTAAGCTCTCTTGAGCCAATATAAGCCATTACTGGCTCAAGGAGGGACAACAGTGAGTGACGGTTACAGGACCACATGATGTACCTTAGCCTTGCACTTGATTGAAATGACAGATGTTAAAATGACATTATTCTGATGTTTCCAGGACATGCATCTGAAAGAGGTCAGAAATGCAGCCAATTTTACCTTAAGATCATCATTAATTCAGGTTCACAGAGATAGTTTCAGACATAATCGAAAGAATCAACATTCTTTAACATTGCCTGAGTTCCGTCAACTTTCTGTTATATTGACTTTTGGGGATCGGGGTTTTCTGCCACAAGATACAAAAGATAACGGAGGTAGGAATGGGAAACACAATCCCAAATTCAGGTATAAAATACTATATATTAGATAAATCTTTAGTTTGCGAAGTGGCAAACATGCTCTTTGTGGAGTCCAAGGTCCGCACTTGAACCAGACTGTGCTCTAATCATTTTACAGGTTTATCTTTTTTATTTAAATGTATAGAACAGGTCATTATCATTCCTGCTATACTCCTATTGTCCAACTGTGTGACTGGTTTGTACTTACGTAGTTGGCCATTTATTTTAAATGAAAGAGGCACCTGTAACTCCACTATTCAAGGAAAAACACCCAAAAGCTATGTTCTTCACAAGCACCAAAAACTAGCTACGGGATCCCCCATCCCATTCCCCTAGCTCCCTGAAACGAAAAGTGAACATGACCTTGATTTCCTTGATCCCCAGCCCCTCATTCTCCCTTGATAGGATTTTTATTCCATATTTAGTCCTAAAAAATTAACATTTTCACATTGTGGTTTTCCCTTCTATGAGATGGTATCAGAGAACTTTTTCTACTTAATACATTGCTAAGGTTTGACTGTATCTTTTGCAAGACACAGCACCACAATTATTCTGAGCGGTTATAGAGTTCTATACCCAAAGTTGGTTCATCTACTCTTCTAAAGGCAGGGCATTGTTTCCAGGCTGTTTTTACCCACTGCTGTGAAGAGCAAAGCCACAAATATTACTTTGCTCTACATATGCAAATCTTTCGCTGGACTACATCCCCAGGTACAGAATTGCCAGGTTGTAAGTAATGAGTGTTTGACTTTAGGAGAAATGCATTTTCCAGAGCGATGTGCCAATCTTTGTATCCACCCGTAATGCATGAAAGATCCAGGTGTCCTAAGCCACCCCAACACTTGGTATTTGTCAGATATTTTAATTTTCCCTGAACCTCAGGGTCTCTACAGATGGGTCAAGTCCCCATGCAGAGTTCCAAGGCTCTTACATTATCAGATCTGCCAAAGAAATAACACTGACCTGGGGATTTTAATCTTAAAATGTTTATACACCACAAATTTTCTGTACTACAGAAATATTTCATTGTACTATCCTAATCTAGATTAGGGGCCAGCAAACTGTTCTGGAAAACAGTAAACATTTTAGGCTTTGCATGCTAGACGAAATCTGTTACAACTCCTCAGCTTTTCCTTTCCACAAGAAAGTGGCCATAGGTATATATAAATGAATGAATGTAGTGATGCTCCAATGAGACTTTATGAAAACATGGTAGACCAGCTTGACCTGTGGGCCATAATTTGCTGACTCCTGGTTTAGGACCCCAGAGATCTCCACCGCCCTGTCGATCACAAATGTTACTAGTCTATCTACTATCAGAGTGGCTAATTACTTAAAATCTTCACTGTGTGTTGAACATATACTTTGTGCTATCATCTGCTAAAGGATGTCATATTATATACATATATATATATATACATATATATGTATATATATAATTGTACTATCATATGCATTTATTTTTCAGTGTGTTTCTCTTAAGAAGGAAGCAACATCTCAAATTTTCTGATGCATCTTAAAGTCCAACAAATAAAACAAACCTTAGTAACAGCTCAGCAGGGTAGATAACAGTTCTCTCCAATGTATAGGTCAAGAAACTGAGGTTCAGAGCATTTAAATAACTGTCTCGCAGTCACACAGAATAAACAGCAAAGGTTAGTACGTGAAGTTGGATTTTCCTTGTCCCGATTCTTGCACATTTTCAACTGACATGTGTCCCCAGTGCCTCCGTATGAAATGAAAAATCAGCGTGGTCTTTATTTGTGGACTCTGACAGTTACCATCGTAGGATCTACTAGAAATTTTGTTTTGTTTTTGTTTTTGAAATATACCCAACACTGGTCCAAGCCCTTTGCATGCAGTATCTCAAGTGATACTTACTGAAATCATTAATATTGGGGCACCTGGGTGGCTCAGTCGGTTAAGCGTCCAACTTCAGCTTAGGCCATGATCTCACGGTTTGTGGGTTCAAGCCCTGCGTCAGGCTCTGTGCTAACAGCTAGCTCAGAGCCTGGAGCCTGCTTCAGATTCTGTATCTCCCTCTCTCTCTGACCCTCCCCTGCTCACGCTCTCTCTCTGTCTCTCTCAGAAATAAATAAAAAACATTAAAAACAAAAAAAAAACTATATAAAAAAAATAAAATCATTAATATTAAATTTCTAATATTTATGTTATACTATCCTGTTGTACACATGAAGGCATGATGGCTTGGAGGAGTAAAGGATGTTGCTCAGAGTCACATAGGCAGAGTAATTTGCTAAATCAAAAACCACACTGATGCATCAAAGCTGATGCCCTTGGGTACCCCGCCTCACTGCCTCTTATCTGACCATATAAACACACAGTTGGTGAGGAACTCTTTCAAGGAAAGTGAATTCAAGGCCTTAAAAATGCTGGCCATGTAGCTGTCTGGCTGTGAACTATCATCATATACCTTACCACCATTCATGTTTTTCTTCCAATGGATACTTTTCCTCCAGAGCCATAAAATATCTTATGTTCTCATGTCCTTGGTGTCCATAATCCAGGGTACCTCTTTCTCAGAAATATTACTACTATTTCCATTGAAGGGCAGAAAGAAGCTGCTTTCTGAGAGATTATAATCTCTGGCATGATTGTCAAAATATTGCTGAAAGGGCTTTACAAAAGTTTGATTTTAGAGGTGTGCTTATTTGCCTAAATTAAGACACATCCTGCCTTCCCTCGTTTCACTCATCCGTCTATGCACCCAGCCATCCACCTATCCCTAGCTCACGCAATCATTCATTGTGTGTTCGTTCATACATGCATTACTTATTGGGTGACCGCTATGTGTAAGGCATTGAACTCAGATTGTGTCACTGTTCTCAGGAATTATACAACAAAGAAAGTTATCAAAACAAGTGAATTCAGTAAAGCCTACTACCCAACATGCAGTTCACTGGGGAGCTTGTTAAAAATTTAGAATGGCAGGCTCCAGCCCAGACCTCCTGAATCACATCCTACATTTAAGAAATGTGCATATGTGTGCACTTTAAAGATTGAGAAACCCTGCAAAACAGTACTGTCACAGATGTGTAGCCAGCCAGGAGCATCATGGGCCACAAGGGTAGCAGAAGATACTTCTCCCTAGTTGGAGTAGGTATTTTTTAGAAATGTTTCATAGTGGGTAATGCCTGAGCTCAGGCCTATGCCATGTACGGATGTTTTCCGGGGGAGAACGAGTTAAAATAACCTATAGAGAAGGAAAGCTTGAGCCCTGACCTCACTACAGTTTTGAAACAACTCAGTGCCCTTGGAAGTGACATGGAAGTCAGAGTGGATGAGGGATATCCAAAGACAATACTGGAACGTGTGTGTAAGTGAGTCTAGCTAACCACTGGGAATCTATTCTATAGGCCTGCAGTTTACTCTTGGCTGCAAATTAGAATCTTTTTGGGAACTTTACCAACACGGATACCACCCTGACAGATTCTGATTTAATTGGTCTGGGGTATGATTTTTTTTTTTAAGCTCCTTGGATAATTTGGATGCACAGAGTAGGTTTATACCACAGTTTAGGGAATTGGGAAGGCTGTGACACGTGTTATGCAGGACAGTGGGGGTGATCTGATCATTCTGCTGGTGTCTGCAAATCACACAGGAGAGACGGAGTGGGTGTGAGGTAGGGGGAACCTAAAGGGACCAGGTAGGTGGCATAACCACAGACAGTGGGCTGGGGTCACCCTGCAAGGAACGACGGGACCAGTGGCAAGAAGAACACATGCCCACCTGAAGGCACTGACACACAAATTTGAAACTAAACTTGTCTATGAGTCAGATAAAGCCAGAGGCTCACCAGGTTACAACCCCTGATGTAACAATGCTCTAAGGAAGTTAAAAGGTTAAGCAGACAGAATGAAGAGACTTCAAAATTTGCCTAGCGTAGGGTAGGAAAGAAGGGAAGTAAGTCACATGATTGATGTTCCCATTCACAAAAACAGAGACCAAAACAAAGAGGGCAAAGTCTAGGGGCAGAGGTGAAAATTCAGTGTAGGTGAGTTTGAAGTGCTTGTGGGACTTGAAAGAGATAGTTAAATACCCACTTCATTTATTTGGGGTTGGAATTAGAATAACCAATTGCCAATGAGTAAGTGTTGACTGATGCCAGAAGAACGGCTGAGAGCAGGTACACTGAACAGGGGGAAATATCAGTATTTCAGAGGCTGAAAGAAGCCCACCAAAGGCTGAAGGAGAAAGGTCAGTGGGTTCCAGAGCAGCAAAGGGGTTGTGATGAAAGATGAGCCAAGGAAAGAAGAGGGAGACAGGGTCCCCCAGCTCCACTTGTGCAAGGGCTTTCTTTGTTAGATCTTTTCTTAACATTATTTTTAATATGAGAGATACAGTTGATTTTAATATCTTCCAATCTGGAATACTCTCAAACCCTTAGAATTTTAGAGTAGTAAAGACCAGAGATTAATCTACCTTGAACTTCTCCAATAAGGTCCCCACACTGTTCCTTACAAGGGATAACAGATTCCAATTTAACATTACTGATGCAATTTCTCTCCCTTCTAAGAAAGCTCTCTTCTATTATATGAAAACCAACACACCTAAAAATTTTTAGTTATGGAACATGACCACTTGACTCTGTGGTAACAAGCCTAGTTTATCTCAACATTTATTTAATAACCCCATGTAGTAGGCATTAGAGATATCAACAGGAGTGAAACTGGGTTCCAGGTCCTTAAAGAATACATAAACTGATGGTGGAGAGAGATGTATCAACCAAGTGCCTTCCATATAATATGTCAAGTGCAGTCAATAGCATGCACTTGTGTGATGAGAGCTGCCTAGCCTGACCTGGCCTGACCTCATTTGACCTAGCCTGGGTTCCTGGGAGTGGCCAACAGTAAAAGCTTTCTGGGAGACATTACAACTGAGTTGAGTGATGAAACAGAGTTAGAATTAGGCAAAGAAAAGAGGGTAGGAGTCTGCAGGCAGTGGGAATGAGATGAGCAAACTGCCTGTCTTAGGGGCTGCATAGAGAACAAAAGGCAGCCTGGTATAATTGAGAAGCTCGATTGGCCAACCAGGAGATGGGAGAAATGGTCCACTGGACCATTTGATGTGTCAGCCTAAGAAGCTGGTTATCAAATGTCTCAGTCTTAGAACCCTTGTTCACACAAGAGCTAACGCAGAAACTCACCAAGTGAAGCAAAGACAGAACTTTCAATCCATAGTGGAACATTATCAATTTCTGAGGTGTCTGTGGAAGATGGCCTTAATGGGGAAAAACCAGAAGTAGGGGAGACATTATTTTCCTGGAGAAAAATAATGAAGTTTTTAACTAGAATGTTCTAAGAAGGTAAGGATCGGGAGGGGGGGAGGTAGACAAATAAAAATAGCTGGTAAGGAGACAGGATTTCATGACTGATTGGATATAGAAACTGAGAAGCAAAGAGAAGTCCAAAAAGACTTCCAGGTTTGACTCAAGCAAATAAATATAAAATGAAACACGGCCTAGAGAAACTTCTAAGTTAGTCAACAAGACAAGTATGCATAGAAAGAACAAAAAGCAATGCACCACAGGACAGGGGTGACAAGAATTATTTTCCTTTATACACAAAGCAGAAATACACATGCATTTGCTCAGAAGACCTGAAGGAAAGCAAAAAAGAAAAAAAAATAACCTCTGAAACAAGGTTCCCTAGTTTTATTTTACAACCAGGTAGTTCCAAATTCTGCACGCTAATGAAGAGGGTGAAATAGGCTCAAAATACTCAGACTACCAGCTTAAAACTATCTGTGCAAACTTTCATTTTGATTAATATAATTCAAGTGTTAAATGTGTATCTGCTAAATTGCACTCCAATCAGTAAAATGTTATTCAATTTTTGAATGAACTGTCAGAAGATCTACAGGTATGTTGCCCACAATGAGTTGGCTTCCCATAGCTTATGTGCAGATATGACTATTTTATAAACAGGTAAACTGAGACATTGAAAATTCAATTCCCTGATGAGGGAGACTCAACAGTGGACTATCAAACAGACCACCAAGATCCCTAATAAACCAGACTGATGTCCCCAGTGGCTTCTTTGTAAAGTGGGACAGATTTAATTACATTCTAAATCAACATATTGAGAGGCACCGAGGCAGGTAATAAAAAATTCACTACTTCATTCTATCCTAATTCACCACAAACAGAGATAGAGACTCAAAAAAATCTTGGGACTCTCTCTAGGGCTCATTCTGCAGAATACAAAGTGTCGTTTCCAGCACTGGGAGTTAATTAATAAGGAATTCCTGCCCATGTTCCTATTCTTCTAAGCCAGACATGTCAGTAGTAAATGTCCCAGCCCTTCCTCCAATTCTCCCTCCTCCCCATCCTATCCATGTATCCACGTCTTCTTTGCTCTCCCTGGCGTCCAGTCTTGAAAATATTTAAAGACACGAGGAAGTACTTTGACCCCTCTGAGAAAATAGCATTTTAAAGTAATTATTCCATATTAAACATCAGTAAGTAGTCACTGAGTTTCTCCTCCATGGCCAGGAAGAGAATGATGAAAAATACAGTCAGTCAGGACCCTGCTTTCACGGAGCTTAGAGCCTCATATGGAAAAACCAATCCAAGTCAATATATTAAATGCCTTGAAAAGGGGAGTCTAGGGTTCCAGGGAAACCAACAGCAAAAGTGCCTGTCTCTCTGGGAGGGGTGTGTGTTTGCAGGAAAAACTTCTGAAAGACACAGGGTTCCTTCAATTAAGTGGAAAGCAAGAGACACAAATGAGAATAAACAATCACAAACATATGTGGGAGTGGATCCTAAACTTGGATGCACACAAGAAACCACCTGAAGAGCTTTACAATCTTTAAATGCCCTTTTAAAATGCCACTTCTATCAGAATCCCTGGGGATGGGGCCCAAACATCAGTGTTTTCCAGCAATTCCGCAGGTGACTGTACGATGCAGCCAAGGTCAGCATCTACCGGTACACAGACTCAGGCAAAGAAGGATTTCTAAATAAAGTATTGTTACTCAACACTCTTGATACTAACTTTTCTCTTCAGAATGCCGTTATAATTCTCTTGAACTTTCAAATCCTGGGGCACCTAGGTGACTCAGTGGGTTAAGCGTCCAACTTCAGCTCAGGTATTGATCTCGTGATTCATGGGTTTGAGCCTCACATCCATGGTAACAGCTCAGAGCCTGGAGCCTGCTTCAGATTCTGTATCTCCCTCTCTCTCTGCCCCTTCTCCACTTGTGCTCTCTCTCTCTCTCTCTCTCTCTCTCTCTCTCTCTCTTTCTCTAAAATAAATAGACATTAAAAAATAAAAATAAATTAAAAAATACTTTAGATACTTAAAATGAATATACCAACACGTAACAGCACTACAAAACAGAGAGAGAGAACACAAGAACACTACCTTATGCTGACCAACATTCTTTTCTACATTCATTCATTTTTCAGAGAGAGAGAGAGAGAGAGAGAGAGAGAAAGCATGAGTAGAGGAGGGGTAGGAAGAGAGAGACACACACAGAATCCAAAGCAGGCTCTAGGCGCTGACATATCAGCACAGAGCTCAATGCAGGGCTCAAACCCACAAACTGTGAGATCATGACCTGAATCAAAGTTGGATACTTATCTGACTGAGCCACTCAGGTAACCCTGACCAACATTTTTAAAGTTCACAAAAAAAAAAAAAAATTGAATAAAATGGCCCTGTTTTAATGAAACAATTCATCTTCATTACTCATCCAAATTTTTCACTCCACCATCAGGTTCAGTTTACATTCCCAGCAAAAGAGACAATGCTAACAAACCTAAAGATTTTTTTGCACAGATTTGATGACACTACCCTCAAGAGAGGTTTGGGGTTTTGTTTTATAATGATAATGATTATTATTTTAATTAAAGTCTCTTCACAAAAGAACCACAGCATTAGGTGTAAGGAACGTTATTAAGGATGATAGGGTGGGCCCTTCTAGTCAGGGAGTCAGAACTATTTCACACAGGTGGAATTAAAAATTTTTTTAATGTTTATTTACTTTTCAGAGAGAGCAAGTACATGATTGGGGGTGGGGGGACCAGAGAGAGGGAGACACAGAATATGAAGGAGGCTCCAGACTCTGAGCTGTCAGCACAGAGACCAATGTGAGGCTCAAACTCACAGACCATGAGATCATGACCTGAGCTGAAGTCATACACTTAACCAACTGAGCCACCCAGGCACCCCTCACACAGGTGGAATTCAGACTAAATTACAACCTTCTCAAAAACCAATGGTGTTGCTTAATCTAGTGACTTTTTCTTTTTTGCATAAGTTAATGTAACTTTTAACTGACAGCTTCAACGAGTTAACAAATGCCTAAAATTTGAAAATAACTGTCATCTTTATTTAAGTTGTAGGATTTCCACAAGGGAAAAGTGAATTCATTTAGTAGACTTGCCGAAACCTCACAGAAATCTGGTACAACAGACTTGGAATGTCTGAATCACATGAAAGGACACTGGAGAAACAAATTTTAATTCAGGATGTTTAAAGCTCCTCCTACATACTGCCATTAAATGTTCAGACAATATTGAGGGTCAGTAGTTATTAGATATCTAATAGTAAGGAAAAGGCAAACAAATTGCCCAGTCTACTTGAAGAAACATCTATTACTTAAATCTTTACACTGATTTTGTTAAGTTAATACACATTTCATACTGTGCTTTGTTCCACAAATGACTTGCAGAACTTGTGGCTCGCTTCTAGTAAATGTAGGATTTCTTGGGAAATCACCTGTGTGCCAATTTCATTTCTGTGTACATTTTTCCTTAACTTCATTTTTCTTATTTCAAATTAATTTTTTTATGGAGTAGATGCATCCTATCACAATGGGAGCATACAGAAATAAAATAATTTTTATACAGATTATCTACCTGAGTGCCATAGTAAAGAAGATACTATAGCCAAATTTTCAGTAAGTGTTTTCTAACCAATCAATCCTCAAAAGCTGAATTATTTACTATTTGTGACATAATAGGAGGGGAGAAGCAGGCTTAGAAAATGGCAGGAACAAAGGCAGCAGTGAAGAACCAAGAGGCAGCAGGCATTGAATGATCTTTTTTTTTTTAAATTTAATTTTTTAGTATTTATTTCAGAGAGAGAGAAAGAGAGAGCAGGGGAGAGGGAGAGAAAGTGTATGGAAGCAGGGAAGGGGCAGGCAGAGAGGAAGAAAGAGAATCTGAAACAGGCTCCAAGTTCTGAGCTGTCAGCATAGAGCCTGATGCAGGACTCAAACCTCAGAAACCACAGATCATGACCTAAGCTGAAGTCCGAGGCTTAACCAACTGAGCCACCCAGGTGCCCCTTAAGTTTATTTATTCAGGGGCGCCTTGGTGGCTTAGTCGCTTAAGCATCCGACTGCGGCTCAAGTCATGATCTCACTGGTTCATGGGTTCGAGCCCCACGTCGGTCTCTGTGCTGACGGCTAGCTCACAGCCTGGAGCCTGTTTCAGATTCTGTATCTCCCTCTCTCTCTGACCCTCCCCTGTTCATGCTCTCTCTCTCTCTCTCTCTCTCTCTCTCTCTCAGAAATAAATAAAATATTTAAAAAATTTTTTTAAAAAAGTTTATTTATTCAGAGAGAGAGAAATCATGCATGTGTGGGTGTGCAAGCAGGAGAGGGGTGGAGAGAGAAGGGAGAGAAAATCCAAGCAGACTCCACACTGTCAGCATAGAGCCTGACAGGAGGCTCGATTCCAAGAACCGGAAGATTATGACCTGAGCCCATGCCAAGAGTTAGATGTTAAACTGACAGAAGCCCCTGAAATGGTCTTTTCACCAAGAACAGTTTGGCCAGGCAAACAGGTCATGGACATGGGAGGGTGGCTCCAGGACACCAGTCACTACTGGACACCGTCCCTCCGGACACTGACACTATTGCTTGGATGTTCAAACCAGCCCTGTGCCTATCATTCACTCAAAACAGAATCCAGCTGGCCAACCAAAGCCATGTATTCACTTTCCAGTTGCCTTCGGTGGGAGACGCAGGGAGCCTCTGCCCCGAAACAAGACTCCTGCTGGTGAACACTGCGGCCGTCATGCTTTCTTCTACTGAGGTGGTGCCAGTCCCACATGAATCAGTGAGCAATCTGAATGCTACCCCAGACTCGCAGCAACTTTTGCTGGATGCAGACTTCTTAATTCCATCAAGACTCACACATGATGACATTCTCTAAAGAGGAAGATACTAGGCAGCCAAAACGTTGATAAATAAAAATTCAAGCCAAGACTTGAAGGAGATCGGCCAAAGAGTCCTCTTGGCTCACATGTATCTAAGCAGCATGGACAAGTAGAAACGTTACTGGCGAAATATGATATAATTTGGGGAAGATGCACACCTCCCCCAAACAGAAATCAAGCAGTTGGAGGGCCTGTGGCTAAAGATCCAATCAAATAACAGTAATCTCAAAGCTTTGACTGGGCCTTTGTGTATTTGAAGGAGAAGTTGTTAAATAGTAAGTGGCTTAGCAGTGGGACCTTTCCTACACAGGGCATGCCTTTAACAATCTGAAAGGAAGGGAAGAGAGAAAAGAGAAATAATGTTGCTCTCCATAATTATGTGAAGTACCAACTCCACTGTATGAAAAATCACCTTCACTAAAGAGTTCAGACTGCAGTGCCTCTAGGTCCTCACTTTTGTCCTTGGGAGTTCCAGGTATGTATATGTGTGTTGCGTTTAATCGCCCTAATGGTGCCCGGTATAACAAGAGCAGAAGTATCTAGCAAGAGTGGCCTAAAGAGTTCTGTCTCTTACAGAGAGCTCTCTAGAAGACATGTCATTTACCAAGGTGTCTCTGACAAATGTGCCCTTCACAAAATGTCCCCATACAGGGGCGCCATTGGCAGAAGTTTTCAGGAAACAGAAATATCTCCAGTAACCAGTGCTCTCATGGTGGGGTGCCTGCGTGGCTCAGTGGGTCAAGTATCTGACTCTTGATTTGGGCTCAGGTCATAACCTCAGAGTTCATGAGTTCAAACCCCACATCAGGCTCTGCAATGACAGCATGGAGCCTGGTTGGGATTCTCGCTCTTCCTCTCTTGCTGTCCATCCTGTGCTCGCTCGCTCTCTCTCAAAATAAATAAACAAAAAAAAATTTGGTAAGCAATTGTTCTAACTGTGTTGCCTTGGCAGTGCCTATGGTAATGTCTACTATAAATTCATCAAAAGCCCTTCAGAATTTCCTTTTCCTTTGCTTTCCTCTACTGAGCAGGCTCAAGAACTGACACAATCACTTTCCCAGACTCCACCACATCAAAGGGTGGCCATGAATCATACACAGCCTTGGCCTGTAAGTATCTGCAGAGCCCAGGGGCAAACGTACTTTATCAAGTAAAATTTGTGCTCAATGACACAACCTTTTCTCTCATCCATTTTCTTTGTTCCTGCCTGGAACAAGGACTTAATACC
This sequence comes from Proteles cristata cristata, assembly GCA_017311185.1. Lineage (NCBI taxonomy): Eukaryota > Metazoa > Chordata > Mammalia > Carnivora > Hyaenidae > Proteles > Proteles cristata. The sequence continues at coordinate 493,792 of JAESUZ010005644.1, read as the reverse complement.
TTTAATTGTAGCAGGCATCTTACATCTTTGGGAACAAAGGTCCCAAGCTGTGGAAGACAGATTAGGAAGTCAGAAGCCTAGTGCTCTGATTGTACCATTGACCCACTCCTGGGCTATTTACCCTCATATGTCATGTTCCATGAAGCAGACTGACTCTGACATGTTTAAGCTTCTGAGTAGGGGACTCTGTTACTTGCAATGAAATGCAATCCTAATTGTGCACTGTCTCTAACATGGGTGATTCTGGTTGTCCCTGCCGACGCTCAAAAGCACTATCTTTACAGATTCAATGATTTTGGCCTTACCATGAAAAGGACACTCTAACTCATGCATTTAACAAATGCTACATGGTGAACTATAAAAAGCTTTCTTCTGGGGCCCCTGGGTGGCTCAGTCAGTTAAAGGCCCAACTCTGTCTCAGGTCATGATCTCATGGCTAGGGGGTTTGAGTCTCACGTCAAGCTCTGTGCTGACAGCTCAGAGCCTGGAGCCTGCTTCAGATTCTGTGTCCCCCTCTCTCTCTGACCGCCCCCCAACTCAGGCTCACTCTCTCTTTCCCCCTCTCTCTCTCAAAAATAAATCAAAATTAAAAAAAAATCTTAGTAACTTATTATCAAGTTGGCTAACAGTGTATATAGTGTGCTCTTGGTTTTGGTGGTAGATTCCTATGATTCATGACTTACATAAAACACCCAGTGCTCATCCCACCAAGTGCCCTCCTCAATGCCCATCACCCATTTTCCCCACCTCCATCAACCCTCAGTTTGTTCTAGGTATTTAAGCATCTCTTAGGTTTGCCTCCCTCTCTGTTTGTAACTTATTTTTCCCTCCCTTCTCCTATGGTCTTTTAAGTTTCTCATATTGCACATATAAGAGTAAACACGTATCTTTTTCTGACTTAGTTCACTTAGAAAAAAAATGTTTAAAGCATTCATCTGTAATGTGGAAGTGATTTGCATGTCTATGCTTCGTTTTCTTCCTAACCATTAGAACTGATGTTGTAATAGACTCCCAGGTTCCGCTGCTGTCATTTTATCGTTATCCTTGTTATTTTCTTTTGCTTTATTTGCCTTGTTTTGAGCTGCCCCCAGCTATAAACTTGAAAACAAGGAGTAATAAGAGGTAACATTTTCTTTTTCTTTTGTATTTGTACAAATTATTTCTAATTACACAAATTATACAATTACACAAAATACGGTGATAATAAATTTAGTTCCACTGATGTTGAACATTTTCCAAATTGTTTTTTTTTTTCAAATTGTTTCTCTCTCTTCAAGTGAATCATACTCTTAGATTCCAACACATCACTATAAATCAAAGAGTTCATTCTTTTCACATTCTACCCTCTTAAGACCTCATTTTCTCCCTGAAATTGGTCAAAGTTATGATCAAAACTTTTGCTGAAATCACTTTTAACCAAATAAAAAAAGAAATCAGCTTTAACAACAACAACAACAACAAAAAAAAAAACCCACAGATTTTTCCCCAATGGCAGGAAATGCAGAAAATATAAATTAAGCCTTGTCATTTGGGAAAAAAAATGAATACTTTTTAGAAACATGTAAGTTTTTCTATGCCTATACTTCCAGTTTTATTTGAACAAAATGTTTTCGCTTATAACACCTTGTAGAGATTTAATGCCTCCACCTGTGAAACATGCTTGCGATGGCTTTTAACTGAGTAAAGTCTGTGGTCCTGGAACCACAAAAGGCTTCTAAACATCAGTCTCAAGTCCTCAGGGCAGAATGGCTTCTCTGTCAGGAGGCTGCTGTGCAACACTGAGTAATGGTATACGGTGAGAAAACACTAAGGAAATTAATTGTCCTTGGTTCTCTGTTCTTGTTTTTTAATGATGTCCTTATTTTTTTAGAATAATTTGAGTTCACAGAATGGCAAGAATTCAGAGTTTGTTGTGTGCCCCAGTTCATTACAACCTATAAACAAACAAGGCCAGATCCAACATGGAGGTAGAGCAGCAGACGTGTGTAATTGGCATAGAAGTTGAACTCTCTTAGACACTCAGTAAAGAGAAGACTAAAGCCTCTATTTGGAAGTTGAATTTGGCACATACATCCGGTGACATTACAATCAACAAAGGCCCACTGTTAAGTATTAAATTCAAATGGGTCATCCAGAATTTTTATCTCTAGCCATGTTGATATAAACTATTCATTGAATAGTGCCTTATTTGTTTCATTGAGAAAAAGAGAGAACATGACATAAATTCCACTTTATTTCATGATTTGGGACCAAGGTGGAATTTCCAGTTTGTAAAATTAACTCCACATTACTAATGCCCCCTTCATCTTCTAGAACATAGAGCTTCCTCATGCTCAGAACACATGAAGGCAACAAAGAAACACATCTAGACTGAAGACGTCATATGAACAGAACAGATGCATCTGAGGGACCAACTACAACAGATACAGCTAAAAATCCTGCTTAGGAATTTATTCCCAAAGATGACTCTTTCAAATTCCAAAAATGTATCTATTCTTAAATCTTCCGAGGTAGTCCACTTATAGGGATGTCATGAGAAAGAAATCAATTTTCCCAGTTCTAAAACAGTAATAAGAAATGTTCAAATGCAGTTGGTATTGACTTTCCAGCTTCTCTACATACTTAGTATCCATAATCAAAAATAACTTTAAAAATGTCTATCATTTTAACAAATGAGTAGGTTCATAAGGACAAGAATCGTAATAAAACAAGAAAATATCAAGAAGACAGGCCTGGAAGCAAAATTCCTGGATCCAAATTTAGCTGTAGTATAATGGTTCTAAACTATAGTCAAGATCAAAGCTTGAGCAACACATGGGAACTTAATTAAAATGTAAATTCTCAGGCCAAACTCTAAACCTACTTAATTGCAAACTCTAGGGATTGTGACTAGCAATCTGTTTTAAGAAATTCTTCAGGTGACTCTGGTGGTTGTTAGGGTTTAAGAAGCACTCATCTAGTACTTACCAGCTATATGATTTGACCATAATAGTAATTTTGTGCCTTGTTTTTCTCATTTATAAAACTGGAGGGGAGGAAGTAGTGGATAACACTATCTCTCTTTCTCTTTCTCTAAGTAAGTGGTCAATTACTTTTAGCTCTAGATAAGTCATCATAGAAGATAACATGGTTTCATTTTAAATGTTTATTCTTAAGAAAGCACACATGAGTAAAGGAGGGGGAGAGAGAAGGAGACAGAGGACCCAAAGCAGACCCTCCACACTGACAGCAGTGAGCCCAATGTAGGGCTCAAACTCAAAAATTATAAGATGATGACCTCAGCCAAAGGTGGACACTTAACTGACTGAGCCTCCCCTGGTGCTCCAAAGATTGCAATGTTTTTGAGTGATTACTTTGTTGAGTTTGGTGCGATAACACATTCCTTTTCCCCACGCAAAGTGATTTCACACGCGTTAGGATATTTTACCCTCATTTATGCCCCTGAGATGGGAGAGACAGGAATTATAGTCCTCTTTCCACTTATATCCAATAAATAATTACCCAGGCACTATGTGCCCACCCTGGCGCTGGTGGCTGGAATAGGATGTTAACAAGATAAAGAAGGCCCTACTCTCCAAGAGCCGACATTCTGATGTCATCTTAAAGTTCCAATGAGACACAAAGTTCCTCATAGAATTTGTACCAGCAGTGAAAAGGTTTATTGAAAATACAGATTCTTTGGCTATACTTCCTAAGAATTAGATTCATTTGTATTAACCTAGAGCCCTGGAATCTAAAATACTGATAACTTTCCCAGATGATGCAGACACATGTGGTCCAGGAAAAACATGGGAAAAAGCCAACTAACCATATGGATCCATGTGTCTAAGAACAAACCCTTACAAAGAAGAATGAGTCTCATCATGAGGGGAGCTCAGAATGATATGGGAGACCCTTCCTTGACCATCGGATCTCTATTAGGCTCATCTCCAAGGACTGTATTTCAGGCGTCGAAGAACCACCAAGAAAGAAAAGCAAAGGTTTTTTTGTCTTTGTTACTGAGGGTTCCTGACTTATGAAGCAGCTGCCATCTTGAATGTGAGCTGCTTTGATAAAAATAAGAGAAAGCTCTGAGCACTTTGCATCAGCAATTAAAGATATGGGTAGAAAGCAATGCTTGTCCCTTCCTTTCACAAATCACTATCCAGAATCGGACACATGACTCCTCTCACCTACACAATGGCTAATAAAGGCAATCATACCCAGATTATTAGAGAAAAATCAAGAAATCTATGAACAGCCATCATCTTGAAATCATTTTAGCAGTGATGAAACTGAGCTTTAGCAATAAATAACTTCCTCAGAATAACACAGTCATGAAGTATCCCCAAGAAAGATTCATTCTCCAGTTCTTCCTATAGTATCTATTACAAATGAGACAAAACTCTAGTCCATCTCCAAATACTCTCTTAGGAGCCTGAACTAATTCAATACATTTGCTTTTTGTGAACTCTGTTGCAGTTGCAGAGGGTTCAAAGCTGACTAAGACATCAATCCCCGGAAAAGACAGACACAGCACAATGAATATAGGACACCTCAGACTATAATAACTAATGGACCAGAGGGATGAATGTATGAACTAAGTGACATCCAGCCACAACAGGGGAAATTAATTCTGCAGGTGAATGAGGAAAGGGTTATAGAAGATGCCATGTTTCAGGTGAATCTGGACAAATAATTAGAGTTTTGGTGAAGGAAAGGAGCAGATCATTCCAGGCAGAGCTGACAGAATGGACATACAGCTAAGGGCCTTATGTTAGCAATGGCACAGAGCCCAGGCCAGTGTTTTCCATAAGAGTTCCTAAGGTCAGGAATCAGAAACTTTCCAAGTAGGACTCTGGAATTCGAGAGTGAACAATGTAGAATGGTATGCCAAGGAATTTTTCCTTCCCTTTTCCTAAGATGAGATACTGATTAGAATCGTTAAGCAGCATAGCAATACTTGAGTTAGAAAGAACACTGAGGCAATCTGGAAAGAACGAGGCCAGAAAGAATTTAAAATGATGATTCAGGCTAGAGCAAATAATCGCAGCAAATATGGGGACTGTGGCTATCTGGCCCAGTAATGCTAAAATCCTAAAGTCACAACTGACCTTCTGATATGGAAATTAAAATCAGCCCCAAACCCCATGAACGTGGTTAGTAAGGGGCATAAAAGATGAATCCAACTACCAGCTGTCCAAATGTTATAGGACATTTAACATGTGATTAGTGATTAGTCATATGGGTAAAGGAGAGCAATAAGATTGATCTACAATATGTGTCAGCCCACTAGAATATCCCAAATAACCTCCATACTTCAGTATGTGAATTGGATAACATCCAGACTAAAGATTTTTAGAGATCTTTTGAACAAAAACCCATCATTTGACAAAAATACAGGAGTAGAAATGGCTGTATAGGAACCAAATTCATAGAGATTTTAGCAGAATCAGTCTAAAATCCTGATCCAATAGTAATTTTATCATAAATTGGGTTTGCTTTATGTCAAGGTGAACACCAAAGTACTCTTTACAGCAGTGGTTCTTTTTGCCTTTGGCTTCCAGCCATAAAGAGATCCCTATGACCAAAGATGCTTTCTCTATTTGCTTCTGCAAAAGGTAGTTTATAGGATTCTCATGGGAGCCTTCACTTTCCTGGGAGTACGTGTACAGAAGAATGCAAGTGTACTGAAAAAGTTCAAAGACAGAGTTTTGATGAGTGATGATGCACAAAATCCTTAATATTTGCTTATAGGGTCACCTCTTGATTATCCTGCAATGGATTATCCAATATTCATATTAGTCATGCTCTCTGTGTCTGTTTTTAAAAAGAAGGTTTCAGTAGAAAGGAAAAAAAGAAACATTTTTGCAGTCAATTATTCAATTTGTTAGCAGTTGTCATATTGTATAAAACAGGATCCTGGCATAGAACTTGTGTCTAAAGTCTTCATTTAAAGAAATCTAATGGCAGGAGTACTTAGATGGCTCTGTCAGTTAAGTGTCCAACTCTTGATTTTGGCTCAGGACGTGATCTCATGGTTCATGAGACCGAGTCCCATGTCAGGGTCTGTATTGAGCATGGAACTTGCTTGGGATTCTCTCTCTCCCTCTCTCTGCCCCTGCCCTCCTTGCTTTCTCTCTCAAAATAAATATTTTTTTAAAAAATAAACCCTAATGGAAGCTATGACATCTGTATGCTTCCTTTCATTTACTGAAATGAGAGATCAAAGTATTAAAATGAATTTTTAATTTAAAAAAAATATATATATATAAGCAATTTATGGGGCACCTGGGTGGTTCAGTCGGTAAAGTCTCCGAGTTCGACTCAAGTCATTACTTCATGGTTTGTGAGTTCAAGCCCCACGTCGGGCTCTGTGCTGATAGCTCAGAGCCTGGAGCCTGCTTCAGATTCTATGTGTGTGTGTGTGTGTGTGTGTCTCTCTCTGCCCATCCCTCACTCACACTCTGCCTCTTTCTCTCTCAAAAATAAATAAATATTTTTAAAAAATTTTAAATAAGCAATTTGATACTTTGCATAAAATACAGATAGGCCATTAAGCTAGTATCATGTGGTGCCAATAACTAAAGTAAATGTTAAAATTCAACATGGAAACGTGTCTAACCCATGTAATGACCAATACATTTAAATAACAGGGGTTAACACATGTTGGTAGTAAACTCTAACAGAATAGTCTTCCTTACCACACTAGTCCCTGTTCATAGGTAATTTCAGCCATGCCACAGGAAGAATTACCACCTATTTACAGTTGATTTAAAGTTTTATGTCTCTTTTACATTTTTGATGTCAACTGCTTTTTGTTAGGAAAATTAGTCTAGATTTAGACTTTAAATCTAAATTAAGGGACACTGCTACCAGACATAAATTCTACAACAATCACACCTCAGTTTCTTCCAAATGACCAGCTCTTTTCCATTAGGCAAAATCATTACTCCCTCTGAAAAATGCTTGAGGTAAGCAAGGAAAGACAAAAGGATGTGAAAGTCAAGCTGAGAATGAACGTGTGATAAAAACTCAGTAGGGAAGGGAAGGATGGACTTAAACGTTAGCCAACTTCCAAATAGCTATGTGAAAGGGGGACGAAAGACATTTGAAAGCCTCCAAATTACTGGTCAAATATTAAGATTTTATTGATTGGGAATTTTTTTTTTATCAGCCCAGCAGGTCATGTGATATATAGCTCTGTATGTTATTGGGACTGACATGTTTCATTATTTTCCAACTTCCCCCTGGAACACCAAAGTTATGATGTTTCTTTGAAAGCCTACTTCCACTTTTCTATTGTATCCCACAAAGACACCACAGTTATAGCTAATCAACCAGAAATCTGAGCACTTTGCCCTGAGATCGCACTCTGCTTCCTCCCCACATTCAATCCATGACTGAGTCCCACCAATATATGTGCCTCCTTCCCAACCCAGGCTTCAAATTCTTCTAATACACTCCCATACTGCTGTTAAAAGTCTAATATGGATCTTCAAGATCTCAACATTGCCTACTGCTCAGGCCTTATCTCTACTCACTCTATTTGAGCCTCCTATTCCACATGGCTTCCATTTAGTTTTTTGAATATGCCACACTACTTCCCTTCACAGTTTTTCCACACATGCTGTTTACTGTCTCGGAATACTTCTGTAGAAAGATGCATCTTGTAATCTATAGCAACACCTAGAAGGAACCTCTAGCTCAGAACTTTACAGAGACAACATCATTAACTAGCAGTGATTAGATTGTATCTTGAAAAGAGAGCTAACTACATCAGTTTAGTAGATAGACAATATACACATGGACATGGTATACAGTTATATACGGCACAATTACCAAAGACACTCAGTCATCTTCCATCGACTCAAAGTGTTACTGGTGGTGGTTTTGAGATTGTGTACTTTTACATTTTCCACCAAGAAATTCTAAAGGTGCATTTGTCATCCTATTTGCACACACAAATTAAAAGTGGTTTAGCCAGCACAGAATACAAAGCCTGAGGGAGATGTGATAAAAACAACAGTGTCACTGGTTTCTGAACAGCTGAAGAAGAACGGAAAAGCAAAGAAGATGCATGGTGCTCTAAAGCTGTTTAGTTCTGGAACTGGATAACTTCCAGGACTTTGGTTTTCCCTTCATCTCCAGTTTCTCTAAGAGATCTTGATGACTTTGCCAACCTGAGCATTTTTCAGGGATATAACTTCTTGAATAGAAGTATAGCTGAAGGGGCTGCAATACCTTTTCCAATTGTAAGAGCAGGTTTTCAAAAACAAATAACAAAACACAAATATACAGATGTGATATTAAGATTATGATGAAGGGGCATCTAGGTACCTCAGTTGGATAAGCATTCAACTCTTGATTTCCACTCAGGTCATGATCCCAGGGTCATGGGATCGAGCCCCGCACTGGGCTCTGTGTTGACAGCACGAAGCCTGTTTGGGATTCTCTCTCTCTCTCCAAATGAATGAATAAACAAACAAACAAACAAAAAAAGACAGAGAGAGAGAGACTATAATGAAGAAAATATTACATGAAACAATGAAATACACCACTGAAAGCTCACATCTAAAGGCAATCCAAAGGGTGGAGTCTCTATGCGCTGGCTTTTCCACAAATGTCAATCCAATGATACTCGGCCCTGTCCCCAAACGCCCTGTCCCTCCATCTCTCCACTGTCCAGTCTTACTTCCCATGATATTAGGACCAACCTAAGTATCTTCTCTGGTTGCCAAGAGACTTTGGTAACATTTTCTCATTATGGAAAAGACTCTTCCTGCTTTGACTACAGACCACAGGACTTGGTCCGACTCATCCACTCATCATCAGATTCTGGCCCACACCATCCACTTTCCATGTACATTCTTTGCATTGGGAACACTTTGATGACAAAGAAATCCCAGTCTCCCCAAGGGCAATTGTTCTAAATTGACTCAAGGCCATGGTCTCAGGGACTATGCTTTTAAGTTATGGCTCCCACACAGATTTCTGCAATGAGAGCACTTAAAAAGCTGAGTTTTCATTTATACTCCTTTAAAATTCTGTCTGCGACTCCATGACCTGGGAAATGTCCCTCTTGCTGGTTTGATATTTTCTGGGCACAGGAGCTCTGAGTAACACAGGATCTAGAAGACAATTTTATATTAAATTCTGGCTTTTAGAGAGAGGTATTAACTTCCTGGTTGTTTCTTCTGAAAAAACTACCCAATATCCCAGAACTTTATAATACTCTCTTTCCAATATACTGAAACATTTCCTTTTCTGCTTATACCCCCACAATAAGAACCCACAGTTATAATTTTTTGTTTTTTTAATTATTCGCACCAGATGCTAACACTGTCACATATGCCACTAAAATAACTGGATTTATGATATTCAAGAATCTACCACTTGCTCTGAAGCCATGATTCGACCTGTGGCCATGAGAATCCATAACAGCAGTGGTGAGCTTACGTGTCTCCTTGCATAGTAATTAGTCAGGAATTTCTGGGTAACAAGGTAGTTTTGTGCTGTGAATTTTGTTTACCTATCCCAGCTCTGCTTCTTAGTATGGATTTCTAAAACCTAGCATTCATACTTAGTGGTAGAGGTGAAATCTGATAAAGAAGGTGACTAGAGGGGCACCTGGGTGGCTCAGTCGGTCAAGCACCTGACTTTGGCTCAGGTCACGATCTCATGGTTTGTTGAGTTTGAGCCCTGCATCAGTATGTCTGCTGTCAGCACAAAGCCTGCTCCAGATTCTCTGTCTCTCTCTCTCTGCCTCTCCTCTGCTCATTCTCTCTCTCTCTCCCTCTCTCTCAAAATTCAAGAAATAAACCTAAAGAAAAACAGTGACAAGTAACTGGAAAAACATTCTTCATGGTCGCTCTCCCGCTAAAGTCATTTATTCAGATTAAAGTTTAAGATGGACAATCCCATGTTAAAAGAAACAAAGCCAGTTTGGGCCAAAGGATTATAAAGATAATAAAAAACTTCTTGCTGTTTAACTATAATGAGCATTAGCAAATGGTTCCCCCTGGCTTTTTAAGCTTCTCAAATGAAACCTTGTGTGTGACGAGGCTCCATGCCAATGTGAGTGGCCATTCCTAAAACAAAACTAAAGCTCTGTAACACCAGGTCAGGAAGATTCCTAATGACAGCCCCGGGAGTCCTTCTGGGATAAATCTGGTCCCAGAAACTAAAAATCAGCTTTGCCTCTGGAGTCATGACTATGACTCACAACCAAAACTATTAGCCCAAGTCTCAGAATATCTTTAGGAGGATCCTCAGATGATGACCGAGTCAGAAGCTTGGGTCATTCAGCAGAAGGCCCTCTGTGTGTTTTCGTGGAATCACTAATACAAGTCACAGGGGAAAGAGACACTAGCACTAGCACTTCCAGTCTTGTTTGGCCTGAACGGTCACAAAGGACTTTTTGTACTTGGTGTCTAACAGGCTTTTGCTCTGAAAATCTTTGACCATGACTGTGCCAAATCCTGGCTCATGCCATATGTCATGCACAGCAATTACATTAGGTAAGAAACTCCACGTCCCTTGGTGTACCCTCCTCTGTCCCCAGTCGGTGACACTGCCCTGAGAGAATGCTGTGGGCTCTCCTATTTGTAGAAAGGCCCTCTGTTCAGAAAGCAGATGATTCATGTAATTGCAGGAACTCACTACTGCAGCTATATAAACACATGTCTATGACTTTCCAAAGTAAGCATGATCTACACTTACCACTTCTTCTGTTTTTCCAGGGTAGACTGGGCTGAAGGCAAAAAAGAAAAGGAAAAGGCTAATGACTATATGAGCAAATGAAGAGAAGTAATAGGATATGTGAACACACACACACACACATATACACTCAGAAATGTGTAATAACAGAAATGTTAGCATTTCTCCTTTATTTTTTTTTTTTTTAATTTATTTCTTAGGAGAGAGAGAGAGAGAGACAGCGTGAGCAGGGGAGGGTCAGAGAGAGTGGGAGTCACAGACTGAAACAGGCTCCAGGCTCTGAGCTGGCAGTCAGCACAGAGCCCGACGCGGGGCTTGAACCCGCGAACCGCGAGATCATGACCCAAGCGAAAGTCGGACGCTTAACCGACTAAGCCACCCAGGCGCCCCTCTCCTTTATTTTTTTAAAGTTTATTTATTTATTTGGAGACCAACAGAAACATCATGAACAAACGAAGGGCAGAGAGAGACTGAGGGAAAAGGAGACAAAGTCCCAAGCGGGCTCCACACTGTCAGCGCAGAGCCTGATGCAGGGCCCAAACTCGCGAAACGGAGAATCGGATGCATCCTTGAAAGCCACCCAGGCACCCTAGTCCTTCCCCATTAGATGGTGGCGATGTCAAAGAAAGCAGTTAGAAACGAGTGAAAGTAGCTGGGAAGCTCATGGGTGTGGAGAGCTCATACATGAAGCTGCTGCTGGTCCCAGGTGGCCACACATCCATGAAGGTAAAGTCCTGTCTGCCCTCAGCAGGCACCTTGGGCTCCTGCATCACCCTCCCTGGTCTTAATGCAGCCTGCCAGGCAGGCGCCGGCCTCGCTGCAGACCGCAGTGTGAAGTGCCTTGTGGGTTTTGTGATCCCCGGAGTTTATTCAGGTGTAAGTATAAAACTGATGGCAGTTGGAGAGGGTCAGCATTACATATTCATTTTATTTTAAATAATTGATGATGTTTCCTGTCTCTGCTTACATTAATTGCTCTCAGGTGTTGGAAAATGGCTCAGCGCGTTGCCTTTGAATGTGTTTCTTTAGAAAGACAGTGTGGCTGCTTTTTGGAATACTAAAAGCACCGTGTAGTGTGCAGGGTTTTCTAACTGGAGGTTAATAAAGGGAACATATGCATGGATGCTCTCTGCCACGTGGCGGAGAGGGAAGCATTTAACTATACACCTAAGGATGTGAGTGCTTTCTCCAATATCAGAAGAGGATTCATGTTTACCCAGATTCTCCTAGTCGCATGCGGCAGTACAAATCCATTTGGTATCTTTGTGAGGTAGTGACAATGATAATGGAGTATGAAATACAGAGTCATTTTTCATGATATGTCCACTGGGAGATGTTTTCTCTCCAGTACAACCCACAAGTATTTTTTCAAAGAGCGCTTAGCCTTCCAAAGGAATGGAGTGTTATTTTTTTCAATCTGGATCATACATACAAAGGAGTCGGGTTCTTGAAACAATAGTTTTCCTGCCCCTTTCAAAAATAGGAATCGCATCACTTCTAGCCATACATAAAAAGGTCTGCTCTGTTTGTCTCAAACATTAGTGTTAACAATAAATTGGGCCAACACCACAGCCAATTCCAAGGCTCTGCTCCGCCTGGCCATTCTGCACTGCTGCTTGCACAAAGTACATTTATAATGCCTATTTACTTACTGAGAGGGGACCAAGGAACTTAGTTTTAAAAGACCCCTCTTGATGTGTGCTTCCAGGATGGAACATTCATCAAACCTAAGTTGAATTAACTCAGAGTCAAGCTGAGTCTCAGAAGGAGGACAGGTGGCTTTCAAGAAAGGGCAGGTAGCTTTGGGGACCCCTTCAGGGGGCAGCAGGCTGGACACGGGGAGTCCTCACCCAGTTATCCTATGGATTAGCACCCAAGTGTCCTCAGCAATGTCAGACCCCACTGCGAAGCAAGAACTCTGGGACTGTCCGTCTTCCTCTTTGATTCCCTTTTCGGCTGGGTATGGTACACAGAAAGAAGGCCGAGGGAGTTCCAAATGACATTCAAATTTAGGGTCTATACTTCAATTTTCAGTAAGACAGCAACAGTAACCCCAAGAGCCCCATTTTCAGTCCAATTTTTGGTTAAGAGGCAAGATCTTTTCTAACCACTGTGAACTATAACCTAACTAATCACGGGATTACCTTTACCAAGTAAACACACAGTACTTCACATCAGTACTTTTGTGCACCTAGTCATGTGCACAAAACACATGCGCAACACTCACAGACACAGGAAGGGGTTGTGTGCGGGTGTGTGCATGCACGCGCATGCTGAGAGAAAGCGAGTCAATGCAACAACAGCTGCTCAGCATTATTTACAATATACTGGCATCACGGCTGACCTAAAGAGCTGAAGAAAATAACGGGCCATATTTTCAGCTTAATAAAATCCTGCAGTAGGGAGCCCTTTATGAACAATTACAAGCATTTGCTGGAAATACATTTGCTGATTTAACAAACTGGGTAGGACAAATGTTGAACATGCTGTCGTAATGATGTTCAGATGCTTTTCTTAGTATTCGTTGATCTGAGATAATGCGTTCTTGCCCAATCATGCTACAAAGAAGCTGCAGAAATAAATAAATAAATACATGTAATGTGATGCGCTCTCACAAGAGCGGAGCTGCTGACTGCCCCTGACAGATGGAAAAAAAAAAAAAAGTCAATATGATGTCTGAGACAGCCCAGGCTCGGTGCTGCAGAATAAATTACATGATTCGCTGAATGCCTGGGCTTCGCTCAGACATACAAAAAAATTGGAAAGATAAAAGCTTGCATTGGCTTCAGAAGATATTTACTGCTTGATGGATTTACTAGCAGCCCCAGTACAGTCATACTGTATTGAATTATTGGCCTCTATTTAGCTGTGTGTCCGTCGGATTTTGAGTGTCCATTTAAGCGTAAGGGAGCTGGAGGCCCGCCAAGGCTCTTGGAGGCTCTGGGTACAGAGAAAGATGCGAGCTAATGGCCACCAGCTTGAAGAACAGGGAGAGTGAGGACACTGGAGGGAGGCAGCAGAGCCCAGCTACAAAGTACTTTCTTATCAATATTAATGCCAAAATAAATATTAATGGAGGCTGTCCAGCCTATCAGTTTTGACCGTGCCTTGTTTTCTTTGTATTTTAACACAAATGGCTGGAAATGACTGTGTGATTTCTCTCGCTCTCTTTTCTTCTGCACTTTTGCTCTTGTTCAGAATCTACGAAGGAATTTGGAAAAGACCATTAGCTTTACTGCTACCCGTTGTCACAACAGCAGGGTTTCTAGAAGGCAAAGGAGGCAAATGAAATGCCGGCTTTAAGAGGTATATGGCTTCCAATAAAATATATGATTAGAATAGTAATGTAAAGTACAACCACCATTGTTATGGATTCTTTACTGCATTGGGCTATGGTGAGAATTGAGAAGTAGCATTTCATGTACAATTAGCCTGTGAGGAAAGTTGCATTGTTATCTTAACTTCAAAAAAAGGTGGTATGTGGAGACAAAGGGTATAGGGCAACTCTACTTTTTGCTCAGTTTTGCTATGAACCTATACAACTGCTCTTGAAAAATGAAGTTTATTAATTACATGAACACACACATACACAAAGAAGGTGTGGGTGTGGTGGGGGAAACAAAGAGAGCTTCAAGCAGAAGGCACTGGATTGAGTGAGCCAGGGTCTCAAATGTGGGTAAACTTGAAATTTTGCACAACATGTGTCTGATGGGGAACAGACCGTAACCTGGGGAGATGGTACAGTTGAAGAGGAGGTCTGGGTCTGGCCCGTCCAGGTTGGTGGCTATTTACAGGAGGGATCACGAAGATGACTGTGCAGGGCTACAGGGTGAGAGCTCTCACATCTGTGCAAGGGAACAAAGCAACCAAATGCTCTGGGAAGGTGCGCCTGGAGCATGCCCAATGATTAAGTATACAAGGTCAGCATCAAGAGGATATCCCTCCTCTGCAGAGCACATATCGTCTCCAGGGTCAGAAAATGGGCCATGGGCCAAGCATCCCGGCATTCACATGCCCTATAACCAGAAACAAATTGCTACCTTTCTTTGAGTTTTTATTCCTGAGACTGTGAAACTGCTGATGATATCCTCATAGTAACAACTGACTACTTTACAAGATATTTAGGGGAACAGGTAGAAGAAGAATGATAGAAAGGGATCACTGTTTCAACAACGTATACTTCCCAACCCAGTGATGTGGGTCTCACTGTACCCATTTTACAGAGAAGAAAGGTGAGGCACAGTTACTTATGCGGGTCACACAGCTACATCACAGAAATGCGGAGACTGGACCCCAGGCCTCCAGATTGGACTCTCTGGGCTATTAAGGTGAACAATGACTAGAATCCACCACCACCACCCCCCTTCCTGGCCCCCGTGGGCAGCAGGGTTATCTGTGATTGACCTTATGAATCCAGAAGCACATCACAAATCTGAACTGGATGGTTGTTAAGTCTCTGATTGGGTCCCCAACATCCTCTGCCCCTCATTCCAAAATAGACTCACTTCTGATGAGAAGATCTTGGGGTATATGCACTGGGGAACCCTGATACCCCAAACATCTGAGATGAAATCCCTCAGCTGACTCTTGGCAGAGCAAGTTCCCAAGCCGAAGGAGCGGTGGGTGCTGTCGTGGGTCCCACGCACTTTCTGCAGGGTACTGTACAACACACGAGCAGCAGGCTCCCCTCCCTCCAAGGATCTCAACCTCTCCACATCTGCCATCAGAACACTCAAATCCATCCTTTGTGTAGCCTTTTAAGAGCAAAAGGATCCATAAAGCAAATGGAAACAATCACTGTAGCTCTGACTTACAATAATGGAGAGTAATTGTTATTTTCGTCAGGGTGCCTGACACACATCATCTCACTACTTTGTCAGAAGAATTCAGCAAAGTGGCTGGCGGTGTTTCCAGTTTCCAGAGAGAAGTAAATGGAGGTTCCAGGAGGTTAAATCTTTGCTCAGGGTCACACAAATTGGGAAGTCAGTAAGCTCAGGTTCAAAGCCCAGGTTCCCCTCCGTGGGTGTGATCCTGAGAAGTCTCTGTTCACTGATGGTACTTAAACATTTCAGAACTTCTGTGAAATATTCTCTTTTTCTAATGATACTTTTAAAAAGGAAGGGAATTATTACTTGGATTATTACTTGTACTATTACTAGTTGTAACTCATCTGTTCTCATAGATTTTTTTTTTAAAATATTTATTTTTGAGAGACAGAGACTGAACATGAATGGGAGAGGGGCAGAGAGAGGGAGACACAGAATCTGAAGCAGGTTCCAGGCTCTAAGCTGTCAGCACAGAGCCTGATGTGAGGCTTGAACCCACCAGCTACAAGATCATGACCTGAGCCTAAGTCAGATGCTCAACCCACTGAGCCACCCAGGCGCCCGAATAGGGATTTTTTTTTTTTAAACTCCCCCATGGGTTGGTGAGCTGTCAGATACCTAACACTTAAAATCAGACTGGCTTCAGTTCCAGGTCCAGCCCCAAGGAGGGTGAACTTACAGACTTTGGACAAGTTACTAAGCCTTCCTGTGTCTCACTGTACTCAAGTTCAAGTGAAAGGAATAACAATATTTTCCTGCTGCTTATCATTATTAACGTAAGAGCAACACTACTGACTTTATAGTAGTGTAACTGTAAGACCCTGGACAACTGCTATCATAAAATGAGCAGATCAAGACAGAGAGAGTGCTTTATTACTTCTCATAACTACTGAAATTGATCATGTTAGTAGCTAGAATAATCTGACGACTATAAATAGGTCAGAGCTACGCAAACGCACACACAGGGTAGGGATCTTCCTTTAAGAGAAGATATGCTTCAGGAAGGACGACAGGAGGGACTTTGAGTTTGGTCATCTCTGGCTTGTGTCTGAGGAGGTGGCGCTAAGAGACCCTCTGTTTCTGGGCCAAGGTGACACAGTTTGTCATTTGCATCTCTTATCACACTAGGACTCGGCAAGCAGGAGGCTCTCGGCAGGGAAACACTCAGCATTGCCGTGAAAGGAATCCAACCGTTCTTCCCAGTGACAACATAATTTCATGTGACAGCAGAAATGTATATATTATCTCAGGGATTGATGAGGGAAAGGCGATTTTAAATTCTTTTTATTAATATATCTGTTTGGCCAGGCTACAGATTTGCATTACTAACAGTAGGGTGCGGGGCTTCTTAAATAATGACAAATTGAACCACTTTAATAAATGCTGGTAAAAGGTATTATGCAGAAGTCTCACATTTTGACTTATTAAAAACAGCAACAACAAATGCTTTAATGCCATGTTCTTGTATCACTATCATTCATACAGAGTTTTAATCCATTACTTAGAACCTTCCACTTTTTTGTCAGTAGTCATATGAAGCCAGCTGTGGATTAGTCCTCAGTATGCATGATGTATGTCAAACCAAACATACTATCGCTTGCCACCAGTCACTTAAAGACAGAAGAGCTCAGTTGAAATCTACCAGTAATTAGAGTTGACTCTAGATGTTAATGGGACCCAAGTTAATGGATGTGCCTATTATTCTTCTCCGTGACAGACACTGGCACTTGTTTGGTTTCTACTTGGGACAAAGATAGATCACTGAACGTTAGGTAATGAAGTCATCAGGCCAGCCCCTGCATTATACACTATAGGCATGGTTTCAGAGCCTAAGAACCCTAAACATTGTGGAAGGGTTTGCACAACTGTCTATGATAAATACTAACAACATGGAAAAAATAAACCTATGGTGTGAATACTGAAAACCTGTACATAGGATGAAGTGTAGGTAACAGGTGAACACAGAGTAAGGAGAGACAGGCCAACCTAAGACTGAGGTGATCAATAGGCAAGCTCCCTTGGGATCAATCAATACTAGGACCACAATCCTCTGGTGTATTTATTAACAACCTGGAAGATGGATGAGATGAAAAGTAGTTGGATTTGTCGATGACAAAATGAAAGATTAAGGAAGACCGTGAACTACTGTAGGAAAAAGTTTAAGAAAACCACATATTAAACTACTCAAATGAACAAGCAATAAAAGAAGAAGATGCTTGGATGCATTGAAATCCCTCAGGAAAAAAAAGAATGAGAGAAACTTCACTATTCAAGAATAAACTTCTTCTGAACATTCAAGAGAAGACTAAATTTGATTAAGGACTGATATAATTACTGTGAATACTTTTGTTAATAAATAAGCAAAAATGGAAGTAGGAGATCTTCGTTCTATAGAAGACAAAAGTAAGTCAATGTTGGCCATGTGGTCATTCTTTTTTAAGGGCTTGTCATCTCTGGGCTTTGAGAACTCTTCCTTAACTTGACTACCATGTCAGAATGTTATTTTACCCCTCCAGCTTTCCTAGTTTGTGTCCAAATATGAGGCCCAGAAGCAGATACAGCTAACCTCTCTTCCAAGGGGTGCCCCTCAGCTATGCAATTCATATGCAAGACACTGAAGAAATCTGCAACCAAGAGAAAAGACCCCATGCTTTCTGAATGATCAACGCAGGAACACATGAAGCAAGTATTTGGTACATTAGATGGACATCTACCTTGCATTTTGAAAATCTTCCTAAGAACTTGAAGTTGTGAAAGAATATGGAGCCTCCTTAAACTGCTCCCAGCAGAATTTGCTAGCGGGGAGGAGCTCTTCCTTCCTTTAACTGTGATGACCACTGAGTCTGGAAGCCATCTTTCCCTCTTTGTCCCACTCTGTCACTGGTAACCATGACCCCAGGGATGGCTCCTAACATGGCACTGTGGGCTCTACAAGCTCTCTTATACTTTTAAAGAATCTGTAAACACGAGAAGAGAGACGTGGTCATTCAAGACTGAGTGAGAATTTCTCCAGAAAAACATGTCCTGCTTTGCAAGGGACTGTTGTGCCTCATCAAAGATTCATTTGATTTTACCCCATCTCCTTTGTTCTTTCAAATTTAGTGAGCCGATGCTTCCTCCTTATGTGTTGATGCCCCAGGGAGCCTGGTGAGGGAGAGCTTCAACATTTTCTATAGATTTCTTTGGAAATCTCATTTCTTTGGATGGGAGCCCAAAAGATTACAGTCCATTAAGAAGGAGTCAAAGGATAACAGAGTTTTATTACCCTCTGCTACTAATCTTCTGTCAATTACAAATATTTATTTGTGTGTGTGTGTGTGTGTGTGTGTGTTGTGTGTGTGTTGTGTGTGTGTGCACACATGCACATGTGGGCAGGAAATGCAACCACTCTGATGAGAAAAATCTTATGAAGCAAACTTCTATGTAGGCAGAGAATCATGTAAACTTGACTCCTCATGAAATAAGACTTCTATAATTTAGTTCTACTAAATGTCATCATAGAAAGTAATTAGAGCTGCACTCTAAATTATTACAATAATAATTGAGCTTACAGGAATAATAATGAACCCTGGATGACAATATATAAACCCATGGCCAACTTTCAGCACTAAAGACCATGTGGAAAAACCCTGCTGTGCATGATGTTCAGCTATATCACCCAGGTGCCTACACTTCCACAACTATGCGATATTTTAAGAAAATAAATGAAAGAGACTATGCAATATTAGTCACGGACACCTACATGCAGTTAGGAAAAAGAAAATAGGCCATATTCATGAAAATTTACACAATATACTAAGAAACTCTCTCCCACTTCACAACTTGGTGCCAACAGCCATCATATGCATGAGTGTCTGCGATTTTTTTTTAAATAAAATATCTTCATACCTCAGGTAGATGTTTCCTGATATGACCCTCATTGGATGTCTCCCAATAGAGGCAGATTTTTTTTTCTTTAAGATTTTAAGTTTATTCATTTATTTCAAGAGAGAGAAAGCACAAGTTGGGGAGGGGCACAGAGAGAGGGAGAGAGAGAATTCCCAAGCAGACTCTGCACTGTCAGCATAAAGTCTGGTGTGGGGCTGGAACTCACAAACCATAAGATCATGACCTGAGCAGAAGGCAGATGCTTAACTGACTGAGCTACCAAGGTACCCCCAGATAGAGGCAGATATTGACCAATGCTGAACTTCACCTACAGTGGCTTACCATCTAACAACTTCTTTGACATAGTCATCCAATGGAAATGAACTTGAAGTTTCTACCCCTGTTAAATGAGAATTACTTCACAAGATTATTAGGAGACTAAAATGAACGTACAAACACACACACACACACACACACACACCAACATTTTATAAATTCTAGTATCTGACACATATATACTATTTCTACATCCTTGTTAAAAATCTATGTTGCAACAGTGGAATTTCTGTATAAATGTTGCATCCCACTGCAGAAATTTTATCTGAAGAACTGAAGGGATTTCACTAGGCAAAAAAAAAAAAAGTCCTGAGTGGGAGATCTCTCCCTTATATGAATCTCCAGAGTAACACTATAACCATGACGCTCCAATGTGAAAGGGAGATCTTTGATCATGTGTAGGCATACATGTATTTCAAATGGGATATTGTAAAGGAAGAAATCTTCCCCAGTAGAATCATTCATACTTAAGGAACTAATGAGATCATCTGCCAAAGATAATGAATCCATTAGTTGAAAAAAGAAATCAAATTGTAAATCTATATATTATATGTACACTGTTATACCTAAATATTGAATGAAATATGCACAAAAAATACCTCATCCTATCACCCATGTGTCCAACTGAACCATTTCCAAAGTAAATCAAAAATCTCACTGAAATTGTTTCTAGTTTTCATGATTTCACTGGGAAGAGAAAGGATTTTCTTCAATAGTCTGTTGTAACTCTGTCATTATGCTGGAGTGAGGTAATTTGCTAAAACAGCTGCCTCTAATGAGAAAACCTTTCCATCTGGCACATCCAATAGAGACACAAACAACCTCATCAGTTTTAAAAAAAAAAAGTAAAGAAGAACTCTACTTCACCAAGAAGAATTCTATTTTAAGAAGTGTCTCTTAGAACCACACAAAAGCTAAAATGCATCTTGAGAGGATGACTACCTCTGTTTCTCTTAGTTGGAATCATTCTGTTCACTCCCAGGTGAAGGGCAAATAAACTTGGCCCAAATTTTTGCCATGTTGATAATGACTTGCCTTTGGATGAATTACAAGATAACTCAGTACATGTTTATAATAGAAATATCCAACCGCCCACCCCCCAAAATGAGACAATAGGAATGCTGTGATAATGCATTCACTCTGGAGACTGGAATGACTAGATAAACACGCCTTTTTAAAAAATATATAACTATTTTTAAACTTCTGTTTTATTCTGAGAAATTGTTATTAAGCTCTTAAAGTGTCATGGTCCATCCAAAATCCTTAACACTTCCTGCTGTGCTTTTACTATGAGATAGTCAAAGAAAGCTTTGTTATCTGAATAGCTTGAGGAAAATTGCTAATTATTTTGGGTGAGTTCCTAAAAATATTAACTATTTTTCCCTTTGTCATGTGTCTGTTACTATTGTTCTGCAAATATCAGGGCTTAGATGTTTTATTGCCTGTTTTACTTCATTTTGAACTATAGACATTTTGGCAGGTGAATCGGTACACCAAAGGGTACCGATTTTTTTATTTCATGCAGTTGATTTATTTAGTCTTGGTCTTAGAAATTTGGTCATTGCGATTTCTCAATCTCCCAATATTCTGACTCCTAGGTTAAAATTACACCTTGACGTATGTCTAGGTGTATAAAAAGAAAAATCCTATAGTGTAGTTTACAATCTGATGACATAGCTCCGATCTTACTGAAATGTTTTCTAACCAAAGGCTACATAAATGCTCAATAAAATGGAAGCCAGAGAGGTGAATGTGTTCAGGATTTTCAGTCCAAGTACTGGCATTCTGGTAAATACATCATTATATGATGGATGACACAGGCAGGGTCTTGGCATGCCTGAGCCTCCTACCAGAAGATTATCAGCCCTTTTGAGGACCTAAGAGCAGGAGCTTTAATTTTCCCCCAACTCCTGGGTATAATGTAAAATTAATGTGCATGATGTCAAGGTTATGGTGAGGCATTGTTATCTGGAAGAGAAACCGGTTTACTCTCCACCCTCCCAACACTTCCACATACAAGATAACAGGATTCTAAAGCAAATTTCTTTGTCATTGTCAATAATGGCAAGCTGGTAAAGGTATTTACTTGGACTAATTATGCAGGACAAAGTAAGCAGTATAAGTACAAGCCAGTCCAAAACCAAAGGAAATCATTCGTTCATGAAACGAAAATAGTTCCACCTTATCTAACCTTTATGTAATAAAAGGAAATCCAAACAAGAACATTTGTTCACAACTGTCCTGTGAATAACATTGCTTCTTGTATTAAGGTGCTATAAGAAACGATATAGAAAGGGTACCTGCCTTCTCAGAATCTAAGTTTTATTTTTTAATTTTTTAAATGCTTATTTATTTTGAGAGAGAGAGAGAGAGAGAGAATATACGCACTAGTACAGAGAAGCAGACAGGGAGAGATAGAATCTCAAGCAGGCTCCATGCTGTCAGCAGAGAGTCTGATGCAGACTTGATCTCATGAACCATGAGATCATGACCTGAGCCAAAATTAACAGTCAGATGCTTAACCAACTGAGCCACCCAGGCACCCCAGGATCTAAGTTTTAAATGAGTGCTTCTTAAACTTGTGTAACCCAGCAGGTTTTTTTAATGGCCCAGAAATCTGTATTTTTATCAAGAACTTTCCACATGATTTTTTATAATAAACAGTTGGTACAGAAATACAGTTCTGCCTGGAAGAAATGAGGAAAGGTTAACACCAATAACCTATCCCATATGCCACCAATGTCCCACTCTTCCAATAGGTCTAGCCTTAGGTACAAATGCACAAATGGAGGGAAATCCTAGTGTATGTATGGTAGGGCAATGTCTTCTTTTGGGAAAGAATACAGGGTTAACATTTTCCTACTATTAAGTTACATAAAAAGGCATTTTACCCCCTAAAATAGAAATAAGGCACCAAAAGGAAATAAATTTTTGTTGAATAAATTTTAAAAGAACCAGAATTCAATGAAAGAAAGTGAGTTGTAGAGATAATGTTAAGGCAAAACAGGTGGTACAAAATCATGACCAACTAATACTTTCCTAGCAGAGATGACCACAAAAGAACAATATGCCTGGTTATCTGATTTGGAAATGTTGAACGATAAACATGGATCCTTCTTCCTTCCAACCTATTAAATGCAAATCCAAGTAGTCCTCCAAAAGTAAACTGATTTTAACTGTGTCCATGTTTTCTTTATTTATCTCTTCAGTAACTAATAATACATAGTATTATATGTGAATCAGACATAATACTAGAGGTTTGTGCAGAAGACAGACCTCTAGGAACATGACAATAAGAGTCCATTTGATGTTTATCTAGCTTTTTGGAGAAGCTTGAATAAAAGAAGGAGACGTAAAATTGAGCTTAAAAAATAGGTACAAGGTATTAATATGGAAAAGTCAGTGTAATTGTTTTATTCAAGTATACTTAACATACAATGTTATATTCATTTCAGGTATACAATACAGCGATTCAACAATTCTCTACATGACTTGGTACTCACCATGAGAAGTGTACTCTTAATCCCCTTCACTCATTTCACCCATCCCCCCTACCCATGTCCCATCTGGTAACCATCAGTTTATTCTCTATAGTTATGAGTCTGGTGTTTTGTTGGTCTCTTTGTTCATTTGTTTTGCTTCTTAAATCCCACATGTGAGTGAAATCATATGCTATTTGTCTTTCTCTGGCTTAATTCACTTAGCATTATACCATCCAGGCTCATCCATGTTGTTGCAAATGGCAAGACTTCAATCTTATTTATGGCTGAGTAATATTCTATTGTGTGTGTGTATATACATGTATATACATCTATATATGTATACACACACACATACTGCCTATGGGCAGACACTTGGGCTGCTTCCATATCTTGGCTACATAAATAATGCTGTAATCAACATAAACATGCAAACTGCATATACCTCTCTGAATTCATATTTTCATTTTCTTTGGTCAAATAGCCAATGGAATTACTGAACCATCTGATAATTCTATTTTTACTTTTTTGAGAAAACTTTGTACTGTTTCCCACAGTGGATGCACTAGTTTGTGTTCCTGCCAACAGTGTACAAGGGTTCCTTCTTCTCCACTTCCTCACCAACACCTATTGTTTCTTGTGTTTTTGATTTTAGCCCTTCTGACTGGTATGAGAGGATGTCTCCCTGCAGTTTTGATTTGCATTTCCCCGATGAAGAATGATATTGAGCATCTTTTCATGTGTTTGCTGGCCATCCATGTCTTCTTTGGAAAAACATCTATTCAGGTCCTCTACTTACTTTTAATTACATTTATTGTTATTATTATTATTTGTGTGTGTGTATGTGTGTGTGTGTGTGTGTGTGTGTGTGTGTTGAGTTGGCTGGTTAACTGTTTGGTTAAGTCAAGGTAATTTTTAAGACATACCTCAGCTGGCCACATATCTGATATATGGTAGGTACTCAGTCTACAGAATTGGAGGGCGGGGGAGTCCCTTCCAGGGTCATTCTACCTTGGCTCCATATGGTAGAAGGGTGTATTAATCTTCAAAGGCTACCATAATAAAACAAGCATAGACTGGGTGATTTTAAAAGACATTGATTTTCACAGAGTTCTGGATGCTCAAAGGCAAATCATACTTCTGGTACAGACTTTTTTCCTGGTTTTTAGATGGCTAGCTACTTGCTGTCTCCTCACATGCCCCTTCCTGTGTATGTGCTTGGAGAGAACGCAAGCTCGGATGCCCAGTCCTCATGTTATAAGGACCCCATCCTTATCACCTCATTTAATCATTATTACACAGAGACCGTGTCTCTAAATGCAGTCACACTGCAGGATGGAACTTGAACATTTGCATTTTTGGAAGGATGTAATTCAGTTCCTAACACAGGGTTAGGAAACCCTTGGGGCAGGGTCATACAGAGCCCACAGGAGACTTGTGCATGTACTAGAACAAGGCACCCGTTCATCTCAGCAGATGTAATCTTCTAATGCAGTACATCGGGGTGGGCAGCCACAAGAACGGAGATGTGGGACAGAGACTCAATTGTGGCACCCAGTTACCCTCTTTGTCATGAGTTCTCTGCAAGGCACAAGTGAGACAAGCAAAATGGTTATGAGGAGTCTAAAGAGGAGCCTGGAACACCATGAGTTATAATAAATCGTGCCTTCACCAAAG
The DNA here is from genome assembly GCA_017311185.1 of Proteles cristata cristata. Lineage (NCBI taxonomy): Eukaryota > Metazoa > Chordata > Mammalia > Carnivora > Hyaenidae > Proteles > Proteles cristata. The sequence continues at coordinate 468,909 of JAESUZ010005644.1, read as the reverse complement.
ATGATCAGAGCCATCGTTTAAATATGTACACAATGAAAACCAATCTTAAAATATTTACCTTCCATGTTACACAACCACTAGATAATCTGGCATGTCAGACACAGATCTCAATTGACAATGGACTTAGGTTCAGATCAGAGTAGGTGCCCAAGCATCCAGATGTATTCCTGAAGGAAATGCAAGAGCTTCCGTAATATAGCCAAGAGCCTACCTGGGATCCGAGCAAAGTACAAATGTATCCTGAAATCATGGTGGGACACAGAGTGCCTCCTGCTTTAAATTACCTTGTCCCCAAGAAGCCCTTTGCCATGAAGATGACTGAAAGTCAGGCTGGACTTCTTGGACTGCCTTAGTTGGATGCTCTTTGAGGAGGGGCAGCATTGTACAGTGGATAAGACCTCTCATTCTGAGGGCAAGATAATGGATTTGAACCCTGGATCTACCCCTTGCAGGCTTTGTGGCCTTGGGCAAGTTACTTAATTCCCTATGCTCCATTTCTCTCATCTGTAAAATGGTCATGAGTGTAATGCCTATTTCAAAGGTAACCTGTGAGAAGTAAATGAGTTCATATGTGTATATAACACCTCCTCCCAAATTCTCAAACCAAATAGCTATAAATCTAAAAAAAATGACAAACTTATTTGGCAGCAAATCTTGGTCTAAACTTAAATTAGGTTATGTATAAGCTTGATTTATCCTGAGTGCTAATGTTCATGATTTTGCTACAGAAATATGCATGTATTTTATTACAGAGTGCTGCCTCAGACTCAATGTGCAGATAAAGTTATATTTGGTACATACACCTTTTAAAAATAGAAAAATATAAAATTGGCTCCTATGGATTGTGGATAAGGGATGGTGACCAGAGAAGAGTAACCAGCACTTATCAAGTGTTGAAGAGTTTCTACAAGTCTGTCCTATGATTATGTGTTTCCACATATAAGAAGTGAGAGCAATGACTTTAAGCACTGTACAGACATGAACATCCAACTACAGAATCATAGGATAAAAGAGCTAGAGGCAGGCTGAGAGATAATTCATTCCAGTCACACACTTTGCGGATGTCATAAACCGATATTGAGCTTCTGGCCATAAAGGAGTAACAGGAACCAGATCTACCCTCCCACCAGAAATAATGAAAAAAATGTATATAAAACAAGTTTTCACTAGGACATTAGTCAATGAAAAACAGTGATCCCACAAAAATGGGGGAAAAACAGAAGATGAGCCCTATGATTGCCATAGCTTATTGCCTTGAGAGTGTTTCCAGGCTGCAGTGTAGGGAGAAAAAACCCAAGAAGAGACCAGCAGGATCCCTCAATTGTGGGTAGAGAGCTGAGAGGTCAGAGAGACCAAAGTAGCCAGAGTTCCCAAGTCAGAGTACTAGACAAAAGAAAGGTACATAGAGATGGAACTCTGGGGAGGAGAAGAGGGTCCCTTGGAGTATTCAAGTAAGTACTATCTATGCATGCATGTAAAGAAACTGCCCAAGGCTAGGGAAAAAAACACCCACAAGAGTAAGAGAAATTAGTACCCATCACTTACACAGGACTGAGAATGGTATCTGTTACCATGACCCAGAATGAAAAAAAAATTAAGATTTATGGAGCACTGGGTACACAGAAGATCTTTCTTCATCACTGGGGGATAATTAGCCTTAGAGTGAGCACTGTTCTGGTCCTGCTTAAAATATCTTAGAAGCAAGATCCAAACAGCTGAAGCTGTCTCCAAGTAACTTAAATGAGTCCCAGAACAAAGTTCAAAATTATCTAGAGGAATACAAAATATCCAGCAACCAACAAGATGAAAACAAAGTCTGGCATCCAATAAAAATTGCCAGGTATACAGAGAAACAGAAAAATGTGACCCATAATAATACAAAAAAGCAATTAATTGAAACAGATGCAGACTTTTCTCTATTTTTCCTTGTGACTGCAACTACAAACCCTGGATAGTATATATAAAACAAATATAAGACTCTGAAGGCCAAAAATAAAACAGCAGACCAGCTACACAACTTATGAACAATGTAGTGGTAGATTGGCTAGGTTGTTGCTGAATAGTGACAAGCCCAACATATAAACATGTGCAAACAAAAAAATTCCTCAACCTAAGTCTCCTCTTTCTAGTCAAAGGATCATGAAAGAGGCAGCAGAGCAAGACAGAAAACTTGAGACAATAACCTCTCAACTTCAGCCAGACAACACAGATAAAATCCACCAAATCCACACTAGCAAGCGGCCAGTGGAAAGCCTGAGTTTCCATCCTTGCAAGGCACCCTTGTTGGGGTGGTATTCGAGAAGTCTAGGAAGGGAGCCAGGTCTTTCAATACAGCAACGAGTAACAAGTCTACCCCTACCCCTCCCTGCCCCAGTGTCACCAGAGACAAAGTAGAAAGCTAAAACAGAGAAAACAAAGAACAAAATATAAAGCAGCAGACTTAAAACCCTGATGTATCAATAATTATATTAAATTTAAGAGGTCTAAATTCAGTATTCAAAAAACAGAGATTGACAGAGTAGATTTTTTTTATTAATATAATATTATTTATTTATTTTTTTACAAATAGTTTATTGTCAAATAAGTTTCCACATAACACCCAGTGTTCATCCCCACAAGTGTCCTCCTCCATGCCCATCCCTCCTCCCCCCACATCCATCAGTCCTCAGTTTTTGTCAGCATTCAAGAGTCTCTCATGGTTTGCCTCTCTCCCTTTCCCCCACCATTTCTGCCCTTCTTCTCCCCCTTGGTCTGACAGAGTAGATTTTTTAAAAATCAAGAAATGATCTATAAAAACTTCACTCCAAATATAATGACATAGGCCAGAAGTAAAAGGATATTAAAAATAAATCATGTAAACATTAATGAAAGGAAAGAATGGCTACCTTAATATCAAATAAAACATCTTTTAAAGCTAAAAAAAAAAAAAAATCATCAGCCCAAGGAGGAATGTTATCTAATGATAAAAAGGTCAAAGTACAAAGAAGACAAAGCCATCATAAGTATGTATGTGCCGAACAACAGAGCTGCAAAATATATGAAGCAAAACTAATAAAACTAAAAGAGTAGACAAATCATAATGAATACTCCAATAGTGCACTCTTTACAATTGATAAAACAGCTACACAGAAAATTAGTAAACTAACAGAGAAATTTAATGACACCAACAGGATTTAATCAATATTTATAGACCATTGCACCCAAGAAGAGCAGATGACACATGTTTTCTAAGAATCCATGAAATATGTACCAATATAGACCATAGACTGGCCCACAAATGTAAAAGAACTGAACTTATGCCAAGTGTATTATCCAACCACAAAGAACAAAACTGGAAGTCCCCAACAAAAAGATCGCAGAAAAAAATATCTTCCAATGCCTGTAAAGTAAACAGACTGACTTCTATATCTATTTTTCTATGGGTCAAATAGGAGGACTCAAGGGAACTTTTAAAAACCCGGACATAGATAGATTCTATTTTCTTCTTATGATTTAAAATCCTTGTAGCAGATAATCATTTAAACAAAAATAAAAACACTATAGTGGGGCTTCAAACATTCATAAAAGTAAGCTATATGACAAGAACAACCCAAGGGCTGGGATAAGAGAAACCCAAATATCCTATTGCATACAGGTGATAGATATACGAAAAACTCTAAAGTGTTGCTGAAAAACAATGTCAGACAAGGGGTGACTGGGTATCTCAGTCAGTTAAGCATCCAACTCTTGATTTCAGCTCAGGTCATGATCTTGTGATTCTTGAGTGCAAGCTCCACATCAGGCTCCGTGCTGACAAGGGGATTCTTTCTATCTCTGCCCCTCCACTGTTTGCATGTGCTCTCTCAAAAATAAACAACCATTTAAAAATATATAGAAATCAGACAAAAACGAGTACATGTTGTATGATTCCACTTATATAAAATTTTAGGAAATACGAAGTATTATATAGAGATGGAAGATGATCAGCAGCTACGTGATGATAAACAGAGGACAGGGAGGAGGTGAAGAGATTACAAAAAGATGCATGAAAATTAGGGAATGGATGGATATGTTCATTATTTTAACTGTAGTGGTAATGTCACAAGGGTACACATATGTCAACACTTATGCAATTCCATACTTTAATTTTGAGCAGTTTACAGTACATCAATTATACTGCAATAAAAAAAACTTGAAGAATATAAAGACGAAATACAGAAATCACCAGAGCTGACATCATTTTATCATTTTACATGTATTTGCTTACTCACTTACTGCTTTTAAATTTGAGCAATTCTAACTTCTGTTCACTTTAAAATATTTCGGGATTAGCAGGCAGAAATTTATGCTTTTAAACTTCTCTACCAGTAGACTGTAGTCTGTGTGGTTCCTCAAAGTATATCCAAAGGATGCAGACATGATAATGGGCACAGCCAAGACAGAACATAAACAATCTCAATGCCAGCAGGGAGCACCATCAGCTGCACATTCTTTAGCTGTTATTTTTAAGTAAATAAAATTAACGTGAATATTGAAGTATCTCTGTCTTTGAATGTGGATCTCCAATGTGGATGTGAAACTTTTATCCAGTGCCAAATAATGAAGTGGGAACTGGCTTCCCAAAGTTGTTTTTACTTGTAAGATTTCAAGCAGATATACTTCCATGGTTGTGAAATATCAGTTTCTGGGCATTCTGCCATGATTTTTAAGACAGCTGAGAAAAGTGATTCTTTAAGTGTGGTCCACGGCCTATTGGAAATATTCAAAGGGCTTCTGGTTGGTTCATAACATCAATGAAAGGACACATCACAGGAAATTGTGGGCACTTAAAGTGTTTTTCTCAACTGCAAATTTAGATCTGCTTTACAAATCACAGAAGTCAACTCTTCTCCAAAGGCACTAATTTAATTAAAAATATTGAAATCGGATATAAAGGGGCTGATAAATTATGAGTAGCCACTTTTGCATTTTTTTCCTTAAAATATTCTGCAAACCCACTGCAAACCCACTGCCCAAAAACCATCTGATGAAGTTGTAACAACTTCAAATGCAGATTCCTGCTCTCCACCCAAATCTACCATACTGGATACATATGGGATGAGGCCAGGAATCTCTGTTTTATAAACACCCTAATGATTCTTATATATGCCAAGATTCGAACGCTATAGTTTTCCCCATCTGGCTCTAGCCCCACTGAAGTCACAAAATATATTTCATGAAACTAAGAACATACTACTTACTGCACTATTTGTGGACTGTTTTATTGGCAATAACTTCCTTTATTCTTCTATTTATCTTTGTCAGTGATGAACAGAGCCACAAGTAGAAGTGTGACATCAAATTTAAAATCACCAAGAAAACCAAGAAACTTCTGAAAAGTGGTAGGAAGGATGACTGAGGAAGCATTTAAGTGTGTGTTTTGCCAGTTTTGATGAACCAAAGTATTATTTTTAGAAGGCGATAACAACATGCATTGCTGGTGGTAAAAATAATCATCGAAGGCATTACAGTGGGGTATAAAATATAATGATTATAAGCCTGAATCCCCCTATTTTGTCACTGAAACTGTTGTTTTTTATAATGAAATGTTTATCGTGAGAAATTTGTTAACACATTCTAACAGAACAGATAGTATGGAAAAATTCTCAAAGATTACTGAGTCCTTAGGGACTTAAAATGGTGAGGGTCACAGAGCCAGGAGGTCACAGTGACCAAAAGCAAAGAATCTGGCTGCAGCTTTCTAGAAATTCCTTCAGATTGGAAACCCAGAGTTTCTCATTCATAACAAATTAAGTTCAGTTAGCACTGTAATAACCCAATGGGTACTTAGGGTTATACGTTAAAAGCAAGTGTTGTGCTCCGTGGGTTAAATAAGAGATAATACAGATGCTACAAGTAGACAAAGGGCATGTTTACAAAACAGCTGAATTAAAATACAAGCAAAACCATGGTTTATGAGCATAATTCCTTCTGGAAACATGCCTATAATCCAAAGTACTTGTATCAAAGCAAATTTCAAGAACCATTGGCTCAGTTCTGATCATGTGACACTCAGCATCATGTGCTACTCGTAGTGCAAGATGTTGCTTATTTATCAAGTTAAATTTTATTAGAAATGTTTGCTCATCTTAAGGAACACTCACAGAACAAGTCACTCGCAATCTAAGGTTTTACTGTACGCTGTTATGAAAGGAGCACATCCTCAGCACAAGGAGAAAATGGATAGGGTCCAAGTAGATTCCACATCCAACACATCTTCATCTACTGACTCACCAGCATACAACAGCCAGTGAGAGGAGAGGAGCTGGTGAGTTAGAAGGGAATACTCTGGGGCACCCGGGTGGCTCAGTCGGTTAAGCCTCTGACTTCGGTCAGGTCATGATCTCATGGTTTGTGGGTTTGAGCCTCACATCAGACTCTGTGCTAACAGCTAGCTCAGAGCCTGGAGCCTGTTTCAGATTTTTTATCTCCCTCTCTCTCTGACCCTCCCCTGGTCACACTGCGTCTCTCTCTCTCTCTCTCTCTCTCTCTCTCTCTCTCTCTCTCTCTCTCAGAAATAAATAAAAAATTACAAAATTAAAAAAAAGAAGAAGGGAGTAATCCTAGATTTTGAAGTGTGAGCTGTATCCAGCACAGTTCCAGTATATGAGACTGGGTCTCAAGGTGTGAGACTCCAATTCTGGCCACTTGTGTCGTGCTAACAACGGAACTGAAATCTGCCCCTGCCTTACTGCGTCATGTCTTCAAGGAATGTCAAGTCAGACCCTGGTAGGAGCAAAGCCTAGATCATGAGTTGCTAGGGGCTGACTATTTCTGTGTGATTTTTACTAAGTGCTTCACTGCTATCTTGCATATGAGTATAGAAGGTTTAGAGACTTTAGTAAGCCACGTAAAACAGAGTGTATTTACTGTGATTTAAAGAAGTCACGGAAAGAAGCCAAACAGTCAATGTCGGGATTAAAGTCACATAAATAGAAGCTGCTTTTACATAAGCCTCCTACAATACTCTGGCTCTTACCACTCTGTGTGCTATGTGCCCCTTCCTCCGCCCCAAAAGGTTTTTGGACTTCATATGAAAAGAGATCACAGTCATGGCAGATCCTCACCACCACTTCCTCCTATGTCAAAATCTTGGTCTGCCTCAATGTTACTACTTCCCTACAGTACCCTGCCTTCACTCATCAGAAGCATTACTCTTTGCCTCTGCTTTGTCCCTAACAGATGTGGCATCTCTTTTACAGCACACACACACCTCATGATTAATTTTTGCCTGTCTGCCCCCCTTGAGTAAACTCCTAAAGATCTATGTTTGATGATCTTTGTACTGTCCAAAGAACAAAGCACATTATCTTGTACAGAACTGGCATTTTATAATGTTCAGTCAAGTGAATTTAAGGGAGTTGTAAAATGATCATGGAATTTCCAGAGTAAATGCAGTTAGCCAGATGAAGCAATGTGTCTTTAGTCTGATTTTTTAAAGTCATAGAAATATCCCCAAAAGTAGATATGAGAGTTCTTTCAACCTCAGCATGAATCTAGCTACATCAGAACCGACTGCAAAGTGCTGTTGGTATATTTAAATACGTTTGCAAAGCACGATTCAAGAGTATCATGCTCTCCATCCTGAGAGTCTAGAATATATTACTTTTTGTTTATATACAGAGACCATAATACCTTTTTACAATCACGGTCTTTTTTTTTTTTTTTTTTTTTTTTTTTACTGTTCTCCCATTTTGACTCATAGGCACCAAGTGTTTGATGGAATAATCTGAGTTTAGAGGAACTGTCTTAACTGATGTTTAATCTCCAAATGATCAGAGATCTATTCAAAGGCCTACTGTTCTGCCATATTTTATGATGGGAATGCATAACTAAACATCTGTCCCTAAGCAGACACACTAAGTAAATAAAATAGAAATACATACAAATATTTTGAAAACTTGATAAATCTCTATTTATACAAGGAAACATTTGAATAATACCATTATTGTAATCAACTTTATAATGATCAAATCTTTTGATCCCTTCCCTCTATGCTAGCTAAATATACAGACCTATATTCAAATCTATCCATATATAGATAGTGTGGTTAGGTTTCATGCTACAGCAGTCTGTATATTAAATGTCTATACAAGTATTTAAAGCACACCCATCCTGCATACAATCTACCTCTGGGGAAGTCATATTTATTATTTTTCTCAAATGTAAAGATCAGCTAGACCATTTAGAGGCTAATAGTGAGCAGTTGGTAATTTAGGAATGATTAACAGTATCTTCAGCTATAATTTCAAAACCTGAAAACTGCTAGGATCTAGGGAGCAATTTTATTGGCCATTAAAGTGTTCTTAAGCTGTAGAATAACATTAAGTCACTAGTGACGAGCAGAGCTATTAGGGGTCAGCTTAATTTTAAACAAATTTAAATATATTAATTTTTCCAACAAATATTTAATTATATATGCTAATGACAGTAAAGTAATTCTGCAGACTCAAGTTATCTTGAGGTCATCAAAGCCTCCGGAGAATGGAGGAATTTTGAATGTGGCTTCTTCTAGTAACCTGGGGGTACAATTTACTTTTCATAACACAAAAGACTTGTTTCTTGCTAGCCAAGCCACACGGTAAATTCAAACATTTCAGTGTAGTTCAACAAATATTCATTAGGTACCTTCTACAAAAGGAATTAGTGTAACACAGTGGTTCACCCTGGGGGCCTCAGGAGCTCAATGCCTGATCAAATCCTTGTTTTACCGCTTGATACCTGGGTAACTGCCATCTGCTGAAGTCACTTCATAGCTCTGTGCCTTGATTTCCTTACCTGTAAAATTGGATAACATCCACCTCAAAGAACAAAGTTAGTTTAAACAAACAAACAAACAAACAAAATGTGTGTGAAGTTCTTTAAAAAGTCTTGATACACTGGGGTGGCTCAGTCAGTTAAGCATCCAACTTTCGGCTCAGATCATGACCTCTCAGTTTCTGTGTTCGAGCCCTACATCGGGCTCTGTGCTGAGAGCTCAGAGCCTGGAGCCTTCTTCGGATTCTGTGTCTCCCTTTCTCTCTGCCCCTCCCCGCTCGCACTCTGTCTCTGTCTCTCAAAATAAAAAAAAGTCTTGATGCCAGAAATGCTTAATTAATTGTATTAGAGGTCTCCAGGAAAACAGAACCAAGAAGATATATAAGCTATATGTAAAACATATATTATATATATATATCCCTATTATAAATTATACAGACGATACAGTATGTATACATCTCCACATATATATAGATCGACATATATATATACACTTCTATATAGTAACATACACTTTTATACATGTAACATATACACACACTTTATAAATAATATGTGTTTTCATATGTATGGTAATTTATGATGAAGAATTGGCTCACAGTATTATGATCTTCCATCGGCAAGATGGAGACTCACTAAGTCAGTAGTGTAATTCAGTACAAGTTCAAAGGCCAGAGAACCAGGGGAGCCAATGGTATAAATCCCTGGCTGACGGCAGGAGAAGGTAAGATGTCGAGGAGGAAGGCAGGAAAAAAGGGGCAAATTCCTCCTTCTGCTTCTTGTTCTATGGAGGCTCTGAAGAGACTGAATGATGCCCACACACACTGGGGAGGATAATCTACTTTACAGAGTCCATCAATTCAAATGCTAATCTCAGCCAGAACATCTTCACAGACACACCCAGGAATCAGATTTAATCTGGGCACCCTGGTGAGTCGAGTTGACGTGTAAAATTAACCATCACGTGGAAGTCAGTTGTTGTGAGCAAGGAATCGTGTTTGGTGCTAGGATACAGTGTAAATACAACACAACTCCCTCCCATGAAACAAGGCAGCTCTGCAAAATTTGGGCAGGCCGCCATCACGTCGGGCGCACTCTGTTGTGGATGGCTAAGAGGGAGCAATGAGAGCCGTTCAGTGGGTACTTCCTACATAGCTCATCTGCCTAGTGATAGAGTTATTTACAAATAGGGAGAGTTGGATCTCAAGGAAAGAGAGGACTTGAATGAAAGCCCAAGGAGAAATAATTTCCCTTCTGTCGGTGCCCACCAGCTCCCCAGAAAAAGACTCATTCCCAGAAAAAGAAACAGACCGGCACTGACTTTTCCGGTCTGTTGTTACAACTGGTTTCCAGGCGTTGTTGATCCATCATCAGGAAGTGGCTGGAAAACTCTAATTTTTTTCTAGTTCCTTGCCACTTGAGAGAAAATTTAAATTTCTATACTGAAATTTAAAATATCAGTATACAATTTCAGTCCAACATACCGTCTCACTTCAAAAAGGCTCCTTGTATTTTTTAAGAAGCATACCGCTTAGGTGACTGGACCCTAAGTCACTCATTTTCAGAGGGCTAATGTAGATTTCAATATAGCCATGGCGGGGTGTGTGTGACAGCAGGCCAGGGTAGAGGGGGAGCAGCCAGCATTACATGAGGAATTTTCGAATTTCTGTTTTTTCCCCCTCCACCATTCAGTAAAGTTTCTTCCCTCAGTGAAAGAAATCCATGGGTGCCTGGGTGGCTTAGTCGGTTAAGTGTCTGACTTCAGGTCATGATCTCACGGTTCATGAGCTTGAGCCCCACATCGTGCTCTGTGCTGACAGCTCAGAGCCTGGAGCCTGCTTCTGATTCTGTGTCTCTCTTGCTTTCTGGCCCTCCCCCACCTCTCTCTCTCAAAAAATAATATTAAAATTTTTTCTTAAAAAAGAAATCCAAATGTAGTTGGGTTGAGTCGTTGAAAAAAAACCTACTGTTTCACATTAAAGAAGAAACAAAAACATTGTGATATAAACTGAATTGATCCGAGGTACCTAGACCAAAATACAATAAAAATCATTAGAGTTTCGTCTTTGCATGTGATGGGCATGACGTTCCCTATCAACCCAAGTGTCCCATCCTGCCAGCTGTGTACCCCGTACAGGGACATAGCAGGAGTCCCTCTCCACCTGCAACATCTCTGTCCTGTTGGGCCACATGCCTGACCCTGTGAGTCCGGAAGGCTGCGATACAGGTCATCTGTCCACACTGAGGGCAACACTGGGGTATATGAGATAAGAGCACAAGCCTGGAGACACAGGACCCAGGTTTGGATGTTGGTCCCATCCCTTACTAATATGACATCAGGGCAATTGTTCACCCAATCTGTGCCTCTGTTTCTTCATCTCAAGAACGGAGGAAATAAATGGTATCTATCTCATCATTTTGTCAGGCTCATACAGGTAAGGCTTTAAGGACAGTACCAGATGCCTAGTAGCCACTAGCACAGCGAACATCATCAGGGATGAGAAGAACAAGTAAGAAGAGAAGGAAGAGGAGGAATTGACAATTGATAGCCCCACCAGAAGCCCACAGAGGAGAGGAAGGACTGTCTTAAAAAGGAAATCAGTTACTAGCAAAACAAATCAACCAACCAAAAATCCCTCCAAACCAGCAGCTGTCTGTCTGTCCCTGGCCCCCACATCACGCGCCACCCTCTGCTTTGTTCTCTAACAGACTCCCACATAGTTTGGGTGCTAGAAAGAGAACACGTGTTGTCAGTAAATCTTTGTGACTGTCGGGCATGGGGACATAAATATGAACATGTTGCTTCTATGCTTTTAAAAATAAAGCACTCACTCTGACATGGTAAAGGTACAGTTCAAGGCCCCTCCAAGCCATTTTCCATTTGTAAATCTTGTGGCTACGTGTCTGACTGCAGCAGTAACACAACATTTGAGTGTGTCTTAGGGTGGGAGGAAAAAAGAAAAAAACACAACCACCCGATTTCAGATAGACCTTTCAAAAATAAGGTTACTCCCTCCAACTTTTTTCCTACAGAAAACAGATCGCAAATTAGTTGTGCGGTTAGGAAGAAAGGAGGTGGAAGCGGCAAGGAAACGAGAGGAAGGAGTGCAGCAAAATAAACCCACTCCCGAGCAGAGCACTGGAAACGGCACTCACACAGACTTCCTGTTGGGCACAAAGTGCTGGCAGAGGCGGCGTGAGGGGCTGGGGGTGTACTCAGCTGCACCGCGCTGATTACACAAGATGAAAGGGCTTGGCAATTTATTTCATCTCAGCTGAAGCACTGCTGACAACCGAAAGTGAGGACAGAAGGATTCATTTGTTCAACTCTTGTTTTAAAAAGCAGACTTCAAAATGATACTGCAGAGAAAAAGGAGGAAACGCCGAAGAGTGTAATAAAAGGTCTATGTTGGGTTTTTCTGTGTGTTTTTTTTTTAAATACACTAGATGCAGCATTTGTGTTTTGTACCTGGGTTTGGAAGGCAAAGGGGTGAGCTTTCCGCAACTGTGATCAGTTCCAGAAAACGAAATGTATGCGCACATGATCAATTACTCATCGGGTACGCCAACCTCACCTCCTCTTACCAAAGCATATGCATGTCTTCAACTCTGAGTCCAAAGATCAGTTAGGATGAAGAAAATCCAACTCTATTGTGTTTAAAAACTTCTCAGAACATAGAAAACGGGAAAGATTTCATGCAGGATCTTAATGCTAAAAGTGAACCAATACACGCTACGTGACAGAGAATCTATTTTACATTTTATGATCCCGGCCCTTTAAAATTTTAGTTCGCAAATCTGGATTTCCTTATGTGCATCTCTATTATTGAGTGTGCGTTAGGTTTTGGAAGAAAATGTTCTACTTCCTTTTAAATAAAATGTGGTATTATTTTTCATTAACATATTTAGTGTTTGAGAATGAGGAGTATTTTTCATTTCAAAGACTCACATAAATTATTTTGAAATCCAATCTACCTAGCAAAGTAGTCTTATCCCAAAAGATTTATAAAGATGGGTAATATCACATATTGGTAGCACATTAGCTATTAATGATTAAACACAAATACAGACCCAAATGTTAATGACAAAGATAAAGAAATACATTCTGCCATAATCACTAATATTAAACTCAAGTATCAGTAAGAGGAGCACATCCTTCTCAAGCAATTTCTTTCTTAAGCAATTCAGCTTAATCATTGATTCTTTTCTTTATACTGTATATTAGAAATGGGGTTACTTGCACTGCGTATTCAATGTAGGTTTTTCGTTTGTTTGTTTGTTTGCAAGCAATCAGCACAGCGACAGAAATGGAAAAGATTACAGCTGAAGGAAATTCACTAGCTCCCTTAGCCTCTTGAAAGCAGAAATTCGAGAGTTTGTTTTTCAACAAATATTTCTGGAGCATCTGCTATGGGCCAGGCACTGTTTTAGAGACTAAGAATAACAGCACTTAGCAAGGGCTCTGGCTGTTCTGCAGGGCTCCTGTAGGGGGCTGTGTTGACTTATCTGACCCTCCTCTGGGGGGCACTGTTCACAGAAGCCACGATGCAAAATAGGCCTCCCCTCGATTTGCTAACTAGAATACACAAGCTTGCTTCTAGTTCAGTAGAGGGAGGCAGAAAATGGACAAGTAAGCTAACAGACAGATCAGGGAGGAGTCAGGAGTTTGACAGACATAAAGATACAGATACAGGTAACATTAGAAGTAGAAAGAGGGGCCACATCACATGAACATTTCAAAGAAGATCTTGCGTGAAGAAAAAATAAAGGGAAAAAAAAAATCCCACCATTTGCAATAACAGGGATGAACCTGCAAGACATTATGCCAAGTGAAATAAGCCAGACACAAAGGGAAATGCTGCATGATCTCACTTCTATGTGAAATCTTAAAAAGTCAAACTCAGAAAAGCACAGAGTGGCACAGTGGTTGCCAGGGCATGAGAGATGGGGGATAGAGGGAGAGATTGGTCAGAGAAGAATCTTTCAGTTGTGGAGGATACGTCAGTGCTGTGGGCCAAGCATCCAGCATGGTGACTACAGCTAACAATTTTCTATTGTATCCTTGAAATTTGCTAAGAGAGTAGATCTTCAGTGTTTTCACCACAAAGACACAAAAAAATGATAACTACACAAGGTGATGGTTATATTAAATTACTTCGATTGTGGCGCTCATTTCCACAATATTGGCATATGTATTTCAAAACATCGCCTTCAGTACCTTAAAATTGGTGTGTGTTTTTCAATTAAACTTAAATAAAGCGGAGGGAAAATATAAAAAGAAGGAACATTTAAGCTGAGATTCAATGAAAAGAAAGATCCAGCCTTGTGGACAGATTAGCTGAGAAAGAATGTTCTAAGTACCAGATCACAAGAATGAGTTTGTCAGTCCCTGGGGTCAGAGAGAATATCTGAGCAACTAGACTGGTGAGCAAGGAGAGAGACAGAAGCAAGGTCAGAGAACAAAAGGGGGCCATTGTTCAGAGGGGCTGATAGGCTAAGGAGTTTGAAATTTTTCTAGGGACAAAGGGAAGTAATCTCCGGAAACTTCCATTCAGAACAGTGATGCTCAAGTTCCCAGTACCGGAGACTGTCTCAGCACTGGCAGAGGGGGGGAGGGGGAGGGAGGGGGGAGGGGGCAGGGAGGGTCCTGACCCCACCCTGAATGATTCAGAGTATCAGATGATGGCATTTTGAGCTAAGAAGAGCAGGCATGGAGATAAATTATCACTCAACGGGGATTATTGTACTGAAGTTCTAATGGTAAAGTTGTAATGATCCAAACCCTACAGAGGTAAAACTCAAGCCAGGCGCGCTATAGATTTGTCTGGCTGAGTAGAGTAATTATTTTTCAGATACACTTGGACACTCAACTGTACATTTTTGCTCTGTTGTAATGAATGGTATTTAAATGAAATGGAAGACTGAGCATACTATGAAAAGGGTCTGTTACAAGAGCTGGTCCACGCACCAGCAGGTTCTGATAAAGCCAACCTTCTTTGCTTAAGTTATATATAGCTTAATATTGAGTATAATATTGAGTGATATTGAATATTGACTGTATTCAGTACTATTCCAATACTGAGTCCAACTTAATTATGACAGCCTAATATAGAATCGTATATACCAAACCATGTACAAAATGTAATCGCTTCGCTACAGAAGCTAATATTTATTATTAGAAAGACCAAAGGTTTCCGGGAGAAGGCAAAGCACATAAAATATTCCACTCACTCTAAAAGAAAGTCATTAATAAAAGTCTGAATGAAAAAAAGAATGCCCAAACTTCAATCAATTGCCATTTAATAAAAATATGTATTTAACTGAAATGATTTGACTTTGAAGTTAGTCTGAATGTCTCATAATTTTTATGACAAAATTTATGTCTTTCTGACGTAATGCATCCTTACGGATGCATGATACTCTATCGCATTTTACTGATAAAGAAGAAAAGTTATAAAAATGACGCCTTAACCTTTGCAACTCCATTCTAATATATAACATCCTGGGCATTATCACCCATATACTCAATTTAGGGCAAAGATTTCATTTCCATAGAGACAGTCTGGGAGGAGTAATGATGGATTTAGAGTGTTGTGATAAAGGCTGTCATGAAATACACTCTTCTTACATTTGCCTTCACAAAAGAGAAAAATCACAGGAAAAGGCTTTAAAAATATGTCCAGAGATAGTACTTCCAGATAACCAGAAACATGAAAAATAAATCACTGACTCAAGCACACCAGACTATCAACGGATGAGAATAACAATTTGGTTAACCTGGTTAATCTGCCTTCCCTGACTTTTTTCCTTTTCCTGGCATACAAATTACACACAGTGAAATGCATGCATCTTAACAACAGTTGAATGGGTTCTGACAAGCGTGTACACCCTAAAAACAGCACTCACACCTCAGAAACTTCCCTCAAGGCCCTTCCCACCTCCAGTGAATTTCTCATCTCATTTCTCAGATTTCCATTTGATGCTTTTATAGTTCCTGTTTCTCTCCTCTGGACCCCTCTGTGTTCACATATTATATCCATCTTTACCTTCAATTTCTGAAAACATCTACAATATTCTATTAAACCCATTTAGGCTAGAAGGCTCTAGCTAAATTTGCTTTCAGTACAAATTGTAAGACAATTGTGAATAGGTGTCATTTTAATCTCAGTAGATGACTGATTTAATGTTTTATGTATTTTGATGTAAACTCTAAGCGTGAATACTATACTCTTTAAGTCTAAACCCTCTCCATCCTGTTTATCCAATAGTTTGGACACATATTATGAGATGTGCATCAGAACTAAAATGGGGAATTTTGGGAAAATCACATTATTGGAAGAAAGAGTTCATTGACCTACTGAATTTTTCAATGGTTTCAACATGTTCAGTTATATATTACTAAGTGATCCACTAAAACGATCTGAAGTCCCGCTCTACCTTTAGAGTCATTTCCACCACCACCAGCCCTTCTTTTTTAAACAAGTGATGTGTACCTATTATCTTCTGTTACAAAGAAACAAATAATACAATGTCTCAACCCAGATTCATTTTTAAGTGATGCTGCACCTGAACTCCTCCATGTAACAACCACCCACATTCATATGTAGAACGTTTTTAGCACTCCCAAAATTTCCCTCATTCCTAGTCCGCATTCCCCTAGAGATAACCAGTTTCCATTTTCTACAAACAGGAAATAGAACTGCCAATTCTTGGAACTCATGTGAAAATGAAGTCCCAAATACTCTTGTGCATCTAGACTCCTTTACACAAATAGTACTGTTGAGATTTAGCTGTACAGTGACAGCAACCAAAAGAACATTCCTTTTTGTTTATTAATATTCCATTATTTAAATGTACTATAATTTTTTAGTCCCTTTTTGTATTGATTCTCCTTTGGACTGTTTTCTTACTTTGGCTCTTATGAACAAAATATGCGATCAACATGCTCGTATACATATTCATAAGGACATATATTTCCTTTCTCTTGGCTTAATACCTAGAAATGGAATTGCTGTGTCATAGGATAGGGTAATACTTCACTTTATTGCCAGCTTACGTATGCTTAGTATTTTTAAGGCATATTTTTTCCACTCCTAAATTTAACTTGTGTTTTTAGATATTACAGAATGTATCTTGTATACAACATCCAAATGGTCTGTTTTTTATCTACTCTTATCGTTTCTTTCTAATGAAATGTTTAATCCATTTACATTTAATTTAAGTATGGCTTTCTTCTCATCAGTTTAATTCTAATATATTGGTATTTATTTGTTTTCTATTTACAGCATCTGTTATTTGTTGCAATCTTCATTTTATTCATATTGTCTTTTGGGCTTATTAAGTATTTTTTTAATATTCAATTTTAACTACTCTATGAGTTTTAATCTTAACTTATCACAGTCTCAATTCAAATATTATACTATTTAAGGAATAAGCCGGGAAGTATATAATGGTATAATTTCATTTAATTCTCACTCAATTCCTTGTATTGAACTCATATATTTTATTTCAACACATTCTAAAAACCCCACAATCCATTCTTATTGTTTCTGCTTTCAACAGTCAATATTCTTTTTTTTTTTTTAATATTTTTATTTATTTCTAGGAGAGAGATAGAGGCAGTGTGAGCAGGGGAGGGTCAGAGAGAGGGAGTCACAGACTGAAACAGGCTCCAGGCTATGAGCTGGCAGTCAGCACAGAGCCCGACGCGGGGCTCGAACCCATGAACCGCGAGATCATAACCTAAGCGAAAGTCGGACGCTCAACCAACTAAGCCACCCAGGCGCCCCTCAACAGTCAATATTCTTTTAAAGAACTGCAGCAATCTCATGACTCTACAAGACTAAAATAGGAGTTCAAGGACCAAGACTGCCAGAGCCTAAAAGGCAAAGATTTTAGATAGATTGAAAGAATTCAGCTCAACAGTCTGATCTTCCTTGCCCTTTAAATGATTTGCTAAAATAAGACAAGAAGGACAAGTAATAAAAAAGGAGAGAAGAAAGTAACTGCTAGGAGTCTGAGAAAGCGGGCAGGACTTTTGTCAGTTCAATGGTTCTGGGGATACAACAAATGGAAAGAAAGGATCACCAACGAGATAAGGTTCTGATTAAAAACTGTGAGTATTCAGTTGAACAACAGAAGGGCTACAGTCTAAGAGAAAGGTTAAACTAGACATAGATCACCCTCATGTTCCACGTCACTACTCATTAGGGAAATACAAATTAAAACCACAAGGAGATAGCACCTTACTTATTTTTAGTATGGCCATCATCACAAAGACAATATATAACAAAAGCTGGCATACGTGTGGAGAAAATGAAACCATTACACATTGTTGGTGGAAATGTAAATTTGTGCAGCCACTATGGAAACCCATACCAAGGATTCTCAAAAGGTTAAAAAGAACCACCATTGGTCTAGAAATTCCACTTCTGGAAGTACATCCAAAGGAAATGAAACACTAACTCAAAAAGATATCTTCACCCTAATGTTCATAGCAGCATTATTTACAACAGCCAAGATAGGGAAACAACCTGAGTGTCCATCAGTGGATGGATGGAAAAATAAGCTGTGATACACATACACACAATTAACCCACACACAAAAAAACCCATATCACACTTGTGGTTATCAAAGATGGAGAGCAGGGAGGGGTTGACAGAAGATGGGAAGATGATCAAAGGTACAAACTTCATTTATCAAACAAACAAGTACAATGGATATAACATACAACATGATGACTATAGCTAATACTGCTGTATGCATGTAGGAAGCTCTTAAGAGTAAATCTTAAGAGCTCCCACCACAAGTAGGTTTTTTCTTTATTTCTTATTTTCTCTCTTTTCCTTTTATTCTATTCATATGAGAAGATGAATATTAGCTGAACCTATTGTGCTAATCATTTTATAATATATGTAAAGCAAATCATCAGCTGTATGACTTAAATTTATGCAGTGATGTAGGTCAATTATTTCTCAATAAAACTGGGGGGGAAAACTACTAAAAAAAAAAAGGAAGAAAAAAGAAATCGACCAGCCTGACAAAGAATGAAACCCAGCTGTGAATTGGCTCAATCTGTTTGGATTAAAGTAATCCATGCCTACTCTAATTGCCTGCCAGAAGCTAAAGAAATCCTCTCTAGAGAAAGATAACTTTTTTTCCAGAACCTCTATAAATTTTAAACATAATTTCCATAATTCAATAAAATATTTCCCAGGTATACAAAATAAAAGAAAAAAAGGCAATGGAAACTGATGCACAGGCGGTTCAGATACTGGTTTTCAGAAATAGATTTGAACTGTGATTAATGTACCACAAGGATGGCAAGCCAGAAAAATGAACCAGAAAAAGGGAATTTCTATCAAAAGCATAAAATGGAAATTCTAAAACAGACTAAAAACAATAGTATCCAAAATCAGGAATGCAACAGAGGCCACTTCACACTGACCAGAATAGATAAAATTAAAACTACTTACAGGACGGGGTGGCGGTGGTGCATTTCTGCAGGAGCTGCTAGCTGCGGAGGTGGGTGGCCCCAGGGAGGGGCCCCAAGGGGCTGAGGGCTCTGGAGGTGCGAGGTTCGGCCGCTCCCCCGACTGCCGCAGCGCCAAGTCCCGGAGTTTCAAGGTCGACCATCACATGGAACTCAAAGTGGCAGGCTGCATCAAAGTTCTGGAGGTCCGTGGGCATCACTCGACAGCACTATGTGCTGGGAGATGTAGGGGCCCAGCTCGAGGATGCTCATCCTCCTGGACTTGGAGGGGGACAAACTACGGGGCTGTATACTCAAGTTCAAGTTCACTGACTTCACCCTTCCCAGCCAACTGCAAACGCTGGAAGGGCCTGGAGGTGACTGTGTCTGGGCGAGCAAAGTGACCCCCACAGCAACTTGGGAAGCACTCATGACATCCTGCGTCATGGGTCCGTGCATAATAGCATAGCCAAAACTAGTCAGTTGTTCACCAGAGTTGAACTTTAAATATGTAGACACCTGTCTCCCAATGCTTGCATGCAGTTACTGCAAAAGACACAGTACTGTTTGCCTGTTTTACTGTAATACCAGCAAGAAGAGGGGCTGCAACGGGTAAATACTCCTGGCAGCCACACTGTAAATCACGTCCTGAGGGCAACATGCAAAGAGGCGACTCGTCACCAGGTTGGGCCTCTCTGGGAGGAGGTTCTGGAATGTTCTGAGGGTGGCTGGCACAATGTCTTCCTCCTCGGCTTCAATCCTGCCAACACCAGCTGGGTCATGGTGCCACTGTTGGAACAGCCCAGTCCAAACAGCCTCAAGCACATCATCTGGGACAGCTCCTGAGCTGCGGCTTCCCACGCAGACTACTCAAGATCTTTTTTGAGTAGGAGCAGCTGCGAACTGGGCACATCACCACCCTGCAGATCAATCCACCACACCAAGGCACTCTAGGTGGCAAATCCTTCCACCCTCGGAGGACTTAGAGAAGCTGAGGGTGGAGAAGAGCTAGAGAGCGTCATCCGGCCATAGGAGGTCGCCTACCAGCACCAGAGCATAACTGGCCCCCTGGTCAAAGTGGAGGCCAACTATGATAAGAAACCAAAAAGAGTCCCAGTCTCGAGATCCCATTATGGTGAGGTGGAACGTGTTCCTTAACAAGCAGACAGTTGCCTACTTTACTTTGCCCAAGACTGAATAGCAGTGCTCTGGTAAGGAGGCGTTAGCCAGAATTTGTTTGAGATATGAGGCTTACTCAAGAGGACTCAAGATGCCTGTGTACAAAGGAAATGTAGTTGGCACCCCCTGAGCAAAGTGATCAGCCACGTCATCAAGATCCCTGTTCATTACGGTGATGAGATCACCACTGAGCTGCAGAGCAGTAATGACCATGCCTGTGGAGGAAATCATCACTTCCAGGTGGATTTCAGGGGGAAGGCAACCTCATTCCACAACATGCAGAGCACACTGAAAACGTTTGCACTGGAGGAGACCCCCATATGGGGCTGCATCAGCCACCAGCTGGAGGACATGATCATCAGCCACCAGCTGCCCAAGAAGTTCACGGCAGAAGGACTCCCCAACCTGAATCACTCTTCAGGTTTACAGGTAAAGACCCTGCAGCAAAGACGAATGAGCCCACTGCAGGAACCACCCCACACTGGGAAGATGGTCACCTTGGCCACCATCAACTACTCCCAGGCTAGAGGAAGCAATGCTTGGCTATTTGTCTGTGGTCCCAGTAATATAGTCATGGATCAGCTAACAAGAAGTGCCACCAGACGGGGCCGAGAGTCATGTTGCTCTGCACATTGTTTCTGCACAACCAGATCAAGAACATGGATAGCATGCCAAGCTCCAGAAGCTTCATCAACTGAAGGAGACAGGGGAGCTGTTGTTGGCAGAAGAGAAGCCACACCTGACCCAGAAACTCGCCACAGAGAATAAGCTGCTTATGAGCACAGAAATGGGAGTGGGTATGGGCAACGAGGCCCATTTTAATTGATGCAAGCACCCATGCCACTGAGCTGGAGGGAATGTTCGCCCTGGTCCTTGGAGCCAAGCAGCTCACCTTCATGGGTGGCCACTCCCTGAAAAGGTCTCCCTTCAGAAAGGCATCAACTGCAGCAGATCTTATGAAGAAGGGAGTTGATTTCCAGTGACCCCCAACCAGATGTTCTAGGTGACCCAGAGCCCAGAGGAGATTGCCAGGTGAAGCAGTTCCTCCCTGAATAGGAAAGGAAGCTGCAAACACGGAGTAGATCATCCCAAAGCTGCTGAGGGAAGGTGCCAAGCCAGACCACATCGGCATCATTATGCTCTCATCTGGAGCTAGCAATCCTCCCTGATGCAATACATGGCCATTCAGTGGTTCTCTGCACACCAGGCTCTACCAGGAGGTGGAATTTGCCCACATGGACTCATTCCAGGGCCAGGAAAAGAACTTTATCTTCTGCTTCTGCATGGGGGCTACCTAGCAAGAAGGCATTGCATTTATAAACAACTCCAGGCAGCTTAACAAGGCCCTGACCAAAGCATGATGTGAGGTCATTATCCTAAGCCACCCAAACGTCTTGTCCTCACAGCTGTACTGGGAACACCTGCTGAACTACTACAAGCAGCAGAAGGTACTGGTAGAAGGGCCCCTGAACTTGATCTGTGCTAGAGTCTCATGCAGCTCAGGAAGCCCAGCTAGCTGGTCAGACCATCTACCCAGGAGCCAAGTAGGACCCCAGGAGGCTATTACCTACCCCACGGTCAGTCTATGATAAGAGCCCCCAGAACTGGCCCTGGAACACGTACTTCCAGACTCATGACCAGATGGGCATGATCCTTGCCAGTGCCAGCCACATGGCTGCCGTGGACATTCCCCATCCCCTTCAACCTGGTTGTATGGCCCATGCTGCCACTGGAGTATTTTGGACAAGCAGACCCGGGGAATCCCAAAAGGCAAGACTGGTCCTGGGGGATGCCAGAATAACAGCTCTGGGCTTCCTGGGCTCACCAAAGCCATCTCCTTGCCCACCAGGCCAGCCAGGAGGTGGCGTCACAGCGGTCTCCCTGGGTGCTCGGGCTCAGAGCTCTGTGTTCAGGAGCCAGCCCTCTCAGCTGAGCCAGCCTGAGCTGGCCCAGGACGGGTAACCCTGGCCATCATCGTCAGTCACACATTGATTAACGTGACATGGTTGCAAGGCTCCTCTTTGTAGAAACACAGTGAAGTGATGGGGCCGTCCCAGTACCAGAAGGGGACTCAGACCATCAGCATCTTATTTTGGGGAATGAAAAATAAAACAAATAAATATATACCTGTTTTCCCCTGCTAAAACTGGAGAGCCACTGTGAGCAACAGGAAGAGAGGAGCAAGTGAGGGAGAGAGGAGCCGAGACAGAGCGAGCACCCACTGCTGGCCCACAGGACAAGGAGATGGAAGCCCTCCATCCGCCCCTTGCCAGGGAGGCCCCATGCCAAAGCGGCCACACCAGTTGCCCGGGGTGGAGAAAGAAAGCCCCTCATCTCAGAGTAGGCCTTTCCTCTGTTTTCTCTCTTCTCTTTTATTGAAAGGGGACTGGGTTTTAGAAAGAGGAGAACTTCGCATTTGAGTGCCCCAGCAGGCCCCTCACAGGTGGCTCCTTGCAGGGGGCCAGGTTCCCCGCTGACTCACTTTCTGTATTCTAAGAGGGTTCTCGCTTAAAGAAAATACAGCGTTTGGGATTTTTTCTGTTTTTAAAAGATTCTTTCAAAGGAGTACTGAAAAATATCTCTGCCGAGTTTGTCTCTCACCTGTTAGTGGTGGACCTGCCTGAGAGAGGCAAAAAGCTGCCGTAAAGTTTAAATGAGCCAATGCAACTCGAGTTTAGGATCAACACCTGGGACAAGATCCGGAGAAAGAATTCTGCTGTCAGTTTTAGCTGTCAGTGGCCGTTCCCACGTTGAGGGTGGTGAGGGGGCACTCTTCCGGGTTGGACAGCTTCCCTTTTTCTACTGCGCTCTGAAAATCAAAGCACTTACGGTATCTGGTGGCCTCAACCCCCTTACCCCAAGGGAGTCAGGCAAGACTGGCTGTGAGGCTGGAGAGCAGGAAGATGGCCATTCTCGGGCTAATGGCTTCTTCCCAGAGTCCTTCCCAAGGATTTGGTGGAAGACAATGGCCAAGAAGGCCCATCCCCATCTCCGTGGAGATGCCCACAGTCGCCGTGACCTGTTACACAAGCTAAGCGCCCTACCCCTCCTTGTTCTCCAAAACCACCCCCAGATTTAAAGCCCCTCTACGTGTGGGCACAGGTTCAATGAGGTGGAGGTGGTTTCTGTTTGGGGGGGAAAGGACTAAGTATCAGAAATAAGTGGGTTCCGTGCCAGAGCTTGGAGGATTCTGTCACATCAGCTAGTGAAGGAGGCGTGTACCTCAATCTGGGTTGCAAGTGACAAATGCATTGGAGCTTGGAGAACCACCCCTAGCTTCTTGCCCACTGTGGTGGGTAATAGACTCTCTGGTGACCACCTAGTTGGGAACCATGCCTTCCTAAGCAGTAGCGACCCTGACCTCCCCCTGACACTGGCACTTTTTCTGAAGCCTCCAGATTCCAGCTCATACACAGGAGAGACGGGGACACACAGGCCACTTTCCTACTAGTCAGGGCTCTTATTTATTACCGCTGCTATCAGGTATTGGTTCCCCCTTTTTTTGGTAGGCTGCAAAGACACAGAGTTTGGATAGGTTTTCACTGTGACCCATTGTGTGAGGCACCCCCTGGTGGTGCCCCTGCCCACCTGTCCAGTCCCATTATTCCATTCACCGGAATGCTTTGCCTCCACTTTGTGCTATTTGCTTTGTTTTCTACCTTCATAGCAGCAGTTACTCTGAGTTTTCCAAACCAAGGGGCATCTGTATCAAGGCAGCTTTGGATTTCTGGTCAATTTGTCTTAAGCTCTTTTAACATCAATAACAGTCTTAATGAACACACAAACTACATACATCAGTAACAGTGTTGTAAGTGACAGTGACAGAGTCGAGCAACCAAAATTGTTACACATTGTTACATTGTATGCCAAATGATACAAAGTCTTTGGGAAAAGATTTGACAGGTTTTTTTTTTTAAATCAAACTAACTAATATATCTTTCATATGATCCAGCAATTCCACACCTAAGTATTTAACTAAGACAAATGAGGATACCACAAAAAGACTTGACTGAGGGTATTCAGAGCAGCTTTGCCGTATCTCAAAACTGGAATGAGTTCAGTTGTCCATCAATAGAATAAACTAAAAATAAACTGTATAATATTCATAGAAGGGAATAGTATTCAGCAATAAAAGGGAATGAACTATTGTTATGGATTGAATTGCATACTCCAAAAAAGATAAGTTGAAGCCTTTACTCTACTTGAAAGTGGGGTTTTTAGAGAATTCATCAAGTTAAAATAAGGCTGATGACCAATATGACTGCTGTCATTATAAAAGGGGGAAATTTAGACTCATAGAAACACAGAGGGAAAATGGTCTGAAGATTCAGAGAGAGGAGACAGCCATGTGACTATAGTGGTGAATCTACAAGCCAAGGAATACCAAAGGTGGTTGGCAAATAGCAAATGCTAGGAGCAGCAAGGAAGGACTCTGCCCTAGAGCTATCAGAGAGAGCATGGCCATGCCAATGCCTTGCTTTCGGACTTCTGGTGTCCAGACATAGACAATAAATGTCCATTGTTTGAAGCCACTCAAATTTTGGTGTTTTTTATGCCCACCCTAGGAAATTAACACAACTACTAAAAAATTTACTCAAAAGATGATACAAAATAGATACATGAATCTCAAAAGCACTATGTTGAGTTTTTAAAAAGCCTTACGTGAAAGACATGTACTATATAATTCATTTTATATGAAGCTTTAGAATAGCTAAACCTGTGGTGGAAAAAATTCAGAACAGTGCTTGCTTATGAGTGTGGAAATTGGGGTTGACTGGGAAGGGGTATGAGGAAACTTTCTGGGGTGATGACAGTGTTCTATATCTTGATAAGGGGATGGTTAACACAAGTGTTTGCATTTACTAAAACTCCGCAAATGAATGGTAACAATTTGTGGATTTCATTGTATGCAAGTTCTACCTAAGACAAAACGCACTGTATAAACAAATGCTGAACTCTAGCTAATGGTGTCTGTGTGCTGAGGTATTTAGAAGGGAGTGTACTAATGTCTGGATTTTAATTTGAGATGCATTAACGAGTAAGATGGATTGATGAACAGATACAGAGATGGGTAGGTAGATATGTGATAATGCAAGTATAATATAATATTAATGGTAGAATATAGTTGATGGATATATGAGTGTTCATTATAAAATTCCTTTAGTTCTTTTGTGTGTTTCAGTATTTTCATCATAAAATAATAGAGAACAAAAGAATGTAATATAGGAGTTTACCAACAAATTAGACATAGCTAAAGAGAGATTTAGTCAGGCTGAAGAATTAAAAAGAGAACTGAAAATATAGAAAGGTGCATAAGTGATACTAGAATCAGTGATTTATAAAGACTACATAAATAGGGCTGGAATTTTAGAAGCGAAAGTGAAAGAGAATGGGCTAGAAGCATTTTTTTTAAAATTTATTTTTGATAGAGAGATAGAGACAGCATGAGCAGGGGAGGGTCAGAAAGAGAGAGAGAGACACAGAATCTGAAGCAGGCTCCAGGCTCTGAACTAGCTGTCAGCACAGAGCTCGACGCAGGGCTCGAACCACGAACCGTGAGATCATGACTTGAGCTGAAGTTGGACGCTTAACCGACTAAGCCACCCAGGTGCCCCTAGAAGCATTTTTTTAAACAGCTAAGAATTTTTCCAAGTAGATGAAAGACTGACTTCAAGTCACATATTCATTTAATGAAATGAGCTATAAGCATTTCCTTTGAGAACAAAGAAAACCACAGCTAAATACATCTAGTCAGATTGTTGGAGAGAAAAAAAAAAAAAAGACAGAAACCTCTTCAAGCATTCACAGGAGCAACATTAAGACTGAGAACTCACTTCTCAATGCAATGACATTTTTAAAGTGATGCACATGGGGGCACCTGGGTGGCTCAGTCACTTGAGCATCCGATTTGGGCCTAGGTTATGATCAGCCCAGGTCACAATTGGCTCAAGTCATCATCTCAAGGTTTGGGGGCTCAACCCCCACATTGTGCTTTGCTCTGACAGCACAGAGCCTGCTTCTGACTCTCTCCCTCTCTCTGCCCCTCCCTTGTGTGTGCATTCTCTCTCTCAAAAATAAACATTAAAAAAAAACTTTAAGTGAGGCACAGGAGGTAACATTCCCTGGGCTAAATCCTTTACAAACCTTATCTCATTTAATCCTCATATCTCCCCAGCTCCTGAACTGGGCTGAATTAATATCCCCATTTTAGTAAAATGAAGTTGAGGCCTGAAAAACTTAATGATGTACATAAAATGCAGACAGTTAGCCAGTGGTAAAGATTTCAATGTAGACATGACAGACTCCAAACATATTCATCTTATATATTACGCTTTTTCCTATATAATAAATGTGCTCGTTTTTGTTGTTGTTATTGTTGTTTTTCCATTCCTGTCCATCTGCCTAGGCTCCAGATATCAATATCCACTGATTTGGCAATCTCCCTGCTTAGTCTTGAAGCAGTTACAACAATGTGCTTGGGGTTAACAGTGGAAAAGGAGAGAACGAAAGTGAAAGTAAATGTGGTTGAACACTAGTATCTAATATTGGATAACAAGGATACAGATCACATTATTGTATGGTACTGAAGCACTGACTGTAGAGAGAATACATTTAATTAGCATCTTTCCTTTGAATACAGTATATCTAGTCTCCATTTTGACACCATAGTAGATGACTGAAATGCTACCTTGTGTCTTGTTAACACTGGATTGTAAAGTGTATATTATTATAGAATATTGACAGGGTGATGAGCTGTCACTTTAGCTAAGAGAATATCCTATTTTTAATGAATATTATTTCATAAGGAAATGTGCTGATGACAGCTTATTTCAGTGGAAATTGTTGATGCCTAACCTTTCTGCTAGACAACATTCTATCAGTAGTGAGTCTACCTGAAAAAAATTATACTAGATCCTAGAAATGTGTGAGAATAATTTTTAATAAATTACTACCTACAAGTAAGCAAAAATATACTTAAGATATTGTGCTAGCATATATATTGTAGGAAATTTTATGGTGGGTATATTTTTATGATAAGATAGTGCTTTATATCCCAATAATATTGTTACTATATTTTTATTTAAGCCTTGGTCTACCAGTAAGCTGGCCAGGATATAATTTGGGTTATTCTGTTCTTTGTAGATCAAAAAGCCATGTATACCATGCCTTTAAGGACTGGACTTTTGGCTGTTTCCTATGGAAAATGTTTAGATAAGTGGTTATTATTTAGAGATTATAAGCCTGTTGTTAGCACCTTGTATTATGATGTCATTCTGCTGAAGATCCCAAAACTCAACCTGGATCCCTAGAGGACTATAGGCTATCTTAGTTTGATTCTGTTTCCTCACTTGCAAAAAGTGACATACTCAAATTAAAATGCCAAGATCAAAATCCTAAAAAAAAAAAAAGATGAGATGTAAACCTCTGTTTTCAGAATAAACGTGTATGTGTAGATGAATGCACAAACGTGTACACATGTCCAGATAGATATAGATGTAGATATACATATAGATAAAATTCCAAAGTCAGTGCCTACATAAACACACCCAATCTGGCACCTAAACTCCAATCTTCTACCAATCACTGAAATTAGGAGAACCAAGGTCAAGTCCTGGTTCTATACTTTTATTTAGTAATCTTGGGAAAGTCACTTCATTTCTTATTTAAGATGATTTTACTTCTCATTTAAAATGAAGAAAATAATATTGCCCTACATGCTTCAGAAGGTGGTCAGGAGGCATTTCAAAGAGCTCATGTGTATGAAATAAACTTGACTGCAAAAAGATGCTACCATGAGGTATATACTTGTATATTATTATATTATGAATTACATATTAAATATAATTATGAATATGAATACAAATATTATGACTATGGCCTGGATTTTCTAGGAGTCACCAAACGATGAGTTCAGATAAGGGCCAATGACTGATAATAATCCGAGCTCAACATTCCATTGCCTGCATGCTAATGAAGCCAGCTCAAAATTTGACCCAGCTTATTCTAGGAAACAGGGGGAAGTTTATGGAACCCTATGGAAGATGTTTTCGTGTTCCTGGTCTTGCTGACTAATACTTCCATGAAGCCATCTCGGGTGCCCACGCTCCTCTTCCCAGCCTACTGGTCTGGCGTGACATCTGCACCCAGATGTCACCCTCCCACCCCTCAAGTGGTAGACCATCAGAGTCCAGAGTGCTGCTGTGCTCCTGTTCTGCACAGTGTGAGAGGATGCCCATCACACTGGCACCAGGTCCAAGTCACTCTCTGTCACACTGGCAACAAGCTGTGTTTCTGAGTGCCCTCCATTTCCTCCTGCCTCCCTCTGCCCACAGGATCCTATCAGGAGTCCAGGCTTACAGCCCAAAGTCTCGGGCAGACAGTGCTGTTTTTCCCATTCCTTCCAGGCTCTCCCTTTCCTTTCTCCCTGTATATGAAAACCCCTTGCCTCATTTTCTTCTAACCAAAAAGTATTTTTTAAATGGCATCCTGTCAGGCATATTTCACCAGTTTCCCAGACTTGGCTAGAAATGTCTGACGGAGATCTGGTTGGGAACACTTAGCGTTCAAGTTACTCACGGCTGTGTAACATACTTTAGTGACCTCAGACAATAGTGGCACTTTGTTGTTCACAGTTCTGTAGGTTGACTGGGTGGTTCTTTTGCCGGTCTTCCTGAGCTTGCTCACGGAGAGTTACTTGCTCAGTGGAGTTACCTGGCAGCTGGGCTCAGCTAAAACACCAGGATGGCTGTGTTCCTTCTTTCCACACGATGTGTCATTATTCAGTAGCCTAGACTTGGGATCCCTGTGATAGTAGCAAGTGTATACCGAATAAAGACAGAAGCTGCCAGGCCTCTTAAAGCTCTGATTCTTAGATGCCCAGCACTATTTCCATAGCATTCTGTTGATCAAAGGAAGCCACAAGGCCAGCCTAAGTTCAAGGAGATATGGCTTGTACTTTTGGATGGAAAAGGCACACAGACAGAGAGATGATGGGAATTGCTGGAGTGTCAGCTTTGAAGACAAGCAAGCAACTACAGTTAAGCCTCTGGCCACAACAGTGCACACTCCTTGCATATGCAGAATATACCATCCCCCTCCCAAGACCCCCAAATCTCGTGCAATTACAGCACAGCTCCAAGTCCTGGATTTTATCATTAAATCTGTTCCACATGTGGACAAGTCTCCACAGATTCAGTTACTCAGATGCACCTGCTCACGTGCAGCTCTTGATATGTGAACAAACATGACTGGTTAATCTGCCTCCCCACCTCCCCTCAGCCCACACATATGTGCAAGAACCAATAACGAGATAGGGGCAGGACAAGATAACTATAACAGATGCTCCTGTTCAAGACAGGGGCTGTTGAAGGTGCACGGAGCTACTGGTCCATAGCAATTCTGAAACCTGGTCAGGGACATATTTTTAGGGCCCCTTTCTCTGGGGACAGAGAATGTTACTTGATTCGGGGCCAGCTCTGCCTTCTAGGAATAACTCCCCAACTCATTATTCTCATGACTCGTGGCTTGTGCAGGAGGCTCTTGACTCCATCCTCTGAGTCATTACCTGCTCTCAGTACAAATAAAGTGCCACCATTTCACAATTAGTGTACCATTTTGGGTCTCTAACAATGCATTCTGCTTGCCAAAAGCTGATCGGGATTTCTTAGAAGTTCAGGAGGGGCTGTGTAACCTTGCCATTTGCATGAACACATTCAACTGTGTATGTGGCAACGTTCAAGTCATTTGTATAAACTCATCAGAGTAATTACTCAATGAATACATGAATATTCTGTATAATTTATGTATGAAGCTGTCTTCTACTGCACTTAACCTGTGAAGAAATATTTCTTGTGATCTAAGAAGTGCAATAGTGTGTCTCTTAAAATCTGTTCTTTTCCTTAGTCCTAGAAAGGAAAGGAGGACGTGGCTTCGTCCAGACCCAGAAGCGTAACTAGGTGCTATCACTGGCTTCAGAGGTGCATCAAAAGAAGAAAAAAACAACAAGAAATAATTCCCGGGATCTCTCCCTCTCCTGGATATCTGCGGTAAAGAAATAAAACCTTCTAATTGGACACAGCATAGTGCCCTTGGAGAATAATACTAACAATACTTCAGCTCTCAGGCCCTTCCATGCTTCTGGGAAGCTTTCTCATAAAAGCTTTTGGTGAAAAGTCCAGAATCTGACAAACTATAGTACACATCTAAAATTATTGCTGTGTACCCTAGCAGTAGACCTGCGTTAAAATAGGGTTCCAATAATATAAATATTAATTGGAATATTATTGATCCTTTTCACCATCCTTCCTATAATTACTTAAATAAGCGTATTTTCATGGGGCTCCTGGGTGGCTCAATCGGTTGAGCATACAACTCCTGACTTCAACTCAGGTCATGATCTCACAGTTCATGGGTTTGAGCCCCATGTCAGGCTCTGTCACTGCAGAGTCTCCTTGGTCTCTCACTCTCTCTATCTCTCATTCTCTGCCCCTCCCCTGCTCATACATTCTGCCTCCCTCGCTTTCAAAAATAAACTTTTTTAAAAAGCACATATTCACTTCTAGACAGACTTGAAAGGGCATATGATAACATAAAGGAAGAATGATTTCATTTTCTTTGGCATTTTTTTTCTCTCAGTCAGAGCTAAATCACACAAGCATTGGCAAAGAAAGGCTTGAAAATCGGTGGAAGTTTGTGGTACTGTGTCATACTGGAAAATGATTTGTTTTTAATATTATGTATATTTTTCAGTTTTATATAATAGCGTATTTCTCCCAGACACTATGCTAGGCATGTATTCTAGTTTGTCCCCAGATCCTCCGAGCACCCCTTCAACATTATTATCACTTATAACTGAGCTCAGAGATATGAGATACCTCAT
This sequence comes from Proteles cristata cristata, assembly GCA_017311185.1. Lineage (NCBI taxonomy): Eukaryota > Metazoa > Chordata > Mammalia > Carnivora > Hyaenidae > Proteles > Proteles cristata. Next base: position 437,605 of record JAESUZ010005644.1, on the reverse strand, counting down.
GTAAAGTCTTATGCCTGAATGTGCCGTATCTGTCATAATCCAGACCCATAACCCTGTCCCACCCATTCCTTACCTTACAGATTTACTACTTTCTCCTACAGTGTATTTTATACCTTCTTCTACTCTGTCCAATAGCTAAAACTGACCACAAAGTTCTCACTAAATAAAATGGCGAGTTCTTATCTGAAATAACCAAGATCAGATAACTTGAAGGAGAAAGCTTACTCGAGGATAATGTATTATTTTAAGGGCATCCCTCAGAGTTATAATGATAAATGAAATTATATTACGTTTCTCAATAAAGGGGAAACTATGTTCTCCAGAGCACATAAAATTAGTTCCGAAATTAAAAATTCAGAAGTTAGACGTAAATAAAGGCCATCAATTAATTTTTATAAAAGAATTGGAGCCATTTTGAAAAAGTTCAATTGTCTCCTAAATGAAAATTAGATAAATAACTTCATTTTATTGAGAAAAATTATTATGATCTGAGAGATAGAACTAGAGGCTTTTTGCCTTCAATTAAAAATATCAATCCTCCAGCGGAGTCCCCCAAATTATTCATCCACAAAAGAGCACACACTGAAAAGAGGATTTCACCTTGAGAGCAAAGGGGCACGAGCTGACAGAGATGCTTCTTTTTATTTGTGATTCCATTTTCATCGGTGATAATGAGATTTTTTTCACGCCCTAACAATAGTCCAATAAATATTTAAGTTGTTAAAAGCTACAGGTACTGTCCTGTAAGCCGTAACCTACATTCCAAAGGGACCTTAAAACAATGAACATATTTCCCAAGTACTTTACGGTTTCCTAGATTTCAGTGTCATCTTATGGCTGCTAGAAAAGTCACTGCCTGTTCAATTCCTGGTAAAGTGAATAAGGAATTGGAAGCTATGCTCTCTATTACTATGCAGTTGGCAAGAGATCTAGAAAGAAGCTGTGTGGCTTCTTAATCACTCAGAATTTGAGCATCCGCCCACTGATAGGCAAAGACACAAAACTGTGGCCCTTTTATGGTGTTCCATACCTTCCTGGTCTCCATGTTTCTTGGAAGTACTAGAGGGAAGAAAACAATAAGGTCTTTCTGTGTCCCTGGTCATCCTGTTAACTGACCCTGTTTTTTCACTACTTGGGAAGCATTTGTCAGTGTGCACTCAACTAATTTAAGGAACCAAAAACACCTATGAACTCTGCAGAATATTTCAGGATAGACCTAAAAGTGACCAGCCCATTTGTTTCCATCTTCTCAATGGCAGAAATGGCCTAAATCCCAAGTACCATAATCTAAATGAAACAAGATAAAATGGACTGTTTTCTGTGTCGTACCGCTGTTTCCTTTCTTTTTCTAAGGCATGAAAGCATTTGCCGAAATGTGATATCTGTAATAAAAGCCACAAGGAAAAGGGGGAAAAAAAGGCAAAACATCCTTGCACAGTGATGGTATCCTATTACATGTCGCCTACCCACACAAATTGGTCCCAGCAGTTTTCTCTTTAATTCAGGATTTATGGAAACATCTGAGATTATAAAATTAACCAAACAAAAACAGATGCTATAATTGTGAGGGGCCCAATTCTTGGATGAATCCCAGAGCTAAACATTAGTATATGGAGTGGAAACATTTTTACTTAAGTTCTTATATATCAGTTTACAAGCTGATGTGAATATTCCACAGGAAAAGAACTATCTTAAACAGCTTGGAGAAATGAAATTATGTGTACGTAAGTGGCCCATTTTTCTCCCATTCAAAATGAAGGCAAGGGCTATTAGAATGATAATTTTCTTGAGTTTCTTAATTAATAATATAAGATCTCCCACCTATATTTACAAGTCTGAAGGAAGACTGGGGGAGAAGCATGTTTTTGATACAGCTCCCAAATTATGCTTTTAGATTACTCTGGGGTGATATTTAATAACTCCAGTGTCCTCTAGTTTGCTTATTTATTGCAGAAGACCAATTCTGAGCAATATTTAGCATTTGATCAGAGGTGGTATCAACCAAAAGGGGAAAGAACATCTTTATATTTAAATAAAAGTAACCATGTAAAGGTCATAGAAAATGCCCTTCTAGTCTAGGCTACACTTAGACGTTGTCAAAGACATGGAATTATCCTCAGGAAAAAAATGACATGAAAAATGAAGTTTGCTTGTCATATTTCCATGTAAGGGCTGAGTGTGGTTATAGTAATTGACTCCTTGTGGTTAAGCCTTTGCCAAGACTGTTCTTACGGTAAAAATACGAAGGAAATGAGAGACTTAAGATCAATCAAAAATGTGTTCTTTTTAGGAATGAAGAGCCTTTAAGTGATCTAAGATGCTTTTTCTGTAAGGTAGTTTCTCTGAATTCAGGAACAGGGGGTGAAAGCTATGGTTTTAAAACTGGGTAAAAGGGTTTTATAAACACACTCAGAGAAATGTCAGGATAATACCTCCAGGGGACCTTGGCCAAGATTTGTTTATTGGATTTACACAACTAAACCAATCATGATTAAATCGCCTCAGGGCCAAAGTTCAAAGGGATAACAATCAGAATGCATAAAAAGTAGAGCAACAACTGGCATGTATTAAAATAAATAAGATGTCAACATAAAGAGATGTGTCTTTCAGTTCTTTATAGTACTGCTCATAGAAGGTCATTAGAAAAGGATTGGACCAAACGATGGTGAACAAAAAAAAATCCCACAAACAAGGGCCTTCCAAAGGAATCTAATTTCTTCCTGAGTTCTTTATGGATGAAATGTGGTAACTGTTAGCTAGAGCCCTCCGGCTGATTTATACTTCAGTGAAGTTGAATAAGCAGTGTTTCCCACAATGTATTCCAGGAAACACAAAACCCATGGAATGTTCATAAGTATTAGCTAACTGTTCTCCTCTGCTACCAAGGTGAGTCATCTAGGAAACATGGGTTTAAATCTGGTTTACCAAATTGTCTTCCTAGAATCCAGGTTTCCCAAGTGTGTTGGACAGCAGAGTCCCTTTTTCTGAGGCAAGTCTTAAAGGAAGAGTGTTCCTTTGGAATACACTGTGGGGAACCCAAATCTGTGTTAACTATTGTACAAGTTCTATACGTGGTTCTAGGTTCTAAGGTGAAGAGAGCTGATTGGTTGGTCCATTCTGACCCGAAGTCCCACTCAGCCCCATTTTACTTCTCTAATAGTCAGTCTTCCTTCACACTCGAGAGCTAAACCTTCATCTTCTTCTTCATCAAGTAATGATCTGACTCTCCTTAAACAAAGATAAAAATGCTATCTAAGAGCCTGTTTTCTTTCACAAATTTGCACACAACAGAACTGAAATTGTGATGGGAAAGAACATAACACTTACTCAAATATTTTAGGTACTCTCTCTCTTTCTCAAAATAAATAAATAAACTTAAAAAACAGAGAGGAAGGAAGGAAGGAAGGACCCCATTCCTTACTTGCTTATAATGACAACAGCGAGAACTCAGCTTAATTTTCTAACTGTAAATTCAATCCTGACTTCACACATTTGATTCATTTCCTGGGCTGCTGTGATGTCTCATTTGATGCGTCAACTCAACTGGGCTAAGGGATACTCAGAGAGCTGGTAAAAACATTTTTTTCTGAATGTGTCTGTGAAGGTATTTCTGGAAGAGATTCACATTTAAGTTGTAGGCTGAGCGAAGAAGGTCCGCCCTCACCGACATGAATTAGCGTCACGCAATCCACTGAAGGCCCAAATAAAACAAATAGGCAGAGGAAGGGCAAATTTGCTCTCCCTGCTTGAGTCAGGACATCTATCGTGTCCTATTCTGAGATACTGTTGTTCCTACTTCGCAGACATGTGGACTCAAACTGAGACACCATCGGCTCCCTTGTTTCCCAGGCCCTAAAGTGTGACTTGGAACTACACCAGCTTTCCTGGTTCTCTAGCTGGGGAATGGCAGATTATGAGACTTCTTGGCCTCTGTAACCATATAAGCAAACCCCCCCATTATAAATCTCTTTATATATATTCTTGTGTATCTTCCTGGTTCTATTTCTCTGGAGAATGCTAATACACCTAATATAAGAAATGGTGGTCCTCTATATCAGCTTCAGAGAGTACCGTACCGTATGTGACCAGCTGACTGGGCGGATATTTGACAGGACATGCATTCTCTTTGATACAAAATCCCTTATTGTTCAATCTGGTTAAGTTAGCAATCACTAGGAATATTTGCATATAAGCTCTAGACTTTGTCTCTTCTATAAAAAAAAAACCAGATGGTCAAAAATACATTTTCTACACATACAGTTTTCATTAAAAAAATTTACAGTCTATTTATTTCTCTGCCTGGTCATGTAACATAATGTGGTTCTGAGAATTTTGGGCATCCTGCCTAAGAAATTGGTTTCAGGGTCAGCTTTTATCAGTGTCTTAAAATGAAAGAGAGGGGAAAAAGCAAGAGAGAGAGAGAGAGAGATGAGGAGGGGCAGGGAAAGAAAGCTATATTTTTGGTTAAATGATAGGAAAAAAATAGAAAACAGATTTGAAATTCATTTATCTAGACAGTTAATTGAGTTTAATGCTTTACACTAAGAGTTAATGCTGTCGAACATTAATATTATCAAAATGTGCTCACAGTTTTTCCATTTTCAGCAAACATTAAGCAAAAGGCAGTACATTCTGTTACATTCGATGAAGTATAAGAAGATAAAACCCATTTCAGCTCTAGAAATGCCCTTGACATATGTTTTATAGGTTGCAAACCCTATAGTTCATACTTGGTGTTGCCAAAGGGTATCACGGGGACACCTTTAACCTCTACATAATCTTCACTAATTCCAAAACCTGCGCTGGAAATTCACAATGTAAGTTCAAGCAGTATGCTTGCTATGAAATATAGTTGTAATACATTCCCTTACCTTCTCTTCTGGTTTGCTACTTTTAAGCCCCTCCCTACAGAAATCCTAGGCTCTCCAATGGGTCCTGTAGTGTAGAAGAGAAAAAGATCAAGCCCATATGGAAAGAAAGGGCATGAATAGAATGTATGAAAACCTCAGAGAGGAGACATGATTGAGCGTTATGTTATGGCTCTGTTTGAATTTCCCATGTGGGGGTTAGGGCAGGGCAAAGTCCTGTCACAGCAAAGGTCTGGGTGGACACTGAGAAGGAAGGGAAATTTTCAAGAAAGATCAGGAAGACCACTATGACCCCAGGTTCTGCGTGACCCTGGGGGAAATCGTTTGCAGGTATGTGGTATGGAGTGGTGCTCCAGGAGATCCCCTGAAAGATCGGGGTACCTGGCTGGGTAATAATATTAATTGTTCCCTTGGGGGGTTACATCTGGAAAGAACAAAATAAAATTCTTTCTGAATAGAAAGTATGCTCTAAACACTAAATAATGGCAAAGGGCTCTCCAGCTTGTATGTATTGGTGAGTGCTTTCTCACTTTGCTATCTTTCTTGCTGGACTGTTCACAGGGACTTGTGAATATGTGTCTAATTTTCTATTGCCCCATCTGTCTTTCTCTTTGTACTGTAATCAGCTTGTCTCCAGTTCTCACTTCCACTGATATCAGAAAAATGTCTTCCTTTCTGCAGATCTTTGCATCTCTGTTAGTCCATCTTATTTAATTTCAGGCTCTCTACATCCCTTCCCATGTTCTGTCATAGATCTTACTTTGAAAAATCTATTGTGTTTTTTAGGTTCTCTCCTCAACCCTGCCCTGTCCACCTCTCTGACATCTCATTTCTTTCTCTGCTCTGCAACGTATCTCAGCCTGCTTTTATTTAATACTCTAGAAAGGGCGAAGTGAGAAAGAGCGAGTGTATAAATTACAGAAAGAACCAATCTCTCTACCACTAAACTAGTGTTCTACTGATCTAATTTGTCAATAGATTGTTTAGTACCTCACAAAATCAGACATGCACAATTGGTAGTAAAAATTGACCACATTGCGAGACGTAAATTCCCTTTGATTGCAAGGCCAAGAAGTGGCCATATGCAGGAGGAGAGAAAAAATATTGATGGAGCTGCATTCGCTTAAGGACTTAACATCATATTACAGACATTTCGTGAAAGTGTTGGGTCCCAGCTCCCCAGATACATTTTGGAGGACTGAGCAGTGCGAATGTAATGAGAAATGAAGCCTTTAAATACTCTTCCATATGTGCCTGTCTTCGTGTCTACTGAGTATCACGTGAGCATGGGAGAGCTCCACAAACACGCACAAGGACAATATAAACTACTTCAAATGCTACAGCACTTCCAACTGAAAATGAGTATTTGTCAAAAAGACACAGGTGTGTTCCCTATGTCTTTATGTAATATAGCTGCTATGGGTTTGCTGAATGTCTCTCATTGATGCCACATTCTTCTGAAGAGGCGAATATAGGTCTTTTGCATGCAACATCTTTTAACAAGTGTTCTGAGATGGTGAGTGCTTTTACCATAAAAAAGGTATCAATGAGGAGCGCTGAAATGTTATGATCAGGAAAATTACCATAGCTGTAACTTTAAAATAGCTGAATGTTTTTTTTTTGTTTATTGTGGTTTTTTTTTTAGGTTTTGATAACCTGTACAAAGAGGTTTCACCATTTCAAATGACTTTAGAAGCTCTGGATTACTTTTAACCTCTGCCATGCCAACAAAAACTATTTTACGAGGGCTTGTAAGTACAGACCTAACCTATATTTTTCTTGCAGGCTTTCCTTTCCTCCTTATTGCTTCTTTTTTACTTCCTTTCTTCCTACCACTGTTTTACACCAAGTCTCCTGATAAACTTTAACTGCACTGACTTCATTTATTTGTGACCCAAATTTATAATTCTTAAACTTCTCTCAGAAGACATTTCAGGGAATTGTGTAAAACAATTGCTTGTGCCTCCAATAAAACATGCTAATAGTGTCTTCTAACTCTGTGTTTATATAAGCTTTCCTTCCATCCATTACAACCAATCAATGGCTTATCAGATTTAGCAAGCTTGAAGCGTGAGCTTTCCTGTTTCCGCTAAACACTGAAATACGTCCTTTGGAATGATGTCATTTGGTCTGTCCTGAGCTAATCAAATTGCTGCAAACCAGGAAAGCCCCTACTGTTTAAAAAGATAGGTAGATAGGTGGATGGATGGATGGATGCATGCATGCATGCATGGATGGATGGATGGATGGATGGATGGATGGATGGATGGATGGATAGGTACATAGATAGGTAGGTACAGAAAATAAAAGAGTGCTTCTTAGAAAAATGAAGAGATGCAAACATATCAAAAAATAAGATATTCTTTCCTGTTTTATTTTGTTTTGTGTAACTCCCTGAGCTTCTAAGTTCTTAAAGACGGATAATATAAGAAAAAAATTGCACTTCAGTGGAGCCAAGATGAAGTGAGGGTACTGGACATTCATGACTTCTGTATATGTGAAGAGCAATTTCTGGACAAAATTAGGACTCTTATCAGATACAGACGCACATACACAGGTAGGATACACACACACACACACACACACACACACACACACACACACCTCACAGGGTGATTCTTATACACCCTGCCTTTTCTACTACTTGATTAAAAGACTAGACATTTCCCCTTTGAGATTGGATCTGCTGCCTAATGTGCTGTAATTGCCACAGAGTGCTTGGTATGGCAGCAATGAGCACTATTCTGTAATAAATTTGGGTCACTGCAGAGTTCATCACGCAGTCCTTGGCAACAGGAGATAAAGCGCTGGTTAGTTCATCTCTAGCTTTACGCTGTGGTGTCACCACTTGTCCTGCGTAGTGATATTAATAGAGGTAAGTGGATGCCAACTGTCCATGTCCTAGGTCTTTCTCTTCCCACTGCCTACATAATCTTTCATCCCTAGGAAACACTGCTCACCACAGTAATGCAAATCACAGGGCGCAAGCATGAACTGCCAAGAAAAAGACAATTCCCCGTTTCTTTCACTCCTTTTTATTACCTTCTATTTCTTCAAATCAATATTTTAAAAATCTTTCAGGTCATGTAAGTTGCCTCATCTATTTCTCTGGTGAAAAAACAAATAGAGCTTGGTGTAGGGTTTTGAGAGGTGCTGACTCCAATAGCTAAGTGGTCAAATGAGCTTAGTGAGTGCGTTTCTTTAGAGCAATGTTTTCTTCCCTTGCTTCGTTACTCTTCCACTTCAGAGCTGGCTTATTTACAGATAGCTGATTGCAGCAATGAATTCCTGCCACCTCTGAACACATTTTACAAGGCCGCCAGCAAGATTTAACCCTCCGCTCCAGTCTGCACCGTGTTCTAGTCGTTCCTTTCCAGGTTCTTCTACATCCACACCCACATCACACTATCTTTCTCCCTCTCCCCCCGCGACCGCTCACCATGCACTGAAAAATCTAACATCCATTAATTCTCAAACTCTCTTCTGTGAAACTTTCAGAACTCATTATTGTAATGCAATACAAGGAGGATTCAATAAAAGGAATTAAAGCAATGGAGCAGAAATCAAAACTCAAAGAATTAGCGAGACCACACGGCCACCTTTCGACTCCAGCACACATATTTAAATCAGGGGGCCCCATGCAGTGGGCTTCAGACTGAGGGCTGAGACATGCATTTCGCTTTTGAAGATCCTTGCCTTAAAACATGTTTGAAGCTTTTAATAAGTGAGTTAGGACTGTGTAAATCTTGTTAAAGCAAGGGAACATGAAGTGCACAGTCGAAAAGGCAGCCTGTTAGTGCTCGGAGGGAAATAAGTGTCCTCATTCTGCTCTTACATCAACATCAGTGGTGAAGCAAGAATGCGCACTTTACCTCGCTTCCCATTGATGAAAATTCTCTACCTTTTAAAGAGAGAAAAGGTTCTACCATGAACAGGCACCGTGCTTACTATTTATTTATTTATTATTTACTTTCACAGGAGGTTTTTTTTTCCTTCTAAAAAGATTTCTTTAATCCTATGTAAATGTAGAGTATAATCTTCCCCAGCTGTGACCAGTTACAGAGAAAATTCTCACGACTCAGACTTGTCATGTAACAGTAAATCCCTCAAAACGAAGGAAGAGGCTCAAACCAGCAAAAGACCACCCCAAACTGTTTTGTCATCAACAGGAGGCAAGAAAAAAAATGTCCCAAGGGTGTGGGTCTCCCAAGAAACCAAAGACTAAATGTCTGAGACATATGGTGGTTTTTGATGGCACCAGAGAACCCAGTTCTCAAAGTCCTATGTGCCACCAGATTTTCCCACAGGCAAAAAAAAAAAAAAAAAAATGGACTGTGTCTTAATTCCCATTGGCACCAAATATTCTTTTTTTTTTTTTTAATTTCTAGGAGAGAGAGACAGCGTGAGCAGGGGAGGGTCAGAGAGAGAGGGAGTCACAGACTGAAACAGGCTCCAGGCTCCGAGCTGGAAGTCAGCACAGAGCCCGACGCGGGGCTTGAACCCACAAACCGCGAGATCATGACTTAAGCGAAAGTCGAACGCTCAACCGACTAAGCCACCCAGACGCCCCAGCACCAAATATTCTTAAAGAGGCACAAGTAAGTAATAATTTTCTTAGGCATACAACTACAATTTTTAATAGTTAACCATAGAATTGCAGATGAGAAACTTGTTTTTTTGTGAAATTTATTTATTTTGAGAGAGGGAGAGAGAACAAGGAATCAGGGGAGGGGCAGAGAGAGGAAGAGATAGAAAATCCCAGGCAGGCTCTGCACCATCAGCACAGAGCTCGATGCAGGACTCGAACTCACAAACCGTGAGATAATGACCTGAGCCAAAATCACAAGTTGGACACTTAACCTCCTGAGCCACTCAGGCACCCTGGACAAATTTCCTATCTACAGGTGACCTTGAGCAGCTCACCTAACCTCTCTGGATCTCACTTTCTTCCCCTGGACATGGTCTATTCTTGCATGATTGCTGAAAAAACTGAATGAGCCAATAAAACCCCAGCACGTGGCACAGGGTACCCACTTAACAAATTTCAAGTCCCTCCTATCCCCACCCTGAAAGGCAAAAACCATGCCTTGTTATATAGAGAAAATGTATTTTAATAATACTGGCAATAGATTTGGAATTACATCAAAATATAGTCTACATTCAACATGCTATAGACTGTTGGGGTGCTTATTGCAGTGAGTCTCATTGTGTTTTCTTCCTGTCTCTTATTTTTTTTTTTCCAGCAAAAAGAACGCTAGAGTCATTTATTTCCTGCAGGAACACTGTGGATGTCTTTGTAAGTCTGATAGCATTATCTGACAAATAATCAATGTTTGGCTGTAACCCAAGGGCCTCCAGAGCTAGAGGACATTACTCAGGATGGTATCATGGGGAAGAAGGGAAAGCCAGCTCCATTGTTTTCCATGTGGAAATTATCATGTGATTTTTGCCCAGGTCTCTCCATCATAACATTTCATATAGCATTGGATCTGGAGCTCAAAATTATTTTGATTATTCATCATGTCTTCCTTTGTATCTAGACAGATTTTCGTTCACCCACTGACTACAGCGCAAACCCAGCTGAATGTTTACTGACGTGTATTGGTGAAGTGACAGGAAAGCTGTTATGTCTTTATGCTCTTCATTTTGCAGAGGTTAAAGTGACCTTTTAACAGACCCACAATAAAATTGGAATCTGAAAAGAGTATAGGGCCCAGGTATAAAACACCCTCCGATGCAGCTGACATAAATACTAATAGGATGGAATAATTTGAGTGGACATAGGAAAAATAAATCAGATTCGCTCTCACTTAAATATATAAAACTATTGTAGAGACACAGAGCATGACTAAAGGTGTGATTTATTTCTGACAAAGCCCAGTAAAATTGAAATATCTAAAACCATATTCCTTGAGAAAAGCACACATGTTCAGAAATTTTTCCTTGCTTCCAAAATATGTTCTTTCTCTGTTATCTGCTAATGGAGAATCATAAAGTATACAGGCTGTTATGAAAAATTCCCCAGTGTATCCTTACGAGGAGCAAGCATATAATTTACACATAAGGTCTTATGTCATAAATACATGATATTCTCTTGTCTTAACTGCCTGATTTTATATAATATACTGCACAGAGAAATCTGGAGTTAGGCAGAAAAAGCTTTACACTTGAATGGGAAAGGGGCATATGTTAGCACTACCTAATGAGTTCTTTAATATATGTGTGTGTGTGTGTATATATATATATACATATATACATATATACATAATGGGTTCTTTAATATATGCAGACAACTGTGAGAATCTGGGGCATTCTGGTGACTGTAACTACTTTGGTCATGATTTTGCAGGACCGGCAAAAATCAGAGCCGTTGCTGAAGTGAAGAGTGAAAAATACAAGAGGACACCCCTACTGAGATACAAGAGTTAGGGAACAGCAGAAGAGCAGAGGAGAGAGAAATCCAGGGCAGCCCTGAGGTCACCGGAGACCATTGAGAAATTGGTAATTATTAAGAATATCCACATCAGGAATGATGGTTGCACTTACAAGGGTATCCTAGACAACAGGCTTTAGAATTTAAGACCTCGACCTATGACACAGAGGTCTATGAAGTGAGCTACCCTCGGAATATGAACCATATAAATTAAGTTCTGAATTCCTACTCTCTCACTGTGGCCAGCCCTACAAAGCAGCTGAAGTCCTAAGCATCTGGGTGCAGACTCCAATCAGTAGACTGTCACCACGAGGCCTGCATTTACGACTCAAAACAAAGGTGGTTCTCAGAACAGCCAGCTTATAGCACCTAATCTTGGCACTTTAGGGGATGTTCGAAATGTTTCTACCATTCAAACTCTTTTACTGTTTTTAAAAGAGCATTCTGAAGAATACGGCAAGAATGAAAACAAGCCATATAGTAAATTCTAGACATTATAAGAGGCTTTTTGAAATGTCTCAAATTCCAGTGTGGAAAATCCAAAAAAAACCAAAAAACAAAAAACGCTGCAAAAAGGGAAAATTGCCATTTTTAATTTACAGTTTGGAAAAGGTGAATAAGAAATCTAGAAAAGAAGTTGTATAGTATCTCTTAATTTGGAGAACAAATCAAAAAAGGTGATTATTTAACAAAGAAGATGGTAACATAAATGGCTTATCTCAAAAACCCTCACCTATCAGGGGTGTCTGGGTTGCCCAGTCAGTTAAGTGTTCAACTCCTAATTTCAATTCAGGTCATGATCTCGTGGTTCAGGAGTTTGAGCCCCATGTCAGCGCTCTGTGCTAACAGTATGGAGCATCCTTGGGATTCTCTGTTCTCTCTCTCTCTCTGCACCTCCCCGGCTTAGGCATGCTCTCTCTATCTCTGTTAAAAGTAAATATTTTTTTAAAAAAAAATCTCATCTATCCTGATTCATTCGAGTGAAAGCATTTATTAAGCACCTACAATAAATGTTTATTGAGCATCTAATACATTACAAATAAAGTAAGTCTATGTAACATCACTCTTGTAAGAAACAGCTCAGTCGCAAATCAATGACTACATTCAAGAGTGTCTCCCTCCTGGCTCTTAAATTGAGGCTCATATTTGAATTCATTTTTGGTCTTCTCTGTCCACAGCATCTTAATGTGTATTCCATGCCCTCTCTAAGGCAGACCCACAGGCCCGCTCAGTTCAGCCATTTTGAAAATGTGCCAGGCTGTGTGAAGGGCTCCCAGAGGCTCCTGAAATAAATTGTACAGGAGCCTCACAGCCTATACTTTTTTTTTTTTTTTTTTAAATTTCTAGGAGAGAGAGACAGCGTGAGCAGGGAGGGTCAGAGAGAGAGTCACAGACTGAAACAGGCTCCAGGCTCTGAGCTGGCAGTCAGCACAGAGCCTGACGCGGGGCTTGAACCCACGAACTGTGAGATCATGACATGACCTAAGCGAAAGTCGGACGCTTAACCGACTAAGCCACCCAGGCGCCCCTCACAGCCTATACTTTAAATGACCATCCTAAACATACCTTTCAGATTCAAGAAAACTCATGTCATGGTTCCCAATGTTCTATAGCAGGCAACAAAGAGACAGAAGATAATGATTTATTATATGAATATCTCCCAGAAAGGGCCCATCAGAGTTGACATCTATTGACTAGTATGTCTTTCTTCCAAATGCACACCAATGGAAGGTCGGGAATGTTTTAATAGTGATTTCTACATTCCTTGACCAGTTGGAAGAATAGATATGGTATCAACCCAAATCTTAGAATTAATTGGGCACTCCTGTAAAAGCAAGAAAGCCTAGATGCCTTCTCTGGAGACCTGGACTCACTAGGTTTAGGGGTAGACCAGGATATCTGATTTTTTTTCTATTCTCTGGTAACAATGCTGCACAGCCAGGGCTGAGAAACACAGACAGAGAATTCTTCAATTCCATTTAAACTCATCATTCACAGACCCATGCTGTGCGTGGGCGGGAATCACAGCCACCTAGACAGAAAAGCTTTGATGGAGGGCGGTGAAGAAGGAAAGCGAAACACACAAAACATGGAATTTGACCCCAAAGCAGCTGAGGTCCCCATGGGACTTGACAGCCGAGTTCCCTGGGATTCAGAGGGGATAAAGGAAGTCAAAGCTGCCATGGATGGAGTTAAAAGACTCATCAAAATAAAAGGATCTAGAGGTAGAACAGTAGTCTGCCAATTAATTCCAAACACTCAGCCGTTCGGTTTAGTGCCTGGGTTGCTTACGGAACACTAAAACATAGCAGAGTGAGGTCAAAGGCTGTGATGTAGTTGTCCCAAATTGAATCAGCTCCGAGGAAATACCATTCTGCTGTGAACCTTTAGCACACTTCAGATTTGTATGGAAAAGACTAAGGACTCCAGAAACTTCTTGGTAATGGCCACGCTGATGATTTGGCTGTTAGTTACCACAAGGGTCACGTGTGCTTTGCGTTAAGTAACACATATGCCCAGAGAATGTGGCCCCATCTTTCAGTGACAACAATGATGTCCAGGAGCATTTGTTCCCCACCAGCACACATCAACTTCATGGCAGAGTCAGCCATGGGCCATTGACATTGGGTCCCCATTGGCTGTCACCCAGGGACCACATCCCTATCAAGGCCTGGTAGGCACAGTCTGGGGCCAACAAGAGTGTCAGCGTTCATGAAGATGCTTTAATTCCTCTTAAAATCAGAAAAAAAATTAAGTCCAAGAAGATGTTATTATATTCATCTTTATGCCAATACAGTTGTGAAATTTAACTTTTAACATTTTTACAGGGGAAAGGGCTCATAAAGGCAAAAGTGCCTAGGATGTGTGAAGGTCACAAGGCAGACCTGGTTATCCATGATCATGGCCAGCTGCATAATTCCAGGGTCTTTACTCAAATAAGAAAATGGGGGGTGGAGCACCTGGGTGGTTCAGTCAGTTGAGCATCTGACTTTGGCTAAGTCATGATCTCACTGTTCCCAAGTTTAAACCCTGTGTCAGTCTCTGGGCTGACAGCTCAGAGACTGGAGCCTGTTTCAGATTCTCTCTCTCTCTGGCCCTCCACAACTCATGCTCTATCCCACTTTCTCTTTCAAAACTAAATAAACATTAAAATTTTTTACAAAGAAAAATGGTAAGGGCCATTGTTCAAAATGCTATGGATTTCAACAGAGCATTACTGCAAGCTGGCAAGCATTAATGCAACTGCCCTTCTTAGCTGCCCAAGGGTACCACAATACTGTTAGGAGCTAGTATTTCCTGAGTGAAGACCAGCATCTTCGTCTATGTTTTACCTCATGTTTCCACGCTTCCGATCCCCTACTTCCTTCACGTGACTCCTTCCACCAGAGGTAGGCAATGAGAAGACAAGAGTGCTAAAGGAGTTTATGGCTGCTCCAAGCACTGGGCTGAGAAATCTCTGTCTCTTTGTGACCATCATTACTTTGATGATACCGTATGTTCCAGCCTGTCATTGGCCAGAGGATCTTTTTCCCCTGCTTACCCACCAAGGTAACGTTTAGTGACCTTGAAAAATAAGCATTAAAGACATCATGCCTTATCTCAGCACATGTCGCTGTCACCAGGGAAGGCCTTCCCCTTCCTATTGCTTTGAAACATACCATGGTTGGTAAAGGAATCTCCGCTGTTAAACCTGCCTCAACACAAAGTCGGCGTTATTTATTTATGATGTTACATGAATCATCTGCACTTTCCCTGATAAGGCCTGGGTTGTGTGTCTTTCATTTCAGCTGACATTTTGCTGCCATTTGCCAGGCTAAGTAACTACTCTGCAGTCACTCCTAGCTGATGCACGGTCATTTTGTTTTGCACAAAATGGATTTTTAAGTCAGCTGAAAGGCTTTGTGAAGAATATAATTTGACAAAGTAAATTTTTGCCCATATAACAGAAGTCAGCCAGGGCTGCACCAAATGTATTTTTTAAGATAGCTAAAAGGATTTCTGCACAGAGTTTGACAAAGTATTTTACTTTTGTGCACAAAGCAAAAATTGATTAGTTTTGAACAAAAAGGATTTCTCAGGGCGCTGAAAGGCTTTTCTCTGGAATTAAATATATTCTTCTGCTTGTGGGATAAGATATTTGAAAGTAGTGTCTTTGAGAAGACAAATAGTTGTCAGTGACATTTTTTTCTTCAGGAACAAGTTAAAAGAATCTAGTTAAATGACATTTTCAAACACCTAAACCTGGTTTGGCTTCAGATATCTTACTACACACAGAAAGATGACCCATTTTCCAGCGTCAGAGGCTTATTGCATGATTCATTGGCTTGTTTAATCCTGCCCTTAAATTGACAGAATCACTGAGCAGACATTTCACTGAACACTTTTCCCCATTTGGTTTAAGTACAGAAGACAAGAAATCTGAACATAGTGGAAGGCAGGAATTTTGACTCAAATTGTTTAGCTTCGGGGAAATTTTGCTGACAACTATCCCTTGACCCACAGGGCTTCTATTTGAGAAGAGGAGGGGATTTGGAAATGGGTGGCTTGTATAAAACTGGATTCCTTTTTTTCCAGAACCATCGGTCTGCTGTCATAGAGAATTTTCAAGCTGGGAGATAAGCTGTGTGACCTGCTTTTCCAACATACTGTGAGAGTTTTCTGCACCTACATGCGCATGTGTGTGTGTGTGTGTGTGTGTGTGCGTGTGTGAATGCACGTGCATGTTAGTGCAGATGGAGTAACATCAAGTATGTAGTGTGGCTAGGAAACCAATCAAATTTTTGAGTAGTGACTGTTTCTTAAATCCAAAGAATGTATTTTGGAGTACACACAAAAGTAGTGATAGGGGGGTAATACCTTGAATCTTTTTTATGCTTTTATAATTCACTGCTATAAATTTGGATTTTTTTTTTTCCAGCTCAATTTGTAGTCCCTGAATAAGCTTATGACAGGGCAGAGGTAAGTCACCTCTGTTCCTAATTCCTTACTTATGGCATTCATACAGAAGCCAAAACTAAATTTTCTTACTTAAGAATGGGGGCACTTGGGTGGTTTAGTTGAGCATCGGACTCTTGATTTTGGCTCAGGTCATGATCTCAGGGTCACGGGATCGAGTCCCACCTCAGCTGAAACTGTTTGGGGTTCTCTCTCTCCCTCTGCCCCCTGCCAGCTCACATGCATTCATTCTCTCATGCTCCCTCTCTCTAAATATAAAGAAAAAATTCTATTACGTTTAAAAAAGAATAAGTTGCTGATGCTTTAGAAAGTATACCTCTTACTATATGTTTTATAACTATAAATTAAGAACAGTTTATTTTTAAGAGTTTCATTAATTAACAAGGCCACATCCTTGTTTATGAAACAAGTCTTCAGTTTGTTTACATTGACACCAAAGACTATAATACATAATCCTATTTTTATCCTCTTTTCTTGTCCAAAATCAAGGTAACTTAAAGTAAACAGAATCTTCTTATCAATAAGATGTTCTTTATCATGTTTTTTGAAAGCTATAATATTCAAATAAAGGAAATGGGAATCAGTGGGTCAGCTTTTTTTTTTATCATATTATTTGTCAAAAGGGCGAACACCCACCCAGGCACATGCTTTCATACATACCATGATGGCTAAATTACTATGAGGGGTAAAGCTTGACAATGAACAGCCAGTAAACAATTTCTTAATGGACCAAAAATCTCTGACTCAGTATCAAAACAAAACAAAGTAAAGTATAGCAAACCTACAGGATTTTGATGACCAAATTATTTTTTTAAGTTTGTTTGTTTATTTACTTTGAGAGAGAGAGAGAGAGCACGAATGATGGAGGGGCAGAGAGAGAGGATGAGAGAGAGAATCCCAAGCAGGCTCCAAACTCTGCACTGACCTCAAACGAGGGGCTTGGTCTCATGACTATGAGATCATGACCTGAGCTGAAATCAGATGCTTAACCAACTGAGCTACCCAGGCACCCTGACAACTAACCTATATTTCACAAAAAGACTAACACAGCATAGCATACCACCTCATGTCCTGACTAATATCACATTGGGCCTGAACTATGTGGAGGCACAGTCAAGTCTACAAGAGCAGTATCTGGAGTCCATGGCTAATCTTCACAAGGCCATTTCCCATGGACACGAATCCAGGCCATAGATGAGTGATTCACCTTGGAGGGGAACTTTCTTGGTATGTGGTTCTAGGGTATATGAGCATTCATGACCCTGGGGACAACCACAGAATGACTATGACATAACCAGCAGGCATAACCAGTTCCCTGAGCTCTCTGAGAGAAGTGTTGGTGTGAGCATCTCACAAAGGACCAAGCAGTTAAGTTCAAATGAGTATTTGATACGATACTAATTTTGAGAGGGAGTTGGTAATACTAGCCCTTCAAATGGAAAAGGCAGGAAGACCACCAAGTATCTTTAGATATTTCAGAAACAACAACTTAACAGCAATGCAAAAGTCAGATGAGCTCATAAGAGCCGATAAGGAGCTGAACGCTGACAGAAACATAGGAAAATATAACTGTCCATGAGGGACTATTTGATTATGACAAATCATAGCATTTTCTTGGGAAATGGGAGAATATAAAGCTTCTGAGTTGCTGAGGAATAAATAGTCATGGAAATGCTAGATCATAACCATTGCTCACTCAGAAGTGGCAGCTAATGTTAAGATAGTCATGGCATGGAAGCAGGATGTTCTTCACTCAAATTCACAACTGTAAGCCCGTTGAAACACTGCAGCTACTTTTAAAGGTGCTTTTAGCGAGATATTTTCCTTCTATGTCAGTCAAGTAATATTTTTTTCCAGTGGTGATACACTCCAGTGGGAGTGTGCATTACCACCTTTCAAAATTAACTAACATTAGCTCATGTTTGCTCAAATAGAATAGCCTTGATGACTCTACGAACTCTACATACCAGGGGCAACTGGAAATAAATTTCTGCCATGTCATCAAAAGAGGGGCTAGAATCCAATTTAGCTGGATTTGGGGGAAAAAAATAAGTAGCTGGATATTTCCAGCAACTGAGCATTCCTTACTCATACCTATTATACCTACATCTTTAGGTGCCATGCCCTTGCTGGGCCCCATGATGAAAAAAAACGAGACTCTGAGGAGCCAGTTAAGTAACTTAGCAGAGCCAGGTTTCAATTCCAATTCTGGCTAATGCCTAATGTCTACATTATAATGTGGCAATCCCATTTCTGGCACCCATTAGCCATGAACCCTTAGATGAGTTATTTATTTCTTCTCTCTGCTATGTACACCTCAGTTTACTCATCTGGAAGGTGGTAATATTAATTCCTGCTACATGGGATTTTTATTTGGAGAATTAAATAAGAAAACATGTGTAAAGTATTTATTTAGCCTGGTGCCTGGCACAGTGGAATGGAGCCTATCTCTAAATTACCCAGTTGTGGTCTCATGTCGGGCCAGGGGTCCCTGACCCAGATCCATACATGAGGTTCAGAGTGGAAGAAAAACTCATGAAGTTGAAACAGTTAAGCTATGTCGATGTACAAACATGCATGCTTACAGTACGGGCTAAGTAAATAGCTGGGCAGGGGCAGGGGTCAGGGGTTGGATGCGGGGGGCGGGGGGGCGAAGGCTGGCCAATAAAGTGAGAATCTACCCCCACCAGTAAAAGTGTGTGCCAAGATTTCACCAAGAAGAGAAGGCATCAAGGCACCAAGAAGAGGAGGTCATGACAGTTAAAGAGACCCTCAGATCCCTTTAAAACTCTTGTAACACCAAGAAAAACCTTAACAGAGCAACCATTGGTCAAATTCTTCCATTGAAAATCAGATTACTTCATTTGAGGATTAAAGACAAAATCACCTTCAAAACTGATACTTCACATTCCCTGCATAGGATATTGAGGCTCTATTGATGAGACGCTGGATGCCCATTAAGCTTTAGGTCCTTCCCAAATGGCCATTTTATAAAACCCCGATTTTGAAAGGGGAAAAAAATGTTTCAGGAAAACCTCCCATGCTTTTTCAAAGTTCTAAGAATACTAAATGAAATTCATCTAAGTTATTGGCAGCTTAAGCCACTGATTTTTTTAAATTATTTTTTAAAGCTTATTTATTTATTTGAGAAAAAGAGAGTCAGTGAGCAGGGGAGGGGCAGAGAGAGAGGGAGACAGAATCCCAAGCAGCCTCCATACTGTCAGCATAGACCCTGATGAGAGACTCAAACTCATGAACCGTGAGATCATGACCAGAGCCAAAACCAAGAGTCAGGCAAGTAAGTGAGTCACCCAGGGGCTTCTAGGCCACTGATTTTTACTGGGAAGTTGCAAAATGGTCATCTACTGTATTTTCCTCTCACATCATGTTTTTAAAATCTGGAAATGGCACAGAGAACTCCACATTTGTACCTTGCCTTCAAACACTTGAGCATCTGCCAATATGCCAACAATTGGCCAGCCATTTGTCAAGTGGCATTAAATGGTATGACCCTATTAGCGCACATGCTTATGAATATAAACCACGGTCTGCACCATTCTCTTACTGCTAACACTTTCTCATTTATGCCACCTGCCTTTGAGTTTGTGAACCTTGATACAGAAACGGAGAAAGATTAGAAAAGCAGCCATGCTCTTCCAATGTGGGAGCGTGATTCATCTATCTACCTAATACAGCCTCATGAACTGGGCTGTCATACACGGAGGTTTAGCTGCCATTCTGTGGAGGTGATTTAGTGTCCAAATCTTGCTAGATTGACAGCCCAGGAAATAAGGTGCAATATCTATGCAGCAGGAGCAAGACAGGTTAGGGAAGTATTGACAAATGAATTGGTTTTTCCTAGAATCCCCCACATGTTTCCCTAACAGCAATGTGGATGATCATTAGCTAAAACATTTCACCACTGACAGTAGAAAATAAATCTTGGACTTAGGTTTTATGTGCTTCCTTCCATAGAACTGGACTCCGATGGCATCGAAGACTGACTGAGCCTTTTCTTCCCACCTTATTTATGCACTGAGCTCCCTTATGTAAGAGGTACTGGGGAGGAAGTAGGAATACAAAGCTTGTGAAGCTTCCAGACTAGTGGAGGGGTGAAAATGTGGGTCCTTTAGGCTCCTTTAACCCTCATCAACCCCCCAGATACTACCCATGCCACAGACATCACCATTCTCCAATGTCCAGCACCAACCTATGTCACTCACCATCCGTGTCAAAAGTAACCAGATTTATTTTTAAATATTATTTTTTAAACCACTTTTTTTTTTTAAGTCTTTTGTCAAAGCCCAGAATGAACCATCCTATTTTGGCCTGAAATGTCATTCTTTATGAGGCTTCCAAGGTAACCATATCCCCTCAGTCCAATTTGCCACCCCCCTTCTGGATTCTGAAAGCAGTTCTGCCATGCCTGTTTGCCAGCAATTACTGTACTATGTACAGTTACTTACATAAATGCCTCTCCTACCAGCTCGTGTCCGATGTATCTGAAATGTTGGAAGATAGTGGATTGAATGAGACTTCTTCTCTACCCCCAAAAAAGATCAGTCCACACAGAACCTGTGAATGTGATCTTGTTTGGAAAATGGGTCTTGAAAGATGCCATTGAGTGAAAGATCTCCAGATGACATCATCCTGGATTCCCAGAGGGGGCCCTAAATCAATCGATGCTTCCTTATAAGAGACAAAGGAAGAGAAGACCGCCTGAAGACAGAGGTAGAGCCTGGAGTGTCATCAGTCACAACACTGGAGGAGGCAAAGAGAGATTCTCCCCTCCAGGCTTCAGAAAGTGTGGCCCTGCTGACACACGTCTCAACTCTGGCCTCCAGACCTGTGAGAGAATATATCTGTGTTGTTGTGAACCACCCAGTTTGTGGCAATTTGTTAAGGCAGCTCTAGGAAACTAACAGAAGGTGGTATCCAATACATATTCACTTAAATCATTATCAATTTGATTAATAACTACGTTAGGGTTAGATTGTTCCCCATTCCAGTGACTGAAAACCAAGAGAGGAAGCTACCAGCTCCTCAAAAATAAGGATGACAGAAATGCCTGGGTGGCTTAGTCAGTTAATCAAGCATCCAACTTGGGCTCGGGTCATGCTCTCACTGTTCCCAAGTTTGAAACCCGTGTCTGGCTCTGTGCTGACAGTGCACATAGATTCTATGTCTCCCTCTCTCTTCCCCTCCCACACTCATGCTTTGTCTCTATCTCTCAAAAATAAATAAATATTAAAATAATAAGAAGAAGGATGGCAAGATCTAATGCTTTAAGCACAAAATCATAGGCTGTCCCTGCAGTCACTAAAAACTGGAATATTCCTTCCTCCAATGCCTTACAGAGGTATGGAAATGGAAAATTAAGTACAATGAAAGAGAGATTCCTGGATTGGCTCTGCTGATTCTTGGGGTCACTGTGCATTGGCTGTGCCCCAAAGGTGATCCTCAGACTACCAGCTAACCCCAATCCCTTAGGGAGCCAGGGAAAGCTCTTTATTTGCTTATGCCTAAGAAAAGGCACACCTACAGAAATCATAACTACACATTTTGTAATACCTTTTGCTGGCAAGGACCTCCTACTCCCCCACCCCCACCCCCACTCTGACAGAGTCTACCTACTGAAATTTTTTTTTAATATTTTTATTTATTTCTAGGAGAGAGAGAGACAGCGTGAGCAGGGGAGGGTCAGAGAGAGAGGGAGTCACAGACTGAAACAGGCTCCAGGCTCTGAGCTGGCAGTCAGCACAGAGCCCGACGTGGGGCTCGAATCCACGAACCGCGAGATCATGACCTAAGCAAAAGTCGGACGCTTAACCGACTAAGCCACCCAGGCGCCCCATACCTACTGAAATTAACATTTGGATTCCAAACACCTTTTTCAGAAATCTGTCAGTTAGGAAACTGGAATTATTTGCATATTAAGTTAAGGGAAAAATAAGTTAAAATAGTGTGTTCTTTTGAATGCCACTCTTAAAAAGTTTACAATAAAGATTAGATAGATGTAAGTGAGAACTGAAAGATACAGACTGAAATCATAACCATAAATATTTCTAGGTAGTGAGAATGCTGGTTATATATTTTTTAATGTTTTTATTTATTTTTTGAAAGAAAGACAGTGAGAGCAGGGGATAGGCAGAGAGTAGAGGGAGAAGAGGGTCTGAAGCAGGCTCTGTGCTAACAGCAGAGGGCCGGATGTGGGGCTTCAACTCACGTGAGATTCATGACCTGAACCAAAGTTGGGATGCTTCACTGACTGAGCCACCCAGATGCCCTACATTTTTTAACTGTTCCATTTCTGTATTTTTTAATTGACCACATTTTCTCTATTAGATTAAAAAAAAACATACTTGTAAATAATAAAAATGTAATAAAGATGCTACATCGAGAATATAACATCTTGACTATTGAGAAGCAGAGATGAGCACTGATAGGGGAGATTAACATTTATTTGCATGCAGGTTGCCCAGGTTTGAATACACAGACTTTGCACAGAGGCTAATAGAGTATCAAGCCCATGAGGGAATGGACAGAAAATGCAAGGCTATGATTAGAAATTCAGGTTGTGGAAAGCAGACCTGAGCTAGAGTTTCCACATGACCTTGGACAAATTCCCTAACTATTCCAATTAAATAAGATACTATAGAAAAATCACTTAGCATAATGTCTGAAACATAATAACCTTCAAGGAAGGTATCAGTAGTCTGTCAATTATCATCACATAGATTATCAATAGTTTAGATTGCCATAAAAATTTACTTCCAATGGATATTCCTTCATAAATTAATCATTCATTTCATATGAAGTGAAGCAGAACACAGTTGAGAAGGTAAATAATCTGAGGTTAAACATTCCCCTATTATTTCAGGGTAATTGATTCTGTGATTTATTTAAATCCTGACTCCAGTTCTTGAGAGTAGATATTTTCCAGCTGACCATATAATTATATAATATTATAATGAATTAATTTTCATATTTATGAGGAGAGCCTCTGGTTAGGTCTCTTACAATATTTAGCAAGAATTAGGGTTTTTTCAGATGTAAGGTCCATGGGATTGCTTAGCAGGGGGGAACTTTTGAGAGTTTTTAATGTAATCCATTATCTAATTATACAAAGGAAGAAATAATGTCTGATGTCCCCATAGCTGCTCAGCTAGATCGTGGTATGGAAGTCAGGCCTTGCATTCCCTTGACCAGGCAAGATCTTTCCTTTGGGCCATTCCAGTTAATCTCTGGCACAAAGACAATCACTGTATCCATTCTGCTTCCATAAAACCCATAGGAGTGGGGAACTGTCAAAGCAGCTTCCTAGGGACAATTCATGCCCAGACAAGGGCATTACATAAGTCAACCAAGACTCAGCTCAACTGCTGAGCAAGGGGAATGGTGAATCCACAAGAGGATTAGGTGAGTTTTTCTGATGCTTAATTTACTATCACTTGAGCAGATTAAGTGCGATTAAATTATGAAAAGCTTCATGATACCATTTGGTTTATTTTCATAGCATTGACAAATACATCATCATTAATCACTCACAATGTCTCTCCTTCCTTACACCTATTCAGAACATGCTTGCCTATGGGATTTCGAAGATATGTGAAATATGAATTACCCCACAGCAATGGTGGGGAGAATGGTGACTCCATGACACTACCTTTAACCATCCTTCCTCTACTCCTCAAAATTATTTTTGCAGGGTCAAATAAAAAACTCTGGAAAAAATGTGAACAAAATGGAACTTCATCAAAGGAATTATACGTTTCTAACTCCCAATGTAGATAAAAAGAGTTTGGGAAGAATTTTTCCTCTTGCCTCAATATCAGGGAACTGAGACCAGAGCTGAGGTCAAGAGAGCACCAAGAACCCCAGATTTTAAAGAGAGGACCCACAAAATGCTGCAGGACAATTTTTCTGAGGCTTACAAAGAAGAGAGGAAAGCTACCATTAGTTCTAACAGCTACTTCCCCAGCCCCTCACCTCAGCCTTCTTCTTCCTCAAGAGCTAAGGTAGGAGATGGCAAGACAATCACTGGAGTCTTCAGAGAGATGGACTAATGATAATATCCTACTTTACCCTCTCCTCCAAAAGTGACTGTGTGTATGCTAGGGGAGGAGGAAAGCTTCCAAGAGACTCATTCAGAGAGACCATGAATGCCAGGGAGAAAGAGAAACCAGCATCTTATTCCCAGGTGGATCTTGAAGAAATGCAAAATTTGCAGGCTCAATCATGACCTGAGCAACAAGTAGTAAAGGTCATGGATGGACTTGACACGTATCTATAGAATTGAGGGGTGAGGAGGCAGGAGGAGCTCTAACGACATGTACGCACTTGCTTCTCACTTGAACATTTCTCAAAGGCAGAATGTTTACCAGAGCTGTCTGAGAAGAGCTTGAGTAGAGACCACACTACTGTGTCTAAGAAGAAAGTGAGGGAAGATGCCACCACTCTAGGATCCCACAACTTTTGAAGGGTACCATAAATGACCTCAGAGATTCTGGAAAGGGCCCTAGATGTTCTAGATGACATAAGCTGCCATAAAGCTACCCAGGTGGTTTTCAGGTGAATCAGGTAATGAAAGATAAAGATCTGCTTGGAGAAAGGGTTTGAGGTAAGGACTTTCTAAAGTCTAAAGCAATATAAGGCTGCCTCCCTCTCTCTGAATTCTTGATACCAGAGGGGTTTGGATAGAAAACTGACCCACCAAGGCAAACAAACACATCATCTATGCAAAGTCAACCTCACCAGCAGAGGACAGGTGCAGAGTTGGAAATGAACCAAACCAAAATATGACTGGTCAAATAGGAGGTTGAGAGCAACTTCTGCTGCTGCCCTAGAAATGGCTCTATAGAGTATACTAGGCAAATATGTTTTCTAAACAGGAACAACCTAGAAATAAAACATTCTAAAGAGACACACTTACACAGGAGGTTAGATACTTCCCTCTGATGCTTATTACAGTTGTGGACCCCAGACTTGACACTCAGCAGCCAATACTCCAACTGACCACCTGCACTCACTCCCCAGATTACATAAGACTGAAGAGAAGAGAGAAGGGCAATCAGTAACCATTTATGACCTCCATGAAGTCTCCAGTCTTATGGGCAAGTACTGTGTTCACTGTGATATGCCACTTCCACTGCACTTTGCAGCCAAGAAACTGAGGAGGAGACTCCAAGAGTTACTCATAGAGATTATGGTGATGAGAGGAAGAAGCAGAATTCTATTTTTGATTGCATACTCAGTGATCTAGCCGTTGCTCTATGGGATCACAGAAGACAACTACTGGAAAGAAATGACAGGGAATGGCAAAGAACTGTCCTGTACACAAGCCTTTTGCTAAAATGGCAAGAATTCATTTGTTTTCTGAAGCTTAAGTAGACTCTATAGAAGGAGGTTCACCTTTTGCCAAGACCCCATGAGCAAGGCACCACAAAATCAAGAGTCTACAGGGTGGAGCTGAGATATGAAAGAAGGCATTGTCCGAAGCTAGATCTCCAAGGTCAAGGACAATGCAGTGGGGTGGCAGTACCGGGTACTCCATGGAGTTCATGTGTGCATCCCATGCACTTGAAAGCCTACTGTGAAGAAAAGCAGACAGAGCAGCGAGCTGCAGTGTCAGCCACTGAGTACAGTGACAATGGTCTCCTTTCAGCAGTTTCAAGGTGCTCCAGACTTATTCTTAAGTTATGGAATATGACCTTGAGATTTGACAAAGTAGTTGAAAACAGTGAATGAAGAAAAGTGTTTCCTTTTATACATCTCATACAGTTAGCCTCTTCAGTATGCCTCATTGTTTAAAGATAAACTTTATTTTTTAGAGCAATCTTAGATTCACAGCACAATTGAGTGGAAAGTACAGAAAGTTCCTATATACCATTCTCTTACATATGCACAGCTTCACACTATCAGCATCCTACACCAGACTGCATTTGCTACAGTCTAAGAACCTGCACTGATGTGCTGTCATCACCCAGAGCTCATAATTTACACTAGGGTTCTCTCTTGGTATTATATGTTCCATGAGTTTTCACAAATGTATAATGACATGTACGGACCATTAGAGTCTCAGAGAGAATAGTTTTCACTGGCCCCTAAAAAAAACCTTAGGTTCCACCTATAACATACATTTTCCATATGGATTTTCCACAGAACGGTAATGGAATCATTCAAGATTTTCATACCCTAACTTCTTTACAATGGTGAACAATAACCCTCTTTAAGATTATTTTTGGGTATCAAGGCCACCTGTGTGGCTCAGTCAGTTAAGCATCTGACTTCGGCTCAGGACATGATCTCACAGTTTGTGAGTTCGAGCCCTGCATCAGGCACTGTGCTGATGTTTCAGAGTCTGGAGACTGCTCTGGATTCTGTGTCTCCCTCTCTTTCTGCCCCTCCCCAGCTTGCGCTTTGTCTCTCTCTGACTCAAAAATAAACATTAAAAAATATATATATTCTTGGGTGTTGCCTGGGTGGCTGAGTTGGTTAGGCATCTGACCGTTGACTTCAACTCAGGTCATGATCTCATGATTCAAAGGATCGAGCCCCATGTTGGGCTCTGCACTGACAGCCCAGAACCTGCTTGAGATTCTCTCTCTCCTCTCTCTCTGCCCCTCATCTGTTTGTGCACCCTTTCTCACTCTCAAAATAAACAATTTTTTTTAAGAAGAATATTCTTGGCCTTTGGTAGTTGATGAAAAAATGGTGTTTTCTTATTGTTTGTATGTCTATTCCATTTTTTTGGCATGATGTACTCTAATATTCATGAATTCACTACATCAGTAATCATTGAAACAAAACCATAAAGCATTTTCACATCTTTCCACTGAGGCATTTACTTATAACCCTGATGTGATCTATCCTGGGAAGAGAGTGATATTATCATCATTTTACAAGTGAAGCAAAGAGAACTAACATGCCCTGAGTGTTAAAGCCTTCATATTCAGCCAGTGGAAAAACTAAAATTAAGCAAATATGAGAGTCTCGTTTAACACAAGTACTTCATGCCTACAACACAAAGAAAACTTTTCCCTAAACATGCTGATCAGGAGCCTACTTTCTTTTATTTTAAGTGGAAAAGAATTATAATCCATCATACTTTAATACAAAATCCCTGGGCAATTTCTTAAAAGGTAACTAAAATACAGCAAACTGCCTACATATTAAGCAACAAATTACCATGTTAGCTTAGAACACACTTAAAATATTGCTTCTTGATTCCCAAACAATGACTATAGTTAACCAAGAGTTGTTGTTGCATGGTCAGCATGCTTTCTAAATGCCCTCCACGACATCGTGAGGCTCTAACAGTTGAAAATGGAACTGCTACTTTTGAGTACTTCTGAAAAAAAACTTCTACATTTATATCTGGTTTGTTTGAATGGCATTTCCCTTTATAACTTCTGTCCTTGGGATAGCCTTTTGCTGCCAAGATTATATAAATCTTCACTAGAAGATTCTACAGGTGTTTTTAACATTAAATTTTTTAAGCCAATAGAAAATTATTTTGGTGAAAGTTATGAATTGAAGATACTGAATGACAAACTTCTAAATGATGACTGAATGACCTGCCATTCTTCATTTGGATAATCCCATTTTCCCTCACCTTATTTGAACCGTCTTCCCTTCTTATGATTTGTTAATTTCAGATAGGCCTATTTTGGGATTTTTTGAATTTTGTATTATTGGTCTAACTTGCTATTTCCTATAATAGTGCCACCCTCTTCCGTAATTACTACATCCTCATGATTTATTTATGCAGGTTTTCAAGTTAGTCGAGGTCACTTTTGGTCATTTATATTTTCTCAGGAAATCATTCATGTAATTCAAAGATTTTAAGTATATTGCCCATCAAAGCAGAATCATGGAATGTCCGTTATGTGTATAATTCTGGGTATCTTACATATTCCTCTCTCCCTTCCCCTTATCTAGTCTGGCCAATAGTTTGGCTCCATTTTTAGGCTTTTCAAAGTTCCTCTATTTACTTCTTAAATTGACCCTTTCCTTCTTTTCTAGTTAATTTCTTTTAATTTTTTTAACTTCTTTTTTTTTTTTTTTTTAATTTTTGAGAGACAGAGCATTAGCAGCGGAGGGCAGAGAGAGGGAGATAGAAAATCTGAAGCAGGCTCCAGGCTCTGAGCTGTTTATCAGCACAGAGCCTGACCTGGGGCTCGAACTCACAAACCATGAGATCATGACTGGAGCTGAAGTCAGACGCTCAACCAACTGGCCACCCAGGTGCCCCTCTAGTTAATTATTTTAATTTCTTTCTGTTTTCTGTTTACCAGAAATTCAAGTTCCCAAAAATGTAATCTCTTTCTGTATTTCTCTTTACTGTTCACCGTCAGTGTTTACTCTTTTTCTTACCTTTATTTATGCCTCTCTCTTGTTTTTGGCTTTAATCAGGTATTGCTGTTTGTCTTATTTCTTGAATCAGTGTCCTGTTGGTTTATCTTCATTCTTGTTTAATAATAAAGGTCCTTAATGCTATGAATTTTCTTCAAGTAGAGCTTTGGTTCTATCCCAGACTTATTTATGAGTATTGCTTCAGATGTGTTTATTTATAAATAATCTATTTCAATTCTGAGCCACTCTTTCACCTAAAAGTTGCTTGGGAAAACAGCTGAATCATAATGAAGGGGGCAGGTTAGCCCCTTGGGGAATATAATAAGAGTTTCCTTATGGCCTATCATGTGGTCAGTTTTTATAACTGCTTCATGAAGGTTGGAAGAAGATAATACTCCTTTTTTGGGTATAAAGTTTTAAAAATTGTTTAAAAATGAATTACATTACTTATACCATATAAAGCCCCTATTTCTTTTTTTCCTTTTTGAGGTCGGTCTCAAAGACCAAGAGTAATTTATCAACGATTCCCCATACTATTATTATACTATTATTGTTACTTCTTCTTAAGAAAAACTAAAACTATGAAGTTAAGAACAACAGCAGAGATAATTTAAAGTACTAGAAAACATTCCTGGAAAATAGTTCTATAATTTTTGTTAAGGAAATGTTTTACAGTCAAGACGCCATGACCATTAAAAATAGATTAGCGCATTTAAATGCAAAATTTTAACAACTTTTTGGGGAGGGACACCATCACCAAAATTTTTAAAGATAGTAAACATTTGCAACAAATAAAGCAATATTCCCAAATTGTTATAGTCTCTTGTCTTCTTTTGAGATTTCAGAAGGAATAGCATACATATAAAGAAACTAAAATGTTTCCAAAAATAAATATCAGCACCCTAAACTTCATTTCTCATTCTTTCACCCTCATTTATGAGTAGGCGGTCTGCACAGCACAGACACTGCCATGCCCTGAAGCCACTTCTGTACTTCTGTGCTAGTTGATCAAAGGTTATTTCTTTCCATTGGCTTTCATTCCTTGTCTATTGTCTCCTGCAATTCTCTCCACAACTCAGTGTACTAACAGTCAATATCGAATGCAAAAATACCCTACAAAAAAACAGCGAGAGTAGGAGAGTGAAGTAGCTTAGCATGAGACCTTTTCCCAGTAGATACTTCTTACATCCATGAGTGACTACTCGATCTGACTAGTCAACTCAATTCCCCCTCTTAGGGGTTAGAAATCAGATGTGAGAGACAAGGATCAACATCAGAGAAAAGCAAAAGACAAGAGCCACATACAGAGAAGTCGGCAAGCAGAAACCAGGAGGTTGGAGATGCCATAAATCGAAAGAAACCACAAAGTGAAGAGGTGAGTAAAAAGAAACAGAAATGATAGGTGGAAGGAAAATGTAATACTGTTAGGGTAGAAGAGAGGAAGAGAGAAATTAGTAATGAGTACAGCAGAATAGATAAAGTAGGACACAGGTGTCTTCTGAGATGTCAAGACCTCTTCTTTTCCCAGGATGGGATGAGTGAGGTGATACTTCTTTGGAATCTGAGTTTTCATCTGAGGAACAGGATCTTATGTTCCCTGTTTTTGAGGTGTCCTTTGCAATGAATCAGTGGTATTTAGATATCCTAAGCCATTTTGCCATCTTTGCAAGACCCCAACTAAAACTATTTTTTAGTATCCTTCCAGTTGATGCCGTTCCAACCTCTCAGAACATTTTCTGAGAATTATCTGAGCCTGCTGAACATTTCTGCTCCACAGGCATATGCACCCTCCCACTGAATGTGCCAAATAATTGATGAGTTCTTTACTCCAGAACTGTTAACATTCCCTGCAATCATCAGTATAAATACTTTATTAATAATTTGTATTTATAGAACATCTGCCTCCCAAAGAGCTCAGAGCTGTTGACAAACATCATCTCATTAATCCTGATAGCAACCCCTTTATTTTCCATAAGGTAGAAATGTGTAACTGCTAATGGTTAGTGTCACCTCCATTTGACTCACAGGGAAACTGAAATCCAGAAAAGACTTACCTCTCCAAGTTCAACCAGAAATCTGAGAAAGAGCCCAGAAATATAATCTAGAACTTCTGCCTCCTTTAATTCTATGTTCTCTCCTTAACAACTCTCATTTCAGGTTACACACACATTCATCGGAATGTGCTAGTATAAATTTTTAAAAACATCTTCTTTCGTGAAGGGTAAAAAAAAAATGATCCCATAAACTCAAGATGAAAACTTAGTGGACTCTGACTTGACTTTTCAAGAGGTTATTACTGCAGCCAGAATCATGAAGAATGATTAGGTCTAGAACTTAGACACCATTTTTACCAGCATTTTTAAGCTACTACAATGGCATGCGTATACACTTTTCCCCTCATACTGGAAATAGGAGAAACAACTTCAGGATAATGAAAGTGAAAATAATAAGGCTTTTTGAGAAAGACGCAAGCAATGGCACCTCAAAAAACATTATATGTTGAATAACTGCCGGATGCTAGATATATCCATGCTTTATGTCATTGCAACCCTACGAAACTGACATTGTTATCTCTATTTTACTGATGAGGAAACTGAGGACCAATGCAGTAAAATAAGCTGCATTGTCTCTGCTTCTCTTACCTGTGCTTTTACCTGACACCACCCAACTAGTAAAAATACTGGTAATCGCTGTTGCTGCTACTTGTGTTGTGAATAAAAGAATCCTGGAATCAGAGAGCCAGCCAACTATAGCATGGTACAGCCAAAGCTGATGTTTCATATCAGTTACAGGGAAAAAATCTGAGGAAAGTTATTAAACAGTACTTTTTGATGCTGGAAATCCTTCAACACTATGTGCGACCGAGACCCTGAAATAAAATTTAGCTGCATAAAAAAGCCCACCATCAAGAAAACTCTACAAAAAGATGGGATGGTTAGTAAAATCGGGACCAAATGGCAACCTTTCCAAATGGATTCCTTATCCCTCATGGAATAGAACTGGGTCCAAAGTTGCATAAGAAAATTCCACTAGACACCTAGTGGAATATTAATGGGGCATATTAATGGGGTGCATTTGTACACACCTATAAAAACTTTTCCAATTCCACAAGCTATCCACAACTCAGACAAAGGAAGCAAATTAGCTCTCCCTCCACTTTTTCCTTCTTGTCAGTCAGCCTTCCTCACATTGGGCAATTCCCACCCCCAATGCTGAGGGCCACCTTTGCTAGGTCTGCCAATTCAAATGCTAATCTCTTTCGGAAATACCCTCACAAATACACTGCTAAAAAATATTTTACCGCCTATCTGGGCTTGCCTTAGCCCAGTGAAGTTGACACATCAAATTAACCGCCACATTTAGTTGTTTGAAGAACCACCACACTTGTTCTTCACAGCTGCTATACCGCTTCACATTTTGGCCAGCAATATACAAGGGTTCCAGTTTCTCCAAATCCTGGCCAATGTCTTCACTGTCAGTTTTTTATATCAACACGGTTTCATCTATTTCATTCCTTTTACCTACTGTACACCATTTCCTTCTATAACTATACCATAATTCATTATCCCTCTCCTAAAGGAAGCATTAAGGTTGTTTCTGATCTGGTTGCTATTATTATCAACCCCACCTTAAGCATTCCTAGGTATCTCTCGGCAGAGGTGAGAGTTTCTCTGGGATCAATACCTGGAGTGGAATTTCTACATCACCGGCAGGTATAATTCAAAACTTAAATAATATTGCCAAAACTCTCATCAAAGAAGTAGTTTCCCTATTTCCACTCCCACTAGCTGAATATGAGGGTCCCTGTTACTCCATAGCCTGGAAAATAATTGCCATTCTCATAATAGACATAGCATTTCCTAGCATTTAGAACAAGGATTTCCATGTCTGCTCTGTCTACAAATGTACATCTGTACATCCATTCTGTTAGTGTTTTGTCATTCTCATTTTCTCTCTTCTCTGCCCTGCCTACACCCTAAACCTGGAGATTCCCCTTTTTTCCTTGTAATGCCAACTTTATAACAACACTACTCTTGGATCGTTCCCCCACTTGTGAAACTGTCAGAAGCCTAGCCAATCATCTCTTTACTGGAACTATGAAGTGAGATGTCTTAAAGACCTCCTGGAATGTTCCAGGGAATGAACTAATACCTGCATGTTTCCCAACCATCAGAAACAGCCTCTCAGCCATTCTTTGGCTAAATTCTGGGGGCTTAAATCCACAGGCTGTGGGAGCAGAAAAAGAGTGCCCAGGTATGAGTGGAAACATCTTGCCTACATATTAAGAACTGGGCCTAGGACCCTCCTACACTGTTGGTGGGAATGTAAACGGGTACAGCCCCTCTAGAAAACAGTGTGGAGATTCCTCAAAAAATGAACAATAGAACTCCCCTATGACCCAGCAATAGCACTGCTAGGAATTTACCCAAGGGATACAGGAGTAGTGATGCATAGGAGAACATGGACCCCAATGTTCATAGCAGCACTCTCAGCAATAGCCAAAACCTGGAAAGAGCCTAAGTGTCTATCAATGGACGAATGGATCAAGAAGATATGGTTTATCTATACGATGGAAGACTACACGGCAATGAGAAAGAATGAAATCTGGCCATGTGTAGCAACATGGATGGACCTTGGGGGGTGTTATGCTGAGTGAAATAAGTCAGGCAGAGAAGGACAAATATCATATGTTTGTACTTATAAGAGGATTAGGAGGAACTTAATGGAGGACCATGGGGGAGAAGAAGGGGGGAAGTAGTGGGGGTGAGGGACAAAGGCAAACCATGACTCTTGAATGCTAAGAACAAACTGAGGACTGATGGGTATGGGGGGAAGGGGGTTGATGGGCATGGAGGAGGGCATTTGTGGGGATGAGCACTGGGTGTTATATGGAAAGCAACTTGACAATAAACTATTTGCAAAAAAAAAAAAGAACTGGGCCTAGGGTATGGCATTTGAGACCCTCATGCCCAAAACACAAGAGACACAAAAAGCTCAGTGATCAATAAAAATTTTCTTATTATCAATAAAAAAATAACTTTTGTTATTAAATAAAAGTATTGTGTAATAACAAATATTTTTAAAAGGAAAATTAATAGGGTGGGCACCCGGTGGCTCCATTGGTGAAGCGTGAGACTCAGTTTCAGCTCAGGTTGTGATCTCGCTGTTGTAAGGTAAGGCCCCATGATGGGCTTCATGTTGGGTATGGAGCCTCCTTGGATGCTGTCTCTCCCTCATTCTCTGCCCCTCCCCCACTCATGCTCATTCACTCTCTCTCTCTCTCAAAAAAAAAAAAAAGGAAAATTAATGCAAAAAATCTATGATAAACAAAATATCAAAATTATGAATACAGGACCAGTATTATTCAGAGCCAGTAAAAGACCATAGCCTTCTCAGTTTAACCTAATAAACTCCATCTTTGTATAAAGAGTGCTTTTGACATGTTTTAATAAGAATCAGTTAAGGAAAAATAAAATTCACCCTTATGTCTCATTTAAAAAATTCAAAATGAAATAGCTTGACAAATTCTCTTGAATATAAGACTGCCAAGGAGAAAATCAGTGCAGATTCTTAGCTTAAACAATAGAAAAATATATTTTCTCACATTTCAAAAGGCTAGAACTACAGGATCAAAGTGCCACCAGGGATGATTTCCTCGGAGGCCTCTCTCCTGGGCTTGCACATCACCACCCTCTTGCTGACTTTTTACTCTTTCCACTGTGGGCACACCTTTAGTCTCTCTGTGTGTCCAAATTTCCCCTTCTTATAAGGACCCCAGTCATACTGGACTAGTCTCATAAGGGCACCGTAATGGTCTCATTGCAATGGAATCAGCTCTTTAAAGGCTCCATCTCCAAATATGGTCACATTGTGGGTTCCTGGGGGTTAAGACTTCAATATAGAAATGGTCAGACAGAGCACAATTCAGCCAAAACAAAGAGAAAATAAGACATTTGCCATTCATCTAAAATAGAAAGCCCAGTACAAGCTATCAGGATGGCTTAACACAGCAGCACGCTGTCGTTCAAAGTGAACAGACGTAAGCCAGGAAAACTTCAAAGTCCTTTGGAGCTACCACCTCTGACCTTATCTAGTCCCCCAAGTAACCCATGAACCCTACCAAATAGCATTAAGTGTTACTTAGAACATCACGACTCTGTTGCAGCAGGAGTGAAATAATCCAGGCAAGTGTAGAACCAGAGCCTGGAGTAACACAGCCCATCTGTAAACATCCGGGGAAATCCAATACGTAAGCGTTTAGTTTGGCTTTCTACAGGAAAATTCTCCTTCTGAGTACAAGTTGGATACTTTTTGTGAATCTAAGAGGTAGCATCAGAAATACTGGGGGACCTGACATCGAGCCAACTGATTTAGGACCCAGAAGAGTGTGGATATCTTTTTTAAACAGCATTGCCTGAAACAAACAAAACAAAACAATACTGAAATGGCTTCCCAAACTCCCCAAACGCAACAGAACAAGTAGTTATTGGAGGATTCTTACTCTTGTGCTCTTCTTAGAGAAGCCATATCATCCTTATATTCTTGAGCCACCACACTTAGTAATAAGGAGTCAGACGGACATCAGGGATAATGATGAGATGTGAGGGTGGACTACTCATTTGTAACCTTCTTAGCCCCAGAAGAAGAGGATTCTATAAATCTGAAGTCATAGTTATAACAGTTTCCTTTAAATGGTAGTAGGTCTCAGAAAGACAATAGCATATTAGTGAGAGAACATGGGGTTGTTTTTTGTTTTTGTTTTTTTTTTCTTTTTTAGTAAAAACCACTGTCCGTTGTTGTGTCTGCCTCCTGTAAGGTACTGGAATTCTGAAGGCCAAGTTTGTGGAGTTTGAATTTAGACTTTCGGGGAGGAGGATGGCGATTGATTGTTGTTTCAAAATAATGATGTTTCTCCTTTATGTAGTGGCTGGCATCCTAATAAATGTGAACATGGCTTAACAATCAGGCTGCACATCCCTTCTAATGTCAGCATCTGGGGGTTCAGAGTTACAGAAAACCGCTTTTCTCATTACCATTCCTGCTTAATGCTTGGGGAAAAAATTAAAAAAAAAAAAGGAAACCTGGAATAATACTCCCTACTCATCTCACCTACTTGTTAATCTGGAGTCAGTTAAAGGAAGCATATTGTGGAAAGCATATTGTAATGGGTGAATAGCTGTTTTTTAAAAAAAAAAGAATCAGGGGGAAGAAAAGGCATGACATTAAACAGTACAAATGATCCAGGCTTTTGCTCTACCGAACCTCGGGGCAATGTCTCTTCAATGTCATTCTTTAGAAAAAGTCTTTGAGACCATGTATGTCTTTTTAAATAAGGCAGGCCAGGGGAAAAAAGAATAAGAAAAGAAAGAGGGGGAAAAAAGGTAAGGAAAGAAAGAAAAAAAAAACGGGGTTTAAAAAAAGCTTTTATTTTAAAAGCAAACAGCTAAGTGATTTGCTGCACACTTGCCATGAATAATAACGAGCAGATTTGTAGTGTGTTCCTCTTTTTAATTAGCACGTTGCCTTCTGCACCAGCACCCTGTCTTCTTCCAGTGCTCCTGGAGAGCCTCACTCGAAGCACTGCACAAACCAAGATGGGCAAAGAGGCCCCAGTGAGTAGCCTTAGAGGAGATCTAGAAAACTTCCATTTTTTTCCCCTCCCCACCTCCAAGACTTGGTGGGGTTTTTTTTGTCTTTGTTTTTCCTGTTGAGAGGAAGTACTCAGCAGCGTCTAAGAGAGTTCTGGCTAAATTTTCATTTTGTTTTGCAGAGGAAACACTGCAGAAAATGCATGATGCTTTCCTCATTTCCTAATCTCTGAATTATTTCTTTACCGTCCACAGCATAGAACTAAGCCAGCTCTAATCTGTGCAAGATCAGAGATGACATCACACTATCAAGATCACAGGTGGGACAGAGCCGGCCACACCATCTTCACTCAATAAAACAGTGTTCAGATGTTTACACGGGCACTTCGACACCCAAACAATGGCAGGGCTTATGAAGGCCAGTATACTGGAGACCTTCTATTTGGAAAAGATTTAGGCATCTACAGGAGGCATCTAGGTAGTTAAGAAAGTAATTTGGCTGCTTTGGACAACTTCATCATCTCTTGCAAGGGGAAGTTCAAATGCAATGTGTCGGGGAACAAAAAGCACTTAGGAAAATGAAAACCAATCTTCCAAATCATACTTCTGTCGGTAATTAAAAAGCATTAGCAACATCCCTGTTGGCAAGCCCTAAAACGCGAGTGAAAATACCACCCGGTGCCTGCGTAGCTATAGGATTCCGTTTGCACACACATCCATCAGGTGCGGAATGTTAATTTGTTTTCCATCACTGGGAATGTAGAGCACGCTGACACAGCTAGGTGAGGCAATCTCAAATTGTTTCAGGATTTGATTTTCATGTGAATGCAGCCTACAGCTGCATTTGATAGTGCACCACATTGATATGACACCTTTTCTACAAGGTCTTTGGTGGAAGACATCTGCTGAACAGAACTGAAACAAAATATGTGTCTTGACTCAAACTTGTGGCAGAGAGCTATCAAAGTGGAAACTTACTCAAACCTATTTGCATAATATGCAGATGAAAATCTAATGAGGAAGGTATATTGACAGCCGTTGCCTTGTTATCTGGCAAAGCTGTGCAGAGCTGTATGTGGTACCTCGACATAATCTCCTGTAATGTTATTTTGCAATTTAAATGTCTCTTTTTTTCCTCCTCCAAAAGAAGACACACATCAATAAGCGTCAGGCATCAATAACTGACATTTGAGATCGAATCAACGGCACCAACCCATTCAGACAGAACCTGCCCTGTTTATTTCGGGACCAGGTCTTCACGCTGTGAGCTCTTATTGGTGGAAAGATGAGGAAGAGGCGGCAGCGCCAAACGCACACTGATGCCTTATTTTCACTTCTGTTCCAATGGCTGCTCTTTCAGCCCTGGTGCCAGTTCTGAGTATATTTCAAGGAACATTACTGAGAACAAAATCGAAGGCCATCAATATTAATGATCTGAACCAGGAAGATAGCTTTTAGTGTGCAAATTAATTACCCTAATCACAGGGTTTTTTGTATCCATTTTAATGAAATAACTATTTATTTCATTGAATCCTGCGCTTTTCTTTTGCAAATAAGGCACATTTACATGATAAATACATGAAATTTAAAAGGATGACTAAATTAAATTGGGGGAAAAAAGACCTTTTTAAATACAATTTTCTTAGGAAAAACAGCTAGATTAATGGGTTGGTTAGCTGACTGGCATCTGTGATTAAATCTTTTTTAATGTACGTCAAATAGAATTTAATGGACCTTGAGAAATGTCTACACAGTCAGTAATATTCAGGGACTGGGGGACATTCCAGTTGTCTCCTGTCATTTGTTGGTGAACTCCTGAAGCCTTGGCCTTGGGATTCTGCATGACACATGGAATTCGCACTTGAGTCTCTGCCTCATCCAGGGTTTTCTTCTTTGCCCGCGCCTATCCTCTCTTTAGAGGAGGGGGTCTCAAACGACGCAACCACTACATTCACTTAACAAAAGCGTGCACCCCCAAACCACCATGCTATCGATGAAAGCATGGAAAGGGCTGAAAGAGGTCTCATATTTAATCATCTAATTCACATTTGTTTCAAAATGAGCTGGCCCCGGTAATGAGAGAGGGAGAGACACGGGGAGGGCGGAGGGGGGAAAGGGGAGAAAGGAAAGAGAGAGGCTGCTTAATTCAGAGGAATTTTCAATGAATCTTTTAGTCTATGGGTTTTGAAAACTTTATTTATTGTGGGTAAGCTTTGAAGCACATTCAACAGAAGAGAGATTTGAAACACGCTCCGGCTGGTTTTTTTTTTTTTTTTTTGATAACAGACCCAAAGAACAGAGCATCTTTCTCTGCTCGCTTCCCCCAACTCCCCCCATCCCTTGGTGGAGCCACCAGAGATGTCTCCCCTCTGCCTTTGATTTGGAATGATCAATTGCAGCTGTGGCAGCCGGGCAGGCGGCCCCAGGCATGCGGGACAGGAGCCCTCTCCCCCACATTAGGATTTACATTTCAATGGCTGCCACCATTTTAAAGCTAATTATAACCTTTTCAGATTAATAATTTTCAGTGGCTTCTCTAATATTTTAACAACGTAAATATTAATTTAGCTGGTTTAAAGGAAATCTCTCTCTCTCTCCCACTCCGGGCTCCCCCCAAGCCACCCACCCCCCTCACTACCTTAGAAGATGGAGAACAAAGGGCTTCAACCCAAATCTGTCTGGGACAGAATGGCGTTGGGGAGGTAGGATGCTGAATCAACACACAGAGATTAAAAACCCAGATCCTAACCTGCCCCCTCCACCCCCATCGTATGTTTTACAGTAACACAAACACGGCAGGCAGACTGCAGGAGCAAGAGACAGTGAAGCTACTTTCTGCCTGGGTAATCGTTCTAAAGGCATTATTTTTAAAAAGTAAACTGTTTTTGGTTTTCGCTAATGCAGAAAGTCGACCCGCAAAAGCCGGCAGATGGGCTTCACGTTTTTCCAGCCCCATTCCAAGTGCGGAGGGAACTCTCACAACAACGAAGCTGTCTTGATGAACTCAATAGTCTTGAAGAGAACAAGGGAAATTGCCCACAAAAGATATTGAGACTATAAAGGGGCTTATATTTCACTGTTACTGCAAACTTCCTTTCTGCTTATTATCATTCCAACACTTTATTTCCCGCCAGCTGATGCAGCTGGGGAAAACATCACAGCACACAAACAGATGTAGACTCACTTAGATTGCCTGACCATGCTCCGTGGACCGTGATCTATTTTTTTGCCGCCCCACACGTATCTGAGCATGTTATAGGCATGAAGACAGGATTTTTTCTTCCTTTTTACATTCATTAGGTTGCTACAAGTATTCTCTTGAGGGCCGATTGCCTTACATCGCTCAGGATCATTCAAATAATTTAAATCAGGCAAATAAAACCAAGGAACATGTCTCGCACATCCAGAGATAAATAAGAGGAGCTGCGTATATTAAGAAAATTGATAATGGTGCTGGTCAGATGTTGCGAGCAAGTCATTCAGCTGCTCTCCTTGATAAAGTGCAGAGCCACAATAATTGCTCTGAGATCTCTTTACGGACAAGACCTTTATTTCCTAGGCACCAAAGCCATGGGATTGAGCCTTGCTTCAAAGTGACTTAGGGAATAAAAGTGCTCATGAAATATGCATGACTAACACATAGGCTGCGAGGGGAACTTAGCGTATTACGTATGACCCTTCTGTAATGGTAAGGAAATGATATTCATTTAAGTGGATGTTTATCACAGTTAAAGGTGCACCTAATGAAACAAAGGTCGTAAGCCTAAAAACATAAGGTGATAACCCTTTTATTGTACCGTTTCTCTCTCTGTTTGAAAAGACCTGGCCTATATGAACAGCCGGTTTTTCCCTAACACCTGTGTGCTCTGTTTATGCAGCCTTAAAGAGTTCCTGTCACCCATATTTAAATGTCAAAAGGACTATTACATTAAATGTTCTTCTAATATTATATCCACACATCTGGGACATATCAGACAGCAGACTGCAATATATACCAATTCAGGCTAGAGTTTTCAGCTACTGACATTTGCTTGGCTGAGAGCATTTCCCCCCCGTGCTTCTCTCTATGGGAAATGACTACCAGTCCATTCAGGAAAGAACTGGGCTTTTATTCCAAGACAGGCACCGAGGCAATCTTTCTGGAGTAGCCTAGTGTCTGACACCAAACTATAAGAGGCCACATCGCAGAGCAGACGGACAGACAGCAGGACTCTCAGGAGTAAAACTCCCCAGACTGGAATCCAGCTCTGGTACCCGAGACCTGTGACCTTGGGCAAGTGACTTAACTGCTCTGTGCTGCTGAACAAATTATCATGTACAAAATGAGACCCGTAGAGAGCTGTGACCTCGCAGGTTATTACGAGAATAAATGAGTTAATAGTTCCAAAACATTGAGAATAGTTCCTGGCTTGTAAAGTCCTACGTGTTTGTTAAGTAAATAAAATGGACCATTTACAAAGTTGGTTCCTTCTGCCATTTCCTCCCCAAAACTGTCATTTTCTTTTGCACCTAATTCACTTCCTCAAGCCCAGGTTTATCTCTAGGTTTCAGAAGGCTCAACAGCCATCGAAACTTCCAGCCAAGGCCAACTGTGTGCAATGACATGCCTTAGTGAGGGCGGCAGTGAGCCATTTGGTGGGGGTTCATCAGCTTATAAACCATAAGCACCTTTGGACTTTGCCAGTGTCACAGACATTTAGCCAGGAAGTTCAGAGAGCACTGGAGAGCAGGTGGGAAAAAAATTACTCTAGAAAAACATGTAATGGAGAAAAACCCAAGAGTCTTCATGAGCCAAATCCAAATTAATGATGACTCTCCAAATTACCTTAATGTCATCTTGTTTTGCTTCAGGTCGTGAGGCAGAAAGAGAAGAAAAAACAGAGATGCCACCTTCTGTGAGGAAGCATGTATTAACTCAAAAGACTTTTATGGACTTCCCAATGCTTTCATTATTTCCTTCTGATCTCAAAGTGGCCATTTGTGACGGACTGGGCAGTCCTTCCCATGCCCACAAGGTTTTCAATAGTCTGCAACTCCCTGACTCCCCCTTCCAAAATCTAATTCTTACGATGACCGAAGCAGTCTGCCATAAGATTCAATAGAAACCATCAAGTCAGTGAGGAGAATGGGAGTTTTACATAGGCTACTAGAAAGACACTTGTAAAATAATCGGGGAAATAAAATCATAAAAATTATTTTCTGATATTTTAGAGAAAAATCACTGTAATCTGATCGCAAGTAACAAAAGGGTTCTGGAGCTGGGTTGTCTGTGTTTGAACTCCCAGCGCTAGCCCTACTGTGTGGCCGCTCCATAAGTAGGCTGAGTATGCCTCAGTTTCATCAGCTAAACAGAAATAATAATAAAACAAGGTCATAAGTGTGGTGTGCATTATAAGCAAGAAAATGCCTATAAGGATCTGGAATGTAAGTATTCTGTTATTGTAAGCTATTGTAGTATTATTTTTTTTAGAATGAAACAGCGTTTTAGAAAGGTTTTGGTATCATCATACCATCACCAGTGTTTTACACTCAGAGGGGATTTGTTCCCAACACCATAGGAGGTATTTAAATATGCCCACAAATTCTGTGACATTCCTACCTTTAAAAAAGAAAACTTCCTTCTCTTCCCTTTGACTGCACCAGTGACTCACTTCTAATGATTAGCATATAATTGAATTGATGGTATGTGAATTTTAAAACCAGATCATCAAAGCCACTTCCGTTCTTACCATGTTCTCTCTTGGATTAGTAGCTCTAGGGGGAAAGGCTGTGAGGATACCCATAAACCCATGGAGAGCAGCACAATGGAGAGCCCATGGGATTGAGCCATCTTGGAGGAAGGAGACCCTTCAGCTCTTAGGTGGTTTCAAATCTCAAGACTTGGAGACTTCCAGATGAGGCCCTGGGCATGTGGAGCAGATAGAAGCCATCTCTGCCATGCCATGTCTGAATTCCCAAACCAATGGAAACCAGAAGATAACAAATGATCATTGTGGTTTTGGGGTCATTTGTTTTGCAATGATAGATGAGTAATATAACATGCTTCATTAGAGAGGAAGAAGTTTCATTTGTTAAGCTGAGGAAGAGTTTATAGAGATGGGAAGCAGAGCAGGATGGTAAAGGAGGTCAGGCAGAGCCTACAGAGCAAATTAGCCAACTTGTTTTTATATCTCAGGATATATTACTTTGCATTTATGTACCTATAACATGGGAATCTTTTGTTCAGAGGTAAATAATTCTATCCCATGTGTAGTTCTTATTTCTATGATGGCCAACCCCCCAACCCGTTTTTCCAGGATTGTTTTCACAATGGAATTCCCATGTCTTGAGAAATCTCTCAGTTCTGCATCAACCAAAATCACTGGCCTCTAATTGCATCTTAGATTAAATGATTACCAATATCTCACCTGAGCTAGTCCCATAGGCATGAAGGGGCTCCCCATAAAAATTTATCTTTTTGAAGTAAAGGAGACACGTCCCCCATGGCATCCATATGGCCATATTACTCCACATTTCTCCACGTTTCCAAACAACCTCTGAGTCCTTCTGTTGGGGAAGAATGGTTGGGAAAGGAGGATGTCGCTGCTCATCTCACACCCCCCTGAACGTGTCATGGGCTCTACAGAGGCAGGGCAGACAGTGTTGGTGGCTGTTGGCAGATGAGAAGGTGCCGTGGGAGTTAAAGCAGGGTTCTAGGAGATCTCTGTAGCACTTAGCTAAAACCCTATTAACGGAATATGGAAGAAAATGCTCAGAATCAATTTTCTTTTCTTCTGCCCTTCGGTCATTGTCTGCTTTGTTTTGTGATAAGGGATGTTATTTATTTAACCAGACCTTTAAATCTGGAAAAGATGAAAGCTGTATTACCTAAAAGTAGACCCAAGAACCAAAGACTGAGCTGTAACTCTCCCCTTTTTCCTGTCTTGTCAACAACCAAAAACAGCACATAAGCACATACACTTCTTGCCAAAGTGTCATGCAAACGGAGAACTGTGCAGAGTATTTGTTGTTCTGAACCTATGATGCAGAGACTAGTCACACCCAGATTAACACATTTCATCTGCTTAATTCCATGGTGGACACAGAAGAACAGCTTTACCCTAAAACAATTTGTTCACATGGAAATTCACCTGGGTTATGAACACAGAAATTTATAAGCAAATTCAGTGTCAGTAAAGGAAATGTTAGCTTACATAAATGAGTGACATTTCCACCCAAACAATACTGCGCATATCACAAATTGTTCTTATCCATTTTTTTCTCTGAAGTCAGAAAGACTCTAACCTTAGAAGTAACAAGAAGTAACAATAATACTCATATGTAACAATTAGTGAGCAGTTACTGCCTGACAGGTAAGGAAGAACTAAACATACACTCAGTAGATTTGTATAACAAGCTTAATGAGGCAGATGCTACCAGGTCCCTATTTTACAGATGAGGAAATTGAGGCACAGAGTGGCAGACTAGTATCTCCAAAGTCACATTACAAGTTCCACGGGTTCTTTCTTTCTTTGGTTAATCAGTCTCTCAATTTTATTCATGAAAATATGCCCCTCCTCCTGGAGGGAGAGTTAATTAACAAGGTAAAGTGCCTCCTTGAACTCTCTCTGGGAACAGGGAGCCTGGACTAAGAAACAAAGATGAAGGG
Organism: Proteles cristata cristata; assembly: GCA_017311185.1. Lineage (NCBI taxonomy): Eukaryota > Metazoa > Chordata > Mammalia > Carnivora > Hyaenidae > Proteles > Proteles cristata. The sequence continues at coordinate 393,757 of JAESUZ010005644.1, read as the reverse complement.
AGGCTGAGAAGCTAACGAAATCTCAAGGCAAAGGCTAAAAACAGGAAGGTGAACTTTAAAGAGACAGGACAGAATGATGGAGAAGGACAAGGGAAAGAGAGAAGGAGAACAAAGGAAAGGCGGGCTGGCAAAGTCCTAGCAGAGAAAACGTGCTCACAGGCAAGAATTCCCAGAGGACATGCCACCACTATTCCACATGCAGTGCCTGATTCAAGTCTAAAATTCAAGTCTAAGGTCACGATTGACTTTTTAGTCATGTTTTTTATTAACTTTTTTTTTCCTTTACACAGTGTCATTGAAGGCGGGTCCTGGGTGGCTCAGTCAGTTGAGCATCCCGCTCTTGATTTTGGCTCAGGTCCTGATCCCAGAGTTGTGGGATCAAGCCCTGGGTCGGGCTCTGTGCTGATCACGAGCCTGCTTGAGATTGTCTCTCCCTCTCTCCCTCTGCCCCACTCACTCACGTGAGGTATCTGTCTCCTAAAAAAAAAAAATTGTCATTAAAAGTAAAAAGAGGAGGGTGTAGAATTTGCATCAGAAGAAAAAAATTTTCGTTCTGCACAATTTTGTCTGAAGCAGGTCAAGCTTCTCCCAGCAAAGGGCAAGCCACAGGAAAGGAAGAGCATCTACAAAGTGCAAAGCAAGGCAGGGAGAGGCAGAAGGTATATTCCTGAGAATATTCTACCCAAGCCATGACTTTCCAAATACATTTTAAAGAAATATACCTGCATTACAGTTGTTAAGATAATGATGAAATTGAGCACAGTGGTTTTCAACTCTGGTGATATATTAGAATCCCTCTGGTGAGTCTACCACTCTTTCTCCCCTCCTCCAGACTAAAAATGGCAGAATTCTTTTTTTTTTTTTTTACAAATAGTTTATTGTTAAATTAGTTTCCACATAACACCCAGTGCTCATCCCCACAAGTGTCCTCCTCCATGCCCACCCCTCCTCCCCCCCACATCCACCAGTCCTCAGTTTTTGTCAGCATTCAAGAGTCTCTCATGGTTTGCCTCTCCCCCTTTCCCCCACCATTTCCGCCCTTCTTCTCCCCCTTGGTCCTCTGTTAAGTTCCTCCTAATCCTCCTATACGTGCACACATATGATATTTGTCCTTCTCTGCCTGACTTATTTCGCTCAGCATAACACCCTCAAGGTCCATCCATGTTGCTACATATGGCCAGATTTCATTGTTTCTCATTGCCATGTAGTATTCCATGGTATAGATAAACCACATCTTCTTGATCCATTCATCTGTTGATGGACACTTAGGCTCTTTCCAGGTTTTAGCTATTGTGGAGAGTGCTGCTATGAACATTGGGGTCCATGTGCTCCTATGCATCAGCATTTCTGGATCCCTTGGGTAAATTCCTAGCAGTGCTATTGCTGGGTCATAGGGGAGTTCTATTGTTAGTTTCCTGAGGAACCTCCACACTGTTTTCCAGAGGGGCTGCACCAGTGTACATTCCCACCAACAGTGTAGGAGGGTGCCCGTTTCTCCACATCCTCGCCAGCATCTAGAGTTCTCTGATTGGCTCATTTTAGCCACTCTGAGTGGCGTGAGGTGGTATCTCAGTGTGGTTTTGATTTGTATTTCCCTGATGAGTAGGGATGCTGAGCATCGTTTCATGTGTCTGTTGGCCATCTGGATGTCCTCTTTGGAGAAGTGTCTGTTCATATCTTCTGCCCATTTCTTCACTGGGTTGTTTTTCAGGTGTGGAGTTTAGTGAGTTCCTTGTAGATTTTGGATACTAGCCCTTTATCTGATATGTCATTTGCAACTATCTTTTCCCATTCCGTTGGTTGCCTATTAGTTTTGTGGGTTGTTTAATTTGCCATGCAGAAGCTTTTAATCTTGATGAGGTCCCAATCGTTTATTTTTGCTCTTGATTCCCTTGCTTTCGGGGATGTGTCAAGTAAGAAGTTGCTGCGGTGGAGGTCAAGAAGGTTGTTTCCTGCTTTCTCCTCTAGGGTGTTGAGAGTTTCCTGTCTCACGTTCAGGTCCTTTATCTATTTGGAGTTTATTTTTGTGCATGGTGTGAGAAAATGATCTAGTTTCATTCTTCTGCATGTTGCTGTCCAGTTCTCCCAACACCATCTGTTAAAAAGGCTGTCTTTTCCATCGGATATTCTTTCCTGCTTTGTCAAAGATTAGTTGGCTGTATACTTTTGGGTCCACTTCTGAGCTCTCAATTCTGTTCCATTGGTCTATGTGTCTGTTTTTGTGCCAATACCATACTGTCTTGATGATGACAGCTTTGTAGTAGAGGCTAAAGTCTGGGATGGTGATCCCTCCCGTTTTGGTTTTATTTTTCAGGATTACTTTGGCTATTCGGGGTCTTTGTGGTTCCATACAAATTTTTGGATAGTTTGTTCTAGTTTTGAGAAGTATGCTGGTGCAATTTTGATTGGAATTGCATTGAATGTGTAGAGTGCCTTAGGTCGTAATGACATCTTAACTATATTTATTCTTCCTATCCGTGAGCATGGAATGTTTTCCATTTCTTTGTGTCTTCTTCAATTTCCTTCGTAAGTTTTCTATAGTTTTCCTCATACAGATCTCTTGTTTCCTTGGTTAGGTTTATTCCGAGGTATTTTATGGTTTTTTGTGCAATTGTGAATGGGATCAGTTTCTTGATTTCTCTTTCTGTTGCTTCATTGTTGGTGTATAAAAATGCAACGATTTCTGTACGTTGATTTTGTACCCTGCAACTTGGCTGAATTCTTGGATCAGTTCTAGTAGGCTTCTGGTGGAGTCTGTCGGGTTTTCTATGTAGAGTATCATGTCATCTGCGAAGAGTGAAAGTTTGACTTCCTCTTTGCCGATTCTGATGCCTTTCATTTCCTTTTGGTGTCTGATGGCTGATGCTAGGACTTCCAGCACTATGTTAAACAACAGTGGTGAGAGTGGACATCCCTGTTGTGTTCCTGATCTCAGGGGGAAAGCTCTGAGTTTTTCCCTGTTGAGGATGATGTTAGCTGAAGGCTTCTCATAGATGGCTTTGATGATGTTTAAGTAGGTTCCTTCTATCCCAACTTTCTCGAGAGTCTTTATGAAGAAGGGATGCCGTATTTTGTCAAATGCTTTTTCTGCATCTATTGACAGGATCATATGGTTTTTATCTTTTCTTTTATTGATATGATGTATCACATTGATTGATTTGCGAATGTGAACCAGCCCTGTAACCCAGGAATGAATCCCACTTGATCTTGGTGGATGATTCTTTTATATGCTGCTGGATTCGATTTGCAAGGATCTTGTTGAGAATTTTTGCATCCGTATTCATCAAGGATATTGGCCTGTAGTTCTCTTTTTTTGCTGGATCTCTGTCTGGCTTGGGAATCAGAGTGATGCTGGGTTCATAAAATGACTCTGGGAGTTTTCCTTCGATTTCTATTTTTGGAATAGCTTGAGAAGAATTGGGATTAATTCTGTTTTAAATGTCTGGTAGAACTCCCCAGGGAAGCCATCAGGTCCTGGGCTCTTATTTGTTGGGAGATTTTTGATCACTGATTCGATTTCTTCACTCGTTATGGGTCTGTTCAGGTTTTCTATTTCTTCCGTGTGAATTTTGGTAGTGAGTGTGTGTTTAGGAATTTGTCCATTTCTTCTAAGTTGTCCAATTTGTTGGCATATAATTTTTCATAGTATTCCCTGATAATTGCTTGTATTTCTGAGGGGTTGGTTGTAATAAGTCCATTTTCATTCATAATTTTGTCTATTTGGGTGCTCTCTCTTTTCTTTTGGATAAGTCTGGCTAGAGGTTTGTCAATTTTGTTTACTTTTTCAAAAGACCAACTCTTGGTTTCATGGATCTGTTCAATTGTTTCCTTGGTCTCTATGTTGTTTATTTCTGCTCTAATTTTTACTATTTCTCTTCTTCTACTGGGTTTAGGGCGTTCTTGTGGCTCTGCCTCTAGTTCCTTTAGGTGAGCTGTTAGATTTTGGACTTATGCTTTTTCTAATCTCTTGAAATAGGCCTGGAGAGCAATGTACTTTCCTCTTAGGACTGCCTTTGCCGCATCCCATAGATTTTGAATTATTGTGTTTTCATTTTCATTTGTTTCCATATATTTTTTAATTCACTCTAATTGCCTGATTGGCCCATTCATTCTTTAGAAGGGTGTTCTTTAACCTCCATGTTTTTGAAAGTTTTCCAGACTTCTTCCTGTAATTGATTTCAAGTTTCAAAGCATTGTGATCTGACAGTGTGCATGGTATGATCTCTATTCTTTTATATTTATTGAGGGCTGCTTTATGTCCCAGTATGTGATCTATCTTGGAGAATGTAAAAATGGCAGAATTCTTAAAGGGGGCGGGAGGCAGGATGTGGAGGAGGAAGGAGGGCTAGTTGGGACACTAGGATTTATCAAAAATTCTCTAAAACAAGGCACTCTGAGAAAGTCCAGGTTAAAGAAGAGCAGCAAATTATTTATCAACAGACTGATTCTAAAGCTGATAAGGAAAGGCAAAAGACTGAGAATAGACAATAAAGTACTGAAGGAAAAGATCAAAGTTGTAAGACTGACATTACCTGATTTTGAGACTGACTGCAAACTTATAGTAATCAAGACAGTGTGGTATGGGTAAACGAATGGAAAAACCCAGAGAACCCAGAGGGAGACCCCTGTGAAAACAGTTAATTGATCTTTGAGAAAGCGGCAAAGGCAATATAATGGAGGAGAGATAATTTTTTCAATAAATGATGATGGGACAACTGGATATCCACATGTCAAAAGAAAGGCTCTAGACACACACCTTACTTTCGTCACAAAAATTAACTCAAAATGGATCACAGATCAAAATGTCAAGCACAAAATTTGAAAATTCCTGGAACATAACATAGGAGAAAGCCCAGATGATATTGAGTATAGAGAATACTTTTTAGAGAGCACACTGAGGACAAGATCCACAAAATAAATAACTGCTTAGCTGAATTTGATTCAAATTCAAACAGTGTCTGAGCAAGACACTGTCAAGAGAATTAGAACATAATCCTCAGACTAGAAGAAAATACTGCAAAAAAAAGTAACAGAGGAGTCTGTGGGTGGCTCAGGTTATTGAGTGTCTGATTTTAGCTCAGGTCATAATCTCTCGGGCTGTGAGTTCAAGCCCAGTGTCAGGCTCTGTGCTGACAGCTCAGAGCCTAGAACCTACTTTGAACTGACTCTCTCTCTCTCTCTCTCTTCCCCTCTCCCACTTGCACTCTGTCTTTCTCTCTCAAAAATAAGTAACCATTAAAAAACATTTTTTTTAAAGTAGCAGGAATGTAAGAAGGATGGGAACATTTTACAACGAATTTCATTACAAATAAAAGGCACTCCACTTCTAACATTGCCTACATGGTGGTGGGATCTGGGCAGGATGGGGTGAAGATGGGTATGGATGGTGCAGGGGTCTTCTGTTCTTTGGAGATGGCAATTTTTTTAATGTTTATTTATTTTTGAGAGAGAGAGAGAGAAAGACTGAGAGAGAGGGAGACAGAGCATGAGTGGGGGAGGGATTGAGAGAGAGGGAGACAAAGAATCTGAAGCAGGCTCCAGGCTCCAAGGTGACAGAGCCATGGAAAGCTCCTCAGCGGAAGCTCAGCTCCCATAGTAAACAAGTCCGCCCCAACCACCCTTGTCATTTCCGTTTTTCATACATCTGCTTTGGTGTGTGTGCCGTATGCAAGCCATGCCTCTGTGCAGTTTCATTTCATTTGCCCACTGCCATAGGCTACGGTGTGGAACAAAGTTTGCTTTCAAATTCAGTCTCCAGCAAAATGAAAAAGCAAGAAAGTCATGAAAGGGAACGCTGGCCACAGCCATTAATATGGCTCTGACTGCCAGATTCTTCTGGTTTATCCATCAAATGTGAGGCAGAGGAATCTGCTCCTGAAAGCAGCTGCTGAAACTCTGACCCCAGTTATGGGGTACTGTCAATCAGAGGAGTGGCTCTTAAGACAGCACAGAGTGAGTTTTGGTGGCAGCTGCAGATGGCCAGAGAGGCTATTCAATAATGCCCTGAATGGCGCTGGACCCCTTTCTCTGATAACAGTAGCAGTCCCCAGGGCCTTTCAACAACATAGTGGAAACCCTCCAAAATTTATTTCAGACACCAAGTTTAGGATTAGAGGACCAGAGGAGATGGCAGTGTTTCCATAGGGAGCGTATGCATTTTCTGCAAAACACAAAAAATGTTTTATAACCCGCACCACCTTCACATCTCTGCTTCACACAAAGTGGCCAACCTCACTGTCCTTTAACTACATCAGTGAGTCGTGCTGAATTATACATGCAGTGGAAATGAGAGAGTCTGTGTCCTACATCTGGGTTTATTCTGACTTGCTGGGTTATCTTGGAAAAATCGGTAATTCCAAGCCAAAATGGAATTGAGGTCTAGTCACACACACATGCACGCCATGTGCAAGGTTAAGTTTTCCTGTAGGGAGGTAGGGTAAACAAGACATACAACTGTCCCATAATTTTATCCCAAGTAGTCCTAGAATGAACATGGCAGAAGTCATTCATAGTGGACCCAGAAATGACCCAGCAGCATTTCTAGAAAATCAGGCAGCATTGCACTTTGTTAGTTCAAAAACTTGTTCCTTAAGTGTGAAATGCTATGTGCTGGATATATCCGGAGAATAAGTGAGTCTTCTAGACCCTGAAAAGTCCTAGCGTTCTATTTGTTTCTTAACCAAATGTTCTTTCCTCCCTGTCTTGCTAAGTGAATAGTAAGAGAGCAGGACGGTGGTACAGCCTCTGACTTTGTGGACACGCACCATCAGTGCCAACAGGCCGCCTTCTCTTCCAGGAATTCTATGTGATTGATCCTCGTTAAATAAATCTGGCTAGCTAACAAATAGCTCTCCCTTGCCAGCATTTTCTCAATATGGTCTCCAGACTCTTTATGGTTTAAAAAAAAAATACCAAATAAAATTCACGAAAAGGCAACAAGAAACATATCTCACAAAATTTCTGTACGGAATTCAAACATTGTTCTCGTGCCAGAAACACACAGCTGTGGGCCTGACGTGGCAGAACCATCTGCTGTATGCTCCACACTATCGCTGCTTCAAAGAGGCAGTGCTGGGTAGGTGCGTCCTTTGTTGAAAACACATGAACACCATGGCTGTGGGGCTTTCCTATTTTTCCCCCCTTCATTGCAGTCTGTCCATTTGGACGGAACTGTCACTAGAGTGTTATATGTACAAGATGGTGCAGACAATGTGGGCAAACTACAATTGCTTAAAGCGAAAGGATGTTTGTACCCTCATGCTTTCGGATTCCCAATTTCAAGTGGGTACGGGATCGTTATACCTACTGAAAACAAGGGGGTGCTCAGAACAGGAGTTTGAGCCCAATGTTGGGCTCTGTGCTGAGGGTGTGTCAACTTGGTGAATAGTTAAGTCATCCCTGACCCAGAGCAGGTGTCCTGAGTGTCCTTTCTATATATCTGTTTCCTTCGGCAACACAATGATCAATGTAATAATATTTTTTTTTATAATGTTTTATTTATTTCTAGGAGAGAGAGAGACAGCGTGAGCAGGGGAGGGTCAGAGAGAGAGGGAGTCACAGACTGAAACAGGCTCCAGGCTCTGAGCTGGCAGTCAGCACAGAGCCCGACGCGGGGCTCGAACCCACGAACCGCGAGATCATGAACTAAGCGAAAGTCGGATGCTTAACCGACTAAGCCACCCAGACGCCCCACAATGTAATAATATTTTATATTAACATGTTTTAATTTTCCAGAGGAATCTCATCAGTCTGTATTACCACCAAGACTTATTAATAACACTAAGGAAGATGCCCCATTTGACAGCAAGAGAGAACTTCTTCCTTTAAATGCTGCCTACAGGATGCCTGTGTCAGTCACCTCAAAGAAAAGATACAGGAAGCTCAAAGAGTGTCCTCCGGTGGGGTGGGTTCCGGTGTCCCTCAAGACCAAGTGGATTGTTTTATAATAAATTTTTTTTTTATTTTTTTAATGTTTATTTATATGTTGAGGGGGTGGGCAGAGGGTGAGTAAGAGAGGGGCAGAGAGAGAAGGAGACACAGAATCCAAAGCAAGTTCCACGCTCTGAGCTATCAGCACAGAGTCCAATGTGGGGTTTGAACTCATGCGCTGTAAGATTATGACCTGAGCTGAAGTTGGGCGCTTAACTAGCTAAGGCACCCAGGTGTCTGCCAAGTGGATTGTTTTAGATAGAATGTTCCTTCTGTATCTCAGGCAGGGAATGTCAGCTGGTAAAGTTTGTGGACCCCTTCTCATCATACTATGCTTACATGCATAAGATACATTCAGAGGAATACAAAGGAAATTAGTTATAGTCGACAATACTTATCAAAATCTCTAAGCACATCTAGTGACATACATTCGCGACAGGGTAATCCATGTGCTTATTTATTAACCCATCAAATGACAGAACTGGGCAGAGGGTCAGATATACATCATCATTTTGAGATAAGTGACCAGCATCAATAACTTTTCTACAGAAACTCTAATATGATACAAAAGTACCCATGACTCTCATTGGTGACAAAGTCACAGATGCTTGTCATCCTAGTTACTACTGAGGTTTTGCTTACATGCATACCTGAAAGAAGCATCCCTTTTAGTTACAAATTATTCAAAATAAGTTTTCCCCCACAATCCAAGTGGATGGGCCTCTGATTGCTAAACACAGGTCATTTAGGAATCTTGGGTTCAGATCCCTATTTTTGCTCTGTTTTGCCTTTTAGACAACTAAAGCTCTGGAGAAGGTGAAAGAGATCTCACTGTCTAGATGGTAAGCAAACACATTATATGAATATGGAAGATAATGTGCTTTCAGATTCGTGGATCCTGAGGGTTTTTTGGTCAAAGAAAGTCAGTATACTGCTTTTTAAAAATCTCAATGTTGGCCTTTTAAAAGTCAATTGAGTTTGGGGCACCTGGGTGGCTCAGTTGCTTGAGCGTCCGACTCTCGATTTCAACTCAGGTTGTGAACCCAAGGTTCGTGAATTTGAGCCCTACATGTGGCTCCACACTGACAGTGCAGAGCCTATTTGGGATTCTCTCTCTGCTCTTGTCTCTCTCTCTCTCTCTCTTTCTCTCAAAATAAAAAAGAAAGTCATTTGAGTTTCCCTTCTCTACTGAATGTTACCTTTACTCCATTGTCTTCTGCCCCCCATCACTGTAACTTCAAGAGTTAGTGTTTACCTCTATGTGTCCTTCCTTATTTCATAAATACTTGGATTTCTCTGCTTGTCTGGCTTTTCCTTCCTCTCTAACTGTGCTCAGATCCTTTATCACCAACAAATACATTGATCCCCATTATTTATCCAATAGTCACATCGTACTTCTCAGATGATAGTCTAAGAACTTCTGAAGACCTCCTTTTCCCTACTCCTAACCACAATCCCCCCAGGGCTCCTGAGCCTACAGCTGCGAGAATTCACCTGAGAACCACTGGAAAAGGCCATTAAGAGCTCTCTGAGCATACTCTCAGGGAGATTAAAAAGCCTGCTCTTTTCTCTTGAGAGCTCTGGCAAACTGTAAATTATCAGAAACTTGCTCCCTTCTCATTAAATATAAGCGCAACATGCAGAAAGGGAATCAAGAACTAGGTGGGCAGTTGAGTTAAATGACCTCACGGGGGTCTTGCCTACCTTTGGAATTCTAAGATCCCTGGAGCAATTGCATCTGAGCCACTCAAAATTTCATACCCAGATCCTGTACACACAAATTGATTCTGACTGTACCTTCACAGATGTTATAATGAAATACACAATAGAGATTAGGGAAACACCGACTCCTCATGTTGTCAAATGCATGAGTTTCATTTTTAGTTGCTTGTCAGTGTCTTTTATATTCCTGCTTTATTGTGCCATGGAAAGGTAGGGTTAAAGTTCATCTAAATGACTGTCTGGTGTCTCAAAATACCTCAGTCAGAAATAATACACTTTGTAAATGCTTTCTGATACTGCTGAAGAGGATGAAATTGCAGAGCTGCTCAATGAAAACCCAAGAGAAGACATCTTTTATCAAAATGAAGTTAGCTTTGCTTTCTCTTGCTACGAAACAGGAGATTTTCTCACTGTGAGAAATTTTTAAAAGGCACACACACGCACTAGGAAGAAAACAGGTTTCCAACTGTATTGAAATATGATTGACATGCACCATTGTATACATTTAAGGTATAGCATGTAATATTTGATATATGTATATAATACAAAATCCTTACCACACTAAGGTTAATTAATGTATCTATCACCTCACCTAGTTATGACTGGGAAAAACATTTTATTCATATGAAAATCTACCACCCAGAGATGACCAGATTTAATTTCTAAAGAACCCTTTAGACACCTGTCTACACATATAAATATATATGGATATAACAAGCTGTAATTTTACATGGGGGGAATAATTTCATACATGTTATTGTGTCATGAGCATCTTTCCAGGTCAATAAATATAGTGCTACATCATCCTTTCTAGCAGGCTCTTGGTATTCCATTGAATAAAGGTACTTGAATTTATTTAGCCAGTTCTTCTGTCATTACTAAAAATGCACTTTTAGAAAAACCCAAGCTCATAGATACAGAGATCAAATCGGTGGTTGCCAGAGGTGGGGAGTGAGGGATGGGGGTGAAATGGATAAAGGGGGTCAAAAGGTATAAACATTCAGTTATAGAATAAATGTCATAGAGTGGTGCCCAGGTGGCTCAAGCGGTTGAGCATCTGACTCCTGCTTTCAGTTCAAGTCATGACCCCTGGGCTGCCGAATCAAGCCCCAAGTTGGGCTCTGGGCTCAGTGAGGAGACTGCTCGAGATTCTCTCTCTCTCTCTCTCTCTCTCTCTCTCTCTCTCTCCCTCTCTCCCTCTGTCCCTGCCCCATACTCATTCTCTCTCTCTCTCTCTCTCAAAAAAAAAAAAAAAAAGAATAAATGTCAAGGGGGTGTAATATACAGTATGGTGACTATAGTTAATAATACTGTGCTGCATATTTGAAAATTGCTAAAGAAAGAAGATCTTAAAAGTCTTCATCACAGGAAAGATGAATTTCTAAAACTATGTATGGTGATCGATGTTAACTAAATTTACTGTGGTGATCATTTTGCAACATGTACAAATGTCACATCATGTTGCATTCCTGAACCTAACATAATGTTAATAAGTCAGCTGTATGTCAATTTAAAAAAACCTACTTTCAGAAGTTCGAAAAATCTAGTGGCACCTGTGATGCTACCTTGGCAGGCTCTGAGGTAATCCTGACATGCTTCACCCAAGACAATGTCAACATGACCTTTGGAGTCACTCAATAGAAGAAGTAGATCATTGCTAGGTCATACTCTCAGACAACACAGTTCACGTATTAGAGACCAGACCAAAACCACACAGAGAGTTGAAAAGAATCACAAAGGAAGGGGTGCTGGGTGGTTCAGTTGGTTGAACTCCCTGAGTCTCATTTCAGCTCAGGTCATGATCTCATGGTTCATGAGATCGAGCCCCACATTGGGCTCTTTGCTGACAGTGCAGCACCTGCTTGGGATCCCCTCTCCCCTGCCCTCTCTGCCCCTTCCCTGCTCCCTCTCTCTCTCTCTCTCAAAATAAATAAATGACCTTTTAAAAAATAGAATCACAAGGACATTAATCAAAGACTAAACTCCCCCTTTAGACTCACTGCAGTCAAGATACCTGATCCCGCCTCCTTCCCCTGGTGGGAACAGAACCCCCGGCTGAATCAGCAGGTTGTGGGCTGGTAGCTCTGCTCAGTTCCACAAGGAAAGGGGAGCCAGTCCCCTGGCACACATGATCAGTGGCTCCCTGGCAGGTCTGGCATGTGAGGAAGGGCAGACACTCTTCCCAGATGGCGCTTTCCATCCCTTCTCAGGGCCAAAGCAGGAAGTGGTGAGGAGGACGTTGGCAAGAACGTCATGTGGTTGGCACCGAGAATTAGAATAGTTTGAGTTAGAGGATTTATCATTTTCACGTAAGCAGTATCCCGTATATGGAAAAAGAAACCACAGGTTGAGGAAATTAGGACACATAGTCTCACAGAATGTGCCTCAGAAGTAAGGCTAGATGAGAACACCTGAAGTCTGTGAGGAAAAGATCTAAACCTTGGAGAGAGTCTGTGTACACAGGTGGAGTGAGAGGGGAAAAAAGGAACAGAAATTGCCATGCTGACAATGATCATTTCAGCCTCAGGAAATCCTGATGAGACACATGGTTTTCGACACATCAGGAACAACACAATTCTACTCAGTCCCTCTCTTTGAACTCTTGCTTCCGCTAAAAATTAACGAGTGTTCTGATCAAGGGAAAGGCCAGCTTAGTGGGGAAGCTTCTGGTACCAGGGACTATGGGTGTGTCAAGGGAGCCATTAGTATCTCCCTATGTAGACTGAAATGAAAGTAATGACCCTATCTCATAAGACCACTGGGAAAGTTAGTTCAGTTTTGAACAGGTTAAAAAGACATAAAAATGCAAATTTTTCCCCGCGCCTTTATGACAAACGTTGAGATAAACATATTGTCCAGGTAAGACCTGTGGGCAAATACAGCAGCCACTGCTGCCTACGAGAAGTAACTTGCTCCAGATTATACACAGGTATGCACTTCCAGAAGAAGTCCACAAATCAGATACTCCCTTGAATATACCTATTCAAGCTGAGGCAAATATGGAGACTTCTTTGAACTCTTTCACATACCAAGAAACAGCACATGCTGATTTAAATAGTCAAGAAACCCCTAATCTTAAGGGCCCCAGCGTATCATTGTTCCCTGACTGTGAACTCAACCAGACAGCAAGAAAGTAATGTTGAGTGGGGGAGTTGGGGGGAGGGGGGGACAGCCGGAGGTATAAATTCAGTTTTGCAGGGATATAATGTTAGCTTTTAAAAAGTGGACATGTTGGTGCGTGTCCCTTTAAATATCCACACAGACTAGAGAGGAATCTGATTTGTTTACTCCACTGTAAGCAGACCCTGGCATCCTGTCGCCAAAAATACCCTCGCCTCCCCCTCCTGCCTTCCTGGCATTGTCTGCAGGTGGCTTCACCCTCAAAATGAAGTCCTCTGCGCAAGGCTGGGACTGGCTCCCTGTGTTTGGCAGTGACTGTGGCTTGGCCCGCTTTGCACATGCATTTGGGAGATTTCCAAACAGATGCATATGCATCTTCACTTTCTTGGCAGGAGGGCGAGAATTGAAGAATTCTTGCGGGGAATTTATACTGCTCTGAAACCTTAACCCATCGTGGAAGCGACATAAAGGAGCGCCTCTAAAAGACATGACCTTTAGCCTCCTTTTGGACTCTGTTTTTCTTTCTCTTGCTTCTTTGTCCCCTTCCATAAAAGCTTTGGCGACTTTCTTTGTGAATGGGTGATTTTCACTGTCCTGAGCTCTCTAGGGTCTATTTTATTTCCGACAATGATTTCCATTTCATCTGAATCTATTGTCATGGCCAAAGATTGTTTCATTATTCACAAAGTCCCATCAGAAGGGATGAAAAAAAAAAAGTTGCTTGAAAGCCATTTGGGGGCAATTAAAAAAAGGAAAACGGGGGGTAGATAAATCCGACCAACCTATCATTTTATTATCTGGAGCTACATGCTAAGGAGGGCAAAATCAGAAGTCCCAATAATATCTTGGGTGAGCCTGAGATGAATCAGTGGCCTGACTGGTAAATGCCCAACAATAACTCTTATTCCTCTGAGTCATTTAATCCCCAAATGATCAGAGAGAACAAAGGAAGCCCGGCAAATCAGGAAGATTTTATAATCTCATATCTGCCTGTATTTGTCTGGGCTAAATACAGCCAAGAGCGTTTTAATATTCTCCCCAAAGGATACTTTGAAAACTCACCAAACAGGAATTACCCTGTAAAAAGGCAGAAATACAATGCTCTGCAAACAATATTTTCTTAGACTGGGTAAACTGCAAATAAAACAAACAACACAGAGAAAATTAAACACCAGTTGAAAAGAATGAGAAAGTAACCCGGCCTCCTTTATTTGACATTGTGGATGATTTAAGTCATGTTTTGCCCCATCCTTTGATAAATACATGGAGGGAATGAAATGTTATTATGATTATTTTTTTTTTTTATGTCTGCCTAGACGTCCTGGGTCTTGTTTGAAATGTGCTCCGTGGGTTGTGATGTGAGCCCCCTCCCTCCACAATTCCTTCCCATCTTTCCTCCCTCTTACCTGTGTAACCTGATTATACCGACACCGATACCTCCCAGGGCCGCTTCCCACTGCTCGGAGACTGGGAGTACAGTGGCAGGCATTTCTACATCTGCACTGACTCACTGAATCTATTCTTCCGCTCAGTAGGACGCCCTGAAGAAAGGTTCTCAAGCGGGGTCTAACAGGATCTTTATGAGCTGGGAGTTTACTTGCCCCTCTTCAGGGGAATCGCTTTGCTAGGAGATAACAGAGATGCCGAGACCCCGCATCAGCCTCCCTCCCGGCACCCACCACCAGGGATTTCTGATCAGCCAGGACCAGGGAGCACCCCCACTGAGGCCTTGGAAAACAAAGGAAGTTTCTTCAAGCAGCTTATCTGCATTAGCAGCACTTGATTCTAGATAGGCTAGTGCACCAACAATTCCTCCTAGAAGAATAACAGTGGCTGAGGAGAACACACTTCCAACTGGGAAGCAATTAGAGAGCTGTTGAATGGCTGATTGCTTGCGTGTGGTCCTCTTAGTTCCCTGGTGGAGCATGCTTATAGTTCTGCAATTGGATAAAATGGATTGGAATGAGCGCTGTCATATAGAACTGCCAGCTGTTCTACTGTTAATAAAGACACTATTTAGCTATTAATACATCCCATTCTTCCATGTTGTGCCCATTCAAACAAAATATCTTTGTTGGCGGAGGGGGTGTGGCTGCACCTGTTCTCCATTCGGGAATCTGTGGCTGATGGAGGAGGCTGTGGTCCTCTCAGCAGCAACTGTGGTTACCAGGCAGGGTCTGCCTGTGAAAGAAACGGGGCGATCGGACCGTGCGAGGAAAATAAGGAAAAGCAAAGCTCTGGGTTCAACTGAGTGGCCGTTTCCTGCATGGTTTTATGTAACAGATGACCCGGTTTGCCCCAACAAGTTAGAATCCACTTGTAAGCAAACACCACACATGAATCATGATACCCTCCCTTTTGTGAGGGACTTAACTATGTTTTAAATATTCCTAGGCGTGGGGGGCGCCTGGGTGGCTTAGTCGGTTAAGCGTCCGACTTTCGCTTAGGTCATGATCTCGCGGTTCGTGGGTTCGAGCCCCGCGTCGGGCTCTGTGCTGACTGCCAGCTCAGAGCCTGGAGCCTGTTTCAGTCTGTGTCTCCCTCTCTCTCTGACCCTCCCCTGCTCACGCTGTCTCTCTCTCTCCTAGAAATAAATAAAACATTAAGAAAATTTTTTAAAAATAAATAAATAAATAAATATTCCTAGGCGTGAAGCAGGATTCTCAACGGTAACACTGGCAGGTGATAAATGCAGTCTAAGGCAGAGGAACTAACAGGAGACACCACTTCTCAGAGAAGCAAAACAGCAGAGCTCTTTCTCGCCACCAGCAAGCACTACCCCAAGCTGTTAGGAGTGCAGGCTTCAAGGAGTCGACAATGAGAATAGAGAGGAAAGACTTACATACCCAACGAGAAATCAATCACGTGACACAAGTTTCCTTGTTTCCATTTCTATGTGGACTGGCAGGGAACGCAAGACGATGCCAAGTGGGATCTATCCAAAAATTGCAGTCAAGGCCCACGGTAGTCAGTTAACCACTCTCACTCAGCGCATTTCCCTGAGGTTCAGGAAGGCATTGCTCTGGCGCTGATATAACCACGGTACCATGGCCACCATCACCTTAGTCCGTGTAAGCATAGGACAGAAGAGAATGGAGAAGCGGAATTTAAAATAGTCACTATCAATCCGTGGAAATTAGGTGTTCCTAGGTGTATTGGTCTTCTTGGGTCACCATAGCAAAATACCATAGACTGGGTTGCTTCAGCAACACAAATTTGTCTCTCACAGTTCTGGAGGCTGGGAGGTCCACGATTAAGATGCCAACAAAGTTTTCTCATCGTGAGGCCTTTTCTCTTGGCTTATAGGTGGAGGATACAAACCATCTTGTTTGTATCCCCATGGCATTTCTCTGTGTGCAGTGGGTAAGGAGGGAAGGAGAGGGAGAGCTCCCTGGTGTCTCTTCTTTAAAAGGATACTAACTCTATCGTATCAGACCCTGCCCTTAAGATCTCACTTAACCTCACATCACCTGCTTGTAGGTCCTACTGCCAAATCCAGTCACATTAGGGGTTGAGGCCTCAACATAGGAATATGGAGAAGGGGACACAATTCAGTCTATAGCGTTAGGTGATGATTTTCCTTTTGTTCCTCCCAAAGGATGAGAGGTGGAAATGCATTGCTCAATCTTGCAGATATCACGAGGGTGAATTCGGAAAGGGGAGATAGCCTCTGGAAGTCTGTCTCCCTGGCTGGACTTGACCTTTTCGCAGACCTGGATCGCAGAACCCACAAGCTGTCCACTCTCCTCAGGGCTGCTTCCTCAGAGGGGAATGAATGGGAGGGAGTTCAAAAAAGAATCTGATGGTCTTGTGAAGCATACCAAACAAATCTGGACATAGAGACTATGCCCATTCTGGTCTAGAGACTTGGAAGGGCTGGCTGGAAGGGTCTAAAGGGACCACAGGGTGAATGGCTATTAATCATGTTGGGTTTTTTTTTAATTTTCTGTATTTTATAATGTTTCAACTTCTTAAAAATCTTACTGGCCAGGGAAAGCCTGCCCCTCCCAGAGCTCGCCAATTCTTAAAAGAGAGCAAAGGGCTAGGGCTGGGAGCATAGCTTTCCTATGGAAACCCACCAGTTCTAAGCCCCAAGTGCTGAACCACCTCCGTTCTCTAATTCACACACCAAGCCAGTCTATATCCCGCTCTCAGTCAACCCAAGGCCAAATAATCTCCCCTTTTCTCTTCAGGAATTACTGCAAAGGAACAAGGGAGTGTGTGTTTTTACAAATTACTCACCCGCAAGTCCCAAACTACTAAATATACAGAAAAGATGGTAGCCTTTAGAATTTGATAGCATGTCTTTAGAGCAATTCTCTAACATGATAGCACATCAAGTTACAACATTTTGTCCACTCCCAACCTTGCCATCAGCTGCCCTCAGCCTTATGGTGGTTTTCCTGTACAGATTAATTTTGGAGGACTACTGAGCACATGACATCTCCACAGAGGTACTTCCTTTCAGGTTTAACTCAGTTTCCTGCTTCATCAAGCTTCTCGCTGATGACCTCTTTACTGGTATTTGTAGGTCTTGATGGAAAGGATTCACTTTTCTTAAAATTATTCTTAATTTCCAACTCCATTCTCTGGATATTTCTTTCATATCAATTCAAGTAGGCTCTTCACAAGAGTGTGGCATGATTTGTATCTTAGGACATATGTCAGGGACACCTGAGTGACTCAGTCAGCTAGGCGTCCAACTCTTGTTTTTAGCTCAGGTCGTGATCTCACCGTTTGTAAGTCTGAGC
Organism: Proteles cristata cristata; assembly: GCA_017311185.1. NCBI lineage: Eukaryota > Metazoa > Chordata > Mammalia > Carnivora > Hyaenidae > Proteles > Proteles cristata. The sequence continues at coordinate 376,235 of JAESUZ010005644.1, read as the reverse complement.
CCCACATCGGGCTCTGCACTGACAAATAAATAATATAACCTTAAAAATAAATAAATAAATAAATAAATAAATAGACGCATGTTGGACCAGGAAGCCAGTTCTTCCAGGACCATGGACAAGACCACATTTTCAGCCTTCAGTTTATGTATTGCATCCCACATCAAATCTTTCGTGACCCTTGTCTAAAGGGATTGCTTCCCCTTGCTTCTATTTTGTTATCTCTCACTTTGCATTTCCATCTACTTGTTTATGTATCTATTCCCTCTCCTGAGATGTGAGCCTCACACAGTACGGGTCCTATGTAAGGCTGGGTTCCCAAGCTATGCTATGTATTAGGAGTCCAATGAATTTCTTGAAATAATGAACATACAATCAATACAGGATGCAGGGTATTTGATCTAATTCTTACTCTCCTAGCTTCTACTGTCACCGTGACAACACTGTGCTGAGTGGAATAACGTGGACTCGGCTTTCCTGGGTCTACAATCATTATCACCAGTGGATGAACTTGGCCTCTGGCTTTAATGCTTTCACACAGTAAGTTTCATTTTTTATTCCATCTCTCTCCCACTTTCCACAGTGACAGCTTGGCTTCATTGGTTGCAAAGAGACAGTATTAGGAGAAGAAGGATGATCCACACCAAATCTCTCTACTCTGACAAGATAAAATGCTTTTGCTCTCCTAGGGATCAGTGAGTCAGAGGAGGCTTTAAGAGTGGCCTTGGATTTGGTCCTAGACATCTTTTAATCCAAATGATACGTAATTTTTCTCTTCAAATATATGGGGTCTAACACAGAAGGACAGGGTAACCTGATGCCCTCAGCACACACAGCAACAATGGGACCCAGAACAAAATGTCCAGCTTAAAAGAAGTATGGAAGTAGGATAAACAAATGGACTTTGCAGGCCAAAAAATAAAGGTATAGCTTCTTGCAATAAGATATTTTACTTCTTCATATTCTATGATACATACAGAATTTTGAAATATAGTTGGTTTTCAATATATTCTTACTGAAAGGAGGAAAGATATATCATGGAGAATATTTTCCATAACAAGTAACTACCCAAATTAAATTGGACCACAATTAATAAATTAATATATTGGACCACATAAATGAAAAATCCAAAAGGTGAGAACTTCAGAGTGTTTCATCAGTTCTACCTCCATTTCTTTGGGATTCTCTTGGCTCTGGCCTCCTCTATAGTAGCTTATCTTTGGGCCGGCTTTCTCCTTGGTAGTGAAATGATTTCCTCAGTGTCAGAAATTCTATTTTCATAATGTCATCCACTTTCAGGGGATGGGAAAAGGCCACCTAAGCTTAGGGGATTGCCTATTTATGGACTATTGGCTGCAAAAAGGGGGATAAGATTATATTGACTGGCTTAAGCTAATCAAGATACATGTCTGGATCAAGACATGGCATCAACCCCAATGTAACAACCAAATAGGGTAGAATATAGAAGTTGAAAGTAGAGAATGGATACTGATGAGGTGTCCAGACAAGTCTACAAAAGACAGAGAGTAGAGAAGGAAGGAGGGGAGGGAACGAAGGAAGGAAAGAGCAAAGGAAAGACAGAAGGAGAGAAGGAAGGAAAGATAGAAAATAGAAACAAAACTGTTCATACGCCCAGTCTCTAGATTATTCATAGCAGAAAGGATGCAAGTCTATACTGGGAGTAGGGGAGGGAGATGATGGGGATGGAAGGAAAAAAGCATTCATTGAACCACCCTGGGGTAGATTCTGATATTCTGTACAACTGTGCTCTTCTGCTCATTCTAAGTTCCATTAACATAAAACTAGTTTGACATTTCCATAAGCAACCTGGTCGACGATGATCTACCCAGAGACATAAAATACAGATCTCTTCCCCAATCTGGGTCTCTATTCTTATGTCTTGATCATATGCTAACATGACTCCAGCGATATCAAAGTCAAGAGAAGGGGGAAAGGTGCTATTATAATAGAGAATGCATCAAAAAATATTAAAGTGTTTGTTAAAAGATCTAAGTTCATGGGGCACCTGGGTCAATTAAGGGTCTGACTGAGGCTCAGGTCATGATCTCAAGGCTGGTGAGTTTGAGCCCTGCACTGGGCTCTGAGGTGACAGCTCAGAGCCTGGAGCCTGACTCAAGTTTTGTGTCTCCCTCTCTCTCTGACCCTCCCCCATTCATGCTGTGTCTCTCTCTGTCTCTCAAAAATGAATAGATGTTAAAAAAAAATCCAAGTTCAAATCTGGTCTTCCATTTCTTGTGTCAAGCTGATCAGGTTACATAATTTCTCTGAATTTTAACATCTTTATCAATAGAATGGAGATAATATCTTTCTCACAGTGTTATTGTGAGGACTACATGAAGTAATGTAGATATAAAGCAACTACAGTGAGTATTTAATAGCCATCTGATTGTTTCTGTTAGCAATTTCTTCTGAAAACTGATTTTTTAAACCAGTTTTTGGACATTCAGATATAATTAGTTTCAGATATGTCTTTACTCGATCAGTTCTTTAAGGCTCTTGACCTTAAGATCTTTAACAATGGCAGAAGAATGTCTATTAATTCTGACAAACTGCTGTGTAATGTACTGTTCTTCTCCAAAGCTTGGCTTCCTGCAACAAATATTTATTCGATATTTCTAAACAGCAATTGCCTGGCATGAACTAGATAGAAGAGAGAGGGGAAGAGGAGAAACAGAAGAAAGGAGAGAGAGAGTGTGTGTGTTAGTTGAATTATTTACAGTTCATCAGATTCATCACCATCGTTATAGGTGAAGATCATTTTATCCTTGTTGATACATCTCTCGATAAAATATACAAAAAATAGTCCTGCCCTTGCTTTTTTCTCTCTATTCCCAAACTTCAGATGTTCCACTGTTTAAACCCCAACAAAATGCACCAACCTGAATGAACAGTAAGTATTCAATGGAACAGTAAGTATTCAATGGTGGCTCAATTGGTTAAGCATCTGACTTCAGCTCAGGTCATAATCTCATAGTTTATGGGTTCAAGCCCCAAGTTGGGTTCTGTGCTGACAGCATAGAGCCTAGATCATGCTTCCCTCTCTCTAGATTCTGTTCCCCTCTTTCTCTCTACCCCTGTTCTACTTGTGCATTCTCTCTCTCTCTCTCTCTCTCTCTCCCCCTCTTCCTCTCCCTCCCTTTCTTAAAAATAAATAGAGAAATATTTTTAAAAAAAAAAACATTTCAGGCACACAAGTCATTGTGCTTCCAGAATATTCTAGAGTCACTTTTAGAAACAGTAACAGTTCTCAATTTGAAATTCATTCAATTTTCCCAATACAGACTTCATTTTATTGATTGGTAAGGTAAATATAAGTAATCTTACCATTCACCTAATACTTAGGTTTTTAGCATCTTTTCACCTGCCTCAATGAGCATGCAGCTATTAATTTTCACTATTTACTCCTCAACTCTTCAGTTTTGGTGATTTCACTTAGTAAGGCTGAATTCAGTTACTTTGTACTAATACATTAGTAATATGCAGAAAGTTACACAAAGGCTTTCCTAAATTTCCAAGATACAATAAGTATGCTATTTGCTTAGTTCACTTACTCATTAATTCATTTTGAAAGATATGATGGATAAATATGCTTCCTGATCTAAATTCAAGAAGAAAATGCAGTAGCAGACAAAAAGTTCAGTGCTCAGTTGTAATTTTCTCACTGAGGAAAAGATACACTGGAACATGTCTGTCTGTTCCAGGATTTATGAGTAAGAGGGTATAGTATATAAGCCTTAAATTACTGATAAACTTGGTAACTCAATGAAGGTTATTACAAGACAAATATTACTCAAAACATACACTAATTTTAAAAGAATGACAAAAAATACAAAGCTTCCTTCTAATCTCTAGCAAATGAATAATAAACCAAAATTTGGTAAATGTTTTTCTTGGATTGCCTCATTGAGAAGGTAAAGGAAAAAAATAAATATGCAAAATGCTTCAATTTCTTATTCTGTGGATTTAAAGCAACTACTAACAGATAGATCATTTGTAAATATCTTCTTCCATTCTGCAGATTGTCTTTTAGTTTTGTTGATTGTTTCTTCCATTGTAAAGAAGATTTTTATCTTGATGAAGTCGCAATCATTCATTTTTGCTTTTGTTTCCTGTGCCTCCAGAGATGTGTCTAGTAAGAAGTTGCTCTGGTGGAGGTCAAAGAGGTTCCTGCCTGTGTTCCCCTTGAGGATTTTGACGATTTCCTGTCTCACATTTCAGTCTTTCATCCATTTTGAATTTATTTTTGTGTATGGTGTAAGAAAGTGGTCCAGCTTCATTCTTCTGCATGTTATTGTCCAGTTGAAGTGACTGTTTTTTTTCCATTGGATATTCTTTCCTGCTTTGTCAAAGATGAGTTGATCATATAGTTGCAGGTCCATTTCTGGGTGTCCTATTCTGTTCTTTTGATCTATGTGTCTGTTTTTATGCCAGTACCATACTGTCTTGATGACTATAGCTTTGTAATATACCTTGAAGTCCAGAATTGTGATGCCTCCAGCTTTGCTTTGCTTTTTCAAGATTGCTTTGGCTATGTGGGGTCTTTTGTGCTTCCATACACATTTTAGGATTCTTTGTTTTAGTTCTGTGAAAAATGCTGGTGGTATTTTGATAAGGATTGCATTAAATGTGTAGATTAATTGGGGGAGTATAGACATTTTAACAATATGTGTTTTTCCAATCCACGGGCATGGGATGTTTATCCAATTACTTGTGTCATCTTCAATTTCTTTCATAAGAGTTCTATAGTTTTCAATGTACAGATCTTTTACCTCTTTGGTTACATTTGTTTCTAGGTATCTTATGGTTTTTGGTGCAGTTGTAAATGCGATTGATTTCATGATTTCTTTTTCTGGTGTTTCATTATTGGTGTACAGCAACAAACTGCTGTATGTTGGCTCTGTATCCTGCAACTGTACTCAATTTGTGTATCATTTCTTGAAATTTTTTGGTGGAGTCTTTTGGGTTTTCTACATAGAGTATCATGTCATCTACAAATAGTGAATGTTTGACTTCTTCCTTGCCAATTTGTATGCCTTGTATTTTTTTGTATTGTCTGATTGCTGAGGCTAAGACTTCCAATACTTTGTTAAATACTTTGTTAAAGTAGTAAGAGTGGACATCCCTGTCATGTTTCTGACCATAGAAGGAAAGCTATCGGTCATTCCCCATTGAGGATAATGTTAGCTGTGGGTCTTTCATATATGGCCTTTATGGTATTGAGGTATGTTCTATCTATTCCTACTTTATTTTATCAAGAGTGGATGCTGTACTTTGCCAAATGCTTCTTCTGCACCTATTGAGAGAATCATATGGCTCTTATCCTTTCCTTTATTAATGTAACGTATCACAATGAATGATTTGTGGCTAGTGAACCACCCTTCCAGCCCAGAAATAAGTTCCACTCCATCATGGTGAATAATTCTTTTAATATATTACTGGATTTGATTGGCTAGTATCCTGTTGAGAATTTTGCATCCATATTCATAAGGAATATTGGCCTGTAATTCTCCTTTGTTGTGGGGTCTTTGTCCAGTTTTAGAATTAAGATAATGCTGACATTGTGGAATAAGTTTGGAAGTTTTCCTTTCATTCCTATTTTTTGGAATAGTTTGAGAAATATAGGCATTAACTTTTTATTGAATGTTTGGTAGCATTCCTCTGGGAAGCCATCTGACCCTGGAGTTTTGTTTATTGGGAGATATTTTAATAAATGGGTGGTAGGTATTAAGGAGGACACTTATTGTGATGAGCACTGAGTACTGTGTGTAAATGATAGAAGTTAAATAGAAACATTAGAAATAAATTACTACTATGGAGCACCTTGGTGGCTCAGTAGGGTAAGTGTCCAACTTCAACTCAAGTCATGATCTCACAGTTCATGAGTTTGACCCCAGCACTGGTCTCTCTGCAGTCAGCACAGAGCCTATTTCAGATCTTCTGTCCCAACCTCCCCACCCCTGGCAAAAATAAACATTAAAAAAATAAAATAAAATAAACATTTAAAAAACTGACTACTAACAAATATAGCCTCTGAGAAATCCTGCAGCACAAATAAAAGTGGCTGACCTTGTTTCCTATATTGAATAATTTTTTCTGGTATTACTTATTAACATTCAACTCTGCGGAAATACTTCATTGAGACCATCCTTCTTTTCCATGGGATATCCAGGAACTTTAGCAACAAAAATGATATGTCTTGTGAGGACCTAAGAAAAAATGAGCATCCTTACTATCTCAACTAGATCCAAATAAATATTTATAAATCTTATCCCTTTATACAAAGGTGATATAATCTTCCTTGTGGTATTTGTTTATTACATTAACTATATTCTTTTTTTGTTTAAGAGAGAGAGAGAGCATAAGTGGGAGAGGGCCATAGAGAGAGCGAGAGAGAGACAGCAGACTCCAGGCTCTGAGCTGTCAGCACAGAGTCCAACGTGGGGTTTGAACTAACGAACCATGACATCATGAACCGAGCCGAAGTTGGACACTTAACTGACTGAGCCATCCAGGTGCCCCTACATCAACCATATTCTTAACTGCTACTTCTAGAAAACTACCTGGCACCTGATGAACTTTCAATAAAAAGTTAGGTAGTGGGAAATACTTCTGAAAGTCTATGGAGATTCCATTTTTATATCTCATACAAATACAAATTTTTCCATGTTTATCCCAGTTCAGGTCAGTGGAGATATTGGAAAAGTTATGTGGAATGAAGAAAGAATCAAGGAAAAGTTAGGGGAAAGTATGGCAAATGTTGAAGAGATACAGTGTGTTGGTGACATTTCAATAGTGTCCTTCAAAACATAAAGAATGATGACACAATAAATATGGCAATGACATAATAACTAAAACCTTTGCCAATTCTCTAGTAAATACACTCTCTCCTCTGCAGTTCGTACTATCCTTTTCACATAAGATACACTACCTATATCATAATTATTGCAACTGAATGCAATGGAATACCCTGAAGTTTCACAAACACTGTGCTGAGTGCTGCTGTAGGTGGGACTCTAAGGGTAAGAAGTAGAAAGCACAGCAATCAATCACTGAAAAGGGAAAGACACATATAGGGAAGACTATGTGGCAGAGTGGTTGACAGTGGCCTGAGCTTGAATTCTGGCTTTGTTATAGATACATGATCTTGCACAGTTTACTGAACTCTTTAACATTACAGCTCCCCATCTGTAAACAGTACTACTAATAAAACCTGCTTTGCACAGAGTTTATGGGAAAGTTAAATGGCAGTGTACAAATACCTGCACTGTGTTAAGTGCTTTGCATGGCCAACAAATATTTGCAATGTTCATTAGGTGTTAAACAACTGGAAACAATAGCATATAATAGCACGAGAGTAGAGGTGTGAACAAATTTCTATGTGAGTGCAGCTGAGAGGCCAATTTATTCTGCCTGGAGGGTACACACTCAGGGAAGGTGTCCCACAGTCTCTGCTAGGCCATGAAGTTGACAGGGAGAGGTAGGGGGTAAGACATTGCAGATCAAGGTAACGGCATGAACAAAATCAGAGGACATGAGGTGGCATGACACATTCAAGAAAAACACAAGTCAGGTGGTGAATTAATTTCCTAAGGCAGCTGGAATAAAGTACCACGAACTGGTGACTTAACACAACTGAAATTTATCACCATACAACACAGGAGGCTGCAAGCCCAAAACCAAGATATCAGCAAGGAGGATCATGATCCCTCTGAGACCTGTAGGGGAACCATTCCTCACCTCTTCCCATCTGCTGGTGGTTTGTGGTAAGCTTTTCCATTTCTTCACTTTTATTCTTTTAATTTTTATTTATTTTTTAAAGAGAAAGTATTTGTGAGTAGGGGAAATGTAGAGAGAGGGGAAAAGAGGGAGAAGGAAGGAGAGAGAGAGGGAGAGAAGGAGAGAAGGTGAGAGGGAGAAAGAGAGAGAGATTCTTAAGCAGACTCCACACTTACTGTGGAGCCCAACACAGGGCTCGATCCCATGGTCCTGGGATCATGACCTAAGCCAAAATCAGGAGTTGAACACTCAACCAACTGAGCCACCCAGGAACCTCTACAATTCCTTCACTTTTAGATGATTCATTGCAGGGACCATGGGGTACCTGGGAAGAAAGGTATCATGTGTAGATATGACACTGGTCAGTATGCCAAGGGCATTTATACTCATGTGGGGTCCATCTTGGAGTGGAATTCATGGCTGAAAGAGCAGAGAGCATGTGCAAGAGAGATTTGGGCAACAAACCAGAAAAGACCAAGCACCATTGTGCATTCTTCCATTTTCTCTAGAGAGAGGTCCTTGAGGGCAGAGCCCACATGTTACTCATGTTGAACCCTTTTACAACATCTAAACCATGCCTTGTGTTTTCATAGGCTGGTGTTGCCATAGACTGTGGGGTTTAGATGACAGAAATGTATATTCTCATTATTCTCATAGTTCTGGAAGCTAGGGGTCCAAGATCTGGGTGCCAGCATGACTAGTTTCTATCCTGTAGGGCTCTTCTCTCTGCTTACAGGTGGCCACCATCTTGTGTGGTCATGTGACCTTTCTTTTGTGGTGCCGGGAGCAAGGAAGGGAGGGAGGCAGTGAGAGAGAACATGTGCACAAGCTCTCTGGTCTCTCTTTTTACAAGGATATTAATCCCATAGTGGGGTCTCATTCTCATGATTTCTCCTACCCCTCATCATCTCTCAAAAGCTCCATGTCCAAATACCATCACACTGGGTATGAGGGCTTTACTATACAAATTGGGGAGGGGGTGTTACACAAACATTAAATTCATAACACCATGTACATAACACTTTGTAGGGGATTCAAAAAAATTAACAAGATGAAAGAATGCCCTGTGGCATTGGGATTTAGTTTGCCATATTAAGTACAGGGCACTCCATTAAACTTGAATTTCAAATAAAAAATAAATTTTAGCATAACAATGTCTAATAGCTAAAAAGTCATTTGTTATTTATATAAAATTCAAGTTTAACTGGGGATACAATATTTTTATTTGCTAAATCTGGCAACCCATAGGTATATATATATTATGTATATATTTTTAAAGGCATATTTCCTAATGCAACAAGACTTCTATACATTTGAGACATGCAACGTTTGGAACACATTTATACTAAAAAACATTCACTGTTTACATGAAATTCAAATGTAACTAGCCCTGTATTTTTATTTACTAAATCTGACAACCCTCATTGGGATGATATGCTGATCAGTGGGGTTGGAAGTAATACAAAATAATAAAGAAAAATTCCAAAGGACATAAGAGAAAGGAAGGAAGGAAGGAAGGAAAGAAGGAAGGAAGGAAGGAAGGAAGGAAAGAAGGAAGGAAAGAAAAGAGTTTACTTTCATATGCCAATAAAAGCTACAGGCTGTCTACTCATGTCTCTGCCGGTACAAATGGTATCTTGCCCTATTCCCACAGTATCTATAAAAGCATTTGATAAATATCATCAAATAAACATTTACTTTTAAAGGACTCAGAATTAATGAGACGTTCCAACCGATATGAAGAGAATCACATCTCTACTCAACTCAAACTTCCCAGGTTCTAGGAGACTCTAGACCTGCAATCGACATTTGATCCAAAGGGCCTGGACATTTGGGAACAAACACTGAAACACAGAAATCTTGAATGAATCTCAGCCAGATCTGGTAGCCCACCCAGTCGGCTCTCTGGAGCACACACCTTGGGTAAGGCCATATGCTCCACGTGCTCTTGGCACACGCAATTTGCTGCAGATGACACAGTCAGCCTTTGACTCTCTAGCTCTTCACAGAACCCACACAGGAAACTCCTTATGGGAAATGCCACCAAGAGATTCCTGCCTTTGGAGCCCACCAGAGCTCTGCCGGGGGTCTGCAATTTCTTTCTCTACTTTCTCCAGGCTGATTCTTCTTCTCTATGAGCGCTGCAACATTTTCATTTGACACATTTGCTACTTACTCTTAAGCCTCTGAGATCCCCAGTCAGGTCCTAATCCTAGAGCTTAATGCATTTGATGCAGTGTTTATTTTGGACAAGATTTGAGATTTGAGTTGAAACCTCAAAAAAGCCAACAGAAACCTTTCCTTGCCCATTATTTACTTAAAATGATCCTGATCTGCATTGAGATTTCATACATTAAGATAAGTATGGATGAGGCTTTTAGGACTTAGCTCTTAAAGCATTCAGGCCCAGGAAAGTCTCATAGGTGACCTGGATTTCTCATCTACCTACTCCCATACCTACAAACACAGGATGGTAAGGAAGTTCTCAGAGTAACAGTGCCCACTGCATCATTTGGTTTCTGGAATGCTAAGTTTTCTCCTTTCTCCCTCTAGGCTAGTATTTTTAAGTGCTGCACTTTTTAAATACCTACCACATAGTAGATTTCTAGTTTTTGTGTCCTTTCTGGTAAGTGGTCCCAGATGGGACGTATATTCAGCTTCCAAGGAAATGTAACCTGAGTTTCAAATGAGTTTCAAAATGGGGAGTCCCCAAGAAAGGGTTGACAAGGCTTCTCATTCTACATTTCCCATAAATTCTAGGACTTATTTTCTGAGTATAATGATATGCCCCTAATATGGGATCACTGCCCAGTGAAGGTGATGCACTGTATTCAAAGAGGACAGCCCGGTGGTCAATACAGTCATAGCATGAACACAACATTGGTACACTCTCTAACTCTACTCAGAGTAGAGTCTTCAAAGCAGATTTGTGAAAATATACATATAATTTCCCTAATGGATGGGGGGAAAAAGGTAACAGACTAAATCACTATGGGAATAATAATGGATTGCCTTCCCTGAGTTGGGATCTTTCTCACTGGGCTATTTCTCTAAATAGAAATCTTCAGGAGGGCCCTCTTTAAAACCAGAATAATACATGCAATGACCTTTTGAGTGCTTCTCCCAGGATACTATGAAACTTTTCTATTCTTAAATTCAACTCCTTCAAACTTGCTCCTTATCACTGAGATTTATTTTTAATCTCATCAGACCAGAATCACCTCTGTTGGTAAATTATTCATGTAAGGTAAAAGCTTTTCAACAGCTTTGACAAGACAAGTTCTTAAGCAAAGTCATTAAGATAAGAAACCTCAGCAGGGTTGGACAGTTCCTCAGATTAGATGCAAAGCCTCTCTGTGTGAGCCAGTTTTTCTCCTCTCTTTCTCTCCCTTTCTACCTCACTTTTTTTTTTTTTTTTTTTTTTTTTTGGTATCTTTAACTAAATGTCATGCAGTGTAACAGATCACCACTTCACCACAAGTGATGTAGCATTCTGGCTTTGTGCAAAACCACTTCACATGTAGTATTATGAAACAATGAACTTGGAAATGTAGCCTGAAAAAATTCAAAGTTCAGAGAGGGACTTAGAGACAGTGACTATTAAAGAGAACCTCTTTCTGGATACTCGGGTGACAGCAGTAATGGAAGGGTTAAGACCGGGTGCAGTATGTGTGTTTGCCCAAGATGAACACATGAGTGACATTCTCTAAAAGCACATATGTGCTTATTTAGACAATGTTTCATGGCTGCAGAGTTTTCATGCTAACAAAAGACATATGTTCAAACTTCAGTTTACCAGTTGATGACCTTGAAACCCACTGTTGGCGTGAACACAGAAGCATCAACAGTTTATCACTTGGGGCTTTTAGGCAATGGAGTTTAAGGGGCAACCTGAATTGGGATGCAAGTGTACCAGCCAAATTATGATATTATTCAGCAATCAGAACACAAAAGGGATCCAAAAGCTTCAAAGTTTCCGCCCAGCTGTTTACAGCTACTTCTCCGTATATAATTAATTAATTCAACTCCTTACATAATTAGAGGCAATTTGCATTAAACCTGGTGTTAATGATTCAACAATGCTGACTGTACAACTTTGCCATCTCAATTTTGTTTATTAAACTGGAGAAGCAATCCAGATTGGGGAAAAGGCCTGTTTGTTCGTGACGCATCCATTATATTGTTACAGTCTCTTGAGTAGTCTAACGCATCAAAAACTGTCTTCGTTCCCTTATGGGGGAAAGGAAAAAAAAGACTCAGGGTATGGAAAGCTAAGGGAGTTTTTCCTGGATGACACAGGTCTCTGATTTCAGTAGGATCCCCTTCTGAGGTGATCTTGTGCTGAGGACAAATGCTATAGGCCCAGGTAGTGGGCAAAACACCACCCACAAAATGAGGCAAAGGACCAACCGAGGCAAAGAGCCAGGGTACTCTTCAATGGACCATTAAATGTTCTTCTGGTGATTTCGTATTGCCATAGGCCTTGTCCAGAGGAGAGGAGGCATTATAGCACTTGAAAGATGACATAACTATTATTTTTCCTTTCTGACATTTTCCACCTGGGAAGCATTTTAAATGGGTTTTTTTTTGTAATGTTTATGTATATTTGAGAGAGAGACAGAGAGAGAGATAGATTGCGAGTGGAGAAAGGGCAGAGAGCGAGGGAGACACAGAATCTGAAGCAGGTTCCAGGCTCTGAGCTAACAGCACAGAGCCTGATGCGGGGCTTGAACCCACAAATTGCAAGATTGTGACCCGAGCTGAAGTCAGACATTCAACCAACTGAGCTGCCCAGTGGCCCCTAAATGCTCTTTATCCAAAGGTCACAAAAAGTCAGTCCACAAGATAAACATTACCTCAGATATATTTTGTTGAGCTCATAAAACTATTTTTTAGTACGTACTGATAATTTTACATTTTTTAATGTTGATTTATTTATTTTGAGATACATAGAGAGTGAGCAGGGGAGAGGCACAGAGAGAGAGGGAGGGTTTTGCCAGCCCAGAGACCTAAGTGGAGATCAAAGTCACAAACCTTTGAGATCATGATCTGAGCTTAAATCAGGAGCCAGGTGCTTAATCAACTGAGCACTCCAAATGCCCCTAATTGTAAATTTTAAAAATGATGACATCCCAGATATAAACATCTATGTCTGACTCCCTTTGTTTTTTTTGTTGTTGTTGTTGTTTTTTAAATTTTTTAAAAACATTTTTATTTATTTCTAGGAGAGACAGCATGAGCAGGGGAGGGTCAGAGAGAGAGGGAGTCACAGACTGAAACAAGCTCCAGGCTCTGAGCTGGCAGTCAGCACAGAGCCCGACGGGGGCTCGAACCCACGAACCGCAAGATCATGATCTAAGCGAAAGTCGGACGCTTAACCGACTAAGCCACCCAGGCACCCCTGTCTGACTCCCTTTGAATATCTGGAAGTAGGAGTAACATTTGCAGCGAAGTTTTTATATCCCGTTTAGATTCAGTACATCACTTTACTGAAGTTTCAATCCAGCCTGCAAGCTGGTTTTTTTTTTCCTCTGCTTGAGCCCACACCACTAATTTCTCAGAGAGCTCCAAGGTTTAGAGAAGGTGACTTGTTCAAAAATCAAGAGGCAATACCAGACCCACGTCTGGGACTTGGTTGTTTCCATCGTACCTCTGCACCTGTTCTTTTTCATCATGATTGTACCTACCTGATTATGATTCCAGGATATTGACTGTGATGGTACATTGTAATTGCAACAGCTCTAACTATGAAATACACCTTTTGCAACGCACGAATTCAAAGAGTTATACTAAGATATAAAATGTAGTATAGAAATAAGCCTCAGAACTGGTGACACTTATCAACTGGTGATTTTAGGATTTTCACAATATTTTTAAGCAACACAGTATGCTGATTAAAGCCATATTTGGGGCCAAGATAGGTAGGGAAATGTAGCCAATGAATTATGATACCATTTAGTAAGTAAGACTCAGAAGAAAACCAAGAACTTCAGTCTTGTACCCAGCAGTTCAGAGCTTTCTCCCTCTATATAAATGTGCTCATTAGAATTTGAAAGATGTGGAAACTAGTTTTGGGTTTGAATCCAGTTTGCCTTTGGCATGTAGGATAGATCATGTCTCTGTCACACTTTGGGACTGGTTCCTGAGAACATGAGGTACTGGCCCAGAAGATGGTGAGAAATCTATGATTCTTTGATCATTGAACCTGATTTAATTTTTTTAAGACTACTATAGTTGTTAGCTGTAGGTCACCATTTTAAGAGACTTTAAAAATTTTTTAAAACATTTATTCATTTTGAGAGAGAGAGTATGAGTCGGAGAGGGGCAGAGTAAAAGGGAGACACAAAATCCGAAGCAGGCTCCAGGCTCTGAGCCGTCAGCACATAGCCTGAAGCAGGGCTTGAACCCATGAGTGGTGAAATCATAACCTAAGCCGAAGTTGAATGCTCAACCGACTGAGCCACCCAGGTGCCCCTATAATGGACTTCTAAAGAGATCTTTTGCAAAGCTGTGAATCCCCGGTTAAAATATCCCCACTGCACCTGCACACCTCAATACTGTCGCAGCCAGAGGTAACCATAGACGGAATCTAAGCATGCTGCTAGGTCTCAGCAGCCCAAGCCAATCAAATAGATCAGGTACATTAGGTGGCATGGCCATAGACAAAACCAATCAATAATTACTGAATCCTTTCAACTTTGAGAAGCCCCATTCTGCCTTTATTCTTGTACAATGAATCACCATTGTGGGTCACCATGAGCAGTGAATGACCAACAGTATCAAGGCTCTGAGGTTCTTATATTCAAAATCAACAACCCACATTATAGAAGTGTCTCCTGTTCTCTTCTGTGACATAGTCCCAAACCATAAGGGATGTAGTAAGGGCACTAAAATGTTGCCATAAAGTTCATGTTTTACCACCTGCTTCCTCTTGCCAACTTTTGGGGTCATGCCCCTTCTCTCTGTGTTGTCAATAGGGAATAATGGAATGCAGGGGGAATGGAAGGCATACAGGGACAGAGATTCAGAACGAACCAGGAGGTTAGCACATAGGCACAGATTTCTGCTTCCCAGGTCCAACCATCACAACCACATTGACACAACCACATCTTTGTGTTAAGTCAGAATCTACACTCTTACTTTGAAAATCATGAAGGTGCTACAGCCCATAATTCTGTAACTGCAAATCACAGTTTTCTCATTTATTTTAATTTTAAAACATTTTTTGATGTTTATTTTTGAGAGAGAGAGAGAGAGAAAGCACATGAGGGGGAGGGGCAGAGAGAAAGGGGGACAGAGATTCCAAACTGGGTTCTGTGCTGACAGCAGAGAGCCTGATGTTGGGCTCAAACTCATGAACTGCAAGATCATGACCTGAGCCAAGATCAGAAGCTTAATCGACTGAGCCACCCAGTTGTCCCAGTTTTCTCATTTATAATATGAGGAGCTTGGACTAATCTCTAAGATCAAAAGAAAAAAGTTCTAATGTCTTTTATTAGTTCTAAAGATTATTACTCATTCCTTAGTGAAATCCTACTAATTCAGAAATACAACGCCTTGACATTGCAGAGAAGATACCACTGTGTGGCTGATACTCACCTGAAGAAAGCCTATCATTTCTTGTTTTGGCAGTGGGTTTCAGCTATCATAGTGCCTTTTCAAATTAGCTCAACAAATATTTCTTTAGCTCTGTTAGGCATTGTGTCACAGATAGGCAATTGACCATTCCACAAATATTTGAGGAGTTAACACTGAACTGATACACAAATATTGTGTCTAGGCAGAGAAAATAGCAAATGTAAGGACCCTAAGACTTAAGTTTGGCATGGTAGAAGAATGTGAAGAACATAAAGAAAGCCAGTATTTGTAGGAAAACATGGTGGAGGATGAGGCTCTCAGGAGGCCAGGGTCACAGCATATAGTCCAAGGAAAGACCAGATTTCATTCTGACCACAACTTAGATTTTATTCTCTGTGCTGCTGGGAAGCTAAGAAGAGTAGCATCTAACTCACCAAGATCGGTGGTGTGAAGTAACCCAAAGGTCCTCCAAAGCGTATGGCTAAACTGAGTCTTAAACTTTGGATTAACAAGTTGGGGCAGGAGAAAGGAGAGTAGGGAAATACAAAGGAGAAGAGAAACAGGAAAGAGAGAGAAGGCATTTGAGGTGGAAGAAACAGCATGAATAAAGACATGTGATTTTCATGGTGTTCTGGGGAAGCCATTAGGGGGTGAGGGTTACCAGAGGCTAAAACAGGAGAGAGGACAGGTAGTAACCGAGCCTGAGGAAATGCACAAGTGCCAGAAATGGTGCTATTTCAATCATGACTACCCAGATCTATAAGACACATGTGCATTATGGACACTATGATTCTGTATTTTATTAAACTACGCTTGTGGCCAAGAGCTTACAATCTTATGCAACTTGCTTTTCCTCTCAGCATCTAGATATCCAATAAATACCTGTGGCTTGAGGACCATTAAGTAAACCTCACTGACAGTTTCCACTCATTGCTGCCAAATGGATCACCAGGGTTTTCACCAAGTCAGGTAGATGAAGGAAACTTGCATGCACTGATAATTGCTGCTTAGAATTCACAGTGAAACCATGTTCTAAGGGGCCCATCACCTCCCTTATTTCTGGCCTATGAAATTAACAAGGCATCCAATTTGTTACGATGACTTGTCTTGCTTGAGCGATGCTTTATTGCCTCACCTGAAGTGTGAAGTCCTTCCTTAGGGAGGCAGATTTCAGAGGAAATAATAATGGACATCTAAGAGCTTTATAGTTTTCAAAATGCTTTTATATATATAATGTTTTACCCTCATCGCAGCTCTTAGAGTTAGGCAAGATAGATATTAGGATTTTTACTTAACTTTTATGAAAAGTAAGGTCCAGAGAGGTCACACAGCTAACAGACTGAAGCCAGGGTTAGAAGCGAGGTCTTTGGCGCACTCATATTTATCACCGGGTGCTTTCCATCAACTGACAAATGCATCACAATTTTGTTATTTAGGTAGAAAAGGGGCAAGGAGTCTGCTGTACACTCATCTTCTGTGTAAAAGATCTATCTCTGTTCCTTTATTCCTTCTCTGAATAAATATTAATCCAAGGCCTATTAAGTACTACTAGTCACCAGGCATATGACAAAACCAAAACTCCCTGACCCCATGCGTTTCCATTCCAGCGAGAGAAGGACAATCATCAAGTAAATTACACAGAATGTCAGATAATGACAAGTGTCAGGGAGACTAATAAAGCAGGGAACAGAGATGGAAAGGGTAGGCTGAGAGGGGGTAGAGCTTAATAGAAGGGTCAGGAAGGGCATTGCTTAGACAGTAGCATTTGAGCAAAGGTCTGAGGAAGGTAACGCAGGGAGCCAAGTGGAGATCTGGGGGAGGAGATTCCAGGCAGGAAAAAAAGCAATTGCCAAACCCTGATGTGGTAGAATGCCTGGCTTAGAGGAGAATCACAAGGGGTTCCATAAGGCTGGGGCAGTGGGGAGGAAGGCCACGTGGAGATGCAGGGAGAGTCAGTGATGTGTATGCTGTGGCTGAGGAAACGGAGATTTGGAGAACGCTTCCATCATCCATCTTACCTTTAATTTTTGAATTATTTTTTTAAGTTTATTGATTTATTTTGAGAGAGAGAAAGAAGCAGGGAGGAGCAGAAAGAGAGGGAGAGAGAGAGAATCCCAAGCCGGCTCCACATTGTCAGCACAGAGCCCGACACAGGCCTCGAACTCAAGAACCATGAGACCGTGAGCAGAAACCAAGAGTCAGACACTTAACTAACTCAGCCACCCAGTCACCTCCATCTGTCTTATTTTTTCAAAGATGCTTCTTCTCTTTTTTTTAATGTTTATTTTGTTTCTGAGAGACAGAGAGACAGAGCATGGCCAGGAAAGGGAAGAGAGAGAAGGAGACATAGAATTGGAAGCAGCTCCAGGCTCTGTGCTGTCAGCACAGACCCCAATGCGGGGCTCAAATTCACAAACCACGAGATCATGACCCGAGCCAAAGTCAGCTGCTTACTGACTGAGCCACCCAGCCACCCCTCAAAGGATTATTCCAACTCCTATGGAATAAAAAAAATAATTATATGGAGAAGGTGGTAATGACAGACATAGCAAGGCTCACATAGAGATGGTCATAATACCCCAGGCAAGAGATGACATCAGTTGACTCCAGGGTGGTAGAATGGAGGGGAGAGGGGCTTGGGTCGAAAAAAGATTTTGATAGTGGGGCCACAAGGACTTGTCAAAGGATTAAATGTAGCCTGTGAGAGATGAGTCGCTCCTGTACGCCAGGAACTTGGTCATACAATGATCCATGTCTGTGGTCAGACATGGTTCCTGCCTTGTTGAGTAGCAAGTGGCCATACTAATCAGAATGGCCTCCTCAGTTTCAGTGTTCACTGCTGACCACATTCTTACTCATCACCCATCATGCCAGGTCTGAGTTCAACTATTTTCATTGGGTCTCAGTTTCATCATAGTGGGTTGATAACTACGGTACATTTTAGCTTCCTCACTCTAAGAGTGGTGCATCAGAAAAAGAGGAGAGGGGTCTAGTTTTCATTTTCTTCTATGAGAAGGGACTGCATTTTTTAGGAAGACTGGATCTCTCCCCCCATTGGAAATATCAGGACCAGGGATGTGAGCAAGGCCCCCCTACATCTGTGCCCACCCCCTCACAGCATGCAATTGCCAACACGTGTCACAGACTCTGACCTACAGTCAAAAACCTACTAAAGCACTCCCTCCAACATCCAGAAAACTGAGATCCAAGAGTCTTCGACCTTGAGGGAACCCTCTGCCTGCTTCTTTCCGATGCCGAGGAGAGCAGTGAAGCAGGACGCTGGCTCTGCTGCTCTCCAAACGAGGCAGAGAGAGTCGCATGTAGGGCCCAACCCTGAATTCAACCTCTCTGGTGTCAGCGTGATCCTTCCAAGCTGGTGAAAGGCCTTGTTTAATTCTCTAAATCTCAATATTTACCAGTGCCCCTGCTTTACCCCTGGGTCCCCAGTGGAGAAAGCTATACAGACTTTGGCTGACACACAGTACACTCTAACCGCTCATTCCCTCTGGTCACGGCAGCTGTCCAATTGGGGAAACAGGAAGAGAACAACGGCCCAGGTGGAGTTCAAGGAAGACAGTGACTTGGTGACTCCCTCTCACAGACTCTGCCCAAGGACATGGCGGGGAACAGAATGGCTTTCTGCACCTCCTGCTTTCCTCCCCCCACCCCCATTCAGGTCTCTCACTGCCTTACTTAGTAAACCTGTGACCTATCACTCTGGCCCCTACCTTCTTTCTCCAGGGTCATGGTTGATTTCCCTTCTCTAAGATTGGAGCTAACCTTCAGCTAACCTTCTCAGCAAATGGAGCCTTTCCCTGTGCATCCTCTCTCCAACTTGTCCTGAGACACAGGACCTAGAAAAGAGTCAGAGCTTTAAAAATAGGGGGAGGAGGGGCACCTGGGTGGCTCAGTTGGTTAAATGTGTGACTTCGCTTAAGTCATGATCTCGGAGTTTGTGAGTTCGAGCCCCGCGTCAGGCTCTGTGCTGACAGCTCAGAGCCTGGAGCCTGTTTCAGATTCTGTGTCTCCCTCTCTCTCTGTCCCTCTCCTGCTCATGCTCTATCTCTCCCGTCTCTCAAAAATAAATAAATGTTGAAGGGAGGCAAGATGGCAGAGAAGTAAGGAGCTCCGTACTTGCACTCGCGCCCATACATCACACAGAAAAGATCTGAAGCCATTGGAAACCATACAAAACCTGAGAGACTCGGAGAAAAAGGACGCAGAATCCACTGAGAAAGCCTTCTAACCGGCGGCGCGCCTGCCGCCATTGTAGCTCCAGCGCGGCTGGGACCCCTGAAGGAGACGCGCAGACACCGGGCGTCCGCGCTCCTGGCTGGCTGGAACTCGAGAGGGAAGGCAAAGAGCTAAAAACTGGGAAATTTGCCTGTGAGTTCGTGTTTCGGGTGATGAGCCATAGAGAGACCCGGTTTTCCTCACTCCAGCGGGCTCAGGCTACACGGACCCGGCAGGCAAGCCCCCGCGCATGCGCGCCAGCCCGACCCAGGGAAGGAAGCAGTGATTCTGACTCCGCCCCCAGAGCTCAGCAGGGAGCCTGGAATTGCCCGAGGGGGTTGTCTGGGAAGCTGTGTCTAAGGCAACTTCAGCGGGGCGCGGGCTGGGATTTGGAGATTGGAACTGGCCTGGGTTGAAGAGTGCAACCAACTTCGGGTGCGTCCCCGGAACGGGGAGTTGACACGCCAAAAAAAAAAAAAAAAGCGAGCTGCAGCGCGGGGTTCAAGAAGGGACTGGAGCACCGTCACTCTCCTCCCCACAATCGCCAAGGCAGAACCCCCGCCTGAGGCATCGGATCACGCCACGCCCATCCCTGCCTGAGAGGTGCCCTCCTCCCTTTTTTTTTTTCTTTTTTCCCTTTTTTTTTCTTCTTTCTTTTTTTTCCCCCTTTCTTTTCTCTTTTTTTCTTCTTCTTTCTCTTTTCTCGCTTTTTTCCCCAAAACACTGACCTGATTAACTCTGGTCGCCAGCTTGCTTAAACAATCACAAGTCCATTCTGTAAATGTAAATTCTACACCTACCGACTTTTTCAGCTATTTCTCTCAGGAGTAATTAGACTATATAGTTTCTCTGGATAATTCCAGCATCCTTCTCTCACCTATCCAACCACATTCTACCCTTTACCTCTTTGAAAAAAGTTTCTTATCCCTTCTGCCTGTTCATTCTATTTCCAAATCTGCCTTGTCTCACCCTGCCTTCTCTCTTTTTCTCTATGCTCTTCAACCAGCACTGCATACACACGGCTATTTAACTGTAGCTGGGAAATCCAGGTATATGCTTTAAACCGTTCTTTGCCCATCGGTTTCCTTCTTTTTTCCTTTTCTTTTCCCCTTTTTGACAGATCCATGAAACCAAGAGTTGGTTTTTTGAAAAAGTAAACAAAATTGACAAACCTCTAGCCAGACTTTCTTTCCAAAAGATTTTCTTTCAAAAAAAAAAAAGAGAGAGCACCCAAATAGACAAAATTATGAATGAAAATGGACTTCTTACAACCAACCCCTCAGAAATACAAGCAATTATCAGGGAATACTATGAAAAATTATATGCCAACAAATTGGACAACTTAGAAGAAATGGACAAATTCCTAAACACACACTCACTACCAAAATTCACACGGGAAGAAATAGAAAACCTGAACAGACCCATAACGAGTGAAGAAATCGAATCAGTGATCAAAATCTCCCAACAAATAAGAGCCCTGGACCTGATGGCTTCCCTGGGGAATTCTACCAGACATTTAAAACAGAATTAATCCCAATTCTTCTCAAGCTATTCCAAAAAATAGAAATCAAAGGAAAACTCCCGGACTCATTTATGAAGCCAGCATTACTCTGATTCCCAAGCCAGACAGAGATCCAGCAAAAAAAGAGAACTACAGGACAATATCCTTGATGAATATGGATGCAAAAATCCTCAACAAGATCCTTGCAAATCGAATCCAGCAGCACATAAAAAGAATCATCCACCAAGATCAAGTGGGATTCATTCCTGGGTTACAGAGCTGGTTCAACATTCGCAAATCAATCAATGGGATCCATCACATCAATAAAAGAAAAGATAAAAACCATATGATCCTGTCAATAGATGCAGAAAAAGCATTTGACAAATACAGCATCCCTTCTTAATAAAGACTCTCGAGAAAGTTGGGATAGAAGGAACCTACTTAAACATCATCAAAGCCATCTATGAGAAGCCTTCAGCTAACATCATCCTCAACGGGGAAAAACTCAGAGCTTTCCCGCTGAGATCAGGAACACGACAGGGATGCCCTCTCTCACCACTGCTGTTTAACATAGTGCTGGAAGTCCTAGCATCAGCCATCAGACACCAAAAGGAAATGAAAGGCATCAGAATCGGCAAAGAGGAAGTCAAACTTTCACTCTTCGCAGATGACATGATACTCTACATCGAAAACCCAACAGACTCCACCAGAAGCCTACTAGAACTGATCCAAGAATTCACCCAAGTGGCAGGATACAAAATCAACGTACAGAAATCGGTTGCATTTTTATACACCAACAATGAAGCAACAGAAAGAGAAATCAAGAAGCTGATCCCATTCACAATTGCACAAAAAACCATAAAATACCTTAGAATAAACCTAACCAAGGATACAAGAGATCTGTATGATGAAAACTATAGAAAACTTATGAAGGAAATTGAAGAAGACACAAAGAAATGGAAAAACATTCCATGCTCGTGGATAGGAAGAATAAATATAGTTAAGATGTCATTACTACCTAAGGCACTCTACACATTCAATGCAATTCCAGTCAAAATTGCACTAGCATACTTCTCAAAACTAGAACAAACTATCCAAAATTTGTATGGAACCACAAAAGACCCCGAATAGCCAAAGTAATCCTGAAAAATAAAACCAAAACAGGAAGTATCACCATCCCAGACTTTAGCCTCTACTACAAAGCTGTCATCATCAAGACAGTATGGTATTGGCACAAAAACAGACACATAGACAATGGAACAGAATTGAGAACTCAGAAGTGGACCCAAAAGTATACAGCCAACTCATCTTTGACAAAGCAGGAAAGAATATCCGATGGAAAAAAGACAGCCTTTTTAACAGATGGTGTTGGGAGAACTGGACAGCAACATGCAGAAGAATGAAACTAGATCATTTTCTCACACCATGCACAAAATAAACTCAAAATGGATCAAGGACCTGAACGTGAGACAGGAAACTATCAACACCCTAGAGGAGAAAGCAGGAAACAACCTCCTTGGCCTCCACCGCAGCAACTTCTTACTTGACACATCCCCAAAAGCAAGGGAATTAAGAGCAAAAATAAACTGTTAGGACCTCCTCAAGATTAAAAGCTTCTGCACAGCCAAGGAAACAACCCAGAAAATTAATAGGCAACCAACGGAATGGGAAAAGATAGTTGCAAATGACATATCAGATAAAGGTTGATATCCAGAATCTACAAGGAACTCACCAAACTACACGCCTGAAAAACAAACAACCCAGTGAAGAAATGGGCAGAAGATATGAACAGACACTTCTCCAAAGAGGACATCCAGATGGCCAGCAGACACATGAAACGATGCTCAGCATCACTCCTCATCAGGGAAATACAAATCAAAACCACACTGAGATACCACCTCACACCAGCCAGAGTGGCTAAAATGAGCCAATCAGAGAACTCTAGATGCTGGCGAGGATGTGGAGAAACGGGCACCCTCCTACACTGTCGGTGGGAATGTAAACTGGTACAGCCTCTCTGGAAAACAGTGTGGAGGTTCCTCAGGAAACTAACAATAGAACTCCCCTATGACCCAGCAATGGCACTGCTAGGAATTTACCCAAGGGATACAGAAATGCTGAGGCATAGGAGCACATGGACCCCAATGTTCATAGCAGCACTCTCCACAATAGCTAAAACATGGAAAGAGCCTAAGTGTCCATCAACAGATGAATGGATCAGAAGATGTGGTTTATCTATACCATGGAATACTACATGGCAATGAGAAACAATGAAATCTGGCCATGTGTAGCAACATGGATGGACCTTGAGGGTGTTGTGCTGAGCGAAATAAGTCAGGCAGAGAAGGACAAATATCATATGTGTGCACGTATAGGAGGATTAGGCAGAACTTAACAGAGGACCAAGGGGGAGAAGAGGGGCGGAAATGGTGGGGGAAAGGGAGAGAGGCAAACCATGAGAGACTCTTGAATGCTGACAAAAACTGAGGACTGAATTAGTTGGGGGGAGGGAGTGGAAGGCATGGAGGAGGCACCCAATGGGATAGGCTCTAGGTATTATGAAACTAATTTATTAATAAACTATTTATGAAAAAAAAAAAAAAGAATATTTATAAACAGTTATATGGAAACCAATGTGACAATAAACTATTTGTAAAACAAAAAAATAAATAAATAAATAAATGTTAAAAAATTTTTTTAAGAACAAAAAACAAAAAACCAAACATTATGCTTCAGTATATGTTTATACCAAATCCTGTGGCACCACTAACCCCACTTTGTTTCCTGGAAGATTCTTTTGTTTAGGGAAAAAATTTATCCAGGGTACAAATCCTGGGCCAATAGCAGGCTTGCTACTGTAGCACGCCAATCCACTGAGTCTCCAGAACGTGGTGCTTTTTATCCCAATCCTTCAGCCTTTGTCTTATGTGGTTTCTGTCCCTATTTTGAGGCATCCAGGAATATTTTTTCTCTTTCTTCTCCCCTACAGATTCATAATTGCCTTGAACTTCCACCTGTACCTCTTCCTGTAGGTTCTATACTTAAAACGTGTGGATTATTGGGGCACCTGGGTGGCTTCGTCGGTTAAGCGTCCGACTTTCGCTTAGGTCATGATCTCGCAGTTCGTGGGGTTCGAGCCCCACGTCGGGCTCTGTGCTGACTACCAGCTCAGAGCCTGGAGCCTGTTTCAGTCTGACCCTCCCCTGCTCACACTGTCTCTCTCTCTCCTAGAAATAAATAAAATAAATAAATAAAGTGTGGATTATTAGATAGAGAGCCATGGTTACTTTCTATACAGTCCTTTAGTTCTTCCAATGATTGAGAGAGTTCTGCTGGATAGGCTGATACATGTTTGTTTGTGTGTGGGAGGAAGTTGTTATTACTTTTAAAGCAAAAATCGTCTACAGCACTCTACAACCCTTGCCAGAGGAATTCACAATCTGCCTCTCTTCTAGGGGAAAAAAAAAAAACAAAAAAAACCCTCTACCCAGCCATTCCTTGAGCTGCAGCCATTCCTTGAGAGGCAGCATGTGGCAGTGGCCTGAGGCCAACAGGACTCTGCTCCTGGCTGGGAGGTGGTGACAGGCTGAGGGGGCCCAGAATTCTCCCATCACCCTTTCTCAGGGAATCTAGTCCAAGTTCATCTCCCTGGTTCATACCTTCCGTCAGAGTCTACACCAGCGAGTGCCACATAAGATGGAGATTTGTAAATACACTAAAATGACACGGTTGTTTTCTCACAATTGGGTTCAGCAAATTACAGGGGAGGCTTGTCTTGTACACAGAATGTGGTCATGCTTTTGAGATGAGGGGATAAAATGAATGCCGGTCACCTGTCCCCCAGGAAGAGGTGCGGAAAGAGAGAGGGTTTAGGAGGACCTCTGTCGAACAGTGGCTGTGACCTGCCGAGGTCTTCTTACAGTGACGCCTGCTTTCCTGAGAAGGTCCAGGATACAAACGGCACCAGCCCGTTAGGAAGACAACCCTTCAACCTGGCCACAGCCCCGCCCGCGGCTGGGAAGTGGAATGGCTTGTCCACCTGGCTGTGTGCAAACAAAGAGGTCCTTCTCTGTGCCTGGAGCTCCCTGGGTTGGCAGCTCTGGAAAAGCCTGCCTTTGATCTTGAGCTTTTGAAGGGATCAAACAAGCTGCTTTAATGGGTGGGAATGCGGCTCTGAAAATCCTACCTTTTGTCAGTAAAGTATTTCTCCTTCTCCTCCTGGGGCAGGTGCAATGACAGGATCCAGTCTGCCTTCCAGGCCCTGAGCCAGATGTGCCTTCTCGCAACAAGTGGAACAAAGAAGTAAAAGTGAGATCAGGCAGCAAATGACAAGGCCTTGTCCACAAATGAGCTCTGCTGGGTTTGGGAGTTAGTTCTTGATGTGTTCCTTTCTCAAACCCGCTTTAAGCACACCGCATTTTACAAAGGCCAGAAATCAGCTAGTCGGGTGTTAACTGTGCTGCGCGTGACTTCTCAGAGCTTTTAGATTATGTTTGGAAGAGGGCTCACCTTGAAGCAATGGGATTTGGGTTAACATCCTTTGATTTATGAGATATGTTTCAAACGCGTTTCAACCTAGGATTCCAGACTCGTTCCGAATGCCAAAACAGCCTTTAAATAACCGCTGATATTCCCTCCGCCTACGCTACTCCTATGACAGCAGAAAGAGAAAAAGAAAAATCGGATCGTGGTTTATTTCTTGAGGACCATCTCAGCATGGACTCTGAGGACATGCTCTTAAAATCTCACATCTGAGAAATACTTAATCCATTTCTCAGGCTCACTGGAAATAAGCAACTTCAGCCCACTCTCTAATTTCTGGATAAATGTGTCACCCGTTTCCTTATAAATGTTTTCCAGAAATTGCCTGATAATACCTTTAGGGAAGAGAGACTGGTGATTATGCCTCCGAATGATTCCAAAAGTGTTCAGGCTGGCATGAAAGTGTTCTTGGTGATGCTTTTATTTTATTAAACACCCTTTGGACCCGGATGCTTGCAAATCCCTCGCCCCCGGAGATGCTTCTTGGAAGAGAGGGATCCAACGCTGAAGGACTTAGGCAAGCAGGGAGTATCAGTTTCTCCTTGAAATTCTCACCATGTTAAAAAAATTTGGAGTCTCTTAGAAGAAAATGGTTAAATATCTTGTAATCGATATATCTCTAAATTATCCGACCAGGGGAAATATTTTCCATAGAATGATTAAATTTAAAAAAAATTTTTATTATTATTTTTTTAATTTAAGAGAGAGGGCATGAACAGGGGTAAGGGTCCAGAGACTGATTAGTAGCTCATGAAACTAACTCTGAGGGGAACACACTATGGGATATTCTGCTTTAGAGCATGATCACAGGATATACCTTAACAGCTTTCTGAGATCTTCCTCAGGGATCTAAGTAGATCTGGAGTAGGAATCTGGGAACCTAATTTTTAAGAAGGACTCCAGGTGATTCTAATCGATGAGGTAAGTTGCAGCAATTCTGGTTTTCTGTCTATCTACCTTTACAACCTTCTTCCCACCCCTTACACACATATGTGAATTATGGAAGCACACCATGAAATATACAAGACCTTGAAGGTAATAGCGTTGATTTCTTCTTAGAATACCAAGGCAGACATAATGCAGGCTGTGGCGTTCTAGCTCAAGTTGAGGCTTACAACATAAGTCTACCTTTTTACTGCCAGACCTTTTAGAATACCTCATCCTAAGAGCGCAGGAGGTAGTTCAGGATGGTGGGTAAGCAGGCAGCTATGGAACGCAGCCACCCGGTTCGGGATCCTTGCTCTCCTGCCCTGCATTTTCTAAGCCTCCAATTCTCACCTTTAAGATCAGAGATGATCAAAACTACAGTAGTCCTCAGTATAAAGTATTATACAGGTATAGATTAGGCAACATACTATAAATCACTTAATATAATATCTGGCATGCTTTTTTTTTTTGGAACATTTTTATTATATCTATCTTCTGCAAACAAAAATCCCCTCATACCTATTAGCAGTCACTCCTATCTCTCCACCCCCAGTGATTAAACTAGACAGCCAATAATCTGCTTCCTGTCCCTATAGGTTTGCTTATTCGAGACATTTCATATGAATGGAATCATTTAATATGTGATCTTTTGTGTCTAGTTTCTTTCACTTAGTATTATGGTTTTTTTTTTTACAAATAGTTTATTGTCAAATTAGTTTCCACATAACACTCAGTGCTCATCCCCATAAGTGTCCTCCTCTATGCCCATCCTCCCCTCCCCCCCACATCCATCAGTCCTCAGTTTTTGTCAGCATTCAAGTCTGGCATGCTTTTTAAGTGCTTGATAAATAGCTATCAAGCTATTTTGCTTTTTAAGCAAAGATCTTCGGAGTCATGAAAATACATGGAAGGGGGAAAAAGAGAGAGAATGGAAAGAAGGCCTGTCTGTGGACCCCTGTGGACTCCGAAGCAAAGATCTTCGGAGTCATGAAAATACATGGAAGGGGGAAAAAGAGAGAGAATGGAAAGAAGGCCTGTCTGTGGACCCCTGGAGAATGAGCGCAGCAGAAGGCTCTTGTGAGTGAAACACGGAATAGGACATACTGAGTTTGCCTGTCATCTTATCTGCACTGCTATCAGCAGTCCCCAGGCTCCTGTGGATGGAGTAGGTTAGTATTTCTGGATGTCTCCTCCATTCCCTGTGCTCTGAAATCTTCCATGTTCCCAGCCACGGGCGCCCAGGACGAGGTGCACACCTCTGCTTCCTCAGCGAATGAAAGCAAGACAGCACCCGAAGGGTTACGGCCGTGTTTCTAAACAAATAGGAATTGCCAAAGCTTGGTGCTGATATGAAATTATAATCAACGCATTCATGGATTGGTAGTATTTATCATGCTGTTAGCATTGTAAATTTGTACCATTGTAGATAGGAGTCACACAGCTTGGGGCCCTGTACCTTCACCTATTGTTTTCCCTGTGTTATGATAAATTTCCAGCAACACTTGATTAAAACTGCCAATTTGTTGGGAATAAAAAGAATCTCTCGACACCACCAGGACTAATTACGTTGTCCTTGCCAAAGGGGTAGTTGAATAATTGCATGCGATTATTGCACAGGCATGGCGCTTTTCACGTCAGTAGCAAAGCAATGAAGATTGATTCCCTTTAATTAATCATTCAAAAATAGCCCCCTTGTATCACTCCCCAAATAGGAGGGAGCATGTTCCTACATCTTGCTTCCAAAAGGCGCCTGGTTGCAACTGGTTCCCTGATGAGATATCAAAATGTGTGTGCCTGTCCGAGATAGGAGGACCTTCTCTGTAATTGATTGTGGATCCTATTCTCCCAATTCTTCATCCCCAGCCCTGAACTCTCTTTGTAATCTTAACAGCCTGAAGCACATTTACATAGCTTTCATTAATTGTACTCTGGCTTCTCATTAGAAAGGGAGGCAACAACTCTTATCTGATCCAATCTAGGCTTTATTTTGCATTTCCACTAGCATGATATATTGGGCCTAAGTATTCCTTAGTGTTTGGTGTGGAGGATCAAAGTCACCATAGGACCATAACTTATTAGAAAGCATTGAAAAACATTATTATATATTATTTGCATTATTTGTTTCTTGCTTTGACAATATTCACAATCAGCCTTATCTGTGCTTTGAAAACACTGATGTCTACTCTTTCAACTCAACCCTTTCAATTTTAACACACAGAAAATGAGCATCTTCAAATGTTGCTTTGTTTTTTTTTTCATATACTCTTGTCAGTAATGTGACTAACAGCCTTTGCCCTGGAAAAAGATTCAATCATCAATGTTTGCTGACGACCTTCTGTAAGAATCGTGCTTGCTGTTTTGAGGCGATGCCACAGAAGGGGAACGGCACTGCTTCCTGACTGGGAACCAAAACTGTGCAACAGGAATTGTCCAGTTTAGGCACATCTCCATGGCCCACGTCCTGCTCTCACTAATGGGTCCTTTCTCTTCCATTTAAAAAAAAAATACTATGTTAATAACTTTTTTCAATATATAATCTAGTTTTCTACTTTTGAGTCACTAGAGGCATAGGAAAGATGCTCATCTTAACAGCCCATCTCCTCTGTTTTTGTTCTGAAACTTCCTCTGCAAAGCTCCTTTTCCTTTCCTACCAACAATCTAGGAACTGTGCCCCAAAGCCCTTCCACTGTCATCTTTCAAGGCTTAGCCCAACCAGCAGTGACAAAAGATGACAAGAAAAAGGGAGATGAGGCATGTGGGGGTCTCAGCAGGCTTTGTTGTGTGTGGACCTGGATGCCCATCACTGTTATTTTTCTTTCTTTGCATTTAAAGATGTGTTATTTGAACAAACTTTAAGACTTACATGGTTGTGGGAGCGCCTGAGTGGCTCCGTGGGTTGTGTCCAACTCTCTCACGGTTTGTGAGATCAAGCTCCATGTTGGGCTCTGTGCTGATAGAGCAGAGCCTGTTTGGGAATTTATCTCTCCCTCTCTTTCACTCTCTGTCTCTAAATAAATCAGTAAACTTTAAAAAAATTTGTATGTGGGTTGTGTGGGACTGCCTTTTTCATAAATTATGGAAACATGGAGTTTGATAGTATTTCAAAGAGAATCCATTCCAACAGGTAGAGATTAGAAAACTGGGGCTCTGAATGACATGGTTCTTATTGTGAATGTTCACCAGGGCATTATAAAAGGACAAAGGGCAGAAGAGGGAGTAAGCATGGTAGATGGGCAGAAATACAGCCCAAAGTGGGCACTACAGTATTTAGGGTGGGCTCTCAATTACCATCCCAACCCTGGCACTATATAGACTAGCCTTTGAACTTCAGTGTCCCCCCTGGGCATACAAAAATGACATCTATAGGGTTGTTGTAAGAATTCAGAGTCATACAGGTGAAACAATGGACACTGAAGACATTCTTGTTTAATGACAGTGAAAATGATAATGGTGACAATAAAGTACATTGCCCACTGCCGTGTTTTCCAGGCCTCAGTGTTCTTATTTTTTTATTTTTTTTAAATTTTTAAAGTAAAAAATTTGGGGGTGTCTGGGTGGCTCAGTTGGTTAAGCATCCAACTTTGGCTCAGGTCACGATCTTATGGTTTGTGGGTTTGAGCCCTACGTCAGGCTCTGTGCTGACAGCTCAGAGCCTGGAGACTGTTTCGGATTCTGTGTCTCCCTCTCTCTTTGACCCTCCCCTGTTCATGCTGTCTCTCTCTCTCTCTCTCTCTCTCTCTCTCTCAGAAATAAAACATTAAAAATTTAAAAAAAATTTTTTTAAGTTTATCTCAAGACAGACAGAGATAGTATGACTGGGGGAGGGGCAAAGAGAAAGGGAGAGAGAGAACCCTAGCAGGCTTCGCAATGTCAACACAGAACCCGACGTGGGGCTTGAATCAATGAAACTGTGAGACCGTGACCTGAATGGAAACCAATAGTTGGATGCTTAACCAACTGAGCCACCCAGGCACCTCAAACTTTTTGAGTTTTGAAAAGAGCTTCATTAATCAAATGTTCTTCATTTTTCTCTGAGGAGTTTATCTTTCCACTGAAGTCAGTCAGTAATAAAATATTGTAAGGAAATATACATGGGTGACCTTGAACAATGCAGGGGCTAGAGTGCTGCCCTTCCACACGGTCAAAAACTTGCACATAACTTCTGACACACTCCAAAAACCTAAGTAGTAGTAGCCCATTGCTGCCAAGAAGTGTTCCCAATAACAGTCGATAGACACCATTTTGTACGTTATATGTATTCTATACTGTATTTCAACAATAAAGTAAGCTAGAGAACAGAAGATGTTACGAAAATTATAAGGGAAAATACATTTACAGTATTGGACTGTAGTTATTGAAAAACATCACTTAAAAGTGGATTGATTCATCCAGTTCATATGTATCTATGTCATTCAAAGCTCAACTGAGTATATAATGGATACCTAGAACTAGTAAACTTCGGTTCCTGTGGCTCAGAGCTCATGGGAGGATGGACAGATCAGTAAAACACTCAAGAAGCTCCAGAAAGGAAGCTTCTGTTGACTTGCTTCATCTAGGAGAAAGCTGGTAGTGATGAAAACAAACTTAAATGATCTGCCCCAGCTCTTGAACCCTGTACCTTAAGTGGAATTTAGTTTCACCAACTGCCCTGTGAGACCCCCCCTCCTTATGGTCCCATGTTGGGACCCTTCCCTTGGCGGAGGTTTCTTGCTTGATACTATACATTCATAAGGATCAAATTGTAATCTGTATTATATGCAGATCCTGTTAAAATGCAAATTCTGGTTCAGCAGTTCTGAGGTAGGGCCCAAAATGCTGCATTTCTAAAGAACTTCAAAGGGATACTGCTGCTGCTGGTCTGTGACCCTAACATGAGTGGCCAGAGTGTCTGTACATCACCATCCTCTGGGTGCTGCATCAATGTTCAGCTTCAATCTTGTAATGGATTTATGAGAGTGAACATACATTCTTCTCTCAAATATGTAGTTACTGTACACTGTGATATGTTGATCATACCAACAGTCCTTTATTTTATTCTCTCACATGATCCATACTTGTAACCACCATGCAGGAGATGGGAATGGTAGAAGGAGATGTGGCTCATAAGACTGAAAAATTTCTTCCAAACCTTTCTCTACCTTCCATAGCAATCACTTCTATCTCATTGCTGGTAAGGCTCTTCCTTAGGAGAGGAGGTAAGTCTCCTCCAGAGACATTGGTCTCCGAACCAGTGTCTTCTCACTATTACCCAAATGTATTGCAGGTAAATAGAAAAAAAAAAAAGTCTTTAAAAATGTAATGGCAGTAGAGACATAAAGGCAGGCTTGGAGATGAGAGTCACCATAGAAGGTCAAACACCATAGAAAATAATTTTAACTTCAACTAATATACTCTTGAAGCTCATTATAATAACAACGTACCACAGACTAGGTGGATGCAACAAAAGAAAAGTATTTTCTCACAGTTCAGAAAGCCAGAAATCAATGATCGAGGTGTCAGCAAGACTGCTTTCTTCTGAGGCCTCTCTTCTCGGCTTGTAGATGGCCGTCTTCTTCCGGTGATCCTTCCTCCATGTCCATCTATGTACTGAGTTCTTCTTCTTATATGGACCTGAGTCATACTGGATGAAGGCCCACCTCTGTGACCTCATTTTATCTTTATTCCTTCTTTAAAGGCCTTATCTCCATAAAGAGTCACATTCTGATGTGCTGGGGGTTAGCACTTCAATGCATGAATTTTGAAGGGACACAACTGCACCCACAAAACTACTTTTTTAGTCCCCACTGGTTCCTCACCCAATGCACTGATCACCTTGCAATGAAAATGTGCTTTCAAACACACATGTTGGGTTAGAGCAGTTGGGCTAGAACTCCTGGAGCAGTGCACATATTCCATTAGAGTCCCCAGGTAAAAAAAAAAAAAAAGCTACAAACTAAAGATGTAAATAAAGCTTTCATATTCATCCATTTCTGGAAGAATAGCTCTCATTTTTTACAAGAGAGGCTTGGGTCAGGCAGATCCGATGCAGACACAGTGGATTGGAGATCTAACACGAAAGGCGCCCCCTCACCTGCGAAATACGCAGGATTCCCATTTAGATGGGTCAGAGCAAACTGGACAGACTTAAGGCTTCCTTTCCTCTGTTTGAGCTCTGCTTTGATAGATCCAACCTCAAAGAAAACCATTTTTACAAATGCTGGCATTTTTACTAAAGAAATGCAAAAATCTCTCTCTCTCTCTCTCTCTCCCCCAGTCACTTCACACCCTCCCTCCCTTTGTCACTCACTCACTCACACACACACACACACATACATGCACATGCACACGCACACACACACGCACACCTCATACAATAATAGGAACCAGCCCCTTGCCTCTAAGTAATGTACCAGCATGTGCCTGACTGCATTACCATGTTTTTAAGTCCTGAGGTAGCAACAGCTGATAATCAATATTCTAGGTGTAATCTCAAATTCTGTGCTATTTTCCAAAAGCGCATCAGCCTTCAAGGTTCACATTAGGCAGTGTGAAGTTTCTTTTGATTTGTCAGTCACTATCACCCCTAGGTCTCCTCCTGCCTATCCATTCCCATGTTTCTCCCACCTGCAAGGTCTGGACAATGCTATGTCATGCTATAAAGAAAAATAAAGTACTTTCCAGCTTCCCAAATTGTCTCTTCTGGGAGCCTATTTATCAGAAGGCGCAATACAAAAGAGAGGAAGTGCTGTAGGTAGATATTATAAATTCCATTGGGGTTTCAGACGTTGAACCATCTATTTTATTCTAGCAGGAGATGTTTTCTCTATATCTGCTGATTGCAAATTCATTCTTTAATCTTTATACATGAAAAGCTAAAAGCAGAAAGCTGCAGACTAAAATTTTCTCTGTAAATTGTTGAACATTTGCAACAGATATAGAAAATCACAGTGTGAAAGCTGTTAGAGCTGTGGAAAAATAAATTGGAGGCACCACAGGAAATGAAGGTTTTACATAAGGACAAGGAGCCAGCCAGAGTTTTCAAGTCCATTTTGTAATAAAGGAAATTATGAGCCACAGAAAGCCCTCTTTGGGAAATTTACATTTTGATGGATAATACGCTTATAACAATTAGTATGAAATGTTTCTGGTTTACCTACGACATGTTTCTAATAGATAGTCCACATGCGTCTTTAGCAGAATGTAACTGCTAATATTTGAAGTGCAGGTAATTCCTCGGTTCTCATTTAAAATACCATAATGCTCTCCTTGCTCCAGGCAGGTGAAAATAAAATCTCAATTAAAATAAAAGCAGGCCGGGTTCCAGTTGAGCAATGATCATTTAGAGAATTAATGCAATAAAGCTTTTTCCATAAAGTGCATAGTCAGCATGGCGTGGGAGCTATAACACCAGATTGGGATTCCAATACCCACCCACCCCCGTTCCAGAAATGTTTCGATTTTACCAGGTTGTTTAATTTCCAGCTCTTCACCTCTCTGGGCCACAGCTTCATCATTACAAGACCAATTGGGTGGGCCTATCATCTCTGGGGCCTCGTTCAGCTTAGAAACGCTGGGCTCCAGGATCCAAGCAACCTGTTGAAATCCTTGTGACAATGAGAAATCAGAGAACTTCAGAGGGGCTTGATTTCAGCATCAGCTAAGCTCACAAATTACAAAAAATACTGCAGTGGCCAGGTACAGAGATGACAGCCTTGGGTTTCAGCACTTTGCCCAACGTAGCATTTTAGTAAAAAAGAAAAGATAAGAAATAAAAAACACCTGTGAATAAACTTTTTGACGTCCACAGTATCCTGCTTCTTTATTAGCATCCATCCTGCCTGCCTGACCCCCGGGGGGGGGGGGGAATCTGACTTTATGACTTGGTCCTGATGTTCATTCATTCATTAAACAAATATTTTGCCAAGCTCCAGTTCTGTGTCAAGCACTATTCTAAATACTGGGATCATGACAGTAAATAATACAGACAAAATTCCTGTGGCACCGACATCTAGTTAGATCATTAATGCTGAATATTCATTTATTTGGAAGTTGGAGTAGTCAGATAAAAGCTTTCCAAGGCTACCTTTGCTTCTAACATATAGAATGTAGAGGATTCAAGACACTGTACCAGGGGCGCCTGGGTGGCTCAGTCAGTGAAGCATCTGACTTTGGCTCAGGTCATGATCTCGTGGTTCGTGGGTTCAAGCCCCACGTCAGACTCTGTGCTGACAGCTTGGAACCTGGAGCCTGTTTCAGATTCTGTGTCTCCCTCTCTCTCTGCCCCTCCCAGACCCATGCCATCTCTCTCTCTCTCTCTTTCAAAAATAAATAAAGATTACTGCCTCCCTCTGCTTCTCGCAAACATTTCCCCCCTCCCACATCTCAGGGGCTTCAGAGGGCTTCACTGCATTGGCAACAAGCCAGAAATTCTAAGGAAGAAGGAATTGGATCCTTCTGGTATATCTCCTAGCCCCACTGTTTCCTTGTCCCCATGTTCTATTTCTTCTGTCATCCATTTTCCATCCCACTACTCTTTCCCATTCACTGCCAAACCCTGAGAGAGAAAGGTAAGGTAGAGCCTCAACTATCAATAAAAATGCCCAATAAATATTTAGCTTTTTAGGTCTGTCTGCTTACCTTTGTGGGTTGGGGAGCAGACAGGGAGAGGAATATTAATGCAAAGCATTGGCATGATAGTTACAGCAAGCAAAGAAACTAGGAGAAGAATAAATGTAATCATGAAACCAACTGCCCATCGGTGTGAGGAAAAAAGAAGACCTTCCAAACTAGAGGAGCTGGACTCAGTCAGCTCTTCCTGCTCATGATCTCCCAACAACAAGAAAAACCCAAATGTAGGAAAACACATTCTGGACCAACCATCAGATGCCTGAGCATTTATCAAAACTCCTGTGTCCTGAGTCCTCAGCCTACCTTTGCTTCTATTTCTAGAAATGAAAACAGTTGGATTATATTTGTTTTCAACTGAGGTTGCACATGAGAAGGACCTAAGGAAACTTTTTTTCTTTTTTAAGGCTGATACACTTGACCAGAACAATGAAACCAAAATCTTTGGAGGGAGGCCCCAGACCACAGAAGAATGGACTGCTTCCCAAGAGATTCTAACATCCAGCCAAAGCTGAGAACTACTGGCTTCAAAAATCCATCAAAAAAACACAAAAACATCTGTATAGCTGACACTAATGTTAGTTAAACCAAATGAATGAGCTCAAAGTTTCTAACTCTCAAACTTTATCATTCTTAGTATCCTTTTTAGTAATTTTATTTGGCTGTAAAACTTATTGTAGCTAAAATGGCTTTTTGTTTTTTCCTAAAACTTTAGAGTTTCAACAGAACTGAAACCAAACCCAACCAAAAAAAAAAAAAATGGACATTACTCTCTGATTGCAAGATATGGAAGTGTCATTCTAAACAAATGAATAAATAAAGCATAAGAAGAATCTAGAATATATGTTGGAGACTTAATACAAAAAATCTACTGGGTTTGGATATCAGAAAAGAAAAAGTGTCAGTATTAAACTGGCAAAAATACATGTACATGCAAAGACATAAAGAGCTGATATCCTTATTACATAAAATATTTTTACAAATTAATAAGTAAAATATGAATGACCTAACAGACAAATTAAGGAAAGATGTGAATAAACCACACATGATAGAAGATGTTAAAAGCAGGTAAGTGCTAAATTGTTGAAACTTGGTAATCATTCTATTTTGTTGGAGAATCTTTCTAAAGAAAAACCATGTAGATCAATAGACAGTATTTTAATCTAACAAATATGACAGAGTAAATTCTTTTTATCTTCCAAGAAATAATCAAACACCATATTAAATTGGCAGGGCTCCTGTCTTTGTCTTATGATCAGGACAACGTTCTTCCTAAAATAATCATTCCCCCTGTTTGCAAATAGACAATATGTGCACGTTTGCCTTTTAAATGTCTATAAGAACCTCAAAAACATATGCCAAGTGAACGTTATCCATGTCATCTATTTTCCAAATAAGTAGGAAAATAAAGAATCGAAGGTTGAGATGCCTGGGTGGCTCCATGGGTTGAGCGTCCAACTCTTGGTCTTAGCTCAGGCTTCAAGAGTTCAAGCTCCACATCGGGTTCTGTACTATCGACAGGGAGCCTGCTTGGGATTCTCTGTCTCCTCCCTCTCTGACCCTCCCCCACTCATGCTGTCTCTTTCTCCCTCTCCAATAAACTTTAAAAAAAAAAAATGGAATTGAAAGTTGAAGTTTTCACTCCAAGAACAGACAGAGCAAGTGGATGGAAATGAAGCCAGAGCTCAGAATTCCACACTGGTTGAGAGAGAGATCGAACACATGGATTTAGGGGCATTGAATAGTGAAGGGAGGGAATGGTGGGCTTGAGAAATAACTACATGGTATAAGGGAAGATGTGGAAGAATCACCGATGCTTCCACCATTTGCAGACCTTTCTGGATTAGGAGTACCTCATGACCCCTGGAACACAAGAACCAAGAACGGTAAATGACAAAATTAGAATGGTACCAAATGTGTTTATGAATAATGAGTCATGGGAGGGAGAATCCTCTTATATACACTGCCTGCAAGAAATAAATATGATTGCAAACATCTCATTGAAGCTGCAGGGGAAAAAATGCATCCATTGCATTAAGGTTCCATTAAAATTAATAACTTTGGTTTCTTCTTGTTGTGGTTTATTTGACTGTTTTGTTTTGTTGAGTACATAAGCAGTTTACTTACAATTTTTTTTTCTCCTTGAAAGGTTTCAGACTTGCCTGCCATGGATTTTTCTACCCAACAGGCTTTCTTACGCAGCCTGCCAGACAGGCAGACCTTCTCCAGGAAGTTTGCCCATCTCAGACTGATCGGGTTTTGGAGTGCTGGGTGTTCGGAGCTAATGGCTAAGAAAGAATTCTTGAGGGTGTCTTTGGTGCAAAAAAAAAAAAAGGTAATTTTATTAAAGCACAGGGACAGGACTCATGGGCATAAAGAGCTGCTCTGGGGTTGTGAAGAGTGACTGGTTATATACTATGGAGTTGGGGGAGGTAAAGTCAAGAAGAAGGCTCTAAAGAAGACTCACAGATTACTGGAGGCCTAGCTATTGCCAAACTACAGTTGTTTTTCTCTCTAGCAAAGCCTTATCCTTAAGACAGTAGGGAGCTCCTGGAGATTAGGCTATTGATAAGATTGCCCTTTTCTTGCAGTATTTCAAAGATATTTATAAACTGGTGGAGACTCTATCCATGTAACCATTTCTTTTCTGTCCTTTCCATTGTCCCTGGGCAGCCGGGAGTACCTGAGGAATGTCACACATACCCTAAATGGGTGAGGAGGAAAATGCCAGCTTGTGCTTTGCCCTAAGCTTGCATTACTCTCCAGCACCAACACTGCTTCCGGGTCCGTGTCAGGGCTTTGATTTCTGTCGTGAAGAGGACAGACTCTTTGTCGGTCTTCCAGAGCTATCCAGTCCCATGTATTCACAGCACACATTTTTCTCCTAGCCACAAAATGGCAGTAGCCAAACTGATACCAGTATTTTACCTAAAGATACTGACAGAGGGGTCGAGTAGCATTGCTGATGCTTCCTCTCCACTAACCATCTCCTAATTTAAGAGTTTAAAAATACTGGGAGTTTGTGGATTAAAAAATGGTTTAGATAATTCATCAGATAGAATATTGAGTGTTGGCTCCCCAGTTATCCCCACAAACCCTGCTGATGAGACAGGCCTCAGTTTATCGCTTATCATAGGAATGGAGAAGACTGCCTTCACAGAATTTTGGCAGTGTCTCAGAGGTGGAAGGTAGATCAGAATCCACTCAGAACTGGAAGTTTGCATTAAACTAGTTCTTTTGACGTGTAGAGTCAATACGATTGGGTGAGAATCATGATGTAACAGCTTAGCACAAGTGATTAAGGGAGGAAATATCTTTCCCTCTACTCTCTTAAACTTCGTGATAGGGGCCTGTGAATTAAACTGACAAAAGACAGATTCACAGGAGAAAAATATTTGTTTGCACACAGCAGCCAGCAACAGAAGTTGCAGACTCACTAAATAATTAAAGTTAAAGGCTTACATACCTAACATAGTAGGGGAAAAGGAGAAGAGGAGAAAGGCTTCTTACAGGAAAAACAAATAGGTCCCTTTAAGAAAGACACATGGGTTTTTAGGAAAACAATTAGGAAACACCAAAGTTTGTGATAATGGTTATCTGTACACTATGAGAGGTCTTTCATTCTCCTTAAGAGCCATAAAATTCCCCCAGAGAAGGGATTTCAATAGGTTTTATTCACATATCTTTATTTCTGGAAGTAAATCTACCTAAAAGAAGGAACTTGGGGCAGCCTTATTTTCCGGAAGTTGCTTTATCTTTCAGAAGTGTAGTAAGATAAGGGAAGCTTCGAGATGGCTTCTCTCTGCCTGTTGATTCTCAATTATCTTCACACAGAATAATCCTTATGCAAATGTGGCATATTTAGGGTAGCATGTTTTGATCTCCTTCAACTGGAAACAGCAACCCAAGGATCTCTGAGGCAAGGAATTCTAAGAGTCTTGGGACTTCATAAATCGTTGATACTTTCCACTGAAGAATTGATGAGTCTTCCTGGAAAGTACCTATAGTGAACACTCTTCCTCATGCAAGATTCCCTGAATAGGAATGTCTTTAACATGCTATTAAAGACAATAGAAAAGTAAAGTTCTATGAACACAAGCTCTATGGAGCTGTGCGTGTGTGTGCACACGTGTGTGTGTGTGTGTGTGTGTGCGCGCGTGTGTGTGTGTAGCTGAGATGCAAGGGGGACCCAACAAATGTTATTTCTTCTCAAATCTGTCAACAGTGCAGAAAACATAATCATTGCCTATGATATATGTTAATCTCGATAAAGTTCAACATGTCGAATCTGAATTCAAGACTTTTACCTTTGTGTATGCTACAACCCACCACCAGACCTTTCTGCCAACCTGGAACACTCAGGTTCCCCCCCAGTTTCCTATGTTTCATCTTAAATTACCTTTTCTTCCTGTGTGTATACCTTTTTTTTTTTTTTTTTTTTGCTGGTTAACTGTCAACCAAAAATCACCATTAACCCAGCATGGGCAAGGCTGAGTAAAGTGCCGGTTAGCAAATTCCTTTACTAAAGGACTTCTCAGAGTCGTCAGTGATTTTTTAGAGATAAGTTTATAGTTATAACATATTCACCACATTTATTTGAGCATGAAATGCTTTTTGGAACCCCATGTCACAGGACTATTGCCCTGCGGAACAGCTGAAGAAACCATGTTCTACATCCAACCTTTCTCTCAAGAGCCAGCTCAGATACCTCACTAATGGGGTCTCCCCCTGTCTCCCTGTGAGACAGTGGACATGAGACAGACCATTGTTCAAAGGGATCCTGTACTAACTGTAACTGTAGTTTTTATTTCAAGTTTAAGTAGTGTGTTACGTACTGACTAATACTAGGGGAAACAATTAACCTTGTTGCCACCTAATGAGTACTTTGGATATTCTAGGCCAGAACATGAAGAGAAGAATCAAAAAGATCTACATATTCCATGAGCTCTAGATTGAGTGTCTACGGCTACTATAACAGAGCACGTGGACACATCAAGAAATCAAGCATCACGCATAAATATGCACTTGTTGGTGGGTATTTCATAGACAACCTATAAAATGACCAACCTATCATCTTCAAAAATGACTATGATCCTGAAAATCAAACACGTAGTGACGAAGCGCTCCACAGCAAAGCGACAACGGGGACCAAGCCCTGATCCTCAACTGGATCTTTTGCTGCGAAGACGGTGCTAGAATAAATGGCAGGGTTTGAGTCCAGTTCCTGGGCAAAGGGTGTCCATAAGTCACTTGCAACTTCTCTGTCATTTTGAAACGTGGTCCTTTTCTTCCTCGAATTAGAGTTTATTTACACATTGTCTTCCTGTCTAGTTCATCTGCTTTTTGACTTCAGGATCCACAGCTGGCTCAGTATGCTAGTCTCCTCAGTACCTGGAGCATTGTAAACCTGCATAAACGTTTGTGTAAGACAGGCAGAGAGGGAGAAGGAGGGGAGCCAGAGGGAAGCCAAAAGTAGACATGTTACCTCCTCTGCCAGACAGTTCAGTTGGGCTGGGTTCCTAGATGACACTGGGCTACAT
Source organism: Proteles cristata cristata (assembly GCA_017311185.1). Taxonomy (NCBI): domain Eukaryota; kingdom Metazoa; phylum Chordata; class Mammalia; order Carnivora; family Hyaenidae; genus Proteles; species Proteles cristata. Next base: position 335,516 of record JAESUZ010005644.1, on the reverse strand, counting down.
AATGATGGTGGAAAATTCTATCCTTGCTTTACTTAAAGTGCCTCTGGAGGAAAGAAAAATCATTGAAGTGTGTTTTTGGACCAGCTTGTCATTAAGCTGGAAAAAGCTATTTTGTTGCCTTAATTAGTTTTATTGTTTTGACATTTTAGCTTTTTAAAGGCTTTGTGCTGGAATTCAAGTACAGGATTTCATTGCCACTGAGCCTATTTTAATGAATGATTATTATACAAATGAACCTGCTAATAGGATCCTTTTTTTCCCCCAGAAAACAAACAAAATCCACATTGAAAGGCTCAAGGGCACCCACTTTATATTAAACCTGTTTATTGCCATCTTCCTTAAAAAACAAAAAAACAAAAACAAGACCAAAACAAAACAAAACCTGCTAGGAACATCTAAATGGAAGTTATGGTAACTCGACACATTAGTAATGCAGAGTACTTACTGATAAGGGCTCTTCTACCTTATTTTTTTCTCCGACTAGAGGAATAATGCAATAATGCTAGTAAAAAAAAAAATGCATTCACAGAGGGTCCTCAGTTAGTGCAGAGCTACCTTTTAAGGACACTCATTCTTTGCCTCACCTTTTCTTAAAACCTAGCCTTTTCTGTGTCAACCTGTCTGTCACCTGTCCTCAGTGGCCATGCCTTGAATAAGACCCCAGCCATGCATAACACAAGATCTCACTCCTGAAAGAAATGCCCCACCCATCTGCTCAAAAACAATGATAGCATTTATCGGAGCTAAACCTCCCCTAGACTTCAATGAAATAGCATTACCCACTTCCTAGGGGATGCCTGGGCCCATCATCACCCAGCAGGATTCCAGTTACACGAGCCTGGTAAACAATTAGACCTCATTTACATTTTACAATTAGGTTTCACTTACATTTTACTGTGATTTTTACACACATCAAAGGCTTTATTCCACATCTTTACTAAATCCACAAACCGTGAATTTAAGCATCCCATATTTTTGACATGTTATTCCACATGCTTAACCTCAGTCGCCTCCATTTGGTTGAACAAAGGCTAAGAATTATACAAGAGTGTGCCCAATGACTCTGAAATCTAAAAGCTGAGCTAAATCATTTACAGTGGCTTCATCAAGGCCTGAGAGATGAAATGCAAATTTCCTCTGGTGTTAAATAAAATATGTTTAACTCATGTCATGGATTCTAAAGGTCTCTCTGGATGGATTTCTGAAGGTCTGTCAGTTTATTAGGGCACAGATGATATCCATCAATTGGAAATCAATACTTACTGCTGAGTTCTAATTATAAATTATTGGGAAAATGCAGGTGGTAAATAGGCCGGGCATTCCTTGCTAATAGTTTGAAATAAAATTGGTTTGATTTCTACTATGTGAGCTGAGAAAGAATTTTTTTGTTCGTATGTATATAAAATTGGTTTGAGTTCTAATACGCGAGCTGAGAAAGAATTTTTTTGTTCATGTGTATTTGCTGTTAATCCTAGGCTTTTTTTTTTTTTTTCTACAAGGTTTGGCTGCCAGGGGAACAAATTCTCTCTGTGGATTGTTGCATTTTAAATTCTGGGAAACAGTGCTCTACAAATCCAATATGATGATGTTCATAGAGAAATAACATGCATTTACATTTTATTGGTACAAATAGAAAGGAGTTTTTCTGTCTCTTTCCTTTCCTTTTCATGGTCACTTTACTCCCAAATATACAGCAGTGTGCATGCATTAGCCTTTTAAAACATTTTCTATACAGAATTTCAATTGCTTTGCTTTTTCAAAGTTCCTCATCCTGCATTTATGCCTATATAATAAAGCCAGCCTCCTTCCTTAGCAAAGAAGTATATAAAAGAATTTTACACTCAGCAAAATAAGTTGAAACTTCAGATTGAAAAAAGAGGTTCTTTTGCACATGGGCTGTCTCACTCCTCCACTAAATTCTGCCACTAATGTTATTTATAAGGTTGTAATTCAAAAAATTGGCTTTGTTTGCCTCGTCAGCAAGGGAGAAGGAGTCCATGTCCAGGACTAATTCTTTATACTCAGCATTTGCATTAGATCCTGGGAGCATTCCCCAGTTACCTGCTATTGATTCATTTGTGCCTTCAGGCCAGTGTTTAGTGGGTGGCCGTGTACCGGGTACCAAGCACAAATAAGACAGCCTCAGTCCTTATGGTACCCAGACTCTAGTAATAAAATACGACAGCAAAGACTGACACTCACTGTGGCAGTGGAAGCGAGGTAACTGGTGACTACCATGAGAATGCATACAGGATGCACTTTACTGAAGGCAGGTCTGCAATCTTTCCTCTATGTGCACCGGGGAAATCAGGCGAGGGGGGAAATTCCAGACCATCTCCAATCCCATTTCCCTGCTGGCTTATTAAAAAAAAGATGAAGGGGTCTCTATCTCTCTCTCAAAAATAAATAAAACATTTAAAAAATTTAAAAAAAAAAAAAAGATGAAGGGGTGCTTGGGTGGCTCAGTCAGTTAAGTGACTGCCTCCTAATTCTGGCTCAGGACATGATCTCACAAGTTGTGGGACCAAGTCCTGCATCAGGCTCTGCGCCCTGCACTGATAGCATGGAGCCTGCTTAGGATTCTCCTGCTCCCTCTCTCTCTGCCCCTCCACAGCTCATGCTCATACATATTCTCTCTCTCTTTCTCAAAACAAATAAACATTTTTTAAAAAGGGATGAAGACCAAATAAACAAATAAAAGCACATAAACAAGAACATCCAGAGACTCTGATAACAGGGGCAGTTACGCACCAACTGACAAGAATTGAGGACACAGGGCTATGCCTGTGACTCAAGTTCTGCCAACCTACAATCCTCAAATCAGTGAATAGGCCAGAGCTGGAATATCCTCAGATGCCAGCAAGTTACCTAAGATCGTACCTCTTCTTTTTGGCAAAGACTTCAAGTAAGACCGTATGCCTCAGGAAGTTATTACAATTTACTTGTAGTCATGTGAAAATGGTAATTCTACTCACAGAGTCAAATATTACAGAGATGCTTCACATGCAAAAATAAAAACATCAGAACATTGCAGGCCCTCAGTTCGTAGCTCTAACTAAACACTCTATCATATGACATAAAATATCCACACATACACATACATGCACTACATGCACATGCATATGTGTACACATCAAACATAGAGACATATACACATGGGAATTATATGCATGTAAACACTGGAGAGATGCAAACACAAATATACCTATACAGAATATCATTTTAAAATAGCATCATGGTCATAACATACCAAAAATTTACGCCCTCACTACTCTAATTTCAATACAGTTTCACAAACTGTTGCCATTAATCATCACCAACTTCCCTCTTGGTGGATGTCCTCCATATCAGTGACAACCCAAACATGGTGCCCAGCTCCCCAGAGTCCACATAGGCTTTCTAACTCCAGCGTCTGCTCTGAAATCGGGTGATAGTCATTCACCATGACCCGAACCAAAAAGCAAACTGAGCAGGAAATACCCAGGACAGGGAAAGGAGTGTTGGAAATGCCTCTTGGAACCATTTTAGACACATTTACACTTTTAATAACTAATCACCGAAAGGTCCATTTGAGCCATCTTTAGTGAATGGACCATCTTAGCAACCTCTGTAGGTCAAGGGCAGGGAAGCTTCACTCCCAAAACCCTTTAATGATTTTCAGGAAGCTATATTGAGGATTTTGTCTGTGTACAAAGGTAGGGTAGAAAACCATGAAATGAGAAGACTTAGTATCAATCCCAGATCCACTTCTTCCTGGCTGTGAAATACTGTATATGAATCTTAACTGAGTCTTGGTTTTCTCCTATATGAATATCATGTCAATCCACCTTTGAGTTTGGTAATGTGTGTGTCTGCATGTGTGTGTGTGTGCATGCATGCACAGGAACATAAAAAAAATAATAGGCATGATCACATGTAAGGTTCTCTGGCAGGGGCCTCCATAAGTGAGAGTGATCAAAGAAAGAACACCAGAGAAAGAAACAGAAGTTTATTGATGTGTGCATCACGCACACACGGGAGTACCTTGTGATGAATCAATCAAAGGGGTGGCTAAAACTTGGTCTCATATAACATCATGACAAAAGAACAATAAATTTTTAGTGGATTAACAAGAAAAGGGAAAAGGGTTTTGAGTGCTTAGAGTGTACAAATTCTAGGAAGGCAAATATATGGGGGAAACCAATGGTAGTTATAGGCTAGTTTAAGCAAAGTTTGTTATGTAGCTTCCTGTGACTCTGTTCCAGGCTGACACAGGTCTAGAGTTGTCGCTGATATTGAAGTTCTGTCCTTCCTGCCAGAAGAGGACCCTCTACAAATGCATATTATGCTTTTAGTCAAATAGAGGGAAGGCAAAGCACTTTTCTTTCATCTGCTTCTTCCCAGTTGCCTTCAATTCAAAATAGTTATGCTATAATGACATATTTTGGGTTGGCATATTGTGCTATACTTCAACTCCATTGGCTATAAGGTACTAGAAAAATCTGAAATGTTATTATTCCTACCCCAATCATATTATCATCACACAGTAAACACAGTGCCTAAACATGGATGATTCAATGCTAGATCTAAACAGATCAAAACGAGCAGACTCATCCTGTACAGATTTATATTCTAAAATATTTACACTTTGATCAGATTAATTCCCTCATCCATAATATATTTTACCTTTCCCTGACCCACTGTTTGAGCATAGCCTTGAAAATTCAGTTATCAAAGAGTTTAGGGGTATAGCAATTGTGCAAAGCTGAGAAATACTTTCTAGAGCACACCGAGCTTTGTGAAAACATAGCTTTTATATGTTTATGTGAATGTACGTTAACCATGTCTGGCAAGAGGCGGGTTGTGTTGTGAGCCGACATGCTCTGCTTTTTTTTCTTCCTCCATAAGTTCATCATCCACAGATCGTCTCATGGTTCTTTCCATTCTTGGTCACAAGAATAATGATTTTTTTTTACCTCTCTGATCAGATACTCAAGCTTACAAATTGGATACGGTGGCAGTTTTTCTCCATCTGGCATGTAAGCAAGAGACTTGGCAAATGCAGGTTTTATATTATTCAGTGGTGAGATTGACAGTCTTGAGGAGTCAGAAATGGATACAGTAGATTCAGCTGCCATGTCGAATCAGATGGAAAGTCTATCATTGTTTGTGATCTGATGAGGCCGGAGGAGTCAGCATTGTGGCATTACATTCTTCAGCTGAAATCAAGTGATAGAAATGTGTAACTTTCCCAAGGTATCATTTATCTAGCTGTGGTGGTATCTAAGGAAAGAGTTACTCAGGCTTAAAGCATTGCATTTCTACAAGGCCTAAAGCAATGAATCTCTAATCACGGTAACCACAACTCTACAAGGCTTCACAAGGACCAACAGATCGGCTCTGTGCCTCACATGTGTGGTTGATGAAGTTGAAAGAAGAATGAGTTTTGTAAATTACATAATGTGCATTTGATATATTCCCTGGTGAATCGTATAAGTGAGAAGGTGAAGAATTTGTCCATGGAGGGCTCTACCCTTGGAACATACTGCATATACTCATCTGATAGCACTATCTCCTCACAAAGAGAGGCATAAGTAAAAAAAAAAAAAAAAAAAATCTTCAAGATAATCATTAAAATACAATCAACAATGTAAACAGTGTTCTTAGTTCAAAGATTTTCATCAAAGATCAATTATAAGAAAAAAGAGAAAGGAAATGTCCGCCAACATAAAAATGAACAAATGCATCCTGGTCTATGAGTACGATGAAATATAATGGTGCCATTAAAATGATTATAATTTTAATGACAAAATGACTATAACGAAATTAAATCAGTGAGAGTGTAGAGCTATATGTACATTATAGCTTTACCTATGGGAGAAATGTGTTATGTGTGAATAAACAATGGTCACAAAACACACCTAAATGTGTTTTAGAGTTATTACTGGAAGCAGAAATATCGGTGCTTCTTTCTTCACCTCCATATTTTCTTTCAATTTTTTTTCTCCAATGGACATGCACTACCTCTTATAAAAATTTTTCTTTTAATCTTTATTTTTGAGAGAAAGAGAGACAGAGCATGAGCAGAGGAAGGGCAGAGGGGGAAACACAGAATATAAAGCAGGCTCCCCATTCTGTGCTGTCAGCACAGAGCCCGACTAGGTGCTCAAAATCACGGACTGTGAGATCACAGCCAAAGTCAGATACTCAACCGACTGAGCTACCCAGGCGCCCTGGAAATGTATTACTTCTATATTCGGCGGTGGGGGTGGGGGGTGGGGGCTGAGCAGAATTAAAATAAAGCTCTTTACACTGAACTATTGCGGTGACTGGCTGGGGGGACCTTGTATATAAACTTGCACTTTGTTATTTACTCTTCTTTTAAAAAAAACACCTTCATGAATTTTAAAAAGGTAACATGCTCTTTGAGGCATTTCTCAAATTTACAAAAATAAATAGGATGTGAACAAAAGATGCATACATTTCTACTTTTGCCAGTTTTAATGGCCGAAAAAGGACCATTTCCCTTGCAGTGACCCGTATTTCCCTCTCCACCATGCATCTCTGGAAGGGGGGCTCTGGCCTGGGCCCCAGGCAGCAGACAATCCTGCGGTGCACTGACTGACCCTACTACCCAGTGACCTGAGGCAGCTAGGGAATTTCTGACTTGTTCTATTCATTTTATTAATCATCAAAACTTTGGCTAGAAGACATGTTGCTATTGAAATAATTTCACCTATGGGGTTCATTTGGCTTTAATCATTCACTTCAGCTTTCAATCTCTTCCTCTCTATCCCCATCAGAAAACTTCTCAAGCCTCCAGTCTGGCATGGAGATTAGCGTTGAGGGCTGTTGGTTCAATCAGCCTCTCTGCTTCATTATGATCCATGACATGATGACAGTATGTGATTTGCCCCAGTGCACTCTGAAGTGACTTGCTGTTGTGGTTCAGAGAGGCAGCAAGAATTTCTGAGAAGCTGCATTCTTGTTGATAGCATACTTTTTACAGCACCAGATTTCTCACGGATGTGGTAGAAAATTCAGTTTATATATGATCATCTACACCACGAGACCAACATACACACTTGCGTACTTCCTCATGCTGGCTGAAAATGAAAATCTAAATGATCCACTTAAAATTTTGTAGGACTTGCTTAATAAGTTTTGGACATAATTTTTATTTGTTTCAATAGGTGTGTGTGTGTGAGTGGGTGGGGGGGTGTGCATATATCAAAGATGAAGAACACAGATGGAAAAATAATTTTTCAAAATAATGCTGAAATATGTGAACTGTATTTGTTGCTTTCTCCTGTTTTTTGTACACACAGGGCTACCTGACACAGTAAATTCCTTTGCAGGAATCAGACATATGCCTTCATCATTTAAGGTAAGAAGACAGAATCTCACCCTAAGGTTTTGTTTCCAATGGTCACCTACAGGCAGGGAAAGCACATTATGTTTTCAACCCATTTACCTTAATTTCCCAGAGATCCAGTCATGACCTCCAGAAAGGTCTTGGAAAGATGAAACCATACGTGATCTCACAGATAGGCCATTTATATGACTTTCTCCTGGGTCTGATGGCACAAAGCTCTCTTCACACCCAGCTCCAGAAATGAATGATATAGAATTTTGCAGGACACCAGACCCCTATTCTTTAGTTAACTGCTTTTTTTTTCTTCTATACCTTCATTTCAAATACAAGCAGTTTTTCCTGAGTTGTTTTCTTGACTTAACTGTGTATCTTTCATAAGCAGTCACTGGCCAAACAAGGCCCTAAGAACGTACAGATTTACTACTCTTCTCTCTGGAGTTACTTGTTCTTCATTCGTTATCTTAATCTTGTAACTTAAAGTGGGGGGCTCTCTAAATTAAAATTATTAGAGAAACAAAAAAACATGCCTACATCTTTTCTGCGTTGGGAACATACGATTCTCAGCATTGAAAAATGCTAGAAAACAGGTCACCACTTTGGACAACAAACTTTTCTGCTGTCATAGTAAGCAGAATATCCTTGTCAAAATTTAGTATCTTGCTAGGGTTAAACTTGGTTTGGTCCATGAGGTTTCTTGTATCCTGTCCCATTTCACTTCATCACCAAGAAAACCGGTGTGCTTCTGTTTGCTACTGGATTTAAGGGTAACACTGAAGAAGGGTAAAAATATGGGCCATGGGCAAGCCCATCCACTATCTCCCCACCAACAAAGCCCACTTTTAGATTTAAAAAAAGAAGAAGAATTTATAGTAGGTGGAGTTGGAACGCAATTCTACTGCGAAACTTAGACCAAATGCATTATCTAAACTTTTGTGAAAGATGCGCTACTTAATTCTAAATCAATTCAATTGAAAAGTTTCATGGAGCTAGATGTAATGCATTTGAAATCGATGCTAAGCAAAATGGGCCTTTAGAAAGTAACTAAGCTTGGAAAAGGAGAAAATCTGATGAAATGCCTAACAATCAATGCATCACTCTTAAGAACACCCAGTTTAGTGTTTATGGCAGAGCTTAAAGCAGTGTCCCAGAGCTCACTGCTTGGGTTCAGATCCTGTCTTTGTCTCCTACTCCAAGAATCTGGATAACTGTTTTAATCTCTCTTAGCCTCAGGCCATCCATTGATAGAATAGGACCAATAATCTCTCTTACCTCCTAGGGTGATGCAGATGAAATGAACACAGGTAAAGTACCTAGACAATTACCTAATATGGGGTAAGTACCTCATAAATATCATTAACTATTCCAGACTGTATAAAATTCCATGAGTAAAACAGGTAATTGGTTTTGATGTTAGTGAAACAGAATAAGTCATATGATTATTTTGATTTATAGCAAGTGTTGTTCTCTGCCTGACAAAACAGGAAAACCAACTGATTTTTTTACTGGATGTAGTTTTCTGTTGTTGAGAGACATAGTCATTTTGACCTCTGTCATTGAAGCCTCTTCCAAAGCAGGTGAGTTTTAAGATACCACTATGAGAAACCAAATGTACATGGGGTACTAAATCTGTAACTTAAATTTTCATCAGTGGACTAAGATCTCCCTCTCATTGGCAGACAATAGAAATAGGCTTTTATTACTGGCTATCAATACTAAGTTACTGATAGACTCTCACTTTATATATAAAGAACAGAAGGCTTTAATAATGTCAATGTCATGTGCTGGATGATACCGCTATTTCTTGGGTTAACCTCAGGTCTTAGGATTCCATGTGAAACGCCTTTTTGCAACTACATCACTATCCCACGAGAGCTTTCCATTATTTTACACCTGCTCTTTCTTATGAGCTCTATACATTGGCTAATAGGTTTTGATTTGTGAGAAACAACAGAAACCAACCAACCCTCATATTGGCTTAAGCTACAAAGATCAATTGGTTATTACAATTGAAAAGCAATGGGTATAGTGGGCTTCAAAGTGAAGGTTTGACTCTTCCTCCTCCTCTTCTTTCTCTTCCTTATCATCTTCCCTTTTCTTTCCTGTCCCTTTCCTTCATTTCCTTTCCTTTCTGTTCCTAAACAATTCAGTCCAAAAGTCAACAGGTGGGGCCTGGGAAATGTAGGCATGGGTGTAGGGAGGGGAAGATGGGAGCTGTGGCTGCCCAGAGCAGAGTGTCGAAACCTGAGCAGGGTCATGAGGGTGAGTAGGGGATGGAGCGACCTGATATCATGTGTGGAACCTGACGGAGGAAAGGGGGGCCTCCATGCAAATATCATGCACCCCTCACGGGATGCATCACCTTCTGTGACATTCTTGCCAATGGTACATAACCTCAATCTAATCATGAGCAAACATGGAACAAACTCAGTGGAGGGATATTTCACCAAATAACTGCCATGGAAGGAAGGAGTGAAGGACTGTTCTAGACCGACAGAGACAGGAAGACGTGAAAACAAAAAGCATCACAGCATTCTGGATTGGACTATTATGCTTAAAAGTCACTCACTGGACAATTGACAGAAGTTTAATGTGATTTGAGAATAAGATGAAAGCGGTGAATAAATGTCAATATCCGAAATTTGAGACATCCATGTTGCTTTTTCAGGACAATACCCTCACACACACACACAAATATATCCCCACTTGCAAAAAGTAAATTCTAAAGCATAAAGTTTCCATCCAAGTCAACTTCACATGAAGAAGGTTTAAATAACTGAGCAAAAATCTAGGTGGTTATCAAAAGATGAAAATGGGTTGATGGGCAGGCAATTACAATATCCATACTGATGGTCAATATACCCTTGTCATTAAGAGCCTGAGTTGTCACTAAGAGCCAGACAATTTAGAAAATATCTTGGTTTTGCTCATTAATAGCTATATGATTTGGGGCAATTTCTTTATTCTCTTTCTTCCCAAATGTGCACACCTATGAGATGGAAGATAATCTCACCTCCCACATAGAATGAGTGGGAGAAATCAATGAATGAGCATATTTAAAGCACTCAGAATAGTGCCTGGGGCACTATGAGCATTCAAAAACCATGAACTATTATTATTACTATCTCAATTTTTACAAAATCCCATTTTACAGATACGCGGATTTGAAAGGTAATTACTGCAAGTTTCCTATAACCTTGCCACACTCCTTTCTGCATATTGAGAATATAATGATGATGCAGACAGTCCAGCTCTTTCTGCAGTTAAATCCACAGCTCATTTAGGATTAAATAGTCATTGTCAGAGCTTGGACATGAGGTCAGCTTTCTTACATTCTCACTTTCCTTTCAAAGACCCACTACTGTTTAATTGGAGGGGGCCAGAGTACATACTGGCAGGATGTTCCAGAAATGAACATGCCTGAGGTGGCAATTTTTTCTCCAAATTCCACATGCTATAGCACATATTTGCTAACTCTGTGCCTTGTTAAACCCATGATAGATAGTTTAAAAGACTACACGGGAAAAGGAGAGTTTGATGTTATTTTTCCCTAACACGTACTGAGCACTTACTCTGTAACACAACTATGTATCAACTCATTCAGTTTTCAGTACACCCCTGCAGTCCATGATACTACATTTTCCCACATTCTAGATGAAGAAAGAAGGCTCCTAGAAGTAAAGTCATTTGCCCGTAGATGCAGAGCAGTGACAGATGGACCAGCAATTCAAATTCAAATAAGTCCAACTATTTAGTTTTCTCCTCCAGCTAACTACAGTAGCCAAATCAGCAGCAAATAGTAAATTCCTTAATTCGTTAGCATTTTTTAAGATTAAAAAAATGTTTTAAAAATATTTTTGAAAGCATGAGACAGACGGACAGACAGAATACAAGTGGGGGATTAGCAGAAGGAGAGGGAGACAGAAGCCACAAAGCAGGCTCCAGGCTTCGAGCTGTCAGCACAGATCCTGAGTCGGGGCTCGAACCTGTGAACCACGAGATCATGACCTGAGCCAAAGTCGCATGCTTAACCGACTGAGCCACCCAGGCACCCTTTCCATTAGCATTTCTTGAGCAACTACTATTTCCCAGAAACTATCTTGAATACTACGAGTGAGAGAAAGCTGAACGATTCCTACCTTCAGAGCAGTCCCCTGCTGGTCTAGTGTATGCAATATACATATGAAGTCTTCCTTAGAACTAGTCATGAATAGTTCTGTATGAAGAATACAGCCAGGTGTGAGTTTTCAATGGTAAATAAAGTATCTCATGGTACTACTGTGCTGCAGCATCTGAGGGGAGGCTCAGCCTGTATGCCAAATGTAAGTGAATGCTAATGTTTTAATATGTAGTGAAATTCTATGTACATACTCCAAGGACAATGGCAAGAGAGGCGATAATTTAAATGAGGGCAGCAGAGAAAGTGAAATCGACATAATAGTGGAATTCTCTGGTTTTATCACATCTCCCCAGGAGGCTTTCTGGCACAGGAGGAAAAATGGTCTTTAAAGAAAGTGTCAAGTATTGAGCTATGTATCTACTCCCACCTTACATGCCTCCTGTCATTCTTTTTCTCTCACTCGCTTTCTCTTTTTGTGTGCTCTTACACATCCCCTTCCTCCCATTGCTTTCTCCTTATCTTTCTGTCCCTTTAAATTTTGCTCAGCCTTAGCCCGTGAGGGCTCTGTCTGTCCTGCTGCTGACATCTAGGGCAAAGTGTTTGCTCACCCTGTGTTCTGGGTGATAGGGCATCAAATGGAATCCCTGACTCGTGGCCACTATTAAGGATCCCATGGAACTTCTCACTGTGGTGTTAACTGAACGATCTGGCCCCGTGCCCTCTGAGCTATTGCTTTGGCCTCCTGTAGACCCCCGTCTGAAGTTTCAATTGAAGAGTTTTCTCTCACATCTTCAAAGACTCTACCACTGATTTGCCACAGTCAAGACCATCTCTAGGCACAAATTTCCCATTGGCTGTTGGCCTCTCGAGTCTCTCTCCTCAACCACAGCCATTTCCTGCATTGCCCCAATGAACTCACACCATTCCCTGGCCGCCTAAGCCCCAGACTTGAGAGGTGCACCGAAGCCTATCTTCTGAGTGACGTCACGTGTTCTGAATCTGTTCTTTACTCTGTTCCCCTTCTCCTGCCCAAACACGCTAGGCCTACATCCTGTTTTCCTGGGAGCCTCTCTGTCTGTTGGAGGCCTACTATCTGTGCTGAGAAACTAATCTGTGTTCAAGGGATAATACTTGCAAATGATTGAGAGTTTGCCTCCCATCCCTCCAAAAATTCTCAATTCTCTCTCCCCAAAATTTTATTTGTGAATCACAGATAAAAATCCTCTATTGAGCCGTAAGCATGTGTTAGGCAATTATATAGGTGTTTTACATTTGGCTTATTTGATATTGGTAATAAATCCGTAAGAGCTATGGGTGCTATTGATGTCAGACCCATTTTACAGACAAAGATGGTGAGGCAAAAAGAGGTTAAATAACTCGTCCAAAGTCACCCAGAGAATAAATGACAGAGACAGGATGTGCTTCTAGGTCCTTGAGTGTCTGCTCTTCCCAACACCTGCACTTCCTAGCCAGCCTACCTCCCCTTCTAGGGGGATCATGTTGCTCTGCTACTTACCCTCAACATGCCCTACAGGGCTCTATGATGAAGCTGGAACCCACTAGAAAGCAAACAAATTCTGCACAGTTTGACCCTCACACTACCTCCCAGAAACTAATCTCTATTTCTCCACGCCACTTGGTGATGTTTGGAATGACTATTCCCTTCATATAATGCACACTCTTGTAAGTCTGCCTTCAACAATTAGCCTCTGTGTGAATGCCCTTCGCCATGCTCTCTGACTGGAAAACCTTTGCTCATGTTTCCAAACCCATCTCAAATGCCTGGTCCTCTTTGAAGCTGACCTCCAGGCAGGTCATTAAGAATTTATACTTTTTTGCTCCCAACTACTTTGTAATGTATGGGAGGACAGTGTGCAAACTAGCTTGGGAGGTGTGGTGGGGGAAGCTGACTTTATATAAGCAGGGTTCTCTGTTCACTCTCCTTCTCTCCACTCCCCATGAAAGACCCTCTGTGCATGACAGGCCAATGGCTAAGAGCAGCCCGAGACTCACAGCCTGTTGGGTTAGTGATGGTAGTAAAGAGAATGCTTTTTCTCCAATAGCATTAGTGGAAATGTCACAGTGAGGGCTCTAATTAGCCTGGCTTAGACCACCTGTCCAATCTGAGACCAGTCACTGTAACTAGGGAGGGAAAAATTTAGTATTTGACACCCTGTTTTATATGACCATCCCATTTGTAGAAAGGGTACCAGGAGAGGAGACAATGGTCAGCAGATACTAAACAAATGAAAAGTTTAAACTACAGAAAACTGGGCTCTTTCTTTAAAGAAGGATGAAAAGATGATGGGAAAATCCAAGATTTCCATTATATTCCACCCAGTGTCTGGCTAACAATCATACTACTCTTTTTTTCATACATAGTATTTCCAAAACACTGTCACTATGAACTCCTACTAATGATCAAAAGCACAGTATTCAAAACAGACGATCAAAAATTTTGTCCTATGTCCATGTCCACCTCCTGGTTCAGGACCTCTGCTCTCAGTCCAAGCAAGTGAGGCTTGTAATGCTAGAGGAGCCTGTAAAATTAACCATCCAACACACTCCACGTATAGTGGTGGGGTAAAATAAGTCAAATATGCCAAGAACAACTATCGAAAAAACCACCAGCAATATTTACTGCTCTCAAACATGTATCATATTCTGCCAGACAGGGATTGCAAATGTTCCCTGCCCATCAGTAAAGTGGTTTTCTAAATTAGTTAATACAAATGCTCTGGTTCTGTCCTCTGGAACCATCCATGTCCACTGCTCTTCAAAATCACATATGAAAGAAAGTGGGAGAATATTCTTTCCCTGGAGTCTTAATTGCCATAGCACCCCAAGTTCTGTCCCTGAAATTTTAGGGGATAAGAAATTGCAGGCCTAGACATTGCAAAATGAGTACCTTAAAAATTCACTTGGCTACTGCACAATTAACTTTCTAGAAAACCCAGAGATGAGTAATTGAAGTTGGAGAGTTTGTCAAAGCATGGCCTCTGGATCTGGGTTAGGGTTACCCATCCCCTCATAGCCCTCAACTTTTAAATGGTTCTCATGGCAGAGCTCTCTCCCCTGTCCTCTGAGATGATCCAGCTTACATCTAAGCGAGGACCTTTCTCATAACAGCTTTCTGAGAACTTTGAAAAGTGATCCAGAGGAGGAGGCTGTAGGTGTGTAAGAATGAGGAGTATATTAGAACTCTGTACTTTCCATTCAATTTTGCTTTGAACCCAAAAGTTCTTTAAAATTTAAATTAATTAAGCTTATTAATTTCTGTTTTTAACTATATGTATTTATTTTGAGAGAGAGAGAGAGAGAGCACACGAGCAGGAAAGGGTAGAGAAAGGGAGAAAGAACATCCTAAGTAGACTCTGCACCAGCAGCATGGAGCTGACACAGGACTTGAACTCATGAACTGTGGGATCATGACCTGAGCTGAAACCAAAAGCTAGATGCCTAAATGACTGAACCATAGGACTTGGTACTGTTTTAAACAGTGCCCCAGTATCTATTTGAAAATTAGACACATAAAGTGTTCTCCATACCTGTTTTCTAACTGTGAGCTTAAAGTATTATTCATTTAAGATATACTAACAGGGATCTTCTAGTAACTGTGTGCCCACCTCCCCACCCTCACTCTAAGAGATGATGTAAGTAACACTTTCAGATAAGTGTCTCATCTAAACACATTAAATCACTCCATTTTTTTAATGTTTTATTTATTTTTAGGAGAGAAAGACAGCGTAAGCAGGGGAGAGTCAGAGAGAGAAGGAGTCACAGATTGAAACAGGCTCCAGGCTCTGAGCCGGCAGTCAGCACAGAGCCCGACGCGGGGCTCGAACCCACGAACCGCGAGATCATGACCTAAGCGAAAGTCGGACGCTTAACCGACTAAGCCACCCAGGCGCCCCAACACATTAAATCACTCCAACTGACAACTCTGTGAGGGTGGGAAGGACACTTAGAATTCAGCTTCCATTTCCTCTCTTCATCTTCACATCTATCCCAGCCCACTCTGCAC
Source organism: Proteles cristata cristata (assembly GCA_017311185.1). NCBI lineage: Eukaryota > Metazoa > Chordata > Mammalia > Carnivora > Hyaenidae > Proteles > Proteles cristata. Next base: position 320,021 of record JAESUZ010005644.1, on the reverse strand, counting down.
ATATCAGAGTGATGACAAGGCTTTTCCACAATCTACAGGAGAAGAGCCGGATAACAGAGCCATTCAGAAGACAGGCTATGGAATCATAAAACCCAGGCCTACAAATGGACTACAGTCAGTAGGAGAAATGGGAATAATATCATCTACTTCATGTTTGACATGAAGACTAAATCCAATAAAGTTAATAAGGTCTTAGCACCATTTACCGCATATGGTAAAACCCAATAAATAGCATAGCTTTTATTAAATCTGACCTGCCATTATATTTGATATGTGAATATTTCCAGGGGATTTTTTACAATAACCACAGATTATAAATAACCTAATAGAATAATCATGTTGGAATCTTTGCTACGTTGCTAGCTCTGATCCCATTAATGATGCATTATCGGTCTTATTAATGATCATCGTGCTATTCCTTACACAAATATTAAGTTTTGCCTTTTAGCCCTAGGCCCTTTATTCCTGTGCTCATTAACTTTGTACCATTATAAAGTCATTCTCTGTCACTCTTTATATTTGCTCCTCTAGGTGATTTTATACTAATAAGAACTCCTTGCATGTAGCAACCTTGCCACAAATGTCACTATATCTTTTATCACAGGTTAGACATGCTACTGCCCATTAAACTTTGAAATTAAGCTCAAGATTGAAAACATACAGTTTGCAGAACTCCTACAATCACTACATTCATCTTCACTCCCTTTTTATTCTATTTTTCTCGTTTCCTCTCCCATTCTCTTTTCCCCACATACCTGCGGGAGAAAGTGGACATGATGGCCACATTAGGTTAGTTCCCTGAGTCTCTAGGTCTTGGCGCTAGAGAACTGAAGGCTGGCACAGCTGTGACCCTCCCTGAGTAATGTCGATGTGGGACTAGTACAGGGCTCACTGTACACATTTGTAAGCATGCCGGGTCCAGAGAATATTTAATCTCCTCCTTCTATTATGCCAGGTCTATCCAGAAATGTTCTAAAACTCTCTGTAATGAAAGGATGACATTGAAACATAACTTCTCTTACCTCTTTGACTGTTAAGTGCATGTTTTATTCTTATTGTTAGTTGAAGAATGCTAGCATTGAAAACATCATGCACATTCTTTTTCCAAACTTCAGAAATACTCCTCTGTTTATTCAACTGATTATCCTAAACAATAGAGACATAGTCTGATTGCCCTAAACAACAGAGACATACTAGTGAACAGTGCAGATTATGGTCTGTACCCTTATGTCCACACAATCTAGTGTGAAAGACCCATAATTAAATAAGCAATTATAAAAGAAAGTAACAAGCACTGCCAGGGCAGACACTCAAGGTGACCCAGAAGCAAACAGCAGAAACCTTTAATGGGAAAGAGATCAGAGGAAACATTCTAGGGGAAGTCTATGGTAATGAGCAAGATTTAGATACATTAAAAGTAGGATGGACAAGAGAAAGAGTGAAGGCAAAGTAAAGGCAGACCTACAAGTGGTGCTCCTCCAAGAGGCGCTAAGCACCTAGCAAATGCTCAGTAAACTCTTTTTGCCTGAAAGAGATAGGAAAAGCATGGCATATGAGTAGAAATGAAATAAGTTTACTATAACAAAGAATTAACGCAGAGAAAAGAGGCAAGGTGAAGCAGAATGGGTAAGTAGATGCCGTATCATGTAATTCACATAAAAAGTGTGCGAGTATTGCTTTTTTATTTTCCACAACAGAGACCCACCGAGAAATGTAAAACAAGAGAATGATCTGGATAATTTTTGGGTTTTTTTGGGAGCATTACTTGGCTGCAGTGTAGAAAGTAGATTGGGACAATACAGGCGATGAATAGACAGGTTAGAAGTACACGGAGTAACCCAAACAAGAGAAGACAGTGGCTAGGACCATAGAAAATGAGCATTCAATTCATTTCAAATTGAATGGATTTGAAAAACAATTAGAGTTGTGTGAAAATGTCTTCAAGACATTGAATGAAAGTATTGGTTAGGGAAAAAGATCAAGGAGAAATCTCAAGTTACTAAAATCTGGACTGTAGTGTTATTTGCTTATGTAAGTACATGTGAGAAAGAGTGGGTTTAAAACAAAAGATAATTTGTTCTGTATTGAGTTAGAGATGCTTATAGAACATCTAAGTAGAGATGTCTAGTAGGCAACTGAATAAGTGGGTGTGAAGTCCAGAAAAGACACACGTGTTAAAAATAATGATTTGGATCTTGTGAGAATATGGATGAAAAGTTAAATACAGTGAAATGGAAGGGATCATATATTCTGGGGAGAATCTAACCAGTGTCGATACTAAAGACCTAAGCAGATAAATAATGAAAATACAAAAAAATAAAATAAAAAATCCAAGAGGAAGTGGTCAGAGAATAATGGGGAAACCAGAAGTCTGTGATGCCAGAACAAGGGGAGTGTTTTCAGATAAAGGAAGTTATCATCAATATCAAATGCTGCTCAAGAGTTAAATATGAGTATGCCTAGAGAGGGTATGTCCAATGAATATTGCAACAAGCCCATCTCTTGTGACAAACAAGAGTAGACTCAGAAGGGTAGTGGGAATAAAAACCAGATTCTTTAGGTTTAAGAATAAGGGGAGGTAAAGAAGAAAAAAAGGAAATAGCAATAGAGGCCTTTTATCTCAAGAAGACTGGCTGTTAAGAAAAAGGAAAATCGGTAGTCAAAAGGAGATATGAGAAAATATGAGATCAGTGGATGAGGCTCAAGCAGAGATTGGACAGAAATCACCAAATGGAGCAAAGTTAAAGATACAAGAGAAAAGAAGCACAAGGAATAGATGGAGAGGAGTCCAGTGGGAAGGGGGCATCTATTTGGGAGAAGGACACACATTTGACAGAACCGTAAGGAGAACAAAATGGGCAGAGATGCAAATGTGGGCATAGAGAGAGGAGTGCGGAGGAAACCTGGTTGATGGCTTCCAGTTTTCTCTGGAAAAGACCCAGAAAAGTCCTCCAATGAGTGTGAGCAGGAAGGTAAGGGGAGAAGAAGTTGAAGACTGGAAGCATGAGGGAAAAGAGCACAAAGGAACACAGAGAAGGATAGCAAGAGAACACTGAAAGCTCAGTAGAAGTGGGGGGATTTTAAAGATGTGGTGCAATGGTTTTCATATCATCTAGCACTTTCCCTACCAATACTAAAAGGAAGGCACAGAGAGGCACTTCAGATGGACCCACTTGGATTGCTCTGCCAGCTACAAGAGTCAAATAGCTAGCCCTCTTCTGGGCTTACAGGAAAGAGTCGAATCTAGGAATTTAGGGAGGTTCATGCGAAATGGACTTATTACTTAAAGTTACGATGGCCCCAATGCCATGAGAGAAGGAAGAGTGGAAGCAACGGCACTTGGGCTAAGTGAGTAGAGACCTGAGTACCGTCACTCTGTCCTAAGCAGCTATGCCTCCTTCCTCTAGTCCACTGGGTCTCAGGTTCCTAATCTATAAAATTAAACAACTGGGGGCACCTGGGTGGCTCATTCAGTTGAATGTCTGCCTCTTGATTCCAGCTCAGGTCATGATCCCAGGGTCACTGGGATGGAGCCCTGCATAGGGCTCTGTACTGAGTGTGGAGCCTGCTAGCCTTCTCTCCCCGCCCCCCACCCCTTGCTTGTGCATGCTCTCTCAAAAGAGGGGGGAAAAATGAAAGGATTGTATGAGACGTTATCCTCCAAGCCAGTGATCTAAGTTTCTGTGAAAACATTGCTGCTCACCTACATCAGGAGGAAGGGTATCTCCACAATATCACCATAAAATGCCCATCTCACAAACAACAAAACTGAGAAACTTCTAGAAACTCTTGTATTCAAGAAAATAGAGATTCCCTCACTATCTCCAAACCCATACTTTATCTGTAGTCAAAAACAGCCTATAGAGTGAAAGGCCTATAGAATCTATGGGATTATCTAGAAAACAGTTTGATTTGTTAGCATATCCCAGACAGAATCTCTGAGATTCTCAGAGAATCACACAGTATCTCCCAAACTGTATGAAGTCACTGATCTGGGTCACTTTCCAGACCCACAGTAAAAATCTTTCATGGACTGGGAAGTGTGGGAGGCTGGGGACACAATTAACAAAGCTTTGGATCACTCCAAAATTGACACACAGTTTAAAGCCACATTAAAAACAAAAAAATAACTTAAGAAAAAACTTTCCTAAAAACTCAGGCCAGAGAGGAGAAAAAGGATTTTTTCTTTCATTTTCTTTCTCGGCCAGATGAGTAATTTCAGAACAACTGCTGAGTGCTCAACAATAAGACGCTCAAGGACCAAAACGAGAGAGTCATTTTTTTCACAACACCCTCGGGTGGCTGTTCACTGTCTCTGGCAGACAAAATTATTTTCCAGCCGGCTCCTGGAGGACCATCTATAAACAAATTAGAAATTTCAAAGGGTTTGTTTTCTGCCTTCTGGCTGCCAGTACGGGTCGTTCCTTTTGTGTCCTTCGTATGAAAAAGTAATTTAACAAAGAATAAAGAGAGAGTACACCTCAGTTCAAAACAGACAAGCGTGTACACTCTCTTCCGCCCTCCCTCCCATCATCTCCCTCTGTCCATTGTCATGTTTGGTCAGTTTTCTGTCAAAACAACGTTTACTGTATGCAGCTTACAGTCCTGCAGGGCTCCAGGAGCTTGGGAGGCAAGCTGTGTTCCTACAGCAATTCCATCAATAAGAAGAAAATGGAAAATGAGCGCTGATTTATGGCTGATTCTCCTTAACAAATGGCAGCAATCAACACCCACCCAGCTAAGAAGGGAGGCAAAGTGGAAAAGGGCCGCCATTCACCACCCGGCTTGGATTCAGACCCAAGAAAAGGAGAGCTTCAAAATAAGAGAGAGATGTAAACATTTTACAACAGCTTGTCAAGCAAAGCACCAAGGACACATTTCAAAGGGAAGGGAAAAAATCCATCAAGTCTGCCTCACACCAACTCATTACAGGAGTTGAGCTTCCTATCTGGTTCTACTAAAAAGCCTTTCCTTGCACAAGATCCCAGCTGATGGAACTGATGGTACCAGGTATTCAGGTGAAAGAAGCACATTATAGTCCACAGGAGAAAGCCAACAAGATTGAGACCCTATTTACTAGTAAGGAAACCGACCTCGGGAGAATGGAGGCTGTGTGTATAGGGACTCACCAAAGTGCCCAGGAGACAAAGAGCCAGTAGGCCAAGGTCACTGTTTCTTGTTTGACCTGGCCCAGAGTCACCATATGGAGAGCACAATGCTTTACTGGGTTTTGGCACGGGAGGTCCATTTTCCCATTATTATCTGAGGTTTTATTCTTCGGGATTGATTTGGCGCTTGGCTGGCAATGTAGCGCGGAGGAACAGAAGGTTCACAAACGCAACTATTTCTAGCATGCAGATATGCTCTACTAATCATGGTTTAAGTGGCATGCCAAATCTAGACTGCTTTCTAGAGTCCCATTCGGAGGTGTGTCCTTTAAGGCGAAGAGGTCTTAAAAGCCTTCCTAGCGCAGCACATTTCATTTAAGGAAATTCTGGGCTCAGGGAAACCAATCTGAAACTATTGGAAGTGGGCCAACAGCAAGAAAATAGTGTGGCCCTTAATGCAATTCTGTGTATTATTTTTTTTTTATTGCGCACACCTTCATTTTAATTCCGTGTCTGCAGGGTCTCTGGATTCTGCAGGCAGGTTTCCAACAGTAGTTCCAGTCTTGGGGTCAAAGAAGGAAGGAAATCTGGGAGCAAAGGTGTCAGAGGAGGCAGAGCTCAAGTCCGAAGCGCCTGTGTGCGTATGTGTGTGTGGGCACGCGGGCTCGCTGTCCAGGGAGGCAGAGGTGAGGCGGCAGGGTACTAGTGGATGAAACAGAGATGTGGGAAAGAAATGGGACACCCCACCTGGGCGGAGACTCAAATACCACCCTGTAGCTTTGAATACGCAAAATTCTCAGAACTGCATTCAGGCTGTGAGCAACAACGCCCACGCACTGTCCGCTGGCGACGACGCACAAATCTGACCTTTCCATACATACCCCCAAGTGCATGTGTGGGTGCCACTTCCGAAACAACCACCGTTTCGAATTCATCTGTTTTGAAAAATCACACACACATGAGATGTATTCCTAGTGTGGTTCCCTTGAGGGACAGGAAGAAAAGCATCATCTGGGAAGTACAGAAGAGGAGTCAGATTTCAATGGGAGTATTTGTAATCCTCGGACTGAGATCATTGACCTAGGTTCATAGGACTAACAGAGAACAGACAAAGATTCCTTCCCTTTCCCCCTTACATAAAGGAATACAGTGTTGTGTTGAAGACAAGATTTAATAAGGCTGAGCACACGTAATCGAAGGAAGATGAACTGTAAACCACACAGGGAGCCTAGGTAGTATATTCAATACCACACGGCCATTTTAGAAGTTGTTTATTTCCTTCACCAGATGGGCCTTTTTAAATTTCCTCTCTGCATACCTTCATCCTAATAGCAAACCCACCTGAATGGCTTTGGTACCTCATGGCCCACTCCTGGGTCTGGGCCAGACACAGTGTCTGCAGGGTTAACGCCAGCCTTGAGCAGCCCTCTGCCTTGAGTCAGGTTATTAAACGGGCACATTTGACTCATAATTTGTTCTCCTCGTGTTAAGTAGATTGCAATAACTCAACTGTCCAGGATCTGTTTATCAATGCTCTGTGGCTTTCAGCAGCAAATATTTTATAACCACTAAGTGGATGTTCAGACCACTCATCAAATGAAAATCTCCTGTACTCAAAGCTGGTTTTATCATCACAACCCACCAACTGGAAAGCCCTGGAGAAGTAGTAACCCTGCCCAAGAGCCTATCAGGCTTAGCCAGACCCTCATCCTGGGGAATTCTTTTCCATTAAGCGAATTTAATAGAAACTGGCCCAGCCCCACAAGAGCCTATAACATTTCAGGGATTCTTCACTGGCCTACCCTGTCCTAGTAAACTGTCATTTTATTTGGGTTTACTGTTTCCTTGCTAGGAAGTCTAATGAAAGTGAGATGATATGTATGTAAGAAAGAGGGATGGAAATGAGAAAAGATGTGGAGAAGAAGAAAGCAAAGGAAAGACAGGAATAAGAGAGAGAAAAGAGAAGAGATCAAGAAGGGAGAAGGGAGAAAAAGAGAAAGGCAAGTAAACAGATCCTATGAGAGTCTGCATTAAGTTGACGCTGACTCTGTATAATTACACCATTTGAAACTAATGAAAGAAATTATTATTGCCACCAAGATGGTTTCCTCATAATAATCTGCTTTTTATTAATGAGCTGCCGTGGTTCTGGTATTTCTCATGAAGCATGCATTATGTCCAGAATGAAGGTATACAACAGCTCAACTGTAGGATAGTGGCCAATTGTTAAGGAATTAGTAATGAAATCAGATCCATTGACCTGCCATGCCTATAAGGAAACCATTAGATGATAGAATGTCTAAAATAGTGTAAGAACAGAAAGCCAACATTCTTCATTTTCATTACTACATGAAATGAAGCATGTGGGAAAAAAATGCTTGTGAGTCGATTTTTGAAACAAGCCCTTTATACTTCTCAGTTACATAAACAAATGAATTCCCTGTATTGCTTAAGCTTCTTTAATTTGAGATACTGTTGCTTCCAGCTGAGGAGTACTGAGTAATATTGATATGGAATTGGAGTAGGGTACTGTGGTCGGCTCAGCCTAGATCACTCACCCACTGAGTATAAGAGAGAGATACAGTTCAGAGTCACTCTAGAATAACAGCCTCATAGGTCTACACAGAAGCTGGAAGAATCATTTCTCCAAAGAAATGGGAGTCACTAATAGAACATAACAGAAGAAATCCAAGGCAGACGAAACACAGAACACTACTATCCTGAAAATCTTTCTTCCTCCACTCCACCCCTATTTTCTGTGGGTAACAATAGCCACATTAATCAGAGTATTAATCCCAGCACTATGACAACTGCTGAGAACCTCACAGAGAAAAAGATTTACAATCACAAGAGAAATAAAAAGATGATGAGAGAAGTCTCTCATGAGGAATTGATTTTTAAGCTGAAACCTGAAGGATAAACAGGTAGAAGACAAATCCAAGAGCAAAGGCCTTTGATGGTGAAGGAACCACACATGTGAAACCCCTTAATTCTAAAGAATTTGGAAGATGCTGCTCTCATTCATACACAGAAAGGAACAAGAGACAGCAGCTGCCAACCTAACAACAACAAAAGGTTGAAAGAGTTACAAAATCAGAGTTAAAAAACAAAACAAAATATTAAAAGAAGACACAATGAAACCCAAATGGACTCAAATCTGGAATAATGAACCTTTTGTAGGAGAAGAAAGATTGAGCATTGCTCCCATACCTGGCAGAATCACAGCCAGAGGAAGAATCCACTTATAGACTTTGTAGCCAAAATTCTAAAGACATTTTCATAGTCTCACAAGAGAAGCAGGACAGATGACAACCCAAAGGAGCTTCAACAAGCCACAAAGCAAGTCTCCAACCACTCACCATGTCTTTTCCTTGTGTCTTCACTGAGTGCTTGGGAGTAGTGGACCTAAAGAGTAAAGGTAGAGAAAGAGATTAGAAAGAGAGAGATACCCATTGAGATGGTATTAATCTATTATGGATATGCCTGTATACACACACAAATATACTTCTTTTATATAATATGTACTGTGCACATATATATGATTTATTATATGTTAAGTTATATAATATATGTACACATACACAAGTATAAATACATGATTTCTTTAAAATTTTGTTGTATTTATTAGCAAAACTACTAACAACAGTTAAGGTATACACAATCAAAGAACACAGTGTGGGATGGAATCAAGGGAATTACTTTATTTTAAAGTTCTTATGCTGCTCATTGAAGTAGATGACAAGTTAATAATTCATATTATATACCTAAAGCAATTACTAAAAGCAAATTTAACATAAGAGATTATATAGATAACACATAAGGCAAAATAAATATGTTAAATGCAGTTCACTCAAGAGAAGACAAGAAAGGAGGAAGAGGAGAACAAAGAACAAATGGATTAAATATAAAACAAACATTCACATGGGAGATTTAAATCCAACTATATAATTATATTAAATGTAAATGAACTAAATATACTTATTAAAAGGCAGAAATTATTAGATTATATTTTTTTGAAAATCAAGACCAAACTTTATAAGAAATGTTTTAATCACAAAGAACAGACAGGTTGGAAGTAAAATGGTGGTAAAAGGTTTAACATGTAGGGGAAAAGTCTCCAGGATGGCTACCATCAATCCTACCTTGCCTAGACAAGCATGCTGTTCCTCACATCATAAGATACAATCTAATTTCCCTCCCTATGGACCCCCATGGATTCTAGGCTGGCTTTAGTGACATGTTTAATGAATATAATATAACAGACATGACATTCTGGGACCTCTGAGGCTACTTGATCATAAACCTTGCAGCTCTTGCCTGAGGATCTTGGAGTGCTTCCTTTTTGAATGTTTCCTTTGAGAAACCAATCACCATACAGTAAGAAATCTGGGTCCCCTTCTGTGGAATGAGCAAAAGGGGTGAAAGGGGACAAGTATTATACTACTGGAGATCTCCCCCACATGGACAGAAACATCTGGAATGGGAAAGAAAGAGTTCTCCAAAAGTTCCTTACCATTGTAATTTTTCCTTAATATGCTATGCTTAAGTACGATATATATGATCATCAGTTGAAGGTAGGGGAGAAGGGCAGGGGACTATCAAGCTGGAGTGAAAATAGGTGCAGATCATAACACCAGAATGACCTTCATGAGGTCATTCCCCCAATATCATTAACATGTGGGTAAACCTCCATGGATCACTGGAGGCCAATATGAACTATACCCCTCTCACACACACCCTATCCCCACCACACACTGCCCAAGAACATTTTAAAATGAGTTTAAATAATGTAATAATTAAATTATTTTCAAAGCTCCTCTGCATCCAAAGCTGACAACCTATTTACTGTTCTATTTATCACTCTAAATAATGTCCAGACTCACTGTCTGACAAAACATATGAGAGTTAATAAGATTAAGTGATAACACGAAAATATCCAATAAAAATTGCATAAAGATACTCCAATAATAAAATGTCAACATAGAGATGACTCAGATATTAATATATATACCCTCCCATTATGACATTACAATTCAGAAGCATCACAGTGTAAATATATGAAAGTCAAAATCAAGTCATTTTGCCCTTGTGAGTAGAAATTTGGGGCAGGTTGAAGTCCAAAGGTACTAAGGTTAAAAATCAGTTTTTCTAGACCTAGTGAGTTAATAATGGTCCTATGTCTGAAATTCTTAAAGTTCAAATTTCATCCTCTCTAATTTAGAATTCTTTCATCTCTCGGGTATTAGAGTTCTTGATGCCTCAGGAAAGTATTTCCTTCACCAGCTACATCTTGGGATGTTTCTCTTTGTATTGAATACAGTTTCTTCTATACATCAAAAGTGGTATTAGTTCAATTTTCTGACTCTGTCCCAATTTTCTGACTTTGGCTTCCGAACTCAATTCTATTATACAGAGGGCACCAGCTGGATATCCTGCAATTCAACTCAATTCTGATACTATCTACCAGGAGACAGCATCAGATTCCACAGGGCTCACAGGACCCCCGTCCACATCAGAGGCCTAGGTTGTTACCTAGATTGTACTTCTTACTGACCAGCTATAAAAAATTTTTTGAGAGAGAGAGCACACAAGTGGGGGACAGCAGAGAGAGAGGGAGAAAGAGAGGGAGAGAATCCCAAGCAGGGTCCACACCCAGTGTGGAGCCCAACATGGGGCCAATTCTCACAAATGTGAGACCATGACCTGAGCTGAAATCAAGAGCCCAAATGAACCACCCGGGTACCCCCTGACTGGTCAGCTCTAAGCCACAGTTTCCAAAGGCTTCTCCTTGGGTTCAAGTAATTTACTAGAGCAGCTCATGGAACTCAGGCAATTCATTTACCCACTAGAATACCAATTTATTGTAAAGGATATTAAAGGGTTTATTTCATGAACAGCCAGATGAAAGAGATGGATACAGCAAAGTAGGGGTCAAGGGCAGTGTTTCCATGGCTTCTGTAAGCATGACAGTCACCCCAAATCTCTACATGTTCACCAACCTGGAAGCTCTCCTAACCCCATCACTTTGGGTGTTTATGGAGGCTTCATAACAAAGGCAAGATTGATTAAATCATTGCCTATTGGCAATTGATTCAACCTCTAGCCCTTCTTACCTCCCAAGAGGTCAGGGGATGGGTCTCATAGTTCCAACCCTGTAATCATATGGTTGGGTCCATGTGACTAACAGCCCTCAGGCTTAGGTGCTCTCAAGAAGCCATCTCATTAATGTAACAAAGGGCAACTTTATTGCTCTTATTACTTAGAAAATACCAAGAGTTTTATGAGCCTTGTGCCAAAAATTGGAATGGAGGTCAGATATATGCTTATCATAAATTGAAGGATCACAATCCTTTCCTTAAGATCCTGAACATATAATGTGATACACAAGATAATTATAGCTCTGGCTCCACAACCATCAAATTGAGAAAACAAGATGACTTCCGGCCTTCTAGAACTGTTACTGCAGGCAAAAGTATAGTCTGACAACCATTCTAAGAGTTAGTGAATGCCAGAGAGCAAAATTCAATGAGTCTAAGAAGAGAGTAGAAAGTCAAGTCTTGGTTCAGCATCACCACATCCTCTCAGGTGACGCAGTCTATCCCAAACACATGTGAACTTAAAACCAATAGGGTAAAATCTCTCAGTAAAATATTCATTTGACACTTTCCATTCACCATTTCTGTGGTGATCTCTCTCAACTTACTGTCTCATTTCTCAGAGTACATTTGAGATACTGTAGCTTTACTTACAAAGTTTTAGAATTTGAAGTGATGTGAACCCAGTCACCAGGTATTATTTTACGTGTCAGTTTTTCCACCTGTTATATCTAACTCCTTATTTCACTTGCCATTTTGTCATCTGTCTGGGCCTGAGGTGTGTCTAGTCATACAGACCCCCATTTTCTTATTAGAAAGCACTTCTAAGCTTAGGCTATACCTTTCACCTTTTATAGTAGAATTTCTTAGGGAAGAATTTCACCTCCCCACCGAATATATTTAGCTAGAAAAACACTCTTGACTGGGTATCTACTTGCAAAAGAATCAAGTTGGACACCTTACCTCCTACCATATAGAAATGTTAAGTCAAAATGGATCAAAGATCTAAATGTAAGAGCTAAACCTCAGTGCCAAACAAAGGAAGCCAAACCAAGAAGTCCTATTATATGACTGTATTTATATAAAATGTCCAGAATAGGCAAATTCATAGTGACCAGTAGCAGAAGAGTGGTTCCTAGGGACTGAGGTGAGCGAGGAATAGAGAGTGATTGCCAATGGGTATAGGGTTTCTTTTAGGGGTGATTAAAATGCTCTCTAATTAGATAGTGGTCATGGTTGCACAACCCTGTGAATATACTGAAATCCACCGCATTTTATACTTCAAACAGGTAAACTTTATGTTATGGGAATTATATCCTACTTAAAAAAATTTTTCAACATATTCTTAAACCAAAGCTGCTGCTCATACCTCAGAATCCTCAGCTTCTAGGACCTAGTGAGCAGCAACACCATAACCACATCCTCAAGATTCTGTCTTTCTACATCCCACAAATTCTCCTGGCATCTTCTTCTGACACCAATTATACATAAACTCTGAGAGTTTATATAACAGCTCTCAAACTAGTTACTTGAAATGGCAACTATTTGTTTAACTCAAGATTCTGCAAGTTGGCAAGACACTCTAAGCTCAGCTGAGTTCTTCTGGTCCTAGATGGTTTCCTGTACCTGCAGGGAATTTCCAGGTCATCTACAGACTGTCTAGTCTAGAACAGCCTCAACAAGGTAGGTCATCTTTGTCTACAGGGTTGCACATTCTCCAACTAGGCTGGGATTTTGTCATGGGGGCAGCAGAGTTCCAAAAGCGAAGCATGAAGTGTGACTAGAGTAGGAAGCACATCATAGAATGCAGATACACTTTCTACTGGCCCAACTAAGTTATAAAGCCAGCCGAGATTCAAGGGAAGGGACATAAATTTCCCTACTGGATGGGAGAAAGTGCAAAGACATACTGTAAGGTAGGAAAGGGTAGAGGATAGTGGGTAGTTTTGTAATCATTTCTTAGAGCACAAGTTCCAAGACAAGAGCTGCACATTGCATGTAGAGGACAATCTGTAAACATCAGAGAAGGATAACAGAGGGCTCCAGGGGAGAATTTTTAAGAGGGGGAACAAAAAGGAATTAACAGACAACTTGAGGGGCACCTGGGTGGCTCAGTCAGTTGAGTGTCCAACTTCGGCTCAGGTCATGATCTCACAGTTCGTGGGTTCCAGCCCTGCGTTGGGCTCTGTGCTGACAGCTAGCTCAGAGCCTGGAGCCTGTTTCCAATTCTGTGTCTCCCTCTGTCTCTGACCCTCCCCTGCTCACACTCCCTCTCTCTCTTTCTCTCAGAAATAAATAAAAAACATTTAAAAAATAGACAACTTGATGTGTTTCAGAAAGTACTCGTATGGATTATAGGACCAGAAGAAACAATTTCTTCAAGGATTAGGTGTCATATATAGTGTAGAGTGACCAAGGGTAAGTAAACAAAGAATGGGCTGTAGAGTGCATGCCCAGCTTAAAATAATGAAATTATCATTTTGGAAAAAATAAAAAGGATTTCAAAAATATTCAGTATAATATAGAAGTTGTTGTATGTATAGTCATATTTACATATTTACCTACTTTCAGATTTACATGCTTATAATAATCTGAACACTGACTATTGATCTGACCACCAAAAAATGTAATGAAAGTAAAAAGACAGAATAAGGTACAGAGAGGTATATGTTTTGGGGTCAGTAAATGAGGTAAATGTGGGGGAATCAAAATGCATGAATCCACAGAAAATGCAGAACATTTCAACTACTGCTGGAAGAAACAGAGACATGTTTTTGATTCACTGACAAAGTCCCCAGATGCAAGCTGAAAAGGAGGGACGTAAAACTAAGCAGTACATGTTAGAAACTAAGATTGTCTTCTATATTGGTATACTATATAGGTCTAAGAATACGTTTCTTTGAAGAATTCTGGGCAGAGTAGTACAAAGTTTAATTCAAAACAGGTGCTAATTACATTTAAATAAACACAGGGAAAGCGGTTTCCAGATTTTCAATTACACATAGTCAATCTTTGCAGCTACCTTTAAAAATAGTAGTTAATGTAGGCCACAGAATGATAATAAACGCTGTTGAAATGTCAAAGATGGCTGGGAAGACTTCCCCAACTCATCAGTGTTTGCTTGAAATGACTGTACCCATAAGCATTAGTTTCAAATCATTACAGGATAATTATCTTTCTCCTCCTTTAAGATAAATTTGGTAACTTCATATTAAGCAGGACCTTCTAATTTACAGTCAGCCTTGGACTTTATGATGAGAAAATTAGTGTGTGTGAATTCATACAAGGTCTAAAGCAGTAGAACATGAAGGGAAACAAATTCCTAAATGATGAAATAATCTCTTCCTCCTCTAGTTTGGCTCCAGTACTTATTTTTAGTTCAAAGTCTTCATAATTTTTATAGAATAAGATGACCCATAAATCTTGCCTGTCAGAAAACCAACAGTAATTGACAGAGCTTTTTGGATCTTGGCTTCCTTGAAGCAATTCTCTTTCATTTTCTGAAAACCACATACCGAAGCTACTCCTCAAGGCCAGTTAGATTGATGTACTGGCTGGTGGCTATGGGTAGGCCCCAGAATGAGGAACTGGCCAGAGCCATTGCTCCCAAAGGCTTATTTATGAGGCATACCTGAGTTCCACACACAGATCTTCTGTGTAATACTCTTATTTTAAACAGAGCTGGTGGATAATAAACAAAATGCATTTCAAGGGTGAAACCACTATGCCCTGTTGAGCCCACCCCACCTTCAGGGCTACTGGGAAACCAAACATTTCTTTTGTGATTTTTGAGGTCAACAAAAAGGAATCAGACCAATGTATGATTTCTGGCCTTGATGTCTCATTGGTCACTTCAAATTTCTAGATGGGCAGCTGAGAGGTAGGCAGTAATTTTCGCCAAGCCATTTTAAATAGTTTTAAATGACCTTCACAAGGATATACTTCTATAGAAACACAACTCGAAGAAAACCCATTTGAAGATTAAAGGCAAGTATTTAATTTTTTTTCCATTTAACTGAGTGGACATCTATAGTGTTTCTACTTTGTGAAGAGGCCGAGACAAGATACCGAAGGTCTGCTAAGATGAATACTTTGTAGGCCCCACCATAAAGATGTTACTCTAGAATTAGGCATTTAGCCAGGATTTACCAACTTATGCCCTGAAGGAAAATTTGGTCTACAGCCTGGCTGGGTTTGCCTGTTTTGTTGAGTTCTAATTTGAATATTTCAAGCTCAGCATCCATTGGCCAGCTCAGTCCCTGCTGATTTACATTTGGCCACTCCACACAATTAGATTACCCACCGGATCCCCGAAGGACTTGATTTCACAACTCTGATGTATAAACTCAATATATTATATAGGAAATGAAAGTAACTGGAAAAAAATATGTTGTAGCTTTTCATCTGAAACAGATTCATGTATGAATGCTGGTTCTGCTACTTGGCATCTATGTGATCCTAACTCAGTTATAATACCACCTTGACCCTTAGTTTCCTTTCCTGTAAAGGGAGTTAAAACTACCATGTTGTGAGGATTAAACAAGTTTTATTTCTTATTTGCACAAGATCTGCCACGTTGTAAAGTCTCTATGTAATTTGGAACCCATTCTTTCCCTCCCCTACGGTAGACTGATCAATTTTGGCTGGGCGCCAGGACACACTTCACAAAACCAAGTGGTCCTTTGAACTGGGCTGTGAAGGGTAGGAAGGAAATCATCTCCATAGGGTAAAATGAGAACAATTCTTAAATACTAAGTGCTGCCCTTCATTTACAGTCACATGTTCCTGTCATGTGGTACAACACCTTGCTGGCTATATTTTTACAGCCCTGTCTGGGATGGAGCAGAAAATAATTCCCAGGTCCCTGGAGCTGAGATCTGAAGAGTGAGAGCTTATAAGACCACTCGTGACAGTCATGAAAGGGAGCATTAGGACTATAGGACTGATCCCTAGAGTATGCATGGATGCTTCTTGAGAACAAACTCAAATGCCCTATGTTATTCAAATGATTTCTCCTAGGACTCAGGGATGGTGGATTATATTTTACATGGTTCTTAGGATGACTAGAATATGTCACATAAGTCCTCCTGAGTGGTCTGGAATTTCTACAGCTAATTACCTGAGATGAGAGGAGAGTTAATTGCGATTATATTGTGTGTGGATGAGTAGGGAGGTTATTCTAAGGAGATTGTGTAGTATCTGAAGAAATCATAATTTGTGCAGATTAAATAAATCTAGGGCATTTTTAGTCCACTGTTCCATCAGGCTAACAGTCTGTAGCAGCAATGATAAACATGTTTGTGGACATGGAAACCAAGTTGACAATAAACTATTTGTAAAATAAAACAAAACAAAACATATTTGTGGACATGAAGGCATATGAACACTGCTTTCAACATCTAAGATGGAAAGTTAGAGCAAGTATCTGAGATCAAGAAGGCTGGTGCTTCAAGGAAATTAAAATCCTCCTTTGTAACAAGGGCTGCAAAACTTATCAGGAACGTGGGGAGAAGGGAAGGATGGCAAAGTTCCAAATATGAAGTATGTGATTTAAGAAAGTACATGCATCACCATGGCTTCAGGAGGAGAGAGGATGTGAGATCCAATATAAAGTCCATTGTGAGAGCTTTCAAAGGAGTATAGGGGTTAGGAGGATGAGGTTCTCTCACTGGTGGTCTTGGTCCTTTTTCCCATGGCCTCTGTGCTCCTTGAGAATGCTGATCCAAGCACTAGGCACTTGGCCTGCCCACCCCCTGGCACTGTTGCCCTGGCCTGGTGATCCATGTTGTTTTGAAGTGCTCACAGGAGACCAGCAAGCAGCTCTTTGTATGGTCACATCACACGTCCCCACTTCAGGGGAAAGATTAGGTGTTTTGGTGTGAGTTTGAGCCAAACTCTAGCCTTATAGAAGTCTATGAATTCCAAGAAGTTGGAAGCGTCTAACATCTCATCTAAGCAAGCATCTAAGCATCAACATGCAGTTCTCCGACGCGTGTTCTAATTCTCTAGTCAAGGTGTTGACCCATTCTACTCAGGTGACCTGATGAGAATGCAGAATTCAAGGCAGGAAAGTCCTCAAAACCTACCCCTTCAAGAGTTAATTCACAGCACTGGCCACATCCCAGTGGATAAAGCTGGCAAACGTGAGCATCCCGTGTTCAGGAATCTGGGGTCAGCCCTGCATCCAGGGTCACCCTGTTAGAAGCTGCAAATCACCCATCACTCCACTTCAGAAAAACAGCATTACACTGCATTCTCCCTTGATCACTAAACCTGGGTCTCCATAGGTCGCTTTTTTGCCATCGTATGGTAGGGAAATTGATGGACTCCCCCTAATCTCTCAGGAGACAGGAGTGTGAGTAGGTCTCGGTTTCCAACATTTGAAAATCATCAGATGGCCATGCTATTTACCAAAGTGCTGTATTTCCTACATGTAGCACATGGGATGTGGCCACTGAACCCCACTAAATCATGAGTAGCTGGATCTGGAACGCTGTGTTAGCACAAATTGTTCTCTTCAGGAGATCCCTGATATGCCCATGAGGGATTCCATTGGACTAAAACTGTCAGAGAGGTTCTAACACAAGTGGATCCTGGACACACTACCAACTCACATATTGTTATTGGGTTGCAGAAATAGACATCTAAAATCAAAGGATTCACAGTCCCACATGACAACAATCTGCAGGACCTAAATTAGCAAACTACCTCGCTGACGCTGGCACGTTCTCTCTGACTGCCCAGATCTTCTTCACTCCCTGTGTGTCATATAGACTGCTTCCCTCACTGACACAGACATTTGGATATACTAATTTAAGGGAAGAGAGAAAACAGAGCAGTATGATAAAAAGAAGGGAGGTATGAAGGATGAATTACTTAAAAGGATATATACTAAGCTGTGTGGATAGAAATATAGGTTGGGATTATGATGGAGTGGGCTATAAAACCATCCTAAACTAGTGACCTTATTCTATAGATCATGTTAAGACACTGAAGGCTTTCAACAAAACATAGACTGCTTTAGGAAGATACCTTGAAAAGCAGTGCGGAGGATACCATGTAAGGGAAAGACGAGAAGCAAGGAAGTGATCACAGAAGAGTGCACGCAAATACGAAAAATGGGAGTATGACCCATGGCCTTGCTCAGAGCATTGGAGAGCAAGAAAGAAATACTGGAGAGAATTCAGAGATGTAATTTACAGAATTTGGTAGCCAAATGACTGGGTAAGAAAGATGAAAGTAAAGATAGGTATGACGATTTTAGCTTCGGGTCTGCAAGGAGAACATTAACCCAGGATAGAGTTCAAGGAGAATCCAACTGGGAGAAAGAGGAATTCCATTTGAATGTGCTAAGATTGGGGGAGGGGCGAGTCATTTAATGTGGACATATCAAGCAAATGGAGTTTGGGAGAAAAGAAAGAGATGGGGGCGTGGAAACTATCAGCGTGGCAACAATATAATACTTCCAGCATTGTCACCTACCAAGAAGTAGGTGAGATTGTCTAGGACGATGAGAAGAGGAGCATACAGAGCTTTTAGGAACATTACACTTAATAGACATGGTGACGGGAAGGGCCGATAAGTGATCCTAAGAAGACAATGTAAGAGCTGGGGATGTAGTGAATATTTTCCATTTGCCCTTCCAAATCCACTTTCCACCTTGCTCCATGCCAGGAGGCTCACCCAAACAAGCTACCTCCATGGTCACCCTTGTCCATTGACAATGGGACTGACTGGGCCCCTGGAAAGCACTGGCAGAAATCAGAGATGGGGAGAGAGTGAAGTTGGAGTATTTATACCCCTAGCCCTCTCTCTACTGGATTGCCCCAGACGAGCTCTCTCTCTCTGAAGTCCACAGCTTCTGCTGGGGTTTCCTCTCCATGTGGCACTTCTGCTAACTGCTCCTGCCTCTCAGCCCTACACGTGCTCACAGCTCCTCTGTCTCTATCCCCAGCAAACTGCCCCAGCCTTGCAGGCTTCCCCGACCTTTGTCAAGAGCCCCTCCATTACACTCCCTTCAATTGCTCAGTATGAACGTGCCATCTGTTTCCTGCTGGTATCCAGGCTGATTCAAGGGCTCAGTGCAGGAGGGTGCAATACCCTGAAAGCCATGGTAGAAGAGTTTACGTAAATGCTCCAGACCACCTAATGAGATAAGGACTAAAAAGCAGCAGCATTGGACATCCATGCTCAGAAGACTGAAACGGTGTGGGCAGGAGTCAGGATGCAAGCTTTGGTGGAAGAAATGAAAGGTGAGAGAAAATAGAGTCATTTGAAATAGAAAACAGTGCTTCAAAAAAAGCTGGTGGGCTAGGGAGGAGACCGGCAACGGGACACCTGTCTGAAACAGAACTAATCTATGCCTTTGAAGTTACGGTGAGACGGAAATAGCACCAGGAAACAGCTTTTTCTTCCTCTTTCTCTCTTTCTCTTTTTTCTTTTCTTTTCTTTTTTCTTTTTTTTTTTTTGTCAATTGCTTCACTGTCACATGATTCAAATGGCCTCCTTAAATTAGCAAATCACCTTCTCTCGGAGATTATAATTTGCCAGCCAGCTTTTAAATATGACCAACAGACAACTGGAGGTAGAATATCTAATTCAGGCTTACCTCTCTGAGTCCTTCCAGTTATTAATCATTTAGGGGACACCGTAAGCCACCTCTAGGAAAATGACGATTCTTTATTGCTTGTTAAAAATATTTACATTTTCCTCTCCCAGCTGTATATAAGGAATTGATATTTTCTGAATTGCTAAGTCAATAGCATCTTCCTCGAGCCATCAAAGGATTTGACAAACCAGCAAAACATGAGAGGTTCTGCTGCAAATAAGTGGGCGGTACTCAGGCTGTCAGGCAATTAAGTGGACCTGAATAAGCTGATGTAATTAAGCCTCTTACTGCATAATTATCTTTATTTTAAATGTGTCTTTTGATGAAACATCTGTTCCCTGCTCCAGATATGAAAAGAGGGACCCACGCTCATGAAGAAAACAGAGCTTGTGAAGCCCTCACACATGCTGCCTGGGCTGCTCAGATCCAAGGCAACAAATGTTGTCATTTGTCCCATCTTTGCATGCAAGAGGCAGGTGTCTTCACGTCCTCAGCCCACATTCGCCTGACCTCTGGGCTCACAGCAGCTGCCTAGGGCCCTATTACACAAAGCAGTCCCCGGGTGCTGAGGGGACACTCAGAAGCAAGGAGACAATTAGCTGTAAGGGCGAGCGCTTTGACCATCTGCAAAGGGGAACAATCAGATGCGTTTGCCAAGTAAAGGTGGGTTATTGGTCAGCAGAATCGCTGCGGGTCCCTGTCCCCAGGCAGCAGCGTGTGACCCGATCCCCTGAATCAAAGGTAAATACAAGGAGTCAAACCTGACCAATGTTGGGCAGGAGCATCTTGGTGTATTTTTGTGTAGCATCTTTGTGGTCACTTCTGCAGGCTCCGAACTCCAGTGTGTCCATTTCCCATGTTTGTCCAAATCAAGGATTTGGAAGTCACAGGCTTTAGCAGGAAAGAGACCTGGTTTTATATTCTGGGGCCACCTCTTGTGGGCCAGGTGACCAACCACTTATTCTCTTGCAGCGTCAATGGACTCAACTCCTGATTGGAAATAATAATACCTATCTTCCCACCCAAGTGTGAAAATCATGAGGTGAGCAGAGACACTAAGGTAGTGCATCAAATATAGTAGCCACTTGGAATAAACATTAGCTCCCCTCCCTTTGTCTAACTCACCTCCTCCCAGTGGCCATGCAGGAGCCCAAATATTCACTTCCTAATGGTGAGAAGCCTGCTGTCAAGAACCCTGACCACAGTTCCTGTTTACGATGGTGACATAGAAAGATCTGGAAGTCATCTCCTCCTCTGAGCACTCTAAATCTAGAGCTATATATGGAATAGTTTACTTGGGAAAAAATATCAAACCCTGACTGAGTAACTTAAATGTATCAGGCAAATGAGAGAAGGCCCACATCAAAGTGGGAAGGAGAGGCTGGCAAAGGATCTCACCCTAAAGCCCACTCACGGTGCAGCCACCCACTCTTAGGAGCTCAAAACCCAGAGCTTCTCACGAAGGAGGAAAGGGTGTGAAACCCACATTGGGCTCTCCAGCATTTGAGACCTGCACGCAAAGACAAGCCTTTAGAGCTATTTCCCTCCTTGAACAGCTTAATATCCATACTAGTTCAGCTTTTAGTATGCCTTAGTCTCTCTTCTTCCTGTAAGAGCTCTACTGAGACATAATTCACATGTCATACAATTTAGTCCTTTAAAATAATACAATTCAAGGGCTTTGGCTATATTCACAGACGTATGCGTCCATCACCACGGCACATTACAGAACATGTTTACTGTCCCCCAGAGAAACTCTCCACCTCCTTAGTCATCACCTCCCAATCACTCTGCTCCCCACCCCAGCCCCACAGTCCAAGACAATAATTAATATACACTGTAGCTCTATGAATTGATCTATCCTGGACTTTTCATATAAATGGACTCATACAATAAAGGGCCTTTATATCTGTAATCTTTCAGTTAGCACCATGTCTCTAAGGTTCACCCATGTGGTAGCATATTAGTACTTCAAATAATTTTTTAATGCCAAATAATATTCTGTTGTAGGGATGACCACATTTTATTCATCCATGCCTCAGTCGATGGACATGTGGGCTGCTTCCATTTTTCCCCCTATAATAATAAATGCTGCTATGAAGCTCAATGTATAAGATTTTATATAAACATCTAATTTCAATTCCAAAAGTCACATTGTTGGGTCGTATAGTAACTATTTTTAGATTTTTCAGCAACTGCCAGCTTTTGTGAAGTGGCTACACCATTTTAAATTCCCACCAGCAGTGGATGAGTTCTAATTTTTCCACATCTCACCAAAATGTTTATTATTGTCCTTTTGATTAGAGCCATCATAAAGGGTGTGAAGTGGTAACTCCCTGAGGTGGTGGTTGTTTTTTTCTTAACCCTTGAGGTTTTGATTTAGACTTCCTTGATGGCTATGCATGTCAGTCTCTCTTGCAGAAAACATTCTGGGGACACTCACTATAAGCCACTGCCTCTTGGGAATATCCCGCCCTGATTCTTCAGTACTTCCTAGAGGACTGACAGCCAATATAGGCTTCACCAGGGTAAAATGGCTGCCTAAGAATGTGCTCTTACCACCCAGACCTTTGTGACGATTTGTACCACATCTCTGTGCACTGGGAAAGGATATGAGAAGTACATCAGGAATAACTCAAAGGAAGGACATTAGAGAATTATTAGACATCATGTTAATTAACAATATACTGAGGGAGCATCTCAGAAGCTGAACCAAGAGGGCAAGTTGAAATCAGATTTTTAATTCACTATTTATAACCAAGTTTTAATACCCTATCGCTAGGGATATCTGTCATATCATATATTTATGGGTCACTTATACAGAAGCAGAACACAGAAATTTAAAATGGCATCCAAAGAGCAGGTTATGAACCCTAACTGTAACTTCAGATTCCAAAGATTTTAAGCAAGATACTAACTTCCAGTTAAATTATTCCATATTCTATATAGTGGAAAAAATAATTTCCCCAAGGGGTTATTTTGAGATTTAATTAAGATAAAGTTGTTGAGCCTACTTTATAAACTGTAAAACGCTATGTGGATTATTATTAGCTAATAATTATTGACAGTCAGCATAGTTCGCATTTACTGAAAATTTATTTGGTGATAGGGCTGTCCTTCAAAAGCACCAAATATGATGTTTTACTGGGATTTAGAAAAGAGAGCCCCACCTTCATGTGACATTTTTTTTCCTTCAGTATATTATCACACCATCTGTATAACCATCAGGGACCAGCAACTTTGGGTGAAATCCTGAAGCAAAACCCTCACACATAACCCACCAGGTCACCACCACTCATAGCTCTCCTACCTGGTGTCCCCAGTCATGCAGATGGGAGAGGAGAGGTATAGGGCCTCTGAATGCAGCAGGGTGCTGAAAGCAACAGCCTCGGGGAAAACTCTAAGTGGGATGGGGGCATGACCTCACAAACATCTGATTGCCAAGAGAGAGGTGTGCGCCCTCGCCCTCGAAGTGTGAGTATGTCCGTGAATCTATCACCTGGGTTTTCAAAGGTGGCTGCCTTCAGCTGGTGGGTCAACAGGACTGAAATACCTGAGATGGCCTCCTTCATGTGCTTGGCAGCTTGGCAGCCTGTCGGCTCAGGCAGATTATTTTCCCTTTGTATGACTTTGTACCCTTCTGTAAGCTCAATCAGTTTCCTTTCCTGGGGGAATCAGGGCTGCACTCCAAGAAGGCAAGGACATAAACTACAAGGTCTCTGGAAGCCCATAGTCCAGAACTCAGACATCACTCCTGCTACACTCAAAGTAAAGCCACGTCACAAGGCCAGCCCATAGGCAATGCGGTAAAGGAACAGGATCTACCTCTTGATGTTGGAGAATGTCATATTTCTTCACTTTTTTAGCCCTATGGAGGTATAATTGACTAATAAAACTGTAACACATTTATGGGGCACCTGGGTGGCTCAGTCGGTTAAGCATCTGACTTCAGCTCAGGTTATGATCCCACAGTTCATGAGTTCAAGCCCCACGTCGGGCTCTGCTGACAGCCCAGAGCCTGGAGCCTGCTTCAGATTCTCTCTTGCACTCTGTCTCCCTCTCTCTCAAAAATAAATAAATATTTTTTAAAAACTGTAATACATTTAAAGCATACAGTATGATGATATATGTGTATGCCACTGAAGGATTCCCACTGTCAAGTTAATCAACACATTCATCTCATGCACTTTGTGTAAGAGAGAGAACTCAAGTTCTACTCTCTTAGCACATTTCACTTGCACAACAACAAAGTCTCACCAGCTACAACCACCATGTTATATACATTAGATCCTCAGACCTTGTAACTGAAAGTTTGTACCCTTTTGCCAGACTCTCCCTATCTGTCCCAATCCTGAGTTCCTAACAACCACATTTCATTCTGTGTCTAGAAGTTGATCATTTTTTTTTGAGATTCCACATTATTATAAGTGACCCTATACAATCCGTGTTTTTCTCTGTCTAGATCATTCCAGTTAACATAATGTCCTCTAGGTTCATTCATGTTGTCACAAATGGCAGGGTTTCCTTCTTTTGAAGTCCAAGTAATATCCATCGTATGTGTACTCACACACACACACACTCCACTGCTTCTGTACCCATTCATTTGTTCACGGACACTTAGATTGCTTCCATACCTTGGCTGTTGTGAATACTGTTGAAATGAATATGGGAAAACAGAGATCTCTTCAAGACACTGACTTTGTGTCCTTTCTATATATAGTCAAAAAATGGGATTGCTAGATATGGTAGTTCTAGTTTCAATTTTTTGAGGAAACTCCATATTGTTTTTCATCGTGGCTCCTCCAGTTTACATTCCCACCAACAGTGCACAGGGTTCCCCTCCCCCTCCCCCCACTGCCCTTTTTTTACATTTTTTTTTTTTAGCATTTGCTACATCTTCTCTTTCCAATAATAAACATCCTAACAGGAGTTCATTAACATCTCATTGTGACTTTACCGTGCATTTCTCTAATGATTCATGATGTTTTCAGGGCTGATCCAGGTTACTGTTTTTATGTAAATACTGTACTATTTTGATTACTACAGCTTTATTATGTAGTTTAAAATCAGGGTGAATTATGCCTCCAGCTCCATTCTTCTATCTCAAAATTGCTTTGGCTATTCAAGGTCTTTTTGGTCCCATTCAAATTTTAGGATTGTTTCCTGATCTTGTAAAAGGGATCATTTGCTTGCTTCATTTCTCTTTTCAATAGTTTGCACTTAGGGCACCAAAATGTAACTGATTTTTGCCAGGAGCTTATGTCAATGCCATAAAGTCAATTTTTACTTTATCCCTTTTTTAAGAGAAGGAAATTGAGACCTAAGCTTGTGTGACACATCCAGGTTTGAAGCTGGGCATGGCTGATACCTATTACTGACCTGGAGAAAGGTGATCTTGCTTGCTGTGACCAGAGCTCTTATGGACATTCTCTCTCCACCTCTCAGTCTGTCAGGACTCAAAGAAATGGTTTTCTTTAAATATTTTTATCCAAGTGGTCCATCTTTCCCTTTGGAAAACTTTAATCCCCTTTCCTTGATCTTCAATTTTGCCCTTCTCTTTTTAAAAAAATATTTCTTAAGCTTATTTATTTTGAGGAGAGAGAGCAAGCAGGTGAGGGACAGAAACAAAGAGAGAGGATTCCAAGCAAGCTCGGCACAGTTGGCTCAGAGCCCGATGCAGGGCTTGAACCCACAAACCGTGGTAACATGACCTGAGATGAAATCAAGAGTCCCATGTCCAACTGACTGAGCCACGCAGGCGCCCCCAATTTTGCTCTTCACTTAATGACCATTGCCCTGTTACAGAAATGAGTTCTAAGCCAGGCCAAATTCAGTCCCAGAATCATGATGTAAACTTAGGAGAAAACATTAATTTTTCCTACTTCAAAAGTTGATGCAACTATTTTTGGCTATGGAGATGATACAGAAGTTCTATATGCTGGGTAATAATTTAGCCTTAGTTTTAATTTTCAAAGTCTTTCACCTGATTTTCAGACACATTTTGGTCACCTCAATAGAAATATTTATCCAAAGTTATCTTTTAAATGGGAGGACATCATCTCTTAATGGGTAATAGACAGAGCATATCACCCTGATATGGAAAGGTAGAGTGAAGAGTAGACAGAGACTGTAAGATTATGAGTTCTGTAAATGACCAGCCATTTGATCTTGGCTATGCCATTTCACCAGGTTAGGTCCCCATTTTGTCATCATTTAAATAAGAGTATTAAGCTGGATGCTCTTACAGCTTTCTCAGCTCTGACATTATTTGAATCTAGTGCCAGAGCATAATTTCATGATATACTTTGCACATTTTGACTCCAAAACACATTCACATCATGTTAAATTGGACTGACTCATGTTCACCCATGTAAACAGTTGTGGCTACTGCCAAAATTTTGCTAACAAACAGAAAACCGAAGTGGAGCACTTCAAATTCTTTTTTCCTTTCATGCTCTGAGCATTTTCAATGTGTTGAGAAACTGCAAGGTGTTCCTATATGCTGTTCTTTATTGGACTCATTAGATCACACCAAAAATATTTCTGAGAGCCTCTTTCATACCTTTTCTGGGACATCATCCTAAGTTGAGGAAACACATTTGAACAAGTTATCTTGATTTAAAAAACAAAAAACAACAAACACATCTGTGTCAGGGAATAAAGCAAATGCACAAACTAGATGTTAATCTTTTTGTATGATAAACCAAAGTATGTTGATAAGTCCCTGCCAAAAAGTTGCAATGTATTATAAATGAACATAACTTTTGTTGGACAGCATGTTCACTGAGCTGGAGAACATCGCCTGAAGGCATTTATAACTACATAGAGATACCACAGGATATAGAGTTCTCTGGGGGGGGGGGGGGGTGGACAACAGCCTGACTGAAATTGTGAGATGTTTTGGAAAGCAGGAACTTCAAATATCATCTTCCCAGAAGATGTGATTGCTCTCATGTGTTCTGATTTCACAGCAAACATGGATCCAATTGACATTTGGGGAGGAAGTCTCTCAAACAAACCGCTTGTGGCATCCTTGGAAGTATGTCTAGATGATTGTACCTCAAGGGAATGCCTGGTATTGTCCTACACTGTGGATTGTATCCAATGCGCAGTCTGATTAAAAGAAACCTTGAGCAAGGACAGAAGCTCAGACCAGAAGTTACATCGCTTGCTGGCACTCGGATCAGAAACTACTTGACCTTTCCGAGGAATCCTGATACAGAGCAGCTTGACCTAATGCACATTGGGCTAAAGCAGCCCTGGTCTGGTTCTCGAATGCCCTTCAGGGTTCATCTAATGTGGGGCTGCCATCTTCTTCGTCACAAACTTGGTATCTGAGATCAGCTTAGAAGGCCAAGAAACACTAGAATAAATCATGTCTTCCATGTCCTAACCTGTCTCCATTCAAAAGCCACAACAGCTTGTCTTAGAATGGGAAGAGAAGGATGAACATGTATTTCTCACTAGAATTTTTGCCTGCCCGCAGCAGCATCAGAGGCCATTCTGGAGACATGCTTTTTCTACTATTTACCAGGCTTTTCCCTCAAATGCATTTATCTTTCCCCATACCTGTCCCTCTTACTGCCAGCTCAGGCACCATCATCCTTCTTTACCTGAATATACTAATATGGGTACCCATGGGGATCTGTGGAAGAATAAGCTTTCCATCACCACATGAGCAACATAGGCAAACCCAGTTCAAAGAAGGGAAAGAACTCAGACTGGGATAGGAGAAGAAGAGCAAGAAGCCACTAGCTCTTGTCTCAGTGAACTAACCTGTCACCCTTCCCTGCCTACATTCCCTGTCCTTATTTTTGCTGCCCTCACATTCCCTGACTTGATTTTCATTCACCCAAAGGTACTCTCCCATCTGAAGGAGTGGTTAAATGTGCTAGTTGAAACACAGCACCCCAGTACTTTCCTGTGAGTCTTTAAGAAAGATCATCCAGGTGGCACATAGTGACTAGCACCCTGGAACAGAGAGGGAGAGGGCCCTCCTTTACCCCCAGAACAAGTGCTCGTACACCAGGAGAAAGGACGAATCCAGGCACCAGGTAGGACTGAGACCAGAAATCCTCTGCATACACCAGATTCACAGCCAGACCTCGAGGGATTCGGGGGGACGGGAAAATTCCCTTTGACCTGTACATGCAAAGAATAAGCTATGGCCAGGTCATCAGCTCGGCACACGCTTTAAATGAAGGATAATGAACAGTGCATTTCTTCAGGGAAAGGCCCCCTGATTTGCAGAGCATACCCAGACAAGCTCTAACTTCAGCCAGAGGACAAGGAGGCCAGGTGCAGGCAAGTTAGAGCATCAAGATTTCAACAGCATTAGAGTGGGCAGTAATACCGACAGCCCCAAACAGGACTCTTCTGTAGGCTAAGTCACATCTCAGGTTTCCTCTTCTCTGCCGGAGGCTATGGTAATCACAATTCACTCTTCTGTCTGAGTGATCATTACTGTTCTTGGAAGGTTGTCAGGTAAAACCCAAGGAAGGGTTAAAAAAAAAAAAAAAAGGATCCTTCCCCAGCTACAGGGAACAGGCGCTCAAGAGTCACTGACTTTGAAGGTGTAAATTTTATATCTCACACTGGGGAAGTAAGCAGTGCTGACTTTTCACTGTGGATTTTGAGATGGTCCAGTATCCATTCATTTTCTAACAGGACTCGGATTTCTTCTGGGAAATGACTTCTCCACTGGACATTGTCTGCTGGGCCAATAACCAGGCGCCAAGCCCTTCCCTGGCCAAGGTATCAGACCATGATACAGACTACATCAAATTGATGTCCTTTTCCCAGTATTTAAACTGGAGCATAAGGTCAAAGGTCCTGGAAACAACTAAATCTCCCCCTCTCTCCCCAAGGACAGTTCCCACAGGGACTTCGACAGCCTCCTGCTTCTTTACCTCTAGGCCGGCCCTATTTCCTGCCATATCCCAGCATGGTCTTCTAGGCTTCTAGTAATTCCATGAGCCTCTGATACCCTTCTGAGAAATTCCTTCTAACTTTATTCAGCCAAGAGTCATTTCTCAGGCTTGGAGCCAAGGACACATAACTAGTATACGCCAACATTGATACAAGGGTCACAGTACACAACCCACTGGTTCGTTTAGCACCCCTCCCTCCTTCCACAACACTGTGGCGCAGTTAGAGAAGATACTATTGATTCTCACTCAGCACAAGAACACTAAGACACAAAGGGCTTCAGCAACTAGTCAGTGCTCTCACAGCAAGGCAGTGTCCCCATGCCCAAGACTTTTGGCCTCACACCCAGTGCCATTCACGCTGCACAGGAGTCAGGTCTAAGTTCTTCATCTGTTCCCCATACAGCAGCAAAAGGAAAACAGGTTTAATCGGAAATATACACATTCTTTTAGTAGCATTCATGGGACCATTGTCATGGGCCTCATCATCAATTTCCCTCTCAATGCACAAGGATCTAGTTGCAAAAACATCCTTCAATATGTGCTGCAATGGGAGTGGAGCCAGACCACAATAGTCTGACTTCTTTACCTTTGACAAGATTGAAAATTATGACAAACTGGCTCTAATGTCACCTATAACTGTTGCCTTTTAGGAGAGAGGTACCAAAGTCTATCAACACAGTGTAGAGTAAAATATTTCCCTGGAAACCAAAACAAACTTGCCTATTTCCCAAAAGGGTACTGGCACCCATCAGGAAGGGTCTGAAAATGGGCCATAAGGTAGCAAGAGCTATTTGTCTAACTGTAGAGAATTCCAGACTTTCCTTGAGCCACAGGACTAAATTTAAAGTATCGTGGAGGGGCACCTGGGTGGCTCAGCTGATTAAGCATCCAACACTTCATTTCGGCTCAGGTCACAATCTCGCGGTTCTTGAGTTCAAGCCCCACATCAGGCTCTGTGCTAACAGTGTGGAGTCTGCTTGTGATTCTCTCTCTCTCTCTCTCTCTTTCTCTCTCTCTCTCTCTCCACCCCTCTCCAATTCTCTCTCTCTTTAAAAAAAATGGAAAAAAAATAAAGTATCATTGAAACTTTGCTGATCACTACAAAGTGTGTCTAAAGCCAGTAATATTCTTCTGCAATATAAAAATCATTGTATTATTTGCATGAAGTCACATTTCAGATCCTTGCCAATGCTGGCATAGAGGTCAGTAGTTCAGTCTAGTGTTACGGCACTGAGAAATTACCCCAAAGCAGTAGGCTCAGGCCCCTCCATCCAACACCATAACTAGAATGTGAACTTAGAACTTCTATGTCCAACATCACTATTAGACTCCTGTCTTGGAAAAAGTGTTTCTCAGAGAAAAGAAAAAACTCAGTCCCTGCAATCACCTGCTTTACAATCCTGTAATATTTCCCAACTGAGAAGACAGAACCCTTCAAAAGAATCCTTGCAATGTAAGCACTAAGGAAACAAACATGACAGGTACAAGTTCACGTACATGTTACCTTCATGCAGCCTTTACATTTTGTTATTGATATTAAAAATCTCTGCTGGTCACCATCTGCTCCCTGTCAACATCTATTTTAGACCCTTTTATTTTAAAATACAATACCATCTAGGTAAAATATATTTTAGAAATTATAACCATTTCATGATCTTATATGAAAAATCCAGAGACAAATTTTTTCTTCAAAGTCCCCAAGTGTGAAAATCAGGTATTCTTTAACAGCAGGGTTAATGTGAGAGAAAGAAAAAAAAAAACTATTTCCTCTTAGTATGTATATATGCACAAAGTAGGGCACTTAACCGTGCTGGTATCTCTCACGCTTGAGTTTATACTAACCGATTCCACATTTGTTCTACTGATTTGATTTCATTTGCTACTTAATTTTTCCAAAACCTACTTATTGAACCAAAACTAAAATCTTTATGGCCCTAAAATAGAAGTCAAAGTCTAAAACTGACCAGTAAGCAAAAAAAAAAAAAAAACACATGAAGTACAGCAGTAAAGAATAAAAGACTTTACGTAGCTGTCAATAATCACATAATTATGATATGCCGCTAAGAACATCTCCAAACAACTAGGGGAAGGGGTTCATGAAATGTTTTCATTTCCAGATAAAAGGCAGACGTAAAAGAGGCATCAGTTCCTTGAGTGAGAGTCAAATAGCACTATGGTCAACGTGAGGGCTATGAGGCAAATTCCAGTACCTCTCCCAGCTCTGCCTTCCTTTACTGACTGTTTTTCTTCCAGCTTGGTGATCTCATAGTCATTTTATTCTTTTATTTATTTTTTTTAATATATTGCTCCCTGTTGCAGGTCAAGCCCATGGCTAATATAACTCTGTGACCAACAACTACCCTCAGTGTGTAAATAAACCATGGCCCAGAGCAAACCACGTTTAGGAAAATCAAGAAATAATTCGTAAGGTATGATTTTGGAAAAGGAGGGACAGGAGTGATACATATATCATTTGTTTTTACCTGGAGGAAAAAAAATTCTTCTGCCATTAAAACATTAGATTACTGGGGTGCCTGGGTGGCTCAGTCGGTTAAGTGTCTGACTTCAACTCAGGTCATGATCTCTCAGTTCGTGGGTTCAAGCCTTGCTGACAGCTCAGAGCCTGGAGCCTGCTTTGGATTCTGTGTGTGTGTGTCCCTCTCTGCCCCTCCCCTGCTCAAGCTCTGTCTCTCTTTGTCTCTCTACAATAAATAAATGTTAAAAAAAATTAAAACATTAGATGACTACAAAGAGTAGAAATTCTTCTGCAGCCTTTCTATTCTGTCTGTACTGCATTAAAAAAAAAACCTTTACATGTAATTATTTAGCTAGTACATAAATGTCTTTGGAGTCTAAGTGAAGCCTACTTGATGCTGTGGGGAAGGGAGGGGAAGAGTTAGTTTCCACAATGTGCTTGCTTTCTTTGACCTTTTCCACAGCTGTCTGTTGTCTACACATCTGACAGACTCTGTCTAAGACGCTCAGGTAGATCAAATTTCCTTTTTCCTCTCCCCAGGTTAATGACATTTGCTATGAAGGCCAGCTGATTACTATGGAATTTGGAACCGGAGACAAGGAACCAGAAGGCTGTATCTTGAGACTAATATCCTACATTTATCTGATGAGAGTCCTGTCAAAGTTCCCAAGTTATTTATCTACACAAACAACATCGCTACCCACCTGGAATTTCCCCAGAGAGGGGGGCCTCTGATACTCATTGTCTAGTTTCTATAGAGAACAAATTCATGCCCCATTTTGAGTCGCCTTGAGATGTTAAATACTTTACATATTCCAAAAGGCACACGGCTAAAAACAAAATTTCGGATCATTTGTTTTTTGTTTCTTCTCTAAATATTCTTTTTCTCTGCTTCATCAACCCCTCAGTTATTTATCAGGCTTGCCTCCAAATACATTTTGACAGGCTTCCAAATCCAAATCCCCTCAAAGGATGAAAAATCACTGATAACATTCTTTGGGGTAGGTATTCAGAGACTGAGGAAATATGCCTGATAAAGCTGCCCTAACAGTGAGGAGGCTGGTGCCAGCTCTTGCCAGAATGATATTGATTATCCAAGAAGGACGCTTCAGAGCTAATCAAGACACCGTCTCCTCTACTCATGCGCGCACGTACACACACACACACACACACACACACACACACACACACGCCTTTCAGTCAAGGTAAATAGTGTCCTAAGGAAGAAACAAGGAGAACAAAATAATTCTTGAAATCAATTCGTTTGGGACAAATTATCTAAATCCCCTACTCACACTTCATAGTGGCTAAAACACAGAGCATCTCTAAGGTTAAAAGGGTGTGTGCCTTCCATCTCTGTTATATTCCTGGATTGTTATGCATACCGGCCATCCAAATGAGAAGCAGTCCCCTCCCTAGACCTTTTCCATTTTCTCTGTGTGTCTGGTGTTATTTCAGGAACTAAAGTGTGAGGACTACCCATACGTCTTCAACACAGTAAAGTTTCATACTATTTCCCTTATGGGTTCCATAACAGATACATGAGTTAGTTCCGAATGGGCAGGTTTTCACTCCCCTTCCTTAACTCCAAGGCAATGCTCTGTTGGCTCCTTCACCATGTGGAGTCACACAAGTCCAAAGGGAACATAAAGGGCAGAACATATGATCCTTGACTCCTTAATGAGCTAGGGTGCCCGAAGTCACGGATACCCTGGAACGTGGATTGAAGAACGGTATTTCTTGGTTAATTATGATCTCAGCTGGTTCTAATGGAGCAGTAATAGTCTGGCAGATCCAGTGGGGGGTATGCATTTCAGATCCCTCCCAAGTTCCAGGGAAAGAAAGTTATTCTTTTACCTCAGGAAAAAGAGAATAATTGACCTATTGGGACAAAAGAGAAAATTGACTACAGCTCCTTTGGCACTAGGGTCCCTTGTCATTTAGAAAATGGTGATTGGATTACAGAGTGGATTAGCATAATTTAGTAGCAAAAGCACTTGTAACCATTTATATTCTGGACAAACGGCTACTGAACCTTATTTCTTCCATTCCTTCTCTTCTACCTTCTCGTTTGGTAGGACAAAAAAAAGCGATGGGGGACTGAAGGAGTATAATATAACTCTAAAACACTAAAAACACAAAACCACACGGCACAGTACATGTCCCAAGGTGAGGATGACAAGTACTGCATAATATAGGATTAGCAGGAGGAAAAAAGGAAAGTACTTTTCTAAGTCATCTTTTAAAAACAAACATAATACATACACTTTGGGTTGTTGTTTGTTTTTTGTTTAAGTAGTGCAGAAGAAATTTTAAATTCTAAAAAACTGTCCTTGTCTGGGGCGCCTGGGTGTCTCAGTCGGTTAAGCATCCGACTTCACCTCAGGTTCATGGGTTCGAGCCTCACGGCCGGCTCCATACTCACAGCTCAGAGCCTGCAGCCTGCTCCAGACTGTGTGTCTCCCTCTCTCTCTGTCCCTCCGTCTCTCTCTTAAAAAATGAATAAATATTAAAAAAAATTTTTAATTGTCCTTGTCTTCATTCCTCCCCACCTCCATGGTCCTGCTACCCAGAGACAACTACCTTAATCTTACTGTGTTTAGTTATTTAGTTAACACTAAATGTTAGCTGAAATTACTGATTTTCTTTGGGCATTCTTTTTTTTAACTCG
This sequence comes from Proteles cristata cristata, assembly GCA_017311185.1. Lineage (NCBI taxonomy): Eukaryota > Metazoa > Chordata > Mammalia > Carnivora > Hyaenidae > Proteles > Proteles cristata. The sequence goes on along the minus strand of JAESUZ010005644.1, from coordinate 286,133 downwards.
AAGATGAGGATTTAACAAGGTGAAGACTGAATGAGTCAAAGTGTTTGGATTAATCTGACATGTAAAACAGTGTTGACTGCAAAGCTCAGCAGGGTGCCAGGATTATATTTCTTTATTCACAGACCAAAAGTCATAAACTTTGTACCACTTAAAAGCAAAGGATCAAGAGAACTAAGGACTCAGTCAGATGAATGACTTTTTCTTAAAAGTCATTAATTATAAGAAATCATTTCATATTTGAGTTTGTTCCATTCTTGGACCACTATTCTCTTGTAACATTTTTGTTGTGTTTGCTTTGCTTTGTTCTTTCCTGGGTTTTATAATGGCCTTTCTCTTAAAGGGAAACCAAAAAAATTCATAACCGTTTTATCCCTAAAACATCACTTTCAGTGTTAAGTCTCCTTCAGTTCTCACTGAGAGTTCAGTAATTCCCACCTTTTAGCTCCTATAGCACACATTTTGTCTCTAGTTCTAATTTAGTAAAAGACCAGCTAGAGACAGTATCCTACTGCACTATAACTAACAGGTTTATGCCTACTGAAGTAGACTGCAAATTCTTTAAAAAGAAAAAAAAGTCCTATCTTTCCATGTTCTACCTCACATACACTGCCTCGTATATAGTTAATGTTCATTATTTTTGTTGTGTGAATGAACAAACAGCCTGTATGCAAGTATCTCCCAAAGGACTAATGCTCACTCATGCCAACCTCTCATCTCCACCCTGCTTTTTTCTAGGTTCATCTGGGAGCATCTCCAATTACAGACTATAAGTTTTAAGCTGTTTTCTTAAAAATTCTAGGAGAATATACCCATGTGTTATCCTCTGACCTTGAAAATAAAAAACTACCATCACAAAGATGCTGGCATTCTCCCATTCACCTTTCATGTATAAGGAGCTCTTAAAAAACACATTTTATTGCAAACTTGAAGACAGAAAATATCTGATAGGCTTGAGTTCGTTAAAACTATTTTCTATTTCCTTTAAAGTCCATTTAAAAATAAACAGAATATAAATATAATATGAAATGCGTACACTTAAAGATCTAGAATACATAAAATAAAGACACAGATCAACCCCTATGTGAGGCAAGTGAGACTGACTACCTGTCTGCCACAATGATCCAATTTTTCTCCAAGTAACCTTTGACTACAAGTGTTTGGGGGACTTTCCAAAGTCTGTTTTATTTCACGTAATCACATTATTTCCTGTTTCAGCAGGACATTTTAGGATATTATTTATAAAACTTGTATGATAGAGACTTTAAAAATGTCCCCACATTTATCGGAAGTGGTTTGGTTTTAGTTTCAGGCTAAATGTCAGTTTAGGGGGATAGATCTTTTCTGAGCTACCCTCAGTCATTATGGCCGGAGTTTTCCTGACAACAGCAAAGTCACCATATTGTCAGCTACCCAAACCTAAAGATTCAAAAAAAGATCCTCTTAGCTGAACCACACCTTGACAGTGAGGGTTTCCTCATCTCCAATGATAGACTTCACCACACTCCTCATCGTGGACCCTCCAAATTTCCATACCATCAGAGTATGTGCTATCCGTGATTATACCAAGGTGTGTGTGTGTGTGTGTGTGTGTGTGTGTGTGTGTGTGTGTGTGTGTGTCTTTATCAACCCCTTGAAGACATGGCTGTGCATTTATATCACATCACCACCATAGCTTAGGCCTCAAATACATGTTTGCAGAAGAAATGCAGAAGTCTTTCATATGGCTATCTTCTTCTGGAACAATTTCCCGAAAAGTCCTTATATAAATATTTCAAAATTAGTACTGTGGGCCTTAATCGTTTGCCTCTGATGAAACAATTTTATTAATAATTCTATTTTTCAACAACTCACAGCATGAGATTTCAGGGAGCTGGGGAGATGACGAGGCTTAAGAGCACATGCCTGTCTGGCACTGGCATTCAGGCACGTCTAGAATTGCTTGATGAATTGGTAAAACAGAGACATATTTTAATGGAGCAAGGGTTACTGTGAGGGCAAAAAGAAAAAAAAATGATCCTAGGACGAAAACTTTGCCTCCTAAAACTGTGGTTCCTTTAAGAAGAGAAAGACTGTTAGGTAAACAGTGAAAAAAACTATTTCTCTAAATTTTTGGAGACATAGGGTGTAGAAGACACTGCTATGCAAGTCCTCTAACCAATGAGGCAGAGAGAGTGAACAGCTATTCTTCTCAGACCACTGCACAGTTAGCTCATCCACTCGGGCAGACCCTGTGGTCCACTGGGCCACTGGGAAGAAACCGTGTGCTTGGGAGAGCAGCAGGGGACACTATAGGGTCTGAGTTGAGAGTAACATCAAGTGGCAAAGTGACCACTGGAAGTTCTGACTCGACTAGTCTGCTTGTGATCATGTGTGAAATGGACCCAGATCTACTTGAAGAGAGTTAATTTAAAAAAAATTCCAGGACCTAGAAAAATAGGTGGAGTCAGAAGTCACTGTTCCATCATTATTTATTTAGTACTGACTATGTTCTAGTCATTGTGCTAGAGATGCATAATTGCAGTGGAAATGACCCCAGCTGTAATCCCAGATGGGATGGCCAGGGAAAGTCGTGGCTGTAATAAAATTTAGAGCAGCTGCTCACAACAGCAAAATATAAAGATAAAACTGAAGTGGAGAAAATACAACCAATATGCATATGAAGAATGCAGGTTTAAGCAATGGCACATCAAGTTTTCTCTCATCCAGTTGGCAGAAATTTTAAACATCAATAACATCAAGAGTTGACAAGACAAAGGGAAATATGTACTCTCACACAATACAGATTTGAAATGGAAATGAAAGCAACATTTTGAAAGCAACTCGGCAATATATATTATATCAAGGCAGAACCCCCCACTTCTCTTTTGTCATTGAGGAAAAACACCCATGTATGTTCATGAATATATGAATACAAGGCTTTGCAGTAGGTATTTAGGGTGAAAAGCTAGTAGCAAACAAAAAGTTGACCAATGAGGAATGGCTAACCAGAATATGGCTGATCACTAAAATTAAGAACTAGATGACAATTTAGAAGAATAGGCTAACTTAAAATTCATCGGTATAGGAAAAGCTCACAGACACATTGTTGTCGGTACAGAGTATAATTTTTACATAAGGTTATCATTAACGCCAGAGAAAAATCGAGCACAGAGGTTGCAGGTATTGACCTGGATGTGAATCCTGCCCACTTGCTGACCATACAGTCCTAAGCAAGCTACTTAACTTCTCTGGGTTCCTAGTTTTCTTCTAAGTAAAATGTGCACATAAATAATACTAAACCCACAGTGTTTGAGAGGATAAAACGTAGCATGCTGAGAGCAGTACCTGGAACATAAGTACTCTAGAAATATTAGCTATCATTACTATTATTCTAAAAACTCACCAAGTGAATATTCTCTTTGTGCACACACTATCACACATCTACACACACACATATGCGATCAAAGTGCTCCTGGGGCAACTGGCTGGTTTAGCTGGGAGAGCATTCAACTCTTCATCCTGGGGTCATGGGTTCGAGCCCAAGGTGAATGTAGAGATTACTTTAAAAACTAAAAATCTTAAAAAATAAACTTTTTTGATATTTATTTATTTTAGGGGGGGACCATGAGCAGGGAAGGGGCAAAGAAAGAGGGAGACACAGAATCTGAAGCAGGCTCCAGGCTCCCAGCTGTCAGCACAGAGCCTGACACGGGGCTCAAACTTATGGACCTCGAGATCAAGACCTGAGGTAAAGTCGGATGCTTAAAGGACTGAGCCACGCAGGCACCCCAACAAAATGAAAATCTGTTAACAAAAAGAAAAAGAAAAAGAAAGTGATTTTCAGGGATATACACACCAGTCAAGAAAGAGCACTGATTTTTAACCTTCCCATTACAATTTTTTTGTATTATTAGGAATTTAAATGTTAAAATATATTCAACAAAAATAAATAACCCACCTAAGAAGGAGGAAGAGAAAGAAAAAGGAGAGAAGAAAGACAATGCCGTAGGACCCTGAAGAGAGGCATCTTTTTTAATATTAAGGGCAGCAAAATGTGCCTTGTTGGTTAAGGATTAATTTGCTGGGGTTATTTTGGGAAAGAGGGAAAGATCTGAAAACAGAGTAGAAGTTACTGTTTTGTAAGGGACATTTACATTTATAAATGAAACACCCATGTGCAAGGAAGACGCGGACTCTAAATCAGAAGAAAATCTTATCTATGTTGAATGCATCTTATATCTGCATAACAAATCCCACCCTTGCTTTTCTTGTAAGTTTTCATAACTACACACCACACACACACACACACACACATCTTTTGGGGGAACTTTAACTAACAATAGTATTGAATCTGGTGGCTTAGACTGCCTCACATGGTTATTAATTCTTCTCTGGCTGTTGCCCGTAAATTCATGATGTACACATGTTAATAATCACTCATCTGTTTGTTTTTATCTTGTTAATCTGTCTTTTATTACAGAGGTCTCAGCCAGGACCTCAGAAGAACAGAAGAAAATGTTTTTTCACTCCCCTACAAATATAATAAAATCTATGGCCAAAACCCCTAAGTGTCATTACCTAGACCCAATAAAATATTATTGAATAATGTTACCTCTAGAATAATGGAAGTAATGATTGTTGAATAAAAAACACCAAGAATATGTTCCAGGAATTTCTCAGTGATTACCTACAAAGTCCTTAAACCTTATTCAGAAAGAAGGGAGTCTTTATTCAATGTGTGTGTGTGTGTGTGTGTGTGTGTGTGTGTGTGTGTATCACATTTAGGTTTTATATGACTTCCTATCATTCCACGCCCCTGTTCCAATGTGCTTTTGTTTTCTTTTGCTTTCTTTTCCTTTTCTTTCTGTTAGAATGTTTTGAGCCTTGTAAAGCTCTGTGTAAATATTAAACATTAAACACTAATTACAAGCTTATAAACTTAGTTTTTGTTCCAGGAGTGATAGTAACTCCATGCTGTCAACTCAGGGCTTGACAACAAAATGCCTCCGTGAAAAGAGCCAAGCCTCTACAAAGAAAAGCGGCTTTGAGTGCCAAGAAGTTAGCACCAACTGCCGGCTCAACCTCCACGAGGCTCAGACAAGCTGCATAATAAGAAGCTATCAGTGGAATTGCAAAATCCAAACTTAAAAGAAAATGCATGCTTGAACGTGTTGCAAGCCCAGGGAGTGCTTGCGCCCACTCACTTAATCCCCATCAGAGATGAGCAGAGGCGAGACCTGGGTGCAACCGAGAGGTTGCACTGCTATCCCTCAGGGAGCCCCCTTTCTTCACCCTGTGCTGCCTCATGCTTCAGCACCTGCACTGCCTTGTGCTACTCATTCTGTTCACTTGCCTCCTGGCTGGCTCTACCCGCTTCCCAATATACCCCACAGCCTTTTGAGCATCATCAGGGAAAGAATACAATCTTGCCCAACAAAGACTTCCCTGTTTCAACACAGATGAGAAAGAGCACGCTCTATGAGCTGACACTGCAGATTTACATGCATGAAAACCTGGACTATGTCTGGGCAGAATTTCATACAGGTTTAGACCCAGGGGTGGAAGCGAGAACAATTCCAGTGTTCTTTCCTGAAATGACCTCCTGCAGGACTATGTGGAGCTTCTAAATTATTCTGAGAGGCAGGTATTTCCAGTTCTGAGCATCCGAAGAACCCATGATCTTCCACTGTAGAATCAAAACATCTAAGCCTATATAAAAACAGGGCCTATTATGTGTGCAAGGAGACACCATAGGGAGGAGAGGGTGGGAAGAGAAAGCTGCCTCCCTCCCCTGCATGAAAACACAGCGCGATCATCTCACCTTACAGTCTGAAAGCTTACCTCATCGCACAAAGGGAAAATCTGATTCATGTGTCAAAACCTTAGATGATTCACTATTTGGGGCCTCTCTTGTCAAATGCAATTTCAGGGCTTTGTCTGGAATATCAAACAAAAATCATGCCTTTGGGGCCTCTAAGATGAGAATTGTCTTCATTCTTTTTGTGGATTTGACTGAAGTGGGCAAAGAAATGAAGTTTCTATGAGGCTACCTTGGAGAGGGGTTCATCTGGTTCAAGGTCAACCCCTGGCTCCAGAGAGGCTCACAAAAACCCTGCAGCCCCCCCATCCTGCATTGCGGGGTTTGGAAGGGTGGGGGTTGGGGCAGGCTCATGGGAGAACGTTCCCTCTCCTGACCTCTCCTTGTAAGACCCATCCCTCGCCACTTAAAAGCTGCCACAAAGCCCTCCTCCATTCTCCTTCCCTGCTTCAACTTTCCACCCCTATTTAAACAAAGCAGAGGTTTGGGGTTTTAAATGAAACAATCTTAAGGACAAGCCCCAATCAAGCAGCTGATTCTTAGAGAACGTGCTAATAACAGTCCATGTAGCCATGGCATTCTTAACCATTTATCCAAATCCCCATTTAATAGGAAAAAAATAAAGCTTTGCTGCCAAGCTTGGAGACTTCCAGAGAAAGCAGGTCCCAAAAATATAAGGTTTATCAGGGGCTTCAAAGCCAAAGCCCCCGCACTTAGTCCACCACATCTTTCCCACCAACACACGCAATATCCCTTTGTTCTGTTCTGTTGATGGCTGCATTTTCAAAATCTCACTTTTCTCCATCCCGACAGCCTTATCCTTTGTGATTCAGCCAGACCCATAATGACTGGACTTGTGACAAGCAGATCACAAAGCTGGTTTATCCAGGCATTGTGTTCTGCAGTTCCTTCAGCAGCCAAACTGTCCACAGCAGCAGGAAGCACTAATTGCTCATTTGTGGCAGTGACCTTTTCAACTGGACAGTACCTCGGATCTGGTCCCGTGGTGATGTCTCTCTTCTTTAATTATAGCAGGCGGGCAGTGAAAGAAGCTTCCAGCAGCACCACCTGCGAGAGTAGCCAGTGTCTGGACCTGTCTCAATCTACTTCTCCAATCAAGAACTGAGAAACAGAAGGATCTGTTTCATCCACCTGAGTTTTTACACTTGAATTTTGCCAGAAATTTATGCCACCAGGATCAGAAGTGGGTTAGGAAATAATGTCAACACATTTAGCTGGGGATCATTTAGTTTCAAAAGAAAACCGGACAAACTGTCACCAGGCAGCAGGTGGAAGAGACTCAGAAATCCATTTTCATACTGAATCCTCAGACCTTGTAGTCTTGGTTGAGGTCCTTGCCTGTGGCTGTTTCCTTTTTGATTGCATCCCAGCAAACAGTCTGCATTTATTTGCTCATTGTCTTTTGTGCATGAACATCCACTACATCATTTACCTAATACAGGGAAGATGGAACCCACCACGTCAACATTTTCTGGGAAGATGAGTGGATTGTTGGCACTTTTACAAAAGACCTTGCAAGACCAGCATGAGCTTAATAAAAGGAAAGATAAAAATCTGAGTGGAAAGTCTAGTTGACCTCATGTCCAAATTCTGGGACATCATCTGAACATGGATGAAAAGGGATGAATGGAGACAGCAACAGCTACCTATGTGATGTGGTTCATGGATTCTGGCTCCTCTATCAGGTACTAAGAGCGAGCACCGAAAATGTGCTGCCCGAGAGCGTGGCAGAGTGGAGAGGAGAGGAGCCACTTAACTGTGCCCATCATCCAACCAAATCCTAAAGGAAAATTCACCGAGCATTTAGTGATGGGGAAAGAAAATATACCAAGGCGAGAAACAAGAGAATTCTAAGAAGGAATTCTCAGACCTGAAACATGAAATAAGGAGTTCTTGACCCTTTCCAGCTTACCTACCTTTTATCAATCAATACCACTGGCTCAAAAGATCTAAATAATGTGTTTATTCAAGGTATAAATGTGTTGAACATGATAGGGCTTTAATATATAGGTAGGTAACATGCATGTAACATACACAAATATATAATAACACGTGTATTACATATATATCTAATTCAGCTCATCTTAAAGAGCTACCAAAAGTATGGAAATTTAAAGAGAAATTTAACTTTAAAAAAAAAAGCACTGTGTTTTGCAGATAAGCAATGACGTTCAGTAAAATTCTAAATCTAAAGCTGGTACCCGCACCATCTGAAGGACGCTGTTGTGCCTGTGCATCAGGACAAGGAGAAACGAAGAACTTTCTTTTCCCATCTTTAGAGCACCTATTAGGAGCCTGGGTCTGGCTCTGAGTCTCTCCGGTGCCTCTACCAGTGACAGTTCCAGCTTTCTTTCCTTCATGGGAATAACATTTGAGTTCCAACTACCATGTTCATCACCACGTTAACTCCATGCAAAAATTTTCAAAGAATTAAGTTAAGGGTATAATTTTTAAATCCCCATTGGGTAATTCACGCTGCTCTCAAATAGCCAGAACTCACTGATAGAATGAGCCTCTTAATAGACTTTTAAGGAAGAAAAGAAAAGCAATTTTCCCTGTGGAATTCTATGAATAAGATACAGTTAAATCCATCCTCAGAAACAAATTGGGGGCTACCATGACACCAAAAAATGTGATGATGCACTTATAAGAGAAATTGTGCAATTTCCATAATTTCTTATACAAGTCACTAAAATGTGCTCTCAGTTGCTCAGCCAAACATTAATTCCATTGTCTTTACTTAAAGGGGCATATTTTATCCCCATTCTCAGACTAAAACCCCCCACTGACTTCAGAGGGAGATTTTCCTGACTAAAGATGACAGGATACAATTCCATGTAGGCTGAGTGACTGTCTGTCATTTTTATTACTTGGGGCTGAAAATGTTTTCCAGCAGTACGAATCCCAAGGGACTGCATGGTGCCTAAATTATCCATCTGTACTGCCGTTCAGATCCTGTCCATCTGCCTCCATGAGGGACCCAAATCACTCACCTGCCACAAAACACAAAGGCATACTTTCTGTGCCTTACATTACTGACCAAGGGATACATGTTCCAGCTGTGAAAAGTATAAACACAAAGGTCCTGTTGAGAAGTACAAGAAACACTGGTGTCTAGGTCGAGCTAAGCAATCTTTATCAAGGTAGAGTATCTACCTACACAACGCAACCTAAAGAGAGATACAACCCATTGTGTGGCGAACTCAAAAGATCTTTCCAGTGCCTGTGTCAATGACTGGCTGGGGGCTAGTGACAGGTGAGAAAGGAAGATAGAATGTTGAACCTCATTTTGTTAATGTCCTGGCTCTTCTTGAAATATCCAACTATTTCATACTTAGATTTTTATTAAACCAAGTACTTGGCATATTCTTGAATATTCCACATACAACAATTTCTGAGGTATTATTATGACACCGTATTTTGGCTACAGTACTTCACAGAATCTGGAGAATAAAATAAGTCAACATTTTCTGATAAGTAGGATCTGGCTTCTTTCTCTAGAGCCTCCTCACTGAGAAGCTTGAAAATCAGAGAAATAGCGATTCTTTTGTCTCTGGTGAAATAGATCGGAAAAACATAAAAGCACATACTAAGGGAGAATGGTGACCAAACAGCCAACTAGGAGACAACCATAACATTTTCTTTTTTTTTTTTTCTTTTTTCCTAACATTGATTTGGTTCTTCATCTTTAGGTACTAACAGAAACATGACAGAGAAACAAATGTCCTTCTATTGTTTACAGGTGAGGTATACAGAGAGAGCAATCAGCAGATTTTCTGTAAGATCCATCTATCTGTCACTGTGTTTTATTGGATGCGGCTGCAGCTGAATCTAAACGGGGAAAAAGGGAAGAAGTGAAAGTGACAAAGATGGTTATAAAAATAGAAAAAAGGAGTGAGATCCCTGGAGTGTCAGAGTGGCCCAAATACAGCTGTGAGCAATATTCCCTCTGCTTTTGTAGAGTGTGAGCATGTGCCCTTGCCCTATGAAAAACAAATTAGGAACACCAAGCATGAAAGAGTACATCCTGGCACTGTATTCAGATGGGAATCATGGTCAAGTTTATCAGACACATTTTACATTATGCACAATTGTAACTGTGCCACAGCAATTAGGTAAGTACCACCATCCTCCGTCCAACACATGCGCACATGCCACATTCAGTGTCAATCAGGTCTCTCTATCCACAGATCAAAGTCAAAATTCCATCTACCATTTAATAACCCCTATAATCTGGCCCCAACTTTTTTCTGTTACCTAAATTCTCCTTGCTCTATAAATGCCCCAACTAAAGGCATGCCGGTACTGGTGATTTTCATTTTCTTCTGCCACTGCCTATGGGATGGCAATATCCCACTTCTACTATCCTCCATTTCTCTTTCAAAAAGCTTCCTTACCACATAGACAACACCAACCTCAGTTCACCAACAGTAGTGGTATCTCAAATTTAGACATTACCATAGACAGTCGGTATGAGAAAACAAACTATTGGTAGCCAAGAAGCAATAAAATACTTGTAAGGTGTCACTTAATGGCTTTGAAGAAGAACAATTGTTTAATCTTTTCTCATGGGGTCTGTGGATCAAGAATTCAACCGATTAGCCCTGACTCATCGTCTCTCACTTGGTGCATTTGGACCCATGGAAGGTTGACCTACCCAGAATCTCAGGGTCTTTCCATGGACTCTATCTGGGCTGGCTTGAATTCCTCATAGTAATCCTGCTCATTTAGAGGCTAAAAGCATGAGAATAAGTACTGAACAGTAAAATATTCCAGAATTCCAGCAAGGCAGAATTGAAATTGCTTTTATGATCCAGGCTCAGATTCATGTAGACCCCTTGCACCATATTCCATCGATCCAGTCATCAAAGCCTGCCTGATGCCAAGGGGAAACAACAAAGACCTCAACTTTTGCTGGAAAGAATTTCAAAGTCACATTGCAAGAAAAGCATACGCAATGTGAAATGTATTTGTGGCCATCTTCAAAAAATACAATAGGTCAAATGAGTAGATGAATTTTTTTGAGGAGAAAAACAATGAATTTCTAGATCCGGTGATTCCTCTATCAGATAAAACAGAGTTCCAAATAGCTACTCAACTAATGTATTTTTATACAATTCTTTCACTAGCAATGGTTTTAAAAAATAATATTTTTAATGTAATATTTCTATACAGAAATGATCAACTAAACAAAAAGGCAACCTGTTGGGTGGGAGAAGATATTTGCAAATAATATATACAATAAGGGTTCATTTCTAAAATATATAAAGAATTTACACAACCCACACCAATAAAATAAATCCAATTAAAAATGGGCAGAGGAACTGAATAGACATTTTTCCAAAGAAGACACAGATGCCCAACAGACTCAATATCATTCATCATCAGGGAAATGCAAACCAAAACCACAGTGAGATATGACTTTATACCCATCCAACTGGCTAAAATCAAAAGCACAAGATATAGCAAATGTTGGCAAGAATATGTAGAAAAAGGCACCTTCGTGTGCTATTGGTGGGAATACAAACTGATACAGCAGCTATGGAAAATGTTATGGGGGTTTCTCAAAAAATTAAAAATAAAACTGCTATATGACACAATAATTCCACTACTGGGTATTCACTGTAAGAAAGTGAAAACACTAATTCAAAAAGATACACATAGCCCTATGTTTATTGCAGCAGTATTTACTATACATAAGATATAGAAGCAACCCAAACCTCTATCAACAGATGAACAGATAAAGGAGAATGGATAAAGAAGTGGTATGTATATATCTTGCCATTTGCTAAAATATGAATGGACCTATTCAGTATTAAGCTTAATGAATTAAGTCAGTCAGGGCAAGACAAGCACCATAGGATTTCACTTACATGTGGAGTTTAAAAAACAAAACAAATGAACAAACAGGGGTGCCTAGGTGGTTTAATTGATTAAGGGTCCGACTCTTGATTTCATCTCAGCCCATGATCTCCTGGTTCATGGGATTGAGCCCCATGTGGGGCTCCACACGACAGGACACAGCCTGCTTGGGATTCTCTGTCTTTTCCTCTCTCTCTACACCCCCTGCCTTATGCATTCTCTCTCTCTCTCAAAATAAATGAATAATTATTTTTTTAAAAAAGAAAAAAACAACAAAAAGAAAGACAAGCAAATAAACAAACACAAACACACTCTTAAGTACAGAGAACAAACTGGTGGTTGCCAGAGGGGAGGCAGATGGGAGTGTGTGTGAATTAAAGGGAATTAAGAATACACTTCTCTCGATGAGCACTGAGAAATGTACAGAACTGCTGAATCATAACACTGTACACCTTATAAGTGTATATCAATTATATTTCAATAAAAAATTGAAAAGCAAAGTCACATTTTCGATCATTTGTGTTTACATGTTGGAAAATCTTTCAAAAAAATGCTAAAATATGCTTGGTGATCAACAAAATACAAAGATGGGACCAATTCTACACTGTACTGTTATGGACCTTCTAAAACACAAGAAAACTGCATCCTGAAGATGCTAAGATAAGGTAATATCAGCAGCAAACGATCAAAGCTCAGATGTATCCTTCTTCAGACTCGAGCAAATCCTAGGGCCACTGTGGCACAGTCAATGAAAACTTTGTCCTGGACGCTACTGTTTCATCACTGACAGTTGGCTGTCAGCAGATAAGCATGACCTAAAACATAATGTTCCCTGGCGGTATATTTCACAGAGCTTTAACAGTAACACAGTCTCCAATCTGATAAGGGTGTTTCTAAAACAGAACCCTTCATAACCCTACTGAAGCCATTACTAATGCAGTCAGAACCAGACTGGGTGCCGCCACAAATCAAAAATAATTTTGAAATAACTCACATCAGGGGCACCTGGATGGCTCAGTTGGTTAAGCGTCTGACAATCGGCTCAAGTCATGATCCCGCAGTTTGGGAGTTCGAGCCCCATGATGGGCTCTGTGCTGACAGCTCAGAGCCTGGAGCCTGCGTCGGATTCTGGCTCCGTTTCCCTCTGCCCCTCCCCTGCTCACAGTCTGTCTCTCTTTCTCCCTCCAAAAATAAATCAACATTAAAAATTTTTTAATAATGAAAAGAAGAAATAAATAACATGGACTTCTCCAACACCCTGGAGTAGATGCATAGTCCCAAGCTGGATTTCTAAGTCCTTCCTTTTCATTCACTTTGTTTATACTCCACAACACCCCTAAAGGCCCCTACTCCACACTCTGAAAATTCTTCTATGAATCCCCTTTATCATCATACTCAACCTTCTTTCCTCCAAATCTACTTGGTAATGTCATATTCCTTCTCCATAGGCCAAAAGTACCCAAGTGGACAAAATCAGAACTCTCTTCAATATGCATACTCAATCTGAGTATTTCTTTCCTAAATCGTTCTTTCAAGGTTAGGTGTGAAAAGTGGCCTCCATGTCACCATGGCATTTTTCTATTACAGGAAAAGTGTCCATAATTCATACGTAATTAAGGGGTAAGTACTGAGACCCAGGCCAGTAGGTAACCCATATGTGTCTGCTAACCTGGGAAGCTCTTTATATCTGATCCAGTGGGCCTGGGATGAGCCCAAGACCTCGCATTTCCCACCAGCTGCCAATAATGTCAAGGCTGCTGGTCTGGAAACTGGACTTGGAGGAGCAAGAGTCTATTTTTATATTATTGTTGCTGCTACTTACATTCCCAATTGCTAGTTCTAAAGAGTCTCCAGTTCTCTGAAGATTTTGGAAGGTACAAGTAGAGGAAGAAAGGCCAAAAGGAAAATCCAGTGACCCCAGCTGTCCATGTGGTGACACGAGACGGAAAAGGTGATAGATCAGTGCCAGGCTGGAGAGGCACAGGACAGGCAGCAGACAGAACATCCTTCCCTGGGGTTCCAGACTCCCCACTGGCCTGCCCGTGCAGCTATATGCTTCTTCCTCTGCTTCTTGAGCCTCACATCCCACCAGAGTCCCTCTGTGTGTCATTATCTGTTCAAAGGTGAATTATTACTTAAATGACAGAGCAGAGATGAAAGCAGCAGGCTGACAAGATAAACCAAACAGATGCCAAGGGGCTGGATAAAATGTGTACGTGTTTATCTGGGAGGCGGGGAGCTGGGGGAGGGCAGGGTGCTGATGGTAATGTCCAGAAGGAAGGGCAGAAGCACCCACAGTGAAACCTGCAAGATGCCAAAACCAAACTTCCCTGATTTCCTAATTTGGCTCAGGGCTGGACTCCTGGTACATTTCTTTTAGAATCCGCGATAGCGGAATGAACCTAAGACATACGTTTAAATCTCAGTGACCCGTTTTAGTCTGTTTATTTAGGTTTTATTTTCCCAGATTAGATCATTTCCTTTTCAAAGTGGTATGTGAACTCCGGGGCAGGAGAGCCTTTATCTGATGGCTATGAAGGACACAGGTGTAAGGAGAATTTTGTTTTTCAAAACTTCCAAGGACTACAGAGTTTTCAAATTGAACAATGTGAACCTCCTGATGTGACTAAGGAGAAACCCACCATCAGCCTTTAAAGCTACTGCAGTTTCTGGGTTTCTTTGTCTGAGCCTCCAACAAAGCTCTGCATTCCTAAGCCACTAGAGATGCCAACAAAATAGAGGTGTTTTATCAGATTTCTCCCAGCCAAGTGTCAGGTTCCGCATAATCTCCACTGCCTCTTCTGGGCAAAGGATTAATGGATTTCAACAGAACCTTCTGTGGGACTTGGAGGAGGTAGCTGGCTCCTGGCTTGATGGCTCTCCCCATGTGGTTGTAGAGCACTGTGACCAGATGACCCAGCACTGCCAGTCACCGACCCTCCCCACACCATGCGGAGTCTGGAGCCAAAAACACCGACTGCCCCATCCACCTGGTCTCTTGAGATTAGTGGACCAAGAGTATTTTCTAGTGAAATTGACTCAGGAAGTCGTGGCTCAGAGCCCACAATAAAATCATGGTAACCACTTACAAACATTAAAACGTTAATCTTGGGGCGCCTGGGTGGCTCAGTCAGTTAAGCGTCAAACTTCGGCGCAGGTCACGATCTTGCAGTCTGTGATTTCGAGCCCCGAGTCAGGCTCTGTGCTGACAGACCAGAGCTTGGAGCCTCCTTCAGATTCTGTGTCTCCCCCTCTCTCTGCCCCTCCAATGCTCACGCTTTGTCTCTCTCTGTCTCTCAATGAAAAAAAATGCTTAAAAAATAAATTTAAAACAACGTTAATCCTTTCCAAATAGGGCCTGAGGTGAACAAGGCTAATTGCAGCCATGACCTGAAGAATAGACCCCCTTTGGCATTCATCTCCCTCATGGTAGTGGGATCCATCTCAGGAAACCCTGTGACTCTGCTGTGAATGGGTCTAATTGTAATAAAAATACTAAACATGGGTATTTGTGCTAAATGAGCTGATCTTCATGAAAGAGCTAAAAGGTAAAAAATAATTTTTATTTTGGGTAATTACTGTAATTTAACCACTTTTCAAAGATGAGGGGTTCTTAAATATCTTTTCGCGATTCGCATTCCTGCATTTATATGGCTCTTTATTATTTCTTTAATGTTTATTTATTTTTTGAGAAAGAGAGAGAGAGAGAGAGACTGAGCGGGAGCAGGGGAGGGGCAAAGAGAGAGGGAGACACAGAATCGGAAGCAGGCTCCAGGCTCTGAGCTGTCAGCACAGAGCCTGATGCGGGGTTGAAACTCACAAACCTGGGAGATCATGACTTGAGCTGAAGCTGGACACTTAACTGACTAAGCCACCCACATGCCATGATATGTTTTTATTTTCTGGTGAAAGAAAACACTTCAATTAGATCAAGTATTTTAGTTTTCATTCATTACCAAGTGTATATTTACATAGTATCCATGCTTACTACCACAGGCACTTGGCCTACACGATTTCACTTTGTTACAGTGAAAATGTACGTAATAGAGCTTTGTAAAAAAAAAAAAAAAGGTTATTTTTAACAGGAAAGAAAATTACCACAATGGGAACATTCACTGTATTTCCCTCTCCTTCCCATTTTTCCACCAGCACCCACAAGTGGACCCTGGATTTTAGAGGGGATAAATTTTTGCATCCCAGCTTGTTAACTAGACTAGTTAATTCATTTGGACAATTAAAATGCACAGAAAATTAAAAACATCATAATCAACAGTATTATAATTGTATTCTTGGTGACAGATGTTATCTACATTTGCAGTGAGTACAGCATAATGAATAGAGTTGCTGACACCTGTAACTTTGTATATCAAGGATACTTCTCTTAAAAAATGAAACAAAGTCAGGGGCGCCTGGGTGGCTTAGTCGGTTAAGCGTCCGACTTTCACTTAGGTCACGATCTCGCCATTCGTGGGTTCAAGCCCCGCATCGGGCTCTGTGCTGACTGCCAGCTCAGAGCCTGGAGCCGATTTCAGAGTCTGTGACTCCCTCTCTCTCTGACCCTCCCCTGCTCATGCTGTCTCTCTCTCTCCTAGAAATAAATAAAACATTTTTTAAAAAAATGAAACAAAGTGAGGGGCGCCTGGATGGCTCAGTTGATTAAGTGCCCAACTCTCAGTTCCAACTCAGGTCATGATCTCACGGTTTCATGAGTTCCAGCCCCAGTGGGCCCCATGCTGCCTACTTGGGATTCATTCTCTCTCTCTCTCTCTCTCTCTCTCTGTTCCCCTATTCACACTGTCTCTGTCCCTCTCAAAATAAACTTTATTTTAAAAAATAAGTAATAAAAATAAAACAAAGTGAGAGGCACCAGAGTGGCTCAGTTGGTTGAGGGTCTGATTCTTGATCCCATGGTTCATGAGTTCAAGCCCCATGTCCGGGTCTGTGCTAACAGCACAGAACCTGGAAACTGAGTGTTGCCATGCCTGACAGTCCACACTGGCAGAGACAGTTTGGAGTTAAATACTGTAATATCATATTGTAGAACTAAATTACTGTGTCAGTTTATGCAGCATTTTAGCATCTTTATTAAAGATGTGACGAGCAATTAAATGAAATTAGTAAAGCACATGTGAAATTACTTTTATTTAAAGTAGAATTGAAGGGGTGCCAGACTGCCTCAGATAGTTGAGGGTCTGACTCTTCATTTTAGCTCAGGTCATGATCTCACAGTTCATGAGGTCGAGCCCTGCATCAGGCTCTGTGCTAAGGGTGGAGCCTGCTTGGGATTCTGTGTCTCTCCCCTGCTCGTGCATGCATGTGCTGTCTATCTCAAAAAATAAAATTTATTTCTTTATTTTGAGAAAGACGGAGACAGTGGGAGTTGGGGAGGGTCAGAGAGAGAGGAGAAAGAACCCCAAGCAGGGTCCCCACTGCCAGCACGAGCCTGATACGGGGCTCGAACTCACAAACTGTGAGATCATGACCAAGCCGAAAGCAGGAGTCAGATGCTTAACCAACTGAGCCACCGCAGGTGCCCAGAATTTAAAAATTTTTAATCTGAGAGAACTGTTCCTGATGACATGTCTAAAGGAGATTAAGTTTCAAATCAAACATTCTTTTTTCAGTATCACATAACTTATTATAAGCCACCTAACATACCTAAAAGAAGTACAGATAATAACTTTATTTTTATTTGTTTATTTTGAGAATCACAGAGATGGCACAGCTGGGGAAAGGTTGAAGGAAGGAGGGAAGGAGAAGGGGATGGGAGGGGCGGGGGAGGAGGGAGGGAGGGAGAGAGGGAGGGAGGGAGAGAGAGAGAGAGAGAGAGAGAGAGAGAGAGAGAGCCAAGCAGGCTCTGTGCTGCCAACATAGAGCCCAATGTGGGACTCATTCTCATGAAACTGTGAGATCGTGACCTGAGCTGAAATGAAGAGTCACATGTTTAACCACCACGAACCACCCACCCGGGTGCTCCTAGAAAAAACTTTAAAACTTATGTAGCCCCAAGCTAGACTCAATAATTAATACTTTTTCCAAACGTTTTTATTCAGAGGTAAAATAAGATATCTTCATAATTGACATTAATAGAAAGATTTTGTACACCAGAAAAAACAGTTTGAATATTACTATAATACAAAGGTTGAAAGAACTTCTGTTGAACAATTTTTTTTCTTTTCTCTTTTTTTTAAGTAATCTCTACTATTAATGTGAGAACTTGAACTCATGACTCCAAGATCAAGACTCACATGCTCCACTGACTAAGCCAGCCAGGAACCTCTCTGCTGACCCATTTTAAAGTTACTAAAACAAAAAGGTACAGGTTCCCTGAAACAAATATAAGCAAAATCCCTTCATTACAAACACTGAGTCTTTTGTTGTTGTTAACATTAAAATATTATTGAGGCTTCTGTGTAGCTAGAAATCATACAACACAGAGGTAGATCAGAGGTTTATATGCCTCCATAGAGTTAATTTTGAAATTAAATGTCTCCTTCACCCAACTAGTAATCTTCCCCTCCAATTCTCCCCAACCCTCATATTTTATGTTTTATTATGTGGGAAGTTGTGCCTATTTAGGGGAGGGAGGGGATAAAACAGGCCTTTACCAGTTGGGAGAGATAATTAGGTGGAGATTTGAAAAGAGGATTTTTTTAATGAAAAGAGAAAATTCAAGAACATTCCTTTCTTAATGGAAGAACCAGGTAGTCACAAAACTTTTGATCGTTTTTCTTCCCCACGCTTGCAAGTACATATGCAATCAAGTAATGCCTTTCTGGCACCGGAAACAGGAAACACCTGATATACAAGATTCTCTGTTCTATAAATCATACTGTCAGGAACAGAGCTGAATTAAGGGCAGATCGGGGAGGCTCACTCGCCCAGGACACTGTTCTCTAAGAGGTACTCAGAGAGTCATAGAAACGTCACAAGATGGAGAAAGTTTTGTTTTACCATGTCACCTCTTACAGGTAAAGTACTGTGTTTGGACAGAACACATAGAGATGGAGTGCTGAGTTACCCCCAGCCCCAACTTATAAGAAGGGTGGGCCAGGCAGCTACAGGCTTGGCTCTGCTGAGCATTCGAGGCTAGCAGAGCTGACCGGTTGGAGATGTAAAATGAGAGGTCTCCATCCACCTTTCTCCACTCAGAGCTCACACTCTTTAAAGTAAATGTGTACGTTTGTAAAGAGTAGGATTTGTAAAGGACCAAATTACGAGCAAGCCAAGATGCCACAGTTCCTGTCTCATGTAATCCATTTGGGCTGTTCTAACAGAACAGCACATGCTGGGTGGTTAATTAACAACAGAAATTTCTTTCTCGCAGCGCTAGAGGCTGGCAAGTCTGAGAACAATGTGGCAACATAGTCACATGTGGTGAGGGAGCTCTTCCTGGGTCAGAGCCAGCACCTTCTCTCTGGGCTCTGATACGGTAGATGGGGCAAGGGATCTCTCTGGAGACTCTTTTCTAAGGGACTAAATCCTGCTCAGGAGAGTTCCACCCTCATGGCCTAAGCACCACTGTTCCCCGCTCCCTAGCCCCAGGACCACACTTTCAAACACCATCACACACAGGGCCTTACAATTTCTCAATGAGTTGGGGGTACACAAATATTCAGACTATGGCAATTTCCACCTGGGTCTGGTCACAAAATCGTCATGACAGTGAAGCTGTGGTCTCATGCCAAGTGTCCTCAGAAACTTTGTTCTCATGGTACGCATCAGAATGGAATGTTGGGCGGATGTCCCAGTCTTTGGAGATAAAAGGTATCATTGATCTTTTTTTTTTTTTTCCCCCATCTGGGAACTGGTTGTTAGCAAAAGAGGAAAGGCTTTTAATTCCATTGTTTCCTTCCCTCTGTGTCCATCTTATTTATTCTCAGAGTGTCTTCAATGGCAGGGCTGACCTCCGCATCCCTGGGCACAAATGCGGCTGCCCATCAAGTCCCTCAGTCTGGAGAGGCTTGCCCCATCTTCTGTATTTTGCCCACTAGGTAAAAGGGAACACACACAATGGACTTTGAGTATCCAAAGTGAGAATTTTTTTTTAATCACCTCTTGCTCAAAACAATGATCATGAGAACATCAGCTCCAGGTATAGGAGAGTAATTACTGAAAGGGATTGCAGTCTGAGTAACTGCATTGCCTAGGAGGACTGCTTGTTGTCTTGCTACAAGTCCAGGACCTTAAAACAGCACTTTTTCCTCTATTGTTTATAGTAATTCCAGAAGTGATTAACAGGAACACAGCAGAAAATGCAGGGAATCGCACATTGACCATTTCTGTTTCCTCCTTTGAGAAATGGAAGTAATGATAAAGACTAGACTTATGCTGAGAGTCAGATGAGGTCACAGGGTATCTCTTTTTTTTTTAATTTTTTAATGTTTTATTTATTTCTAGGAGAGACAGAGAGAGAGTGCATGAGCAGGGGAGGGTCAGAGAGAGAGGGAGTCACAGACTGAAGCAGGCTCCAGGCTCCGAGCTGGCAGTCAGCACAGAGCCCGACGCGGGGCTCGAACCCACGAACCGCGAGATCATGACCTAAGCGAAAGTCGGATGCTTAACCAACTAAGCCACCCAGGCGCCCCACAGGGTATCTCATTCTTATGAGCTATCAATTGTTCCTGGCACCTACTGTGTTGGGCATAGATTGGCCCATGGGTGATAACAAAGCTGTAAGCTTTTTTCCTGTTTGAAAAGTAAGGTTAGCTGGTGGCTCAGATGCTTCGGCATCTGACTCTTGATTTAGGCTCAGGTCATGATCTCACAGTCGTGAGAATAGGACCCACATTCAGCTCTGCGATGACAGCATGGAGCCTGCTTAGGATTCTCTTCCCCTCTCTTTCTGCCCCTCCCCCACTTGTGGGTACACGGATGCCCTCACACGCCCTCTCTCTCTCCAAATAAATAAATCAACTTTTAAAAATAGTAAATAAATATAAGATGGCTCATTCTGAAAGAAGGGGCTTTTGCTGTTGCTACAAACCCTTATTGTTTGCTTTTGGTTAGGACCTTATAAAAAGTATGAAGGACTGTAATCCAGAGAGTGATATAGGAATGAAGCTCAGGCCCAGAGCTAAGCCCTTGACATTATTACCATCCCAGGGGCAAGTGGGGTGAGGAGACTTTGCTGAAATTTGGAATTCAGCTACAGCACTGGCTCCTATCATATTTGCTGTCATGGAATGAGCCAGAATAGATTCATTTCAGTCAGCTTTACCAAATCAAGTACGATAGCTGTGACACAAGAATGGGTTAAATTTTTTTAGATTCCCTTCTTGGGTTTCAGGAAAAACACAAAAAAGTTATATGATAAAATCATATTATTAAAAGATTGCTCTGATATGATCAAACATATTAAAATCACGTATTTCATAACATCTTTATGTTTGGTCTTTAATCTATCATGATGAGCTCATTGGGTCTAACGATTCAGCCTGTTGAGTTTTGTGAATTAGAGCTCGGCTTTTACTGACCCTAATTTTTTAGGTTAATAGTACTTTTTATGAAAGCTGGCCATCTGACACACTGTGGGGATAAATGAATGCACTCACTTTAGATTCTGCCACTCATACCAGTAACTGTTTACAAAGGATAATTTTGGTGATTTCTCAAATATTATATATGAGCCATAACTCTAAATCTGCATGTATCTAATATGCATATATACAGTTTAAGTATATACATTTAATATGAAAATATATTTTCTATAATTTTTTTATGTCCTTATTTTATTTTTGACAGAGACAGAGAGCAAGCAGGGGAGGGGCAGAGAGAGAAGCAGACACAGAATCTGAAGCAGGCTCCAGGCACTGAGCTGTCAGCACAGAGCCCGACGCAGGGCTCGAACCCACAGACCGCAAGATCACGACCTGAGCCGGTTGGACGCTTAACCGACAGAGCCACCCAGGCGCCCCTATTTTCTTTTTTCCCTTAGAAATACTTTCATCTTTGCAATAGTTACCTAAATGTTTATTATACCAGCAGATTTCTTTTGTTGAGACAGAGCATACATACACTTTAATTCATCTCCCCTGGATTATTTTAAAAACACAAAATTACAAGTACTAAAGCAGATTTCACTCCAACATGCTTAGTAGTGGATATCTGTCTTAAAACTTCCATAGAGCTACTTCAATCAATGAGAAGAAGTGAAGCTATCCATTAATTTGTTATTCCTAGCCATGACTGTGCTCTCAATTCTTCATGATTACATAGGCAAAATGTTTATTCATCAATAAATATTGGTACCACTCATTCTCTTGTAATACGCTCCACATTATCTTCTATACGATAGTGAATATGTATTTAAATACTAGTAGCGGGGCACCTGTGTGGCTCAGTCTGTTATGTGTCCAACTCTTGATCTCACCCCAGGTCTTGATATCAGGGTTTGGAGTTTAAGCTCCACACTGGGCTCCATGCTGGGAATGGAGCCTACTTTCAATGAATGAATAAATGCATACATACATACATAATAATATAGACTTACAAAGGGTTTTCTCTAATGATAAAGTTTCCAACATCATATATAATTTGATTCAACTTTACTTCACACCATCCTCCTCATTATTTTTGCCTCTGGAATCATGATTCAGTAGGCTAAACATAAATATTAACAGAGGATCCTGAATTCATGTCACTCAATCAATTGGTAAGAATTTATTGAGCACCTACCATGCACAAGGCACTTAAAGAATATTGTGAAATATGAAACAATTCCTTTATGAGAACATCCAGATATATTTGCAATTTCTTGTCTGCCAAAAAATAATTAACATCCATGAAGTTTAATAAATGGTGAACTCAACAAGAAATGAAGATGTAGCATGTACCAAAGTCCCTTTGGGCTCTAGGTAATTAGATTTCTTTTCACTGCTTTTATCACAAAGCTGGATACACCAAATCCATCTGTAGATTCAAGTTCTTGGATAGTAAACCCAAGGCCAAGGTCAAACTGCCTAGCAAAGCACCAGGATTCTACACAGGAGTGAATATGTTCTAATATTGAGGGGAATAAATGTGGAAGAGTGATAATAAGACTAATAGAATTTTGTTAAGAAACTGGCACTTAAGGGGCGCCTGGATGGCTCAGGTGATTAAACATCTGACTCTTGATTTCAGCTCGGGTTATGATCTCATCGCTGGGAGATCAAGCCCTGGGTTGGGCTCTGCGCTCAGCAGATTCTTTCTCTCTCCCTCTCTCTCTCTGCCCCTCTGCTCCCCTCAAAATAAATAAATGTGCATTGTTACCTTAAAAAAAAAGAAATAGGTACTCAAAAAAAAAGCAAGATGCCCTCTTTCACTACAAAGCTGACTAAAGATTGTTTCAATTGCTATCTCATGGTGGTTCATCTAAAATCTATCTCTCATAGTGTGGGGGCTTTCAGGTGGCTCAGTTGGTTAAGCATTTGACTCTTGGTTTCAGCTCAAATCATGATCTCATGGTTTTGTGAATTCGACCCCTGGGTCAGACTCTGTTTCGGATAGCACAGACCCTGCTTCGGATTCTCTTTCTCCCTCTCTCTCTGCCCCTCCCCTACTCACACTATCTCTGTCTCAGTCAAAAATAAATAAACTCAAAAAATTTTTTTAATCAAAAAATAAATAAATAAAATTGATCTCTCATAGTGTCAACAACCACTGAGGGGTATGCATGATGGCAAGATGATGTCACTAACCCAGTAACATTGGTCGGGTGGAGGAGAGGAGCTAACACCCCTCTCCCTGCTAGCCTGTCCAGCTCCTTTCCTTCCAGAGCTATGAAGTGCGGGAGGGCCAGGTGGAGAATCCCGAGGGACACAAAGAACTCACTTATTAAGGCTTTTGGAGAGCATAAGAATAAGGGAGTGATGAAGATTAGGCTATAATGACCTACTTTTAACGCCAGCCACGAAGGCTCCTCAGTAGATTGTGAGCACTGCACAGTAGAACGCTTTAGAACAAAGAGCATGCAACGTGAATCTTGCACACAGAGAGGCATTGGAAGCTTTAAAAATACCCAAATATACAATGGCCTCTTTTTTAATTATAGTAATTATTCATCAGGCTCCAGATGTTGAGAAAGAAAAAACTTTATCTTTTATGATTAGAAGCATGAATCCTTTCAAATGTGTGTGTCACCGAAATGGAATGTATCTCATCATCAACTTGCCGCTGAGAGAGTGCTGAATAAATAACTGAAGCCAATCCAGATCCTTATTAAAAGGATTTGCTTCCAAAGGGAGAGAGAAATACCTTCCATTCGGAAGAAATCAGCCCTTCATTTCAGCCCTACCAAAAAGTCAGCAGTACACGGGGCATTCTGGCAGCATCAGGACTGATTTTACAATGTTTAGTCAAATTCTTGTCTGGAAGCCCCGGGTGGCTGTGCGCTTATGGTGAGGCTGCTGTAGTCTTCCCATTGTAACTGAGAGGCCCAGGAAGGAAGACCACCACTAAGTACGTATGCTGGAGTTAGGGGACTGGGTTCTAAAAAGGGCAAGATAGCCCCCCAGAAAGCAAAGCCTGGAATTCTATACCTGACAGATAATCCCTCAGACCCCACCAAACCCCAGAGGATTAAAGTGAAGACAATGAACTTCTTTCTGCCAGGGACCCAAAGACATATAATAATTTGGGTGTTAGGAAAGGGAGTGTGGTAGGCAGCCTCCAACATGGCGCCAGTGATTCTCGCTTCCCAATATTCATGTTCTTGAGTAGGCTCCTTCTACTCTGCACAGGGCCCCCTCACTCTGGTGAAAGCCAGCCAGAATGTCGAAAAACACGGGGTTTGCTCGGGATGCTTGGGTGGCTCAGTTGGTTGAGTGTCTGACTCTTAATACCAGCTCAGGTTGTGATCCTGTGGTCATGAGATTGAGCCCCGTGTTAGGCTCTGTGCTAAGTATGGAACCTGCTTGGGATTGTCTTCTTGCTTCTCTCTGCCCCTCCCCCACTCGCATTCTCTCACTCTCTCTCAAAATAAATAAATATTTGAAAAAAACAAAACACTGATCTACCCAGTGGAGAAGACCATGTAGTAAGGAACTGAGGTCATCTGCCCAGAGTGAGCACTCATTTGCCACATGATTTAGGAACCTTGTACCAGTCTCTCCAGTTTGAGTCTTGTCTTTGGTCACTGCAACCTCAGCCACTATCATGAACCCAAGGTCATGACAGAATCTGAGCAAGAACCACCCAGCTAGGCCCCTCCCCCATTCTTGGCCCTAAGAATCTTTGTGAGGTAATGGTCATTGTTTTCCACCGGTGAGTTTGGGGTTAACTTGCTATATAGCAATAGGTAACTACTGCGTAAGGTTATCTTCAACTGCTTGACTTTTGCCTTGAAGGCTCT
The DNA here is from genome assembly GCA_017311185.1 of Proteles cristata cristata. Taxonomy (NCBI): domain Eukaryota; kingdom Metazoa; phylum Chordata; class Mammalia; order Carnivora; family Hyaenidae; genus Proteles; species Proteles cristata. The sequence goes on along the minus strand of JAESUZ010005644.1, from coordinate 261,120 downwards.
CTGTAAGTAAAGCCATGCATTTCATTTCAGGCTCAGCTACAAGGTGTGCGTGCACGTGCATGCGTGTGTCTGTGTGTGTGTGTGTGTGTGTGTGTGTGTTGGTGGAATCAATTCAGCTATTAGTCTCCACTAACCCACAATGCAGAATTCAGCTTAAGGAACGTCATACTTTATGTTCTTTTTCTATCTGCGTTTTGAAAGAAAATGATAGCTTCACAAATGAGGGAATTTAATTTATAAGATATCTTTAGACTATCACTATGGTCATGGTAAGATTCCAAACTGTAGTTTATGTTCATAGATATGAGGCACTCCTAGACCCTAACTCTGAAGAACTTCTGCTAGTGGAAATAAAAGTACATACGGTGCATAAAACTGAAGTTTCATTAAGAACATATAATAAATATGGGCTCCTAGGTGGCTCAGTTGGTTAAATATTCAACTCTTGACTTGGGCTCAGGTCATAATCTCACGGTTCTTGAGTCGAGTCCACACTCAGTTCTGCGCTGTCAGCCTGGAGCCGGCTTGGGGTTCTGTCTCCCTCTCTCTCTGCTCCTCCCCTGCTAGAGTGTGTGCTCTCTTGCGTTCGCTCTCTCTCTCTCACTCGCGCTCTCTTTCTCTCTCTCACACACACACACACACACACACACACACACACACACTGAAGAGAGTTTGCTCAGAAGGAGTAGCAGCATGAACCCAAGTAGACTTCCGGGACTGCAGAGAAGGAAACCTCACAATTTACAAGGCATGGACCATAGACCTTGGATGTTGGGATAAGGCCCTGATATTTAACTGAGTTACCAGCAAGAGATACTACAGCACTGGGCAGACTGAAGTGCTTCACATCAAAAACTGCGCTTCAAGAAAATAATTCCATCTATGGAGAGCAAATTTTAAGAAGGAGAGGCTGAAAGCAGCACAGCCAAGAGACACTGGTCATAGTCTAGGCTTAAGGCACAGGGCACAAGTGAGGGAGGGACCATGAGAAAGCAGAAGATGGGCATGCATGAGACAGCAGAACTCTCAAGATCTTAGATTTAGTCACCAGTAGGATGAAGGGGGAGCAGGAGGAAAAGGTGGGAGAGGCTAGAGCAGAAAAAGAAACATAGTGCTTTGGCCTGGGAAAGGAATAGGGATTTTTAATATAGCCAGAGACTAAGAGATAAGGCAAATAGGGGAGAAGATGGCCATTTAAGTATAAATACCCATCTGACCTCATGCCACCTACTAGGCCATCCTCAAACTACAGGTGAGTGTCTTTTCTAAGTACAAATACTTTGATTTGTATTGGAAACAGTCAGCCAAACTTCCAAATCAATTATAAAACCATTCTCTTTACAGATGCAAATACTTTTTACACCCATGGATAGGAATATTTTAAACCTTCAAATGAGACATCGCACATCAAAAAACGAAAAACAAAACAAGAACAAGAACAACAAAAAACTTGTCTTGCTTTTTTTTGATAAATAAGCTTTCTAAATAATCCCAATCCGAATTCCCTTCTTACCTTGCAATGGGTTTTTAAACAAATTCTCTGCCTGGCTATACCTTCGTGATATGGCTAAAGAAAAATCATTCTGTAACCTAGTATTCTGACCCCACTTTCCAGACTCTCAGAGAAGAAAAACAAATCCTATCTCACCTGGGCATCTGGGTGGCTCAGTCGGTTAGGCATCCGACTCTTGGTTTCAACTCAGGTCATGATCTCATAGTTTCATGGGTTCAAGCCCCATATCATGCTCTGCAATGACAGTGTGCAGACTGCTTGGGATTCTCTGTCTCCCTCTCTGCCCCTCCCCAACTTGTGCTGTCTCTGTCTCTATTGAAATAAATAAACTTAAAAAAAAAAAAAAACCTGTCTAACTCACTGGAAATCAGTTAATTATGCTCCCTCTGTTTTCAATGCCATGCTTCCCTTGTGCATCCTCAAAGATATGCGTTTAGCTTGAACATGTTTCCACATCTCAAAGATAGGGCTCTTATATCAAAGCCAAGGCCTTTATGCAAAGGTAGAATGTGAATTCAGATCTTCTAGTTAGACTAATGTAAAACCTAGTAGCGTATGTATACATGAGGCAAATGTTTACTAAATACAACTTTTGTTTGCAAATTAGAACTAGCGCCAGCTAGAGCAGCACAGAAAAATAATGGTAACAGCAAGAACATACCAGGGACTACATGGCACCATTTTCAGCACCATAGATACACTGCCTCACTTGATTCTTTTGATAACACTAAGGGGGACTGAAATCAACATCTCAAGAGCCAAGGGATTTCTTTTTTTTTTTTAATTTATTTTTGAGAGAGAGAGCATGTGAGCTGGCAAGGGCAGAGAGGAAGGGAGTCACAGAATCCAAAACAGGCTCCAGGCTGTGAGCTGTCAGAACAGAGCCCGACATGGGGCTTGAACCCACAAACCAAGAGATCATGACCTGAGCCCAACTCAAGAGATGGATGCTTAACCAAATAAGCCATTGAGGTGCCCCTCAAGAGCCAACACTTGATCTCAGGCAGCCTCAGAGGCTGAGCTTGTGAGCAGCGAGTCTCAACAGTTTTCCAAAGACATCTCTGCAGTCATCTCTTTATCTGTTTCTTTTGCTGCTGTAACATATGACCACAAACTGAGCTGTTGACATGACACAATACCACATCTCTCTGAGCCTTCTACCCTAGTGACATTTCACCATGACTCTGATCTCTACTGCCTTCCCTTCTGCTTTTAAGGACCCCTGGGATATTAGGCCCACTGGGGAAATCCAATGTCATCTCTTTTTAAGGTCAGCTTATTAGCAGCTTTAATTCTCCTCTACATTAACCTGATATATTCCCAGTTCCCAGGGATCTTTAGGACATGAACATCTTGCAGGGTGGGTTGGGTAGGAGGAGTATTATTCTGTCTACTACACCCACTAATGCTGTAAGTAAGGAATCTAAGAATTCAAGCAAATTTTAAATGCTGGAAATCAGAATGATAAAAGAGGTGAGTGGGTGCATGAGAAGGAATCGTAGACAGACTGTGTCACATTGGATGAGCCAAGGCAGACTCTTGAGATCCACCTCCCAATTCCAGACATTTGCTGATTCCCCCTACAACATCATCATTCTTTCACTTAATGTCAATACAAACTTGCTTTCTCATACCACCTTCCTAGCAGCTCAGCTAGGAAAAAATCAAAACCCATACTACTCTTACCACCCTTACTCATCATTATTTTGGTAGCCTGTATGCAGCACATGTAACCGTTTCCAGAGTATGCTCTCTATGGCCATCCTGGCCAGTGAGTTCTTAATAGGCTCCCAGGTGTGAGGACAGAAGGGTGCACAGAGCACCCAGTGCATGAAGTGTAGGCAGGGGGACTGTGACAGTGTCTAGGGGGTAGAACAGATAGGATCATCCGGACCAAGAAGGAAAGACTACATGGATAGGCAAGAGGAAGCAAGGGCTTAGGACCCACAGGTAGAAATGAACATGAGCCTGTTTCACTAAACATCAGTGTCCAAGAGGCCGGAGCAGAGAAGGGTAAGAGGTCAGGCCCTAGGGACCAGTGGGGTTGGATCTCAAGGCCTGGCAGGGTGGCACTCGTAGGTGGAAAGCCTGAATTGAATGCTGAACTCCCAAAGAGGCAGTGGAGGCTCTTTAGAATGAGCTGGAATCAAGGTACCGTTGACCAAGTATGAATGTGTGTATCAGTTTTCCCTACGGTAAAATGGACATAATGGTACCCATCCCACAGGATGAAATGGAGTAAGGAGCAAAGGAGAAAACCACTTAGCATAGTGGTTAATACACGGTCACTGCTCAAGAAATTAGACAGTATATACATAGTAGAAATGTCATGGATGCCAGCAATCCAAAATACTTCATGCCCCCACATTCACTGTCTGGAGGTCAATGTCACCTGGAAGGCTTCGGCAAATGGCCACAGCAGACTGGTCTTCGGGCCTGTGCTGCCTCCAGAGCCTCTGTTCCCAGCGCTGCTATGTGTATAGATCCCATAGAGAGGTTCAGGCCCTCTTGCACAAAGCGGTAGGGAGCCTCTGTGGTGGAGAGGGGGGAAAGCCCCCAGGGAACCAAGGATGGAGTAGCCAACGGGGTCCACATGGAGCCAGAGCATCCATATTCTCATGCTGCCCTGGCGCCCGCACAGGTTTTCCACTGTCTGCTGTTCTTATTCTCCTCTCCCCCATCCCCCCTTGTCTTCACTCCCCACCTGTCTCCCTTGAAGAGAGAACCATCGGTTGTACCTCTTATCATATGTTCCTCATATTCTCCCTTCCTCTAACATTGTAACGCAAGTTTATTGAAACATCTTATGAAGGTCACCAAGAGGGACCCTAGTATCAGCAATACAAGTGGCTCAATGTATTCACTATCTGGGCAGAGAGGTGAGGGCATGGTTGGCTATTCTTGGGAAATTAGACCTTTTGCACCAAGGAGAGAGGCATTGCACTGATGGTGGAGGAACTAGCATCCCTCCCCTGATAAATCTGCCTAGAAAAGGAGCAAAGCGGCCCTCAAGAGAAAAGGGGCTGGAACCTGTTCTGTCTTCCATGGAAATGCAAAGGTACCAACATGGACTGTGCCTGAAGTTCACCAAAGTGCAGAAGACACAGGGCACTGTCTCTACCCAGGATCACCCTCACTTCTAACACCAAGTGCATGTTCAGGAGATTCCCCAAATGGCCTTTCTGGTGGGTTATTCAGTAGAAGGACTCAGAGAACTCGCTGAAGGCTGTGATACCCACTGTGAAAATGAGTTACAGGCAAAGGAGGCAGGTCAACATCTGCCAAAAGAGGAAGGACACAGCCAGGGCCGGTGGAAGGGAGGGGCGGTCTCAAACGAAGCTTCTGCTGTCCCTTCCGTGTGGAGTCAGGAGGGATTACCTGCCCACTGTCAACATATGACAATTAGCACCAAGTAATGCCAACCAAGAAAAGCCAGGAAAGCTACCCACAAGCGTCCTTGGTCAAGGTTTTCCCTGAGGGCTCCATTATGCAAGTTTGGTTGATTGAATCGTTGCCCACACAGCTGACCTCCTTCATCAGGCTGATGGCCAACTAATACCATGTGGCTGGGAGGCCCCCCCCCAAAGTCACATAGTTGGTATTGCTCATGTGGCGAGCCACCTGACTTAAACCTACTCTAAGCCCTTGGATATGCGATGAGTCAGTTCCTAGCCTTAGCAAAGTCACTCATACCAGGTATGATACGGATTACCTCCCAGAAACTGAGACCAAAGGCCAGACCTCTCTTGGGACAAGTCCAGTCCTTACCAATGCAGACCCCATGAGATTCACAGCAGCCTAATTTATAAAAATGAACAAGCTCCCTCTATCTCCTGTTGTCACTCCAGGAGGGATGCGGGTGAGCAGGCTACTCAGATCCACTGAGGAGACTGTAGTCATCAGAGGACAGGCCTGAGCAGCTCCCAGTCCAAGCACTCCCCCACCCCAAGCATGGCATGAGGAAAGCCGATGACCAGGAACCTGAGACACATTCTCTAGAGGCTCAGAGTATAGGAGAATTGTTTCATGGTAGTATGAATGCCAGCGAGCACAGGAGGGAACCAAGAGGAAAACAGAGGGCTAATACATTAATTGGGAATAGTTACTTTCTAAGAAAGGCCAACTAGGAGGGGGATAAAACACATAAATCCCCGAGGATGCAGGATCAGGGAGGGTGAGTGTGGTTCTGCATCTCGGATGGGAAGACACTTCTGCGTCTGAACGGAGATCCCATTTACAACTGTGCCCGAACAATGAGTGTAAATCAGATGATTCTGGACAACCTAGTATGTTTGCCCAGTTTTAGGTGATGACTAAGGATTCCAGTAAGCAGAGGCTGGCGAGTCAGAATTTACATTTGGCACCATTCATTCTGGTCCCACGCTCGCTTCATTTGGTCTCATCTCAGGAACAGCTGTAGTTAGAGTGGGTTGAAGGGCCAGCATCTGTCCAATGGGTGAATGTCAGTGAGGGTTGGAGTGTCAGGAGGGGTTGATCAGAATGTGTACATCACAGCAGAAGGCCTTGGCTGAAAGCAGCGAGTCCTGACCTGTGTGGGAGCCTCCCCCAAAACAAAAAGGCTGATCCTCAACCATCTTCCTGTATTAACCTTTCAGAACTACAAATTTAAGGTTACCTGTCTTTAATGAGGTTCTCTGGACAATCAGGGTGGCTGACTGCACCCTGCAAGTGTTTGACTGGCCTAAGGTACCTCTGTAGTGCAGGCATAAACTGAATTGAAGACACAGGCAGACAAACAGCCAGGAAAATGCATATGGCGCTGCATACATAGCCCTGATGGAAAAAATGCTTATAAATGTGTTTATAGAATCTTACAGGAAAGGCAGGAAAATTGGGTGGATGTGGAAAATCTGAGGGTTGTAGCAGAAACCTTGGATAGGAGTTGAATTTTAGTCCTGGCTCCCGCCCTGGATTTTTCCAGGCACTAAAGTGGATTTTAGTCTTGGTTAGTTTGCCAGGAGACATAGAAAACTACAGTAACGACAAATATTATTGAGCACTTACTATTAACTCATCTAATTCTCCACACACATCTAAGAAGTAAATACTCTTTTTTACTCCCATTTTACCAAAGACGAAGTTGACAAAGAGAGTTTAAGTAATCTGCTCAAGGTCACAGAGCCATTTTATGCCAGAAGGTAAACCCAGCTCCTGAGTTTATACTCAACTTCAGCGTGTTTGTAAAATCGGGCAATTAGAGTAGACTATATCCAGGCTTTTTTAGTTGTTACAAGTCTATGACTCTGCATTTAAGTTAAAGTAAAAAAAAAAATTAGATAACCATAAAGGATCTAGTTTTCATGGCCTTATACACATAATATTTAACACAAAAGCTGGATGTACAGCATATATATTGCTCAAAATTCTTTTTACAAGAGGTTAAACAAGGCCAAGAAGGTGATACTAAAATCTGTATGAAACCAAAAACCCCACCTGGCCAAAACAATCTTGAGAAAGAAGAGCAAATCTTGAGAAAGAAGCACAGATTTAAAGATATATTACAAAGCTGTACTCATTAAAATGATATGGTGCTAGCACAAAAATAGACACACAGATCAATGAAACAGAATACAGTTCAGAAATAAACCCACACGATCAAACAATCTATGACAAAGGAGGCAAAAATGTACAACGGGAAGACAGTTTCTTCAACAAATTGTGTTGGAAAAATTAGACAGCAACATGCAAAGGAGTGAAACTGAACCACTTATTTATACCATCCACAAAAATCAACTCCAAATGGATTAAAGATCTCAGTGTGAACCCAAAATCATAAAAATCTTAGAAGAGAACACAGGTAGGAATTTCTCTGACATTCGCTGTAGCAACATTTTTCTAGATAGATCTTCTGAGGCAAGGGAAAGCAAAGCCAAGATGAATTCTGGACTACATCAAAATAAAAGCTTCTGCTCAGCCAAAGAAACAATCAACAAAAAGACAACCTACTAAGTGGGAGAAGATATTTGCAAATGATATGGTAAGAGGTTAATATCCAAAATAAGTAAAGAACTTATACAACTCAATACCAAAAACCCAAATAGTCTAATGTTAAAATGAGCCGAGAACCTGAACAGACATCTTTCCAAGGAAGATATACAGAAGGCCACAGACACATGAAAAGATGCTCAGTATCATTCATCATCAGGGAAATATAAAAGTAACTGCCATGAGGTTATCTCCTTAGATGTATAAGAATGGCAAGGGTGAAAAAGACAAGAAATAATAAGCATTGCTAATGATGTGGAGAGAAAGGAATTCTCAAGCATTGGTGATTACTATGCAAATTGATCTCGCCACTGTGACCATTGGAGTTTGCTCAAAAAGTTAAAATTATAGGGGCGCCTGGGTGAGACAGTGGGTTGAGCGTCCCACTTCAGCTCAGATCATGATCTCATGGTTCATGAGCTCAAGCCCCAAGTCAGGCTTTGTGCTGACAGCAGGAACCTGCTTGGGATTCTCTGTTTCCCTCTCTTCCTGCTCTTCCCCTGCTTGCATGCATGCTTTCTGCCTCACAAATAAACAAATGTTAAAAACAAAGTTAAAAATATCATGACCATATCAATCAGTAACTCTACTCGTGGGTATATGCCTCCCAAACACAGAAACACTAATTTGAAAAGATATGCACTCCCATGTTTATTGCAGCATTATTTACAATAAGATAGGGAAGCAACTCAAATGCACATCCACAGATGAATTGACAGAATCTTAAAAGAGACTATGATCTTGCCATTTGCAATAACATAGATGAGTCAAGAGGGTATAATGTTAAGTGAAATAATTCAAACAGAGAAAGACAAATACCATATGATTTCATTCATACATGGAATTTAAGAAACAGCAACAACAAAAAAAGGACACACACAAAAAAAGACAATGAAGTACAGAGAACAAATGTGTGGCTGCTATAAGAGAGACAGGTGGAAAAAGGAAATAGAGGGGCGCCTGGGTGGCTTAGTCGGTTAAGCGTCCGACTTTCCCTTGGGTCATGATCTCGCGGTTCGTGGGTTCGAGCCCTGCGTCGGGCTCTGTGCTGACTGCCAGCTCGGAGCCTGTAGCCTATTTCAGAGTCTGTCACTCCCTCTCTCTCTGACCCTCCCCTGCTCATGCTGTCTCTCTCTCTCCTAGAAATAAATAAAAAATATTAAAAAAAAAAAAAAAAAGAGAAGAGCCCTCAGGTATGCTGGTAGCTGGGCTTTAAAAAAAAAAAAAGGAAAAAGGAAATAGATGAACGAGTAGTTATTGTGATGAACACTGAGTAATGTACAGAATTGCTGAATCACTATACTGTATACTTGAAACTAACATTCTATGTAATTATACTTCAAGTAAAAAAAAGTTCTTAAAAACTTTCTTAAAAATAAATACAATGAAAAAGGCAAAAAGTTTAGCTACTGAAAAGTATCATTTTTATTAGTCTCTAATGGTAGTTCTCTAGGGTCAAGTGGAAAAAGACAGGGACATTCTAATGCTCTGGAGTCTTAAAACACAGACACATTTGGGGCGCCTGGGTGGCTTAGTCGGTTGAGCGTCCGACTTTCGCTTGGGTCGTGATCTCGCGGTTCGTGGGTTCGGCCCCGCGTCGGGCTCTGTGCTGACTGCCAGCTCAGAGCCTGGAGCCTGTTTCAGTCTGTGACTCCCTCTCTCTCTGACCCTCCCTGCTCACACTGTCTCTCTCTCTCCTAGAAATAAATAAAACATTTAAAAAAAAAAAAAAAACACAGACACACACCTTCCAGGACCTTAAAAAGACCAAGTTAATGTAAGCCTGTAGTTCAGGCAAGAACACTTTTCCAACCAAAGGTAACTGATTGTAGTGTCTTGGCTTCCATTTGGTCTCCGCGACACTTGCAGAGAATAGGCTAAGTAGGGGTTCCTCCTGGGGCCCTTTTCTCTCTGTAAAGCCCAGGGCCTCTGTCACGGATGCCAGCCCCAGCACCTTCTGCACACTTTCCTCACTACTCTTACCAGTGCTGTCCTTTCCTCTTGCAGGGAAAAACATGACCTGAAATGCACCAAGCATCCCTGCTAGGCAATGTTCTTGCCATAACCACAGCCCTTAGCCAAGAGAAATTCCACCTATCAGGTCAGTGATCTAAAGATGCTCAGAGTATCAGGGAATGATAGAACAGAGGAGCCTAAGCCTCTCTGGGGACGTAAGGATCCAGAAAGTCTCCAAGAACAAGGTGATGTCCAAACCTAGAACGGCTGGATGAGTGGATCCCTACTTCGGCACCTCCGGGTGATACTGACAAGTGATGAGGCTCACAGGTGGTGCGGAGATGGAACACAGGGATCATCTGCTTTGTCCCGTGGGACACAGGGAGTTATTGAGGGATTCTTTGGGAAGCTGCCAACATCAAACGGGTGGTTACAGAGGTCACCTGGCTGATCCCTGGACCGGAGGGTTTCCAGACCAGCAAGTTAAGTGACATTGGCTAAGAGATCACAGAGTCTATAAATATTTAGAATACAAAATAAGGAGTAGGGGTGCCTGGGTGGCTCAGTTAGTTAAGTGTCTGGCTTCAGCTCAGGTCATGATCTCACAATTCGTGGGTTTGAGACCCGCGTCGGGCTCTGTGCTGACAGCTAGCTCAGAGCCTGGAGTCTGCTTCAGATTCTGTGTCTCCCTTTCTCTCTGACCTTCCCCTGCTCACACTGTCTCTCTCTCTCTCAGAAATAAATTTTAAAAAAACATTTAAAAAAAATGAGGAGTGTATGTGATGAGGAAGGTAAAAATGGCAAAAACAAACAAACCCAAGGTGCCCCTGGAATTCCATCTTGGGGGAAAAGATCATCAGATACTTATGCAGACCTCCAGCCTTCTGGAGTGTCCCTGAAGCCCCTGGTCATGACTTCTTGAGTCCCCAGAAGCTCACATGTGCTAAGGTCTGGCCCTACAGTATCTAGATGTGTATCTAGGTCTAGATTTACATTTCATTAGTCTGTATTTTTTATTGCTTTCCAACAAAAATGTATTGCTTTGTAATTTAAAAAAATATATACATACGTGGAGGGGCACCTGCGTGGCTCACTTGGTTAAGCGTCTGACTTTGGCTCAGATCATGATCTCGCAGTTTATGAGTTTGAGTCCTGCATCAGGCTCTGTGCTGGCAGCTCAGAACCTGGAGCCTGCCTCAGATTCTGTGTCTTCCTCTCTCTCTCTCTGCCCCTCCCCCACTCACACTCTGTCTCTGTCTCTCAAAAACAAACATTTAAAAACATGTTTTTAAATAAAAAATAAATTGAAAAAAATATACGTATGTTGAGGAAAAATTTACAAAAATTGTCAAGAGGAGAAGCCCAGCCTTCCATAGCTACTGTCACAGCCATGTACAGATTCTACAAAGCCATGACGAAGGAATAAAGTGCACTGCAGGTACTAGCCTACTTTAAGTATTAAACTACATTTTGATGCAATTTTTCTTAGCACTCAGGATATCATGAATAGAAAAGTGAGTATGGAGACATTTGAGTTATTCAACAAATATTTCTGGACCATTCTGGAAAAGTAAGCAAATCGTCAGCACTAGGACCAGGCATTTGTCATATGGCCATTGGGAGATAAATGGCTTACAATAAAACAAACTGTATTTGGTAATTAAGATGATGTGCATTGATGCCTACCGCTTATCTCTTTTGAAACACCCTTCTAAGAAAGATCAGAAAAATCACAGAGCCAAGCTGTCAAAAGGGTGTGTGTGGGCTGGGAGGAAGGACAGCAGGAAGCAAGGGGAGAGGTATTTTTGTTAACACTGCTAAAATTAACAGCGCTCTTTTCACCTATCTGTAAGGTAGACAGGGGGATTATAGTACAAGCAAGGTTTCTGCCTTTCCGCAGAGACCAGGGCTTTGACAGCAACTGGTCAAATGCAAAGGTATAAACAATCCCCATTTCCTCTTGTGCAAGAAAAAGTAAACAGCCTTTTCCAGAATGATAGTGGCCTCATGAATGAATGGAGGAATGCTGTGTTTGTGAGAAATCTCCTATTCAGAGAGGAACATGCCTGTGCTGAGATGGGCTCCCACCAATCCTGAATATGGCTTGGCCCCCAGATAACAGGTTTCGAGGTGCCTCTCCTGCAGACCCTCATGATACTGGTTCAGGGCAGCACCTGGTTAAGTGTGGAGACAAGGGGGTGGACTCTTTCATTATCTCCTTAATCCCTAACATCTATGCTATTCCAGTGCTCAACTCACTGGAAGAAGAATTTGCAGACCTGTTTAAATTGGGGCTTGGAAACCTATTTAAAAAAAAAAAACTGAGGTTCTTAAAATAGAAATGTTACTTTTAACCCAACAGGATTCCCAGCCAGGGGAAAAAGGAAACTCAGAAATCAGGCAAAATCTCCTATCTATTCATATCTGGGAGTCCAGAAATCCAAGCCCATTTTTGTTTGTGTTTAAAATATGGATGCAAAACACCCAGACAACAAATGTTTTTCTTTTTCTTTTTCTTTTTTTTTTAATTTTTTTAATGTTTTATTTATTTCTAGGAGAGAGAGAGAGAGACAGCGTGAGCGGAGGAGGGTCAGAGAGAGAGAGAGTCACAGACTGAAACAGGCTCCAGGCTCCGAGCTGGCAGTCAGCACAGAGCCCGACGCGGGGCTCGAACCCACGAACCGCGAGATCATGACCTAAGCGAAAGTCGGACGCTCAACCGACTAAGCCACCCAGGCGCCCCAAATGTTTTTCAATATAAGGTGGGGGAGGGAGGAGATGGAATTTATTTGAGGAGTTTAGGAGTAACACCCATCCCCAAAATCAAGGGACCAGAGCATTCCAGCGGAAGTGATACAGTAACTACCTTGCAGTGCAAATACAGTGACCTGAAAGCCAGCAATTGCTGTGTGGCTCTCCTGCCTTAGCTACTCTTTAATTACTAATCTTTATGGAGTATACGGTCTTAAAGAATACGCGGAGAAGTAAAGGCAACACAGTGACGTGGTGTCAGATCAATGGAGCAGGCCGTCTCAGATCAATGGAGCAGGTCGTCAGTTTCCTCAATGGATTAAAATGAACTAAATTCAAAACCAAGTTGAAATTCAGAGGGACATTCATTTTCCCCACCTTCTTAATGCCTTCCTGTAAGCAGGTGTCGCTTTCATTCATGTCACTGATCTCGGACTACCGAGATAAAGCAGAAAGAGACTACCTTTTGTTCCTGGGTTATTAAGAGAAACTGATGTGACCATTCTGTGTGCCCCAGGTAGCCTAGACACCTCTCTCTTGCTGCTCGGGGCCTCAAAGATTTCCTGTGGCCCTAGCCATCAGATTGAATGAAGCCTGAGGGCCCCAGTAAACACAATGCAGCCCAGAGTCTTGGGGTATAGACTGTGCATCCAAGGAAATACAAGCAAGTAAATGTGAAGTTGTCCCGCTGATGTCACTGGTCACTACCAGGCAGCCCAGCTGTGGAAGGCCTGACCAGCCAGGGCGAGGGTGACATCGCAAGATGCCATCTTACCACTCTTGGGCAGCGCCACATACAGAGAACAGAGTCAGTCTATCATGTGAACACAGAGGGCATGGAGCCCAGAGCCTCACATAGATTAAACATAGGCGAGATTTTTATCTTCCATGAATATTTAATTCTCCTGAAAGCTCACCATCTGCATATCACTATGCCTCAACGCATGTGTGTGATTTGCTCTGTTGTCTTTCAAAAGAAAACAGACCATTCTGCTCTTCCTGTGATGCCTTGAAAGTTGCTTAAATGTGCATTGATCCCTTTGATCTCGTGAGTGTGTGTATTTTAAAACAAAGTCAGCGCAGCTGCTCTCATCTATGGAGGGGGGGTTGCGGAACAACGGGGGAGAAATCAAGTCAGTTTCCATTGTTTTCCTGGTGGCCTGTATCACTAGTCGCTGACATTTTGAATGCTGTTTAATTTTTGCTGGTGTCTTCTTATCTTAAGCTTCATGTGAATTTAAAAAGCCTTCCATTGATATACAACCTATCGTGTACTAGGATATCCCACCCACTCTGCTGCACTGGAGAGGCCAGCAGCTGTAGAAAGCTTGATTATGCATGCAGGCACGCAAGACCCAGATGCAGGGCAAGGGTGCCCCAAATGGCTACAGTTCCTCACTTCTTTTCGTGTGCATTGTGAACAGGTAGATCTCAATTTCTCAACCAATTTTGCACCTTGAGCATATGCCCCTCTGCCTCTTTTGCCCCTTCATTCCACTCAGATTCTTCAAGAAGCACCCCTTGCCGATTGGAAGTGTCTCAGAGACCAGAGAAGGGCCATTCCTGGGTTTGACACATCTTTTTTTTTTTTTTCCTACGTGGCAGTTCTGACAGATATAAAAATGACTTATTCCCAATCAGATTTCCCCCAGGTGGTTGGAAGCCTGAAAAAAAAAAAAAAAAAAAAAAAAAAAGAACAAGAACAAGAAAGCAGAGTGAACCAGAACCTGGCATCTGGGTGGAAACCAAGAAGGCTTAGAGCCAGGTTGGACAATGGAAAGGAATCTCAGGCCGAAGTCCTCACACCTGCAGAAAGAAGGTAAGGGACACTAGCAAAAGCAGATACTTGAGGAACAAAGCCTCATCTCAGAGCATGGAACTGGATACTGCACTGTGCTAAAAATAACCAAATTCGTGTTACCCAGAGTTGCTCTTCCATAAGAGATGGGCAGACAGAGTAACCCTCCCCCAGAGAATGGCCGCTGCTGGTTCTATCCATGTGTGGTGAAGGGTCACAGACACTGAGATGGTTTTTTGGATGGAACCTAAAATTCAATGACCAGAGTAATCTCGCTGGAAGTCATGAGCTAGTTGGTGCTCCTATAGGTAAAAAAAAAAAAAAAAAAAATCTAGAAATGTATGGAAACTTCAAGACTAATCAAGAATCCATGAGGGGAAAATTACTGGTGACAATGTTAAGACCTTAAAATCTTTGGGTGAGCATTTGGCATTCCATTAGATGATTTCTGTTTCAAACGTAGTACTTAACAACTAAGATTTGCATCAAAGACACTCTACTCAGCAGGTACTATTTCCATTACTTGAGGCAGATTCTGTTACTATTCCCATTTTACAGATGAGGACACTGAGACCTAGGGAAGGAGACTTTCCCTAAACCAATGGCTTCCATTCGGCAGAGCATGGAACACAGTTTATCTCAGTCCAAAACCCTTACACCTGAACAGCTACTGTATTTTGCCAACTTAAGAACATCCAACTCGAATATTCTCCCCAGTGTGTTATCTCTGTCTCTCAGATATAACACTAATGACATACATCAAGTGTGTATCAAGCACCAAACAGTGCTATGAACTTTTCACAATTACCTGGTGAGGTTGGTGTATTTTTTTTTTTTTTTGCCCCATTTTCCAGATGATGCCATGCTTAGCTGCCCTGCTGAGTTCTCAAAACCCTGTGGGCTTCAGAATCCCGTCAGGCTTGTTCAAACAGAAATTGCTGACCTCTACCTGCAGTGTTTCCGATTCAGAAGGTCTGGGTTGGGACTAAAGAATTTGCCTTTCTAACATGTGATGCTGATGGTGGTGGTCTGGAGACTATGTGCTGAGAACCACAGCACTAGGCTATACTTCTGTTACTTATAAATAATAGGTAGAACCTATTATCCCAGATCCTTCCCGTATAGGTTACATAGCCCCAGAAGGCAGATGTTATCCCCATTTTATAGCAGAGAAAAAGGTGGTCCTGAAAAATTAGTTAACGTGCACAGGATCACACCAACAGTTGGCTGCACAGCCAGGTTCAAATCGAGAGCTAAGCCTCAATGCCCAGGGTTTTCTCCCTGGGATGTACCTTATGCTAAATGCCAATGACCGTTAATAATTACGATTCCCTGGATTTTGCCCAACACTGCTCTTGTCTTCATATGTAGCTTAGGAAATACTATGACTCTGTGCGTGTTGGCAGTGTGTGAAATGGCTAATACATTCTATCAGTAAGGATACATCCTATCATGACCAAAGATGCGGTCAATATTAAGAAAAACATTTAAGTCAAAATCTTAGAAACACCATTTACTAGTGAAAAGTGACCTGGAGAGAGATGGGTGGGGTCTCAAACTGATGAATATATAGACTTGTCACTTTAACTTTCTAAGTTGGCTAGATCTAATCATTAGAATGGATTAAAAGGTCACATGCTTGCTCACTTCTTAGTATCAAGTTAGCAGCAGTATCTAAATTATTAGTATTGGGGCACCTGGGTGGCTCAGATGGTTAAGTGTCCGACTTCAGTTCAGGTCATGATTGCAGTTTGTGAGTTCGAGCTCCGCATCAATCTCTATGCGGACAGCTCAGAGCCTGGAGCTTCCTGTGGGTTCTGTCTCCCTCTCTCTCTGACCCTCCCCCACTCACTCTGTCTCTCCCTAAAATAAATAAACATTTAAAAATTTTTTAAATAATTAGTATTAATGCACCCAAAGATGGGCCTGTGCCCATAGCCCAAAGAGCACCAAAAAGTCTATTTGCACAGTTCACTTCCCTGCATTTTATGCTGAAGGAGAGAAAAAAAGTCAAACTGCCTGAGAGAGATTTTTATCTACCATATCACTAACATCCTTTCTTTCTCCTCAACTGTAAATTAAACTCATAAGCATCACTTTTTATTCGCCTCCAGTGTGTCAGTGTAACATGAATGCTAACCCGTGATTCACTAATATTTGAAACAATCATCTCAAACTGCATTTTTTAAAACGTCATTTTGTGCACCTCTGCAGAAAAGAACGACCAGATGAACATTCGGTTCTTTGTTGTCATGGAAAGGGTTTGAATTTGGCTTCAAACCAACCTGCAGTGGAATTCCTCTTGGTCTCTCCCTCCTTGAATATGTTATTTAACCTCTCTGAAGGTCAGTGTCTTTATGAATAAGATCATGGTGATGCTAATACCCACCACTGTGTACATTCTTTTTATATATTCATAAATATAGATGGGTGGATGGATGTGCAATATGGACATAATATATGGATAGATAATTGTAACCCATAATTTCTTACTGCATCATGTTTTACACTTTTTCCCTTAATACTTCTTCCCATATACATCTCTCTCCCTCATTATTTGCCTTGTCAATAACCGTCTAATATAGGATTATGTTACTAGAAAATCACGTACTTTTCATTTCTCCCTACTGGGAAGAGTTGGTTTTCCTTATAGGAAAACTGAAGAATGTCCTTTGTTTTTACTGAGTACATTTTTCTCAGGTCTTTGGATCACTTCTCTGCCTGGGAAGTAGTGGCAGTCAAATATCACATCCAAGAGAAGCATGGAAAGGAGAAATCCATTTTCAAATCCAAGTGAAAAACACCTTGGAATAATCAGTTTCTGAACAAACTAGGACATTGAGGATGATGTCCTGTTTTGTGAATACATGGGTCACTGTTCTCTATCTACCTTCTCATTCTTCTTCAAGCAGGGTTTCTCCAAACCAGCCCCATGCTCGGTTCACATCAGATGCTGGTTTTTTTGTTTCTTTGGTGTTTTTTGTTTTCTGTTTTTTTTTTGAGGGCAGATGATACTCCAAATCAGGAGGTCAGTTAGAATTACACAGGTCAGAAACTGACCTGTCCAAAAAAGACATTGCTTGAAAAGATACAGCCTCTATCCTATCCATTCTACTGTACCTTGACATTCATTCATCCCAGGCTGTCAGAAACTATTCATAGAAGGTGTGAAACAGAACCTAAAATAAATGTCAAGTGCTGGGCTCCATAGTGGTTGGTAAGCTCGTAGTGGCTGCCCTTGAAGTGGCAAAGGTCTACTTTTGTCAAAACCAAATTCATTGCTCCTGGAATGAGTGGATGTCCAAGGCTGACAAGGATGCCCAGGTAGGATGCTTACTTTAAGAGGATGCCTAACACCCCCACGATGAGTTAAGC
Source organism: Proteles cristata cristata (assembly GCA_017311185.1). NCBI lineage: Eukaryota > Metazoa > Chordata > Mammalia > Carnivora > Hyaenidae > Proteles > Proteles cristata. Next base: position 243,721 of record JAESUZ010005644.1, on the reverse strand, counting down.
CTTGAATGAAAACCCATCCATTGCTTGCTCATTCTGGGAATAATGGGTTGTAACCCGGTGTTTATTGAGAAGTCAATGTAAATCAAAGTATTATAAACTAGCAATCCACTCATTCAACAATTATTTGCTGGGGGCTTACTAGATGCTTACACTGTTCTAGGGGATATAGCTGGCAATACAGCCATGAATGAAATACCAAGATATATACCTTCACGAAGCTTATATTCTGCTGAGGTTTTACTGAGGTTTGAAGGAAACAAGGAAAAACATTTTTAATTCTCGAGAAGAAAATCTCAAATGTTTTGATCTATAATTTAGGTAACTGACACTTTTCTTCATGTCCGACCTCTTCAGCCACACAAATGAGGTCTTCCCCAACTCTCACCTGATGCAAATCACCCAGCCCTTTCCAAGGACCAGAAGCCTCTACTTCCCAGGGCAGGCCACTGGGAAGTATGTTATACATAGACATATAACGTGTATATGCCAAAGCCATTAGATGTTTTGTTTTTAAAAATGACCAAAAATTTCCTTTTCCCTAGTTCCTTCATCACTGTTCCCAGTGAGTAAGATGTTAGCCTCACCAGGAGAGCTTGACTTAATTCGTGGGGCAGGAAGAGAGAAAAGTCTATCTTCCTACAGTTAGGTGGGCAGCATAGGGGCCCCCAGGGCTGCTACCTTCTATAGCCGATACTCGTTCATTTCAAGTTTGATTTCTAAGAATCTTGCCAACAAAAGCACTTTCTGTCTTGCACCAATTTCAGAGACTTGAAACTACTATGAAGAGCGGTAGGGTAGGTACCCTCCTTCTGTAGGGAGTTTCCACAGTGTCTTTTTATGGCATCTAAGAGAATCGTTTTTTTATTGTGTAATGTACTTCGTGACAGTTTTGAAATGTAACCATTCAATGCTTCTATTTTAGGAGGGTGTATGGCAACAATAAAGGAACACATACACCCCCATGTGCACACATCATACGGACAGGGTCGATCAAGATTGAATTTCACCCCTAGGATGAAAGGGAGAGATTTGTGTGGAAACAGGCAGGTCCCTGCCCCTAACGACTCCACAGTTAGAAGACTAAGCTTTATCTTTGCTTCAAAAGGCTGCAGTTCATTACAGCATCCATGTCAGAGACCAATAAAAAAGCACCAGAGAGAGTGATTTTGTGCTCCTCAAACACAAACAAATTTGTTTTCCACTAAGGATGAACGCAAAGCTTAGGATCCACTAAATTAAGCACATTAACTATGACCCTTTCTCAGGCCACGTTTTAAGAATAAAAGAAAAGCAATTATATATACAGAACCTATGTATAATATATAATTATTATTAGCCACCACACAGTAAGGTTAATTGTTGCCTCTCTGAACACTTAATCTGCAAGCGGTTGATAAATCCCACCCTGAATAGAAGTGGCTCGTATTTAGGTCACACAAAGTCATTGCCATTTTTTAATTTAAACTGTGCACTAGATTAAAACACTAGAGTATTTCAGGGGGACAATTCTGAAGGAGCAGCAATAGGCTGTCATTTGGTGTAAAAAGTTTCCACAGCACACCCCAGGGACATGTTAATCAAAGCTTTTTAATGGATTCAGTCTGATCTGTGACAGGCTTTGTTCCAGAGATGGCATTTGCTAGATAGAGCTCCAAGTTATCAATAAGACATAGTAATTGCAGGGAGCGACTCAGCCACATTTCTGGACCCTCATGCCATCCTGCCCTTGTTTATGATCAGTTGAGGCAGAAGCATCTCACAGAAGTCAAAAGATGACTAGTTTCTTCCTGTAATCTCCCAACAAAGAATGAAGGGAAATTAAACTACAAAAAAAAAAACAAAAAACCCTGACATTCACTTATTTAAAAACAACAACAAGGGGCACCTGGGTGGCTGAGTGTGTTGTTTCTGACTTGAGCTCAGGTCATGATCTCACAGTCTGTGAATTTGAGCCCCATGTGGGGCTCTGTGCTGACAGCTCGGAGCCTAGAGCTTGCTTCGGATTCTCTTTCTCCTTCTCTCTCTGCCCTTCCCCCGCTTGCACTCTGTCTCTCTCCCCTCTCTCAAAAGTAAGTAAACATTAAAAAAAAAATTTAAACAACAATGCACACCACGTGCTCCAGTTGCTCCTTCTTAAGTCTTTGTCTTAGACTTCTAAGCCAGGACTGGGCAGCAAATCTTTAACCTGATCAAATAAATCCATTTTACCCAGAGGCAGGCATGTGAACCTCCTCTGTGGGCTTGGGCCCATTCTGCGGTAGCTTCTTCACAAAGTTCTTTATTATCACTCAGAAATCAAAGCAGCCACAGGCTAAACTAATAACAGAGGCTCACACTGATCACCTACAGGGATAGGGAGCTTCTTGGGTACTTATGAAGGTTAACACGCCCCATCTGATGGAAAATGTCTCGGTGCCTATTCAAAACCTTTCGTGTAATAGGGGCCCAACAGTTGTTTTTCCTTAGTAAGTCACAATCCTCCCTCTGCAAGATCAAAATCAATCACTAGGAAGAGACATCAAGGTGGGCAAGCCGAGGTTGGGGGACAGAATGTACAAGAAGGAACCAGCCTCATTTAAGGAGCTTCTGCACAACCATATGGGTGTCTTGAGCTCCCATGTCCCTGAGCTAATATGTCACAACTAAAGATTCCCACACCTGGATAGCCAGTGTCAACACCTTAGAAACAAGGAGGAAATGATCAGACACCTGCAGCTCTGTCTAAGTTGGTCTCATACTGTTTTCTTGTGTGTTAATGTATATGCAGCTGTTACCGCAGCCCTTCAGGCAAGAGCTTGGGTAGATTTATCAGCCTTATTCAGCTCTGCTCTGAATCTACCTAGACACAAATTGCATGCCTTTCCGTGTCTTTGGCCAGGAAATAAAATTGCCTAGAGATACAAGCAGGTGATATAACACTTCTAACATCATGACTCTTCGAACATTACCACTCTTATTTGTCTGTTACATGTCTCTCGAATCGAGTCCAAACTCCTGGGTGGGCTCTGCAGGATTGATGGCAAACTCTTTTTTCAGTCTCATTCCTTCTTCTGGGCAAAAGCTGTCCTACTTTTGTCGGTCACCTGACACGTCTTGTGATTCCATACCTCGTCTTTGTTTTTAACATTCCTTCAGCCTGAAATGGGCTTCCCTCATTCCCTGTTTACAGAATGCCTGCTTAACCCTCAAGCCCCACTCAAAGGCCATCTCCCCACTGAAGGTAGAATTAGCTGAGACAAGGGTCAGAGCCACAGAAGGTTGGGGCACAGGGTCATGGTACCAGGGACCTCTGCTGTCACATAGCTTTAGGGAGACAACTCGACTCCCAGCCAAAGGGCCATGTGTTCTCAGAACTCCAAGTATGGCCTGTGCTTACAAACGAGAGTGAACCTTGAACGGTGACTGAAGAAGACTGAGAAAGGAAAGAGACTAACCTGGATTCTGCCTCTGTGATGGCCAAGCTCGGAACACATGGAGGAAGTCATCCGAGAAACCATATGCCTCATTGTAGGCTAGCAGCTAAGATGCAACACTGGAAAAACCACATCCCTGGAGAGCGTGCAAAACAGAGCCCTGCAGTAGACATCGCTCCACCTCCCCTCCCCACTTTCCCTTTCTTGGGTTGTTTGCCCTTGATTAAATTCAAGAAGAGTGGTACTCAAAGTGAAGATTAGAGTCATCTGGAGGATTTGTCAAATGGACTGATGAACCACCTCCCCACCCCTGCACAGCCTTTCTATCCAAGAGACCTGGGGAAGGCTGAGATTATTTGCTTTTCAAACGGTTCCAGGTGATTCTGATGCTGATGGGTTTGCAAGAGAACAAGCTGTAAACCGCTACCTTAGAAAGTCCCCTGACCCCCACTTGTCTCACTTCTGGGGATTATGGCTTGAAGGGCAACAGGAGAAGAGGCAAGAAGACTGGTAAGTGGTGATTGCTATGGTCCTAATTACAGATTGACAGGAGATCAAATTAGGGAAGTGGCTGGAGGAATGGAGAGACAAAGGAGAAAGTGAGCATTTACTGAATAACTAGATATGGAAGCGAGAGAGATTTAAAAAAAAAAAAAAATCAGGGGCACCTGGGTGGCTCAGTCAGTTGAGCGTCCGACTTTGGCTCAGGTCATGATCTTGTGGCTGGTGAGTTCAAGCTCTGTGTTGGGCTTTGTGCTGACAGCTCAGAGCCTGAATCTATTTTGGATTCTGTGTCTCCCTCTCTCTCTGCCCCTCCCCTGCTTGTTCTCTCTCTCTCTCTCAAATAAATAAACATTAAAAAATTTTTTTAATTCAAGTATGCTTTTACATCTCAAGCTTCAGAACCTAAGAGACGTGTATCAGAGGGAAGCTCCGTTTTATATGTAGAAGGGACTTTTGATAATTGGTGAGAGCAAGGGAACAGTGAAGCTGAATACTGGTACCAGAACCAAGCAGATAAATGACAGATGAATATCTGTGAGGATATTTGAGCATGTAAGGTGATAAGGCCTAGGCCACTGGATCAGAAGGGGAAAAACCCCAGTGGGACGGGAGGAAAGGAACAAAAGCAATGAAGATCATTTGCAGGCAGGAAGTTAGGAAATCCGGTAGTTCATACTGGTCATTTTCTTGGGGAAATATTCCAAGTTTCAGGATTTGAGAGAAATTAGTGAGGGAAACAGAAGAGTCAACCGACTAAGGATAAGGAATATTGCTGAGTACAAGTGATACATTTGCATGACTTCCCTCCAGTCTGTGAGGTTCATTTAAGCTGTACAACAATAACCCTACAAGCTTCCAAGTACATGTGAGCTGAAGCTCTCACGGCTATCAGTGATAGCACCAAGTTCCAAAGCCAGGTCTACTGATTTTCACAACAGGTAAATAGTTTCCTTTGAAAGACGGAGCCTCTTATTACCTAAGACAAGAGAAAATATACTGTCAGGAAGGGAAAAGATTTGGACTTTCTTCTGCCCTCTTCCCGTAGGTGCTCAGAACCTTCTATAGCCTAAATGTTTGTGCTCCCTGCCTATTCATAGACTGAAATTCTAACTCACAAAAGTGGGACCTTTGGGACCTGACTCAGTAATGAGTGGGACCCTGGTGAGTGGGATTAATACTCTTAAAAAAGAAACCCCACAGAGCTCCCAACCCACCGCCTCTATGTCAGGGATCTGGTGAGAAGTCTACGGCCTGGAGAAGGGCCCTCACCCCACAACAGTGGCATCCTGATTTCCCACTTCCAGACTCCAGAATTGTGAAAAGTAAATTTCTGGTGTTGATAGGCTGCCCAGTCTGTTGTTTTCTTATAGCAGCCCAAATGGGCAAAGACAGAGCCCCAGTGAAGAAGATTTTCCCTGGATTGTTTCTTACAGCCCTATGCGTGTACAACTTCCTCCTTCAGTGAATGCATTAGCCATGGCCTCAGAGTCTAAATAATTAACAACGCCCCTGTTAGGGTGCCTCCAGTTCTGTCACCAGGTATGGTAAAAAGTCTCCCAACAAAACGAATTTTAGCTAATATTTAAAGTTTAAGCAACAGAGGCCATGTGGGAAACCCTGTCCTTTCACAGAGAAAGAAGTTAAATCTCCCAAAAGGTAGAAATCATTTCACTAGTCCATTTCAGATTCAAAGCCACTTCACATAATGGCTGCTGCTGTGTCAAATAAGGGTCCCTTCCCACCGCACACATTCTCAGAAGCATGGATCTGCCTGCCACATTGGAAGTGGCCTTCCAGAATGTAATTCAGAATAGGGCTATGCAGGGGCGCCTGGGTGGCTCAGTCGGTTAAGTGTCCAACTTCGGCTCTGGTCATGATCTCTTGGTTCTTGGGTTCAAGCCCCATGTCAGGCTCTGTGCTGCCAGCTCAAAGCCTGGAGCCTGTTTCAGATTCTGTGTCTCCCTCTCTCTCTGCCCTACGCCCACTCACACTGTCTCTCTCTCTCTCTTTCTCAGAAATAAATTAAAAATTAAAAAAATAATAAACAACACTCAGAATAGGGCTACACAGCACTGGTAGAGAAAAGCTTCCTGAACAGGTAACCTGAGAAGATAACATAGTTAGGAACACTCCCCTGTTCTTAGAGCCAACCAGATCTATCTGGTTTTGTGCATCTTTGGAAAACTACTGATCTGAAAACAGATGCTTGATTCCCCAAAGTGAAAACAACACCCCTCCCCCCCAACACACATGTGCATAGGACAGGTACACATTCACAGATACCTCAATGCACATTCTCTTAAGATCTATCTAAGAGTGGTCAGGAACTGTCAAGAAAATTACAACCAAAGTCAGTCAGTTTGACACAGCTCGGTGTGAGTCTGTCTGTAAAGAAACTAGTATGGAAATAAACGACATGGGGTTATTTTTCTTTGCCATCTCCAATCACATGTCATCTCTTGGAACAGTGCGGCCCCTGCTACAGTGAGTGCTGCTCAAAGTATCTCACACGTAGACGCTTGTCTCCAGTCCCTGCTCAGTATCTGTTTCCTTTTATGGGTGGGAGGGGGATTGCAGGGGGTTATAGAAATCTCACATTTTGGTGAAAGGATAGTCAGCTCATCTGAAATGTTCCAAGTAGCTTCCATTAACACAACCGCCACCGTTAGACTAGTAGATTCTTTCTTCTAATTCAACTCCTGAGCTTAAATTCCACAGGAATAGCCTTATACTGAACACTTTAAGAAGATTCCCAATGACAGAATACTGCAGGAGAAAACAGCGCAATCCAATATTGTGCTCAGATTTGATGCAATCTTTTTAATTTTTAGTTTATTTATTTTGAGAGGGGTGAGGAGGGGCAGAGACAGTGAGAAAAAGAGTCTCAAGCAGACTCCACGCGGTCAGCACAGAGACCCATGCAGGACTCAAACTCATGAACTGTGAGAAGATGACCTGAACAGAAATCAAGAGCCAGACGCTCACCCTACTGAGCCACCCAGGCACCTCCCAATGTCACACTCATATTTTAGATTCACGTCCTCAAACCTCCAGCAGGGATCCACACTGCCAGCAAGCCTGTTCTTTTTTTTTCTCCCAGAGCCACTTTCCCACTTCCCAAGATGGCTATTTTTATACCTCTCCTCGCCTCACACTGCCCACACCTCCTCTGCCCTCACTCCCAGCAGAAGGCTTTACCTCATACTTCATGAAGAAAAGAGAAATTAAACACAAATCCTTTATCTTAACCATCCCCAGCCCACAAATTCACTCTACCATTCCTTCTCCATGAGCATTAAAGTCACCCTCTCACTAACAACTAGCCTCCTTGCTCTGGACCCCTACCTCATCGCTTCTCAAGGATTTCACTCCTTCGACCACCCGCTACCTCTCCTGTGTCCTCAAACTCCCAATTTCTAATGGGAAATTCCATTCCAGTTGCTCCCTTGTTGAGATAAAACACAAACACACACACACATACACACACACACACACACACACACACCAAAATACCTCCTTCTCCACATATGGCCCAGCCACTCTACTTCAAAGCAAATTCTCCCTGAGGGGTCTCCACCTACTGTCTCACTTCCTCAGCCCCACTGATTCCCAACACAACACTGTCCTCCTGACCCCATGTCTGCTGGAAGTGGCCTTATCAGAAGGCCACCAAATGCAAAGGACATCCTTCTAGACCTTTCAGCGGTGTGCCAAATACAGATGTTTATTCCCTTATTCTTGCCTTCTTTTGCCTTATATTTTCTCAAGGTTTCCCTCCTACCACACCAGATGCTCTTCTCAGTCCATTTTACTCACTACTTCTACTCAGGCTGAACGCAGGGGTTAGCCCTGGATCTCAGTTCTCTCCCCAATGGTGATATCTTCTTACATGTGTTTCAAAAGAACCTTTAAGCTGATGACTTGCAATTTTATATCTTCAGCCTGGACCTCCCCTCTGCACTCCAGACTTATGATTCCACCTATCTCCATTTGTATTTCCAGTGGACAATTTCAACTGTATCAGTAATGGAACACTTGATGGTTCCCCTCAAAACTGTGTCCTTCTGGGGCGCCTGGGGGGCTTAGTCGGTTGAGTGTCCCACTTTTGCTTAGGTCATGATCTCGCAGTTCGTGGGTTCGAGCCCCGCGTCGGACTCTGTGCTGACTCTCAGTTCAGAGCCTGGAGGCTATTTCAGAGTCTGTGTCTCCCTCTCTCTCTGACCCTCCCCTGCTCACACTGTCTCTCTCTCTCCTAGAAATAAATAAAAAATATTAAAAAAAAAAAAAAACTGTGTCCTTCTCCTTGAATCTCAACCCAGTCTTTCTGTTTTAGTAGTAACACAGCTAACATTTATTCAACACACACTATGTACTAATAAGTAGGTCAGCTATTAATAACCCCATTTAATGTTCACACCTATGGGATATATATATATAGAATATTCCTATTTTATAGAGAATAAAACCAAGGCACAGAGAGATTAACTTTGCCAGAGTCAAACAGCTAATAAGAATCTCAAATGGGATGATGACCCATGCCTTCTAGTTTAATGGCCATTGTTTTTTGTTTGTTTGTTTGTTTTTGATAGAGAGAGAGAGAGAGAGACAGCATGAGCAGGGGAGGGTCAGAGAGAGAGGGAGTCACAGACTGAAACAGACTCCAGGCTCTGAGCTGGCAGTCAGCACAGAGCCCGACACGGGGCTCAAACCCACGAACCATGAGATCATGACCTGAGCCGAAGTCGGACGCTTAACCGACTGAGCCACCCAGGCGCCTCAAATGGCCATTGTTTTTTTCCCATATACTACAGTGTCCTCTTTCCAGAAGCCTAAGAGTTTTAATAATTACTCTTTTTCTTACAATCACTACATTTAAATCTGTAGCAGGTCTAGTTAACTTTAGCTGTAAGATACATCACTGTGAACCTGTCTACTTCTCCCCATATCTGCTACCGCCATTTTGGTGTTATGTCGCCCATGGTTACAGCCTTCTAAGTGACTTACCATCTGCCACATCTTCCTCCTCTTAGCCACTCACCACAGTTGGGCAAACATGACTTAAAATGGGAAAGATATCATACCACCGTCCAGTTTAAAACTGTCAAAGTCATCCCACTGCAGTTAGATGAAACCCAATGTCTTTACCATACCCTACAGGGCCCTGTATTTCTCTCCAAATTCATCACAAACCACTCTTCCCCAACTCATGACTCCTCACCTGTCCTGGCCACCTTTCCCTGCCACAAATGCACTCAGTTTTTCATCCCTCACTCAGGCACTTTGCCCTTTGCCCTGGTCTGGAGTACCCCAGCCCAAGTGACTGCCTCCTGCCCACCATGTACTCTCATCCTGGGACCATCCCTCAGAAATGCTCTCTCTAAAGTAAAGCCCCAGGAGATGTGCTACCTTATACAACTTACAATTATTTATTCTCCTTTGTTTTTGTGGGGTGTTATTTCATCTAAATCTTTCCTCCCCCCAGAAGCTCTATAAGGACCAGACAGGTTTTTCTCATTCTTTATGATATTGCCAGCATCCAAGATCATGCTCAGCACAGATGAGCCCCTCAATCAATCTTTATTAATTAATGTACTCATTCCAGCTTCCGTAAGTATCTTAAAGGGGACAGAAACGCCAACTGTTAAGGTACAATAGTGGTTTTTGTGAACCACAAAAAATTTAGAAGTACTCATTCCTGAAAGAGCTAAAGGGAAAGGGAAGAAAAAGAATTTCCTCAGACAAACAGAAATGTAAATGGTTGAGAGAAGCTTAGCTTGGCAAAAAAATTAGAATCTGTGGTCATGGAATCTATCAGTGAATGGGAGCACACTGGATCCTCTCGACCTGCAGAGTGAATAAGAAATTAAGTTGAATAGAGGAGGGGGCAAGATGGCGGAGAAGTAAGGAGCTCCGTACTTGCACTCGCGCCCATACATCACACAGAAAAGATCTGAAGCCATTGGAAACCTTACAAAACCTGAGAGACTGGGAGAAAAAGGACGCAGAATCCACTGAGAAAGCCTTCTAACGTGAGTGCAAACCGGGGAAGGTAAAATCGGGCTGGGATCGGAGACTCCAGGGTGGGAGGCGATCCCCCTCTACCCTCTACGGGGAGTGAGAGGGGAAAAAGAGAGAGTCCGAAACAGAAAAACCTCCGCTCGGTGCATAGAAAGACCGTACTTGCCAAATACCTGCACACCAGGTCCCCTCGCGCCAACTGGTCCTGGGGGAGGCTGAGCACACAAACTGCTTCTTTGTGCTGCTTCTGGAGGTTCGATTTCAGACCGGCGGCGCGCCTGCCGCCATTGTAGCTCCAGGGTGGCTGGAACCCCTGAAGGAGACGCGCAGACACCGGGCGTCCGCGCTCCTGGCTGGCTGGAACTCGAGAGGGAAGGCAAAGAGCTAAAAACTGGGAAATTTGCCTGTGAGTTCGTGTTTCGGGTGACGAGCCATAGAGAGACCCGGTTTTCCTCACTCCAGCGGGCTCAGGCTACGGGGACCCGGCAGGCAAGCCCCCGCGCATGCGCGCCAGCCCGACCCAGAGAAGGAAGCAGTGATTCTGACTCCACCCCCAGAGCTCAGCAGGGAGCCTGGAATAGCCCGAGGGGGTTGTCGGGGAAGCTGTGTCTAAGGCAACTTCAGCGGGGCGCGCGGACTGGGATTTGGAGATTGGAACTGGACTGGGTTGAAGAGTGAAACCAATTTCGGCTGCGTCCCCGGAACAGAGAGTTGACACGCCAAAAAAAAAAAAGTGACCTGCAGCACGGGGTTCAAGAAGGGACTGGAGCACCGTCACTCTCCTCCCCACAATCGCCAAGGCAGAACCCCCGCCTGAGGCATCGGATCATGCCATGCCCATCCCTGCCTGAGAGGTGCCCTCCTCCCTTTTTCTTTTTTTTTTTTCTCTTTCTTTTTTCCTTTTTTTGTTTTTTTTCCTTTTTTTTCTTCTTTCTTTTCCTTTTCCCTTTCTTTTCTCTTTTTTTCTTCTTCTTTCTCTTTTCTCGCTTTTTTCCCCAAAACACTGACCTGATTAACTCTGGTCGCCAGCTTGCTTAAACAATCACAACAAGTCCATTCTGTAAATGTAAATTCTACACCTACCGACTTTTTCAGCTATTTCTCTCAGGAGTAATTAGACTATATAGTTTCTCTGGATAATTCCAGCATCCTTCTCTCACCTATCCAACCATATTCTACCCTTTACCTCTTTGAAAAAAGCTTCTTATCCCTTCTGCTGTTCATTCTATTTCCAATTCTGCCTCGTCTCGCCCTGCCTTCTCTCTTTTTCTCTATGCTCTTCAACCAGCACTGCATACACACGGCTATTTAACTGTAGCTGGGAAATCCAGGTATATGCTTTAAACCGTTCTTTGTCCATCGGTTTTCTTCTTTTTTCCTTTTCTTTTCCCCTTTTTGACCCTTTTACGTATTTTATGCTCCCTATTATTCGCCCTCCCTCCTCTCTCTTTTCTATTAACTTTTTCGTTTTCCCTCTCGCTTTGCATGTTAGTTGAATTAGCCTGTGCGTTTGTGTGCTCCTGCTCCCTGTGTGTTTGTCTGTTTTCTTTTCCAGGGCTACCTCAAGAAACAAGCTAGAGTACACAAGGTGAAGAGTCCCAAATATCACTACGAATAGGAAAATAAAATAACTAAGGTCCCAACAAGAGAGACCAAGGGATACCATTCAAAAAACACTCTCTGAAAGGATAGGCCCTGGAAAGTCAAAGAGTCTTCTTGGATATAGCAGCGCTCATAGAAACAGAGAGCATAACAGGTCTTTAAAACCAACAAGAGCTGGAAAGCTAACTAAAATGACGAAACGAAAGACCTCTCCTCCAAAGAAACTCCAAGAAGAAATGACAGCTAATGAACTGCTCAAAACAGATATCAGCAGCATAAGTGAATAAGATTTTAGAATAATAATGGTAAAATTAATAGCAGGGCTTGAAAAAAACATAGGGGACATCAAAGAAACTATGGCTACAGACAGAATGGAAAATAAAAATAGGCATGAAGAATTAAAAAATGCGATAAATGAGATCCATAATAAATTAGAGGCCTCCAATGCATGGACTGAAGAGGCAGAAAGGAGAATAAGTGATTTAGAAGACACCATGATAGAAAAACAAGAAGCTGACAAAAAAAGAGACAAACTGATCCAGGAACAGGAAAGAAGAATTCGAGAGCTCAGCGACACAGTCAAACGCAACAATATCCGTATCATAGGAATCCCAGAAGAGAAGAGAGAGGGAAAAGGTGCTGAAGGAGTCCTGGAACAAATTATAGCAGAGAACTTCCCCGACCTGGGGAAGGAAGTCAATGTGGAAATACAAGAGGTTCAGAGGACTCCCCTCAGACGTAACTTGAATCGATCTTCTGCACGACATATCATCGTAAAAATGGCAAAATACAAGGACAAAGAGAGAATTTTGAAAGCAGCTAGGGAGAAAAGGGCCCTCACATACAAAGGGAAACCCATTAGAGTGGTGACAGACCTATCTACTGAAACGTGGCAGGCCAGAAAGGAATGGCAAGAGATCTTCAATGTGATGAACAGTAAAAATATGCAGCCAAGAATCCTCTATCCAGCAAACCTGTCATTCAAAATAGGAGAGATAAAAACCTTTCCAAATAAACAGAAATTGAAAGAATTTGTCACCACGAAGCCAGCCCTACAAGAAATCCTGAGGGGGATGCTCTGAAGGAAAGGTTGCAAGGAACAAAGATTCCAGAGACACCACCACAAACATGAACCCTACAAAAGATACAAGACTCTAAACCCACATATTTCAATAATAACACTGAATGTAAATGGGCTGAATGCTCCAATCAAAAGACATAGGGTAGCAGAATGGATTAAAAAACAAAATCCATCTATATGCTATCTACAAGAAACTCATTTTAGACAGGAAGATACCTTCAGATTAAAAGTAAGGGGATAGAGAAATATATATCATGCTACAGGAAATCAAAAGAAAGCCAGAGTAGCGATACTTATATCAGACAAACTGGACTTTAAAATAAAGACAATCACAAGAGATGAAGAAGGGCACTACATAATAATTACAGGGTCCATCCATCAGGAAGAACTAACAATCATAAATGTCTACGCACCGAATATGGGAGCACCTAAATATCTAAAACAATCACAAACAGAAACAAGCTTCTAGATAAGAATGTGCTAATAGCAGGGGACTTTAATACTCTGCTTACAGCAATGGATAGGTCAACCAGACAGAAAATCACTAAAGAAATAATGGACTTGAAAGATACATTGGACCAGATGGACCTGACGGATATATTTAGAACTTTACATTCTGAGGCCAGGGAATTTACTTTCTTCTCAAGTGCGCATGGCACATGCTCCAAGATAGATCACATACTGGGACATAAAGCAGCCCTCAATAAATATAAAAGAATAGAGATCATACCATGTACACTGTCAGATCACAATGCTTTGAAACTTGAAATCAATTACAGGAAGAAGTCTGGAAAACTTCCAAAAACATGGAGGTTAAAGAACACCCTTCTAAAGAATGAATGGGCCAATCAGGCAATTAGAGATGAAATTAAAAAATATATGGAAACAAATGAAAATGAAAACACAACAATTCAAAATCTATGGGATGCAGCAAAGGCAGTCCTAAGAGGAACGTACATTGCTCTCCAGGCCTATTTCAAGAGATTAGAAAAAGCGCAAGTCCAAAATCTAACAGCTCACCTAAAGGAACTAGAGGCAGAGCCACAAGAACGCCCTAAACCCAGTAGAAGAAGAGAAATAGTAAAAATTAGAGCAGAAATAAACAACACAGAGACCAAGGAAACAATTGAACAGATCCATGAAACCAAGAGTTGGTTTTTTGAAAAAGTAAACAAAATTGACAAACCTCTAGCCAGACTTATCAAAAGAAAAGAGAGAGCACCCAAATAGACAAAATTATGAATGAAAATGGACTTATTACAACCAACCCCTCAGAAATACAAGCAATTATCAGGGAATACTATGAAAAATTATATGCCAACAAATTGGACAACTTAGAAGAAATGGACAAATTCCTAAACGCACACTCACTACCAAAATTCACATGGGAAGAAATAGAAAACCTGAACAGACCCATAACGAGTGAAGAAGTTGAATCAGTGATCAAAAATCTCCCAACAAATAAGAGCCCTGGACCTGATGGCTTCCCTGGAGAATTCTACTAGACATTTAAAACAGAATTAATCCCAATTCTTCTCAAGTTATTCCAAAAAATAGAAAGCAAAGGAAAACTCCCGGACTCATTTTATGAAGCCAGCATCACACTGATTCCCAAGCCAGACAGAGATCCAGCAAAAAAAGAACTACAGGCCAATATCCTTGATGAATACGGATGCAAAAATTCTCAACAAGATCCTTGCAAATCGAATCCAGCAGCATATAAAAAGAATCATCCACCAAGATCAAGTGGGATTCATTCCTGGGTTACAGGGCTGGTTTAACATTCGCAAATCAATCAATGTGATGCATCATATCAACAAAAGAAAAGATAAAAACCATATGATCCTGTCAATAGATGCAGAAAAAGCATTTGACAAAATACAGCATCCCTTCTTCATAAAGACTCTCGAGAAAGTTGGGATAGAAGGAACCTACTTAAACATCATCAAAGCCATCTATGAGAAGCCTTCAGCTAACATCATCCTCAACGGGGAAAAACTCAGAGCTTTCCCCCTGAGATCAGGAACACGACAGGGATGCCCACTCTCACCACTGCTGTTTAACATAGTGCTGGAAGTCCTAGCATCAGCCATCAGACAACGAAAGGAAATCAAAGGCATCAGAATTGGCAAAGAGGAAGTCAAACTTTCATTCTTCGCAGATGACATGATACTCTACATCGAAAACCCAACAGACTCCACCAGAAGCCTACTAGAACTGATCCAAGAATTCAGCCAAGTTGCAGGGTACAAAATCAACGTACAGAAATCAGTTGCATTTTTATACAGCAACAATGAAGCAACAGAAAGAGAAATCAAGAAACGGATCCCATTCACAATTGCACCAAAAACCATAAAATACCCCGGAATAAACCTAACCAAGGATACAAGAGATCTGTATGAGGAAAACTATAGAAAGCTTATGAAGGAAATTGAAGAAGACACAAAGAAATGGAAAAACATTCCATGCTCATGGATAGGAAGAATAAATATAGTTAAGATGTCATTACTACCTAAGGCACTCTACACATTCAATGCAATTCCAATCAAAATTGCACCAGCATACTTCTCAAAACTAGAACAAACTATCCAAAAATTTGTATGGAACCACAAAAGACCCCGAATAGCCAAAGTAATCCTGAAAAATAAAACCAAAACGGGAGGGATCACCATCCCAGACTTTAGCCTCTACTACAAAGCTGTCATCATCAAGACAGTATGGTATTGGCACAAAAACAGACACATAGACCAATGGAACAGAATTGAGAACTCAGAAGTGGACCCAAAAGTATACAGCCAACTAATCTTTGACAAAGCAGGAAAGAATATCCGATGGAAAAAAGACAGCCTTTTTAAGAGATGGTGTTGGGAGAATCGGACAGCAACGTGCAGAAGAATGAAACTAGATCATTTTCTCACATCATGCACAAAAATAAACTCAAAATGGATAAAGGACCTGAACGTGAGACAGGAAACTATCAACACCCTAGAGGAGAAAGCAGGAAACAACCTTCTTGACCTCCACCGCAGCAACTTCTTACTTGACACATCCCCAAAAGCAAGGGAATCAAGAGCAAAAATAAACTGTTGGGACCTCATCAAGATTAAAAGCTTCTGCACAGCCAAGGAAACAACCCAGAAAATTAATAGGCAACCAACGGAATGGGAAAAGATAGTTGCAAATGACATATCAGATAAAGGGTTGATATCCAGAATCTACAAGGAACTCACCAAACTACATGCCCGAAAAACAAACAACCCAGTGAAGAAATGGGCAGAAGATATGAACAGACACTTCTCCAAAGAGGACATCCAGATGGCCAACAGACACATGAAACGATGCTCAGCATCGCTCCTCATCAGGGAAATACAAATCAAAACCACACTGAGATACCACCTCACGCCAGTCAGAGTGGCTAAAATGAGCCAATCAGAGAACTCTAGATGCTGGCGAGGAAGTGGAGAAACGGGCACCCTCCTACACTGTTGGTGGGAATGTAAACTGGTACAGCCCCTCTGGAAAACAGTGTGGAGGTTCCTAAGGAAACTAACACTAGAACTCCCCTATGACCCAGCAACAGCACTGCTAGGAATTTACCCAAGGGATCCAGAAATGCTGATGCATAGGAGCACATGTACCCCAATGTTCATAGCAGGACTCTCCACAATAGCTAAAACATGGAAAGAGCCTAAGTGTCCATCAACAGATGAATGGATCAAGAAGATGTGGTTTATCTATACCATGGAATACTACATGGCAATGAGAAACAATGAAATCTGGTCATGTGTAGCAACATGGATGGACCTTGAGGGTGTTATGCTGAGCGAAATAAGTCAGGCAGAGAAGGACAAATATCATATGTGTGCACGTATAGGAGGATTAGGAGGAACTTAACAGAGGACCAAGGGGGAGAAGAAGGGCGGAAATGGTGGGGGAAAGGGAGAGAGGCAAACCATGAGAGACTCTTGAATGCTGACAAAAACTGAGGACTGGTGGATGTGGGGGGAGGAGGGGTGGGCATGGAGGAGGGCACTTGTGGGGATGAGCACTGGGTGTTATGTGGAAACTAATTTGACAATAAACTATTTGTAAAAAAAAAAAAAGAAAAGAAAAGAAATTAAGTTGAATAAAAGTATTCAAACTGCTGATCAGAAGAACCAAGAGTATAAACTCTGTAATATAGGGAGAAGATAGACAGTCAAGTAGTGTAGGATGAAAACAAGACAAACGTGTCACCTAAGCAGACTTTCTCAAAAAAGTATGAAATTGACTTTATCCCCAATGTTTCTGAGATTCTCACTGAAAACAAGGGCATGTGCTGTCGCCTATCAAGACATCAATGTGATCCTTCCTAACAGGAAGCAAGGACAGCATGGCTGAAACACCAGGTTCAACAATGACTTTGTTCAGTGGCATCCTGGGGCCAGCAGATTTGGGAAAGATGGTGTGAAGGCATAACAGGTTGCCCTTTTAGAGAACTTCACATGTCTCAGTCATGAGCCTGGGCTACCTTACCTATGTGCTGCCTTCTAGCTTCATGCTTATGACACTGCTTTCTACTGCACATCCCACACACTCCATTCATTCATTCACTCACTCATTCATTGATTCAGCAAATCTATCTCCAGAGTTTACTCTGTCCCAAGCACTGTTCCGAGAGCTAAGGTTAGATCACCGGAGAAAATAGATAAGGCTCTGCTCTCACAGAGCTTTCGATGTTCAGGGGATGATCAAGGTAAGTATGCCTACGACCCAAGAGACCAGGAGGTACATGGAGGAAATGAAACAGGGTAACAAGAGAAAAGGGTGAGTGGGGCTCTTGGGGGTAAAAATGGGGAACTGAGGGAGGTACCCAAGCTGGGGAGACAGAGGAGGTCTCTCTGGAAAGGCAGTATTTACTAAGAGGAAGAACAATACCAGGCTGCATGTGCACCAACAGAGATTCAAATGTCCAGTGGGGCTCCTGAAGCTTCTTCCATGCCCACATGTGCATTTCCTTGTTAAATCTACTTTGAAGAAGAACCCTGCTAAGTCCGCCTGACCAAAATCCACCCCCCCACACCTGCTATATTGGACCACCCTCCTTAACTTACCATGTTCCTCATCCCCACCCCCTTTCCTCCAGGAGACATCTGACTACCTGGCCTGCCTTCAGCAAGAATCCCATTAGCTCAGTGTAGCCAGAATGTACCTCCCCTGTGATGTTTCTTAGTAATTTTCTATCCACTGACCCCCACCTGCTCCTTGTGCATGAATTTCCACTTGCCCAGGCCACACTGGAGTTGATCCCCAACTCTCTCCACAGTGGTAAAATCCCATTGCAGTGGGCCCTATACCTAATCCGAACGTTCTAGATCAACCTTCCTTACCACTCATAGGAAGCATCGTTGAATATTTCTTTTTTTTTTTTTTTTAACAACATGAATGGTCATTGGCCTAAACTCGGTGTAGCTGAGCACAGTGAGTGGTGTGTGAAGGTATGAGGCCAGACCCTGGGGTTCTGGGAGGCCACAAAGAGGAAGGGCTGACCCAGATCCTCTCTCCACCCTCCTCCACCCTGGGTGTGCACACAGGGACCGGCAGACATCAGTACTCTCTTGACATTTGGCCTCTGATGGGTTAAGCCACAGCTCCCACCTCCTATTTCAAAGAGAGCAAAGGGTGGGAGTAGAATAAGGGTCACTATAGACAGGCTGTGACTCTATGATGAAGGTCAAAACCCCCATACAGGCACTACCCTGCACAATTCTCTCTTCACACTCCTGTAACTGCTCCCTTCATTTTACCCTTCATGCTTGGGGTAGTTATAGCCCTGCACTTTTTTTTTTTTTGAGGCTGTGGGAAAGGCAGAGAGAGGGGGTAAGAGAGAATCTTAAACAGGCTCCACGCTCAGCCCAGAGCTTGATTCCACAACCCTAGGATCATGACCTGGGTCAAAATCAAAAGTTAAATGCTTAACTGCCTAAGCAACCCAGGCGCCCCAACAGCCTTGCACTCTTAATATTCCTTTAGGTACTTTGCCATACTTCATTGCTTTTTTTAAAAGCTTATTTGTTTTCAGAGAGAGAGGGAGAGAGAGAAGTAGGAGAGGGACAGAGAGGAGAGAGAAAGAATCCCAAGCAAGCGCCATACTATCAGCACAGACCCCGATGCAGTGCTTGAATTCATGAATGTTGAGATTAGGACCTGAGGTGAAATCAAGAGTCAGAGGCTCAACTGAGACACCTAGGCACCCCCTCACACACACCTTTATTGATTTTTCAAAATCCTATCCAGAACTGCCTAGAAATTCTTATCCAACACCCAACCAGAGAATGATGTTCTTGCCAGGACCCTGACTGATAGACTGTAATCTAAAAATACTGTACCAAGTCACTTTCTCATTTGAGCAGTTACCTTTTGCTTTCTCTTTAGTTTTGATAAGCCATTTGTGAGAAGCTGGTTCCTGTGTGGCACATAACTCCACATAACATCACCTTTGGAATTTTCAGAAGCTTTTGGGTGGATTAAATGTCATTCAGCTCCTACAGTTCCCTTTCTTGGCACAAAGCTTCCCTGAGATCAGAGCACTCTTTAGGGTGATGAAAGTCCTACCAATAAAGTAATTCAGGACAGAATCTTGAAACTGAAAGGCAGTGTGGCATTCAAAGAACACTGGGTATGTAGTTCAAATTTAAGCATATGATGGTTGGCCGGTCCATTTCTTCATCTTGAAGAGTGTGATGATAATTATGTGCAGTGATAAACCAATTCATCCACAATTACACTAAGAGTAGTGGATGGACTAGTCAGGCCACAGCGAGAGGCTCTGTTCCATTCTGGGGAACAACCAGTCAGTAATAGCATTAATCAATCCAGCATTAATTCTTCACTTCAATGATTCTAAGACATGGAATACATACAAAATCTATGAAGGCTCTTATTTTGATCACTCTTTAAAATTACAGTGCCTGCACAAATTTAAAATACATAGGTTATAGTAGCCAGTTTAGGCTGTCATAATGAAATACCACAGACATTTATCTCTTGTAGTTCTGGAGGTTAGAAAGTCTAAGATCAAGGTGCCAATGTGGTTCTTGGTGAATGTTATCTTCCTGGCTTGCAGATGACTGCCTTCTCATTGTATCTTTATATGACAGAAAGAGAGAGAACTCTGTTGTCTCTTCCTCTTTATATAAAGATACCACTCTATCAGATTAGGGCACTCCAGCTCTGACCTCATTTCACCATTATGACCTCAATTAACATTTAACATTGCCTCCTTGGCCCTGTCTCCAAATACAGCCTCCTTGGGGGTTAGAGCTTCAACCCATGAATTTGGGAGGGGGCAAAAACATTCAGTCCATAAAAATTACATCAGCTTCGTGGTAATCGTTTCCTGTATACCATCAATATCTCTCAGGAATGGGGACAAAGAGATGATTTGGAATTCAACTGGATTCTAAGTGTTTTTACAATACATAAAGATGCATACTGAAAATAATTTAAAACACTAAGTCAGTTTAGTATAACTTGTATCAACAAATTGCTTACTTAGAGTATATGTGCAAAGCTAAACCAAAAGCCAGTCACCAATTTATGCAACTACATGGTATCTGAAAGCCTAAATACAAAGGGTTATCATGGCTTTGGTAACATGTTAACCACCAATCTTGATAAGCAGGAGAAATATTTTAACCTTGTTTTCTTTCAGATACATTCATACTTTAGTAAGAAATCAAAAATTTTTAAATAGTATGAAGAAAGCAAGGACCTTGCAAATTCATTTATACACTAGAGTACTTCACAACCAATTTTAAGTAACCATATCCACATGTTTCAATATAAATAAATCTCAAAAACAAATATGGAATGAAAAATAAAAAGATTTCAGATAGATATATCTGTTCTCCCTTTTTCCTCTTTGTTTTTTGCCTATGGAGAATATGAACTAAGATAAATGTTCCAACTTAACCTCTATGAAACCTGAATGGCATCTCCCCATCATCTTCTGAATTTTTATAAATTTTTGAAACATAAATAAACACAGAACATTTAAAGAATAACAGAAATACCGACCAAGATAATAGTGCACATTGCAACAACAACAAAATAATGAACTAAAAAAAAAAAAGAACTACGTGTAGGGAAAACCCAAATATTTCCTTACTACATCATTTCACAAGGACTATAAATCTGAACACCAGTTCCTTGCTCAATAAGTTTGGAAAAAGGGTGAACAGAGCTGAAGAGATTTCTGTCTTAAAACCTTCAATATGTAACTGTGCTTTTGTAACTATAAGGATGGGGGGAAACTTAAGATGAATGTTGGACAAGACTGACATTTCCACAACTGATACACATACTAGGAATAAATGCTTTGCCCAGGATGGATCAGACCATGGAGTAGAAATGGGACCTGCAAAACTCAAATATTTTTTGTTAACTTCTCAACTCCTTCTATGAAGACTATCTAGCACAGCAGTTTTCAATTTGTTTGGTCTCAGAATTCTTTATGCTGAAATAATTCTGAAGGACCCCAGAATGCTTTTGCCTCTGTGGGTTACACCGGCCAACATTTACCCTCCTGGAAAGGACATAACTATTGTATTTTTAAATACCAATTATCCACACATTGCATGTCAACAAGTCTTTTAAATGAAAATAATTATGTTTCGAAAATAGTGAGAAGAGTGGCATTATGTTATATTTCTGCAAATCTCTTTCATGCCTGGTTGGATAGAAGACAAGTACATCCTCATTGTATGTTTTTGCTTCTATTTGAGTTTTTGATTGAAGTGTATGAACGAAATCTGGCTTCACAGAGATAGAAAGTTAGAAAATGGAAAAATATTTTAATCGTTTTTTCAGATACTTTTAAGTATTCTTTAATACTACACCAAAACTTAACAAATGGCTGTTCTCACAAATTAGTTGCAATAAACAGTCTGAAACTATATAAAACAACTTTTCACACTGTTTTCTTAAAATCTTCTGGCCTACCATGTATGAATGAATCTTTAAGTGATGCCCAAATTTTTAATGTGCATTGATTTGGAAATCTTTTGCTTCCTGACTTATACAAATCTCCCAAAGGTTGACCTATTTCATTATACACTATTGAGTGATCACATTCATTAGTATCCCCACTGATCTCATCAAAAGTCCCTTTAAGTATATGGGAACTGTCAAGCTCACCTTGGCAAATACACGGTTTTCAGAGTACTGATTTTTCTTACGAGCGCAAATTGCATCACAGGCAACAAACGCAGTCAGTTGTTTTTCCCAAAGTCACAAGCTCCCTTAGTTTGTTTTTTTAGAAAATGTCTACCAACAGCCCAAGTCTGAACGACCACAGTTTGTCCAACAGCCATTCTCCTAAATAAAAATGGTGCTACAGGAGAAAAGCAGATCGTGCAGCCTGCAGTTCAAACAATCATACAAATGCTTTTCCTCCAGACAACCACTGGATTTCCATTTGCCGCAAATGTGCTTTATTTATATTTTTGATACATAGAACATTAAAAGGTGTGTGCTCAAAAAAATTTTTTAATTACAAAATAAAAAGCATCATAAATATTGGTAATTTTACTGCTTCCTTAAGGATATTCTCAAGAGAAATTAGGGGGAAAAAGGGGGAGAAATTGGAAGTATTTTGTTTTATTTTTGTTTTATTACAATAGGTGGCAATGAAGACTAAGTACCAGTACAATTTTGTGTCATTGCCATGGTTCAGACCACTGCTTTTAGAGCATCAGGGAAAATACAACAAGCGTGAAAAAGGCAATCCACGTATTAGTATTGTTATTAAAATAACTTTCGGGCATTATTGTTCCAACACAGGGAAGAAGGCAAGTCAAGTATTAGCACCATTATGAAAATAGTTTTGCCCTTTCAACCTCCTAAAAAAGTCTGGGGAATCTCCAGTTACCCACTTTGAAAACCACTGATGTCAAACACTACAGAGATCTATAACTTAGGCCATCTTAACTTATTTGAAAAATTAAAATTAAACAAAGATCAGTGCATTTGGCTACTGAAACACCTTAAAAAATTAAGTCACTCTCTTCTGCTTTTCTGAATCAAAAGGAAATCAAAACAAAAGACAGACTGCTTTGTCTGTCCGTGACCACACGTCCTCGCTTAGACTTTTACATTTGATCCTGCTCCTTTCATTTCAAAGGTAAAGATAGTAACATTCAATATTTATAATGTTCATCACAGAGAGCTGGCAGAGTCATAAAAAGAATATCATGCAATTTTTACAGTATAAAATTCTCCGCTTCAGTAGTTCAATATCAAGTAACATTTATCACCATTTATACCAACTACATATCCCATACAATAATGTGCACTTGTTTTTAGTTTCTATTTACCTTTGACAACAGCTCATCAGAAATGGGCCTACTTCACACCTAAGAAGGTTGAAATACACGTGCAAAAAATTATCAAAAAATTTAGGAGGCCCACCATTCTGGAAGCATCACGTAAGTCTTCGTATTGACTCTTATTTTTGCCATTGCTCCCCAGCTGGGCTAAAGGCCATAACTAATCCAGGTTATCACCAGAAGCTAATCAAACAGTCTCTCTCCTGTGCCCAACTTACCTGCCTGAGCTGAGTGCCATTGCCCATGAGGTGGAACAGCTAATTAACCCTGAGCCCCAGGGTGGTAGTCAACTCTTGAACCAACCCCACAATCACTCTTCTGTATCCAGAAACACCAGCTTGTCCAAGCACCACTATCATCATTTGTTAGGCGAAACATAAATATATAAGTAAGAATAAAAACCAACTTGAAGTATTTGCTGGGGAGAAACCTCAACATGTAAATATCACTGAAGGGCAGAATGTTCCATGACACCATCAGAAGGGAAGGGGTGTGCAAACCAATACCCCAAGTCACTCCTCACCTTACCATTCGTCACTGGCCTCACAAAAGGTCTTTGCCATCTTAACAATGTGTCTCTTAAAACTCAAATCCTATCCTCACAAGACAGGAGATCAAAGGGCTTCCTGGCATTTGTGGCATTGGGATATTCTTTCCTCCATTTGCATCAAAAACACATGGAGCAAGAAATGCCATGTCTCACTGTGTTTGGGACTTGATGAAGGTGGACAACGTTGGTTGTGTGTATTGCCCATATCTCCCCTGTCACGGAGAATAACCTGCCAGCCCAGGAAGGTGGAGCCCCATCAGGGCAGAGGATGATATGTGGAAAGCATTTTTCTGAAGGAGGGAGAGCTAATTTACCTGTCACCTCTCTTCCGTTGAGAAAAGCTGGCAATTTGAGAACCTATGTCTGGAGCCATTTTCTATGTGAAAAGGAAGCCTTGTGTAATAAAACAGGCATCCTGTCATCTTTTAACAAGATGTCCATTTGAGTTTTTAGAAATACACGAAAGATAAGTGAAAACAGGAGAACTTCTAAAAGGTCCTCTTCTATTCAATGACGCCAGAAAATGAGGCTTAAAATTACATTGGACATGTTGGTCCCCTGGAGTTAAAAATGTACATGGCTATTCTTAAGGTTTTTAAAAAGCATCATCGAGTGGCCCTATGATGAGTATTATTTAGTGCAAGACTTGGGTATGGGGAGACTTAGATTTTTTTTAATGCTATGCCATTTAAAGAAGCATTTATGGTGATTGCTATATGCAACAGCTTGTTTTAATTCATTCATTCAATTTTAAAAGCCACAGGAATATATCAGAAATGGCCAAATCATGAATAAGTTATTTACTTTATTTGAAATGTAACTAGACCTACGGAGACTTTGCTAATTACTGGTATTGCAGCGAAGCAGAAATATGTTCATGTCTCATTCAAGCAGTGGATTAGATAAAACATTAGTTCCGTGAAGCTGATCACTCTGGAGATTTACTCATTTGCCTTGATGCAGTAAGTGTTGGCACATTAGGCCTCCTGGAATATCCTGAAGCTGGCCTAATAACACATCTGCTGTATTTATTTTTGAATGTAAATGGCACTCAGAAGTATGCTTTGAAAATTAACTCCAGCCAGGAAACAATAAACATTAATAAATACAGATTTTGTTTCTGCTAACAATTACTTCATGAAATTGTTAGATGTGGTGGAAAGTGCTGGTTTACAAATACAGTTTGTAGCAAATAAATCCCTTCCAAACCAAACTACTCCAAACCGGATGGATTCCTCTTGGAGGCTCTGAGGGCCTCGCGATACAGAGACTGGCCCAATTTTTAGAACTTCGTGACACACCCATAATGCACAAAGGCACCCATTCGGTCAAGGTTGTTGCTGCCCTGAAGACAAAGGAAATTCATTCCTAACAACTGGATCAAGACAAAAGAAGAGTTGCACAACTGTTTGATGAAAACGTGTTCTCGGTTGACATGGGCAATGAAAACAACAGACGTTTTCCTGCTCATACACTCTAAATATTTTGGGAGCATAGCAAAAAAAGGCAGAAGGGTATTTCTCTGCAAGCCCCAAATCTAAAATAAGCAAGCCACAGTGATCGTGCTCTGGCCTGCTGTGGTTTGTTTGTTTGTTTGTTTGTTTGTTTTTTAATTTTTTAAATGTTTATTCATTTTTTAAAAATGTTTTTTATTTATTTCTGAGGGAGAGAGAGAGACAGCGTGAGCAGGGGAGAGTCAGAGAGAGAGGGAGACACAGAATCTGAAGCAGGCTCCAGGCTCTGAGCTGGCAGTCAGCACAGAGCCCGACTCGGGGCTCGAACCCACGAACCGTGAGATCATGACCTGAGCCGAAGTCGGACGCTCAACCGACTGAGCCACCCAGGCGCCCCTAAATGTTTATACATTGTTGAGAGAGAGAATAGAGTGTGAGTGGGGGAGGGGCAGAGAGAGAGGGAGACACAGAATCCAAAGCAGGCTCCAAGCTCTGAGCTGTTAGCATAGAGCCCAACATGGGGCTTGAACTCACTGACTGTGAGACACTCAACCGACTGAGCCACCCAGGCGCCCCTGGCCTGCTGTCTTAATCAGAGATGTTCTGCTCGTCCTAACAGTGCAAGTGGACAGACTGAAGCCTTCAGCCGGTTCCATGAGCCACGGGCCATCTGTTTACATCATGTGCTAAAATCACAACACTGGGAGCTCTGTGGGTATCCTTAGCATGGCCTGCAAACAGTCACTCCTGGAATGGTTGGTTCTGTCTGGGCCTTGAGGAGTGGGAAAATAATCCTGGTCTGTCCATCTACAGACCTGGTTTATCTGTATCCAGCCATCGACCTTGGACCTCTTATCTGGGGCTTTCTGTACTCAGCTTCACCACTGTGACACGGTGGACTAAGAGTCACCTACCTTATTTCTCTCGGAGGGGCTCAGGGTACTTCTGCTAAGCTTTTATTCTTTTAAAGGACAACTGCAATATTGAAATAGCAATGGGTGCAGAAACAGAGCAAAGTTTCACACCAATGGGATCAAAAGACGGTTCTCCTTTAATTCAAAAAAACCAAACTGAATAACTTTAAGGAAGACGGAATGTTAAATAAAACGGGACACTGATTGAGAGAAAACTTTGTCACCCCGTGTGGTTATATAGCTAAGTTGCCTGGATTACAAGCAAGTTGAAGGGCTCAGGTTGGTGCTGGGATCTCTGAGCAAGGAGACACTCAGCGCATGGTTGGTGACTTCGTTACGTATGAAAAGGCCAAGCTCAAAGCAACTGCCTTCATGAAAACTTCATGAAACTTGTGGGTTTGCAAAGTTTTTAAGGGCTGGGGAAATAGCCCCGGAAGAACTGCAGGCTAAAGCATTCAGCCCCACCCTGGTCAGGAGTTAAAGCCAGTCCCCGTCCCCCTGGAGAGAATGCACCGCTAGACATAGAAATCAGCATGAGGTGGGGCACCTGGGTGGCTCAGTCGGTTAAGCGTCCGACTTCGGCTCAAGTCATGATCTCACGGTTCGTGGGTTTGAGCCCTGCGTCAGGCTCTGTGCTGACAGCTCAGAGCCTGGAACCTGCTTCTGATTCTGTGTCTCCCCCTGTCTCTCTGCCCCTCCCCTGCTCACGCGGTCTCTCTCTCTCTCTCTCTCTCGGAAATAAATAAAACATTAAAAAAAAATAAAAAATAAAAATAAAAAAAGAAATCAGCATGAGGGTTCTGGAGCAGAGGTGGGGAAGGAATAACCACAAGACCCAGAGACAAAGGAGGCCCAGTTTTCTGCTCCACTTGAGTTTGCTACATTTATAAGCATTTCATTCACATTCTAGATAAATACATATAAAATTGTGTGGTGAGTTTCCTGCTTTGATCCACCTTTTCCCAGGAAAAATGAAATACATTGTGCGCTGGGGGCAGGGTTCCCTGTAAAAACAGGAGTTGAAGCAAGAAAGCCAGAAAAGCCACACGCCGACTTCTCGAATTTCATTCACATCACACGCCTGAAGAGTTTAGAGGGGGGGAAAATATAAGGTTCTCTCTTGCACTGTTTACAAGATCCTTAGTAGTCCTGTCGTGGGCATAGATCCCATAGTTGGGTCGAGCCCAAGACCAGAATGCCCGAGACGGTGTCAGTTTCCATTTGAGAAATTGGTTTGTTAATGACATCCTAATGTCGATCATCCTATAGCAGGAACTATATTAATATTTTTTTCTCTCGGGCACTGTTACAGATGTCAGCTCTAATCCCTATAGAAGGCTGCTACAAGTCAATCTTCATGGAAATATATGAGAGAAGCCTGCAAAGTTTCTAGAAATATAAAAGGTGTGAAAACTATGATTGGAAACGAAGAAACATTTCAGAAATCTAAGCTTCGCCTGAGATATGTAAAGATTATTCCGTATTGAGGACAATAACTGGCCTGCAGAGTGTTCAAGCCCACGTGAGCCCAGTGAAACAAATAAGACATAGATTAAAATCATTCAGATTATCTAAATATGTCAACTGTTTACCATAAAGCAAGCATAGGAAAGCTCTCTGGGCTGAAAGTGATGCCCACACTAACATTTCACAACTACAAATTAAATGAACAAAAACCAGTCTGTAAAATGTGACTGATGTTTGTCTTTCAACATAACCTTTATGCTGCGTTCAGAGAGCAAAAATACAGGTGTTTCCCAACCTGCGGGGCCGGGGCAAGCCTCAATTGCAAACCAATGAAAGGTGTGTAAACAGATGACAGGGGCAATTACAATGTGGAATTGATTAGAGTCTCAATTACTAAAAGCACATCGCCTGCATTATTCTTTTTATGCCGCTCTTGGATGACAAAGAGCACGAATAGCTCCTCAGGACTACAGTATCTTTGTATTTTCGCTCTCTTTCCATAAGGGAACATCTCCAACTGCAGTTGAGGCTATAGAAAGAGAGGGAGCCAGCAAGATCCCTACGGGAAAGGGAATTCTAATGACCCTCTCCCACCGCAGGTATCAGTCGCTTTTTAATTTTTCTAGATGCCAACGGAGGAGTAAGCAAGACCCCCTAACCAACAGGACTGCCTTGGCATTAGAGCCGAAGAGTCAGAGAAGAGTCAGGAGGGGTGTGCAGTGGGGACTCCGCACTAAGTTAGGACTAGAAGTGTGAACTCAAGCAGAGTCCATGCATCGATGATCATTAATCATCAAGGACTGATGAATTGTGGGGCGCCTGGGTGGCTTAGTCAGTTAAGCGTCCAACTTTCGCTTAGGTCATGATCTCGCGGTTCGTGGGTTCAAGCCCCGCATCGGGCTCTGTGCTGACTGCCGGCTCAGAGCCTGGAGCCTATTTCAGAGTCTGTGACTCCCTCTCTCTCTGACCCTCCCCTGCTCACGCTGTCTCTCTCTCTCTCTCTCTCTCTCTCTCCTAGAAATAAATAAAAAAATATTTTTAAAAAAATTTAAAAAAAGGACTGATGAATTGTGTCTGGCTCAATACATACATGGCACGCCCGTATCTTACATCGCTCCCTATTCTTTCTCGGCCTTTTTTTTTTCCTTGTCGTGTAGATACGGAAGAATCTCCCGAAATAACAAAAGTTGGAATTTTAGTAATAAATACCCTGTGGGGAGCTCTATTCGTCGTTGGCATCTAAGGCCTCCCAGCCTATCCTAGCACAGAACCAGAACTCTTGGGGTTCACTCCAAAGTGACCGAGCCTCTCCAGCGGGGCCCTGTACTGTCCACTGCACTGCTGTTCCCAGACCCTGCGCCTCGGCCTGCGTGGCCTCGGGAACCTCCAACTAGAGAGCAAGCCATCTTCGAGGTCACAAGGGAAGGCTGTCATTCCTAAAGTCACCTGAAAACTACCTCTTTTCTGTGGGATGTTTTATGTGGGTGTGTTTTTGTTTGTGTTTCTGTTTTCTGAAAGGCACCAGAAACAGCGGGCCTGAGACCAACACCAGAGCTATGAAAACAGAAGGATTAATTCTCGACTTGGCCTCAAGTGCTGGCAGATGTTTGGGAGAACAGAGTTGGGGGTGTGTTTAAGGACACTGAGAGCTCCGGCTTGTCATGTGCAGATGTGGTGAAGCTGGAGTAAGTTCAGAGAAGTGACAGAGATGATTAAAAGGGACGCAGAATGGTTTCTGAGGGAAGGCTAAAGGGATTCTTATTGCCTTTATCCTAAGAAATGAGAAAATAATGATTATTAACTTCAAAGTCTGTTTGCTCGTCATGTCTGCAACAAGCCCAATGAATGGAAAAGGGCTTGAAAGAAAAGCAACGAGAATGTGGTGAAAGAAAAAGAAGAATTTCTTGCTTTTCGGGGGGAAAGGCATGGTACTCTGGTCCTCAGAGAGCTCAAGGAGTCCACATTTGTGTGCCGTTCTTAACAAGGGGATATACTACAAATTCTTTTTTAAAACAACCTAAATTCATCGGGTGCCTTGGTGGCTCGGTTGGTTAAGTGTCCAGCTCTTGATTTCAACACGGGTCATGGTCTCACGGTTCATGAGTTCGGGACCCACAGTGGGCTCTGGGCCAACAGTGCAGAGCTTGCTTGAAATTCTGTCTCCCTCTCTCTCTGCCCTTCACCCCTCTCTCTCTCAAAATAAAGAAATAAACTAAGAAAAGGGGGAGGTGTTAAATCTAAATTCATCAACTACTTAAAAATTTTTTTTTACTCTTCATAGTCCAGACGTTAGGGAGCAAACAAAATAAACATTTTGTTTCCCCACACCACTTGTGTTCTCCAAGCCCCCACAGCCCAGTCTCATGAATGTTCCATTAAAGGAAATTCATGGTTAAATCTCCATTCTCAATCCACAATATTTTTCTTGATTTGGGGGCTGTTTTCACCACTCTGAAAAGCACATATGGGGAAAAGGAAATGGAGGATTAGGGCTAGTCTGAGAGGCTTAAAGTAAAGAGGAATAGGCGCAGATCTGAAAGGGAGCATATGTCATTGATCTTGTCCACAAGCTAATTGAGAACATTCCCAGGCTTCACGGGGCAATACTATTTCTAGACTCCCAGGATTTAAGAAGCGCTCAATAGTTCGACAGAAGGCAATGTGCCTGCTGGATACAGAGCCTAGTTAAGCAATAACTCAATCTGTCTTCTGAGCGCCCCCCAAGGCAGGAAGAACTAACGAATGTTTTCTTCTGTTCAAAGGCCCCTCCACACTAGCTATTAAAAAAATAATAGAAATCATTCTAATAAAGAAAAAAGTTTGGGACTCTGTTCTAAACAACCGAGAGCAGTATCTATCGCCCGAATATTCCTTTAGCAACCAGTCTATCCCTGTGGGCCAAATGAGGCTCCAAATTGATGTAAAAAGAGCAAAAGTCTCCATTGGTGACCTTCAAGCTGGCTAAAGACCCAGCCAAAGCTCATCACCATATGGAATTTCCATTTTGCTGTGAGAAACCACAGGGGTACATGCGTGGGGGACATGAATGGAGGTGCTCAGTTGTAAAATGTTATTCACATGCAAGAGATCATTGTTATTGTTTCCTGTAATTATTCTGCCTAATAACAAAAGGAAAATAACTGATTTTGACACCCAAGTTTTGCTGTAAATAGGCAGAATGTTGTCATGAATATGCAAAATATTATGATCATTGCCATACCTAACTAATTGCATTTGAAACATGCTGGCCATAAAATAATTAATTAGCAGTGTAGAAAGGCATCGTGATACTAGCTATAAATACTAAACATAACTAATTATTTCCGTCATAAAATGGCCCTGCCAAGTAATTTATAACAAAACCCTGCATTCGGCCGCAAAGCCTCAACTTCTCCCGCGTGGCGTTCAAAGGCTGTGACACCGAACGCTTCCTATTTTGTGATATTGTTGAAACGAGAGCATACCAATTTGAACATAAACTAAAATGAAACTAATCTAGGATTTTCAGTGTTCTTTGAGCTGCTGGGTGATTGTTGTGGAAAATTCAGGCGGATCCTTTTGTTGTTGACTTCAAAACTGGTAGGTCACTCTGGACCTGCAGAGTACATTCTGAGCTCAGGCAAAAATTGATTTCCTTTTTTAAAAAGCAGCTGGCATCACAATGAATAGCCTTCTTTCGATTTTTCTTCTCCAGTGAAGCATTCAGTGAATGCAGCAGGCATAATAGGCTGAAGTAAACAGTGTCAGGTTCTGTTATATCAGGAGCTCTTTTAAACCAAGCAGACAAGCTATCATCAGTGCCCGAAACCCCGCAAATCATGGCAGAGTCGGAAAATGAGCTTGTTTCCTGACCAGTGTGTTGATGACATTTTGAAGAATGGAAGGAGACGCTTTGCTAATCACTCTGGCTGCCGCATGCGCCATTATGATCCCATCTCGTTAATGAGCAAAAATAATGTGCCTGGATGAGGCGGTAATACAATTAGAGCCTCCAAGAGTAGGACTCGGGACTCTGGTTTTGCGTGAGACAGGCGAGAGAATCTTGGGATTCATCTCTTACAGCAATCACGCATCAGAATCTTTTAGCTTCGTTTTTTTCTCCCCACCCCCCGCTGGCTTGAAAATAGGAAATTGGCCCACATCTTAACAAAGTACCTTGTCCTAGTTTTTAGTCCTTGGGGTGAAGCCCTCATGACCAACTGGAAGACAGCAAGTCTGTGTGTGGCTTTTTTGTTTGTTTCTTTGTTTTCTCCCCCAGTGGCAGCAAGCAAAGGGGTTGTAAAGAAGAATCTGGGTGACTGAAATGTTAAAATCCGCTCTTTCCTGTCACAGCAGAATCAGGCTCGCGATGATTCAGTTGCATACCAAAGAGCCTGGGGACACCAGCATTCACCTTGTTCTGGAAAATATGTCTCTCCTAAGCGCACAGCCCTCTCGCCTACATGACTGGATCAGGGATGCTAGGGCCCATGTAACCCACCTTCCCATAATGGGGGACAAAGTGGCTTCAGAGAGCCCCTAGAATTCAAGGTAAGTGCCATTCTCAGGCAGCCTGGGAAGCTTTCCCCAGAGCATCTCCCTCAAGTGAATTCCTATGCCCACTGCTCTGTGGATGACCGTTTAGCCCCTGGGATGGGAGGGACTTCCGGTGCACCCCGATGGGTAAGTGCCCAAAGGCGACCCAGAGAACATAAAGACTTGCAGTTGGTGCTGGGGACCCCTTCTTCTTCATCCCTGCTAGAATAAAACAGCCTCCTCACCAGGGGGGTGCGTCTAAGCAACCACACCTCTAAATAGAATGTAATTACGGAGGAAATTAACTTCACAGCTAAAGATTGTGTTGTCATGATAATTTAGAAGAGTAGGAAGGATATTTTCTGAGCAATCCCTGATCATTTTTTTTTTCTTCTCCCCCGCTCTCTTTTGGGTTATCACTTAATGGTATTCATTAAAACCGATAACAGAAATTGCTTCTCTTTAAATTTCCTACTGAGTCTCAATTTAGTTGAGTTAGACTTTTCTTGAAACAATACATTAACGTCATGCCCAATTGACTTCTGTTGTAAAAGAAATAAATCTCCCATGTGACTTTGTGGCTTGCATCTGGAAATGGTTAAAAAATACGTGCTCTGTCAGCCCATTGTTTAGAGAACAAGGCAGGTTTCTGGCCCCGAAGCTCAGTGCCCGTCACCACCGTGTCCTCTGCCGTGGATGAACTTACAAGAGTCCTTCTTTCAGCTCAGGCAGTGTTTACCTTTGGAGTAAATGTCTGCTTAGAAGACAAGTATGGGTCTCCCTTCCATCATTAGCCCGCACGTCACTTGTCTTAACTCAAGCTGTCCCTGTGACCCTGCAGAGCAATACGGCAGCTTCCCATAGAGGCCAAGGTCGCTTTCCCCCTCAACATATTGAATCTAAAAGATGCAGGAGGCACAGATAAAATTATACCAAGCATCAATGTCCCTTAAAATTGTGCTTCAGGGCACCCAGGTGGCTCAGTCAGTTAAGCGTCTGACTTCCACTCAGGTCGTGATCTCACAGTTTGTGCGTTCGAGCCCCACATTGGGCTCTGTGCAGACAGCTAGCTCAGAGTCTGGAGCCTGCTTCAGATTCTGCATCTTGCTCTCTCTCTGACCCTCCCTGGCTCATGCTCTCTCTCTCTCTCTCTCTCTCTCAGAAGTAAATAAAAAACATTAAAAAAAATCTTTTAAAAGAAATTGTGCCTCATCTTCAAGCAATTAATAGAGAAAACAAATCTTTCTTCACTCTCAGGATACTATGCATAACTTTTAGGTTTGTTAAGTAGAGCCACCCAGACATGTGACATGGTATTTACCACTTACTCAGGCTGGGTGGGATGCTATATACAAAGCAGAAGGGATCTGAACTTGGAGGAGAAATGTTAATAAATGCTACCACTGGTCTTGGCCACATCTTTACAAACGCAGCTAAATTGTGACTGAATTAGGGGGTTTTAGTCTTTGCTATTTAAGGGTATAGTCTAATGAAGGATTCTGGCCAAAAGGAAGCTTCTAGATGGACTGCAAAAAGTGTGTATGAGCCCTTACTATGTGCAAACGGTTTCAAGCACTTGATACCCATATTACCTCAGTTAATCTTCATAACTCTATGAGCGTTGCTACTAGAATTTCTCTTATTATAATCTCTATCTTATATATGAGTAAATTAGGCTTCGAGAGGAAAAAGTCACCCAGTTAGGATGTGGAGGATCAGGATATGAGTCCCAGTCTCTTGGTCTCTTAGAACTAACACCTACTTCAAGATGCCTCGACCACTTCAATATGTTTTCAAGATGATCTGACCACTGGGTGGTCTGGCATTAGTTTTGAAAAAGACATTATTAGTACTTTTCTACCACTTAAGAAATTCAACAGACAGCAGCATCACTATCTCTATTTCAGAGATAGTGAGAAAATAAAACCAGGACACAAAAACTTACTTTGTCCTAAGGGCAAAGTCAAGTGGGAAGGGAAGCAACATTCACCGAGTCTCTGTTATATATACATATACACAGACAACAAGCTATCCAAGTCGGCGTTTTTATCTGTATTTTGCATTACACAGATGAGTAAACTAATGTTCAGAGCAGGTAACGATTTGTTGATTTGATCCAACTTGGAAGTAGCGGTGCACAACTCAAACCAGGATCCAGTTCCTCCCAAATTTCATACTGAAGCCTGGGTTAGGATGAGAACTTCACATCTACAGAGCGTGATTATGTGAATGAATGAACAGAACTGTGCCAAATGAAATGGTTCGATTTAGAGACATCTCAGTGTAAAGCTTCATACCTATAAAGTCTTCCAAAGAAAAGGCCAGGGAGTATCCATTTGTTCTCAATTCCTTATGGGCGAAAGCCGAGTAAATATGTTGGGTTTCCCCATGTGGTGGTTGGGGGTTTTGTGTAAACCATGACATATCTCTGCTGGATAATAAGGAACTTAGAGTAAAATTACACAAGCAAACCAGGAAGTACGTGATAAGACTTGGCAGTGAACTATGATTTAACACCTTTTGCCCTGGGATTTCTCACTAGAGAAGGTCAGTGTGCCCTTCTAAAATCTCCCTGCCCCTTCATCAACTTAAGCATATCTGCAAGGGTTACATAGCGCCCTCTTCGAGCATTTTCTTTTTCTCTCTGTTATTAGAACACTTCCCTAGAACAAAGTCAGTGTCGATGCAAAAATGATACAATGTGCAGTTTTGCAGAAACAAAAGGTGTGCTGTGGAATAAATACCCAGCAAACACCACAGAAAGCCAACGAGCATTGCATGAATACATGAGATGAATAAATAGTGCATAGCATTTTGCATTTATAAGTTGCTTTTTTACTGAAGCAGTAAATAGTCACATGACCTTCAATATAGCCCTTAGGAATGTAGGAGAGCCGGCTTTGACAGCAGTTCAAAAATACTGCAGTTCTAGGGAGACAGAAGAGTGCTAAAATTGATCAACACCCCAGGGAGAGTTGATGAAAGATTCACCTAAGATGAAATAACCATTTCGATCTGAATGTCATATGTGAAAGTTGGTGCCCACTATCCAAACTAGCTGTATTATCAAAATGGAGAATGGGCTTAGTCATGAATCATATGCTTTTCTCTTGCAATTAGTTGCAAGTTGTAACATCAAGTCATTATTCTCCACATCAAGCTGATCATCTCTGAGAAAACAAACCCCCAAATCTAGTATACCTAGGAGCAGGAACAAGATTTTTACATGTACACCAGGGTTGCTCATAGCTAACGATTTCACAAATGCCCTAGCTGAAAAAAAAATATTCATCATTGTCATCATCATCATCGTCATCATCATCATCATCATCATCATCATCACATAGTCACCTCCAGTTTGGAAAGTACGCAACATTTGAAATACATTATGCTGTTGTGGTCACATGTATATCTGTCACGGAGCCAACACAGCTGAAAGTTGAATTCTTGAACCAGCGTGATGTAAACGTCTTCCAGCATTTGCAATTTCTGTCTTGTTCAAATAAATTTTATTAGCATAGATGCCCTCTAAAACAGCAGAAAAAAATGGTTCTGTGGCTGAACATTCTGTCTTGGATTAGCAAGACCGAATGGTTGACGTCTTACCACTTAAGGAATAAAATGTCACATTTACTTCCTTATGCAATCTGCTTTTTTATTCATTTGTGCTAACCTAAGACCGCATGCGAGAAAATATATTCACAAAGGACTTACATTAGCTCTTATTCAGAGAGCTGAGTGGAGCCAATTTCTAGGGCAGCGCTGTTTCCTCTTATAGAAAGCTCAATCTTATTTTAATTTTTAAAGAGTGGTCCTACTGGGCAGTAGGCTATTGAATCACCATTGTGTGTGTGTGAATTTCATGCCTTCAAAGATGCACGCTAGAGAGTCTTCGGGACTGAAGTTTGTTTATTTGGAGAACAAGTACTGCCTAGACAGCAGTAAATGCATCCCCACTGGGTCCTCCAAGTACTTGCTCCCCATCTCTCCTGCACATGACCTCTACAGAGAAGAAAGAGGGTTAACCCCTTGGGCATTGTCCTGATTCTCTAAAACTCGACATCCCATTTGGAATGCAAAGCTACAGATTCCAATCCCTGGATGCCCACTCAAAAAAGCTTTTGAAATTCAACTTTGTTTCTCTGGATTGAGGCTTCCCTGCCTTTTATGATAAAGGTGATGGATAATGCTGACCTACAGAAATTAATTAGCATAATTCACTTGAAGGCTTATTGCTAACATCATTATAATTCATTCCCATAGGAGTCATTTGATTATTGCCTTTCTTGCCAATAAGAATTAAAATAGCTGGTTACTAGTTGCAGACCGTTAACCCATTCTATCTTCAACATTGCACAGGAATGCCATCTGGAAGACATCGGGACCGTGACGTTCCCCTGTGCTTCATCCTCTCCTCCTGCATGATGAATTTGATAGTATCATGATCCCAACACCAAAGATACACAGGTCGAAGAGGGAGAGCTAGCCAGGTTTCCTACAAATGTAAGAGCTATGGAATATTCAAGAGATACTTTGGTTACTACCTCTGTAAGTATCTTAGGAGCACTCCACAGAATTGAGAAAGCCACCAAATCCAAAATACTCTCAACATGACAGCAGGTGGGTTGTATAGAATATAGCATGCCTGCAGCAGGTAGTTTATAAACAAACTGCTGAAATAATTATTTATTTAGTCAATCAATCTGACCTCCAAACTCACCTCTTCCCAGTGGGAACAGCTTCTGATCGGCCCTTGAACTTGTTCTTTATACAAAGTGTAGTCCATATGCTGTTGCCAATGTCATTGCAGTTTTTCCAAACTATGTCATAGTCACAACTTATGAAGCTATATTTTTATAGGCTCAATATTATTCGTATGTGTGAGAAAGGTCTTTGTGTCTGTTGTGAAAGAACGCCAGAAGGGTGTTTTCCTGATTTATACTGGATTTACTGATTCTACACATGCAGGAAGAGTGAAGGAGAAAAACTGAATTAGAGTGGTTTTGAAAGCTGGAAAAAATAACACTTGTTAGAAGCATAAGCACTTAATGAGGAGTTACTATTTAGGGTTTATGTATTTGTCTTGACTTTAGTGGGTCCAGTTAGGTCACTGGTGTTCATATTGCTTTCTTTAGCTCAGTGTTTCTCTAGACCCAGACTGGGTAGAATTCATCCTCATAAACTTTACCAAAGTCCTCGATTTTGCTCTTCTTGAAGAGAGTTCTCTAAGTTTATGTACATCTCCCTGCAAGTATACACGTCATGGCTGGACTTTCATGAAGACATTTTTTAAGTGTGCATTTAATGGCATGGATCTTTCGCATGGAGGTAATCTAGTATAACCACCTTTAGGATGACTCTCCAATTGGTGTGCAACCATTAAGTGCCGATCATAAAAACGAAACAATACTGCTTCTGGAAAAATGAAACTATACTTCATTTCTATAAATGTCTGTATGTTTACTACCCCAGCATCTAATAGTTACAGATTGACAGAGAATTACCTCACAGAGGGGGGAAAAAATTATGGACTGTCCTAGCAGAAATTGCAAAAGATTAGACTTATGTGAAGTCTTCTTCTAAAATGCAGTTAAGGGCCGCCTCAATCAGAAAAGCATGCAAATCTTGATCTCAGACATTGTGAGTTCAAGCCTCATGTTGGGTATAGAGATTACTTAAAAATAAAATCTTTAATAAAAAAAAACAACTTTACTTAGTTTCAAACTAAAACAAAACAAGTACCATTATTATCATCATCATCATCATCATCATCATTTGCTAGATCTAAAATGCTTTATTTTTTTAATGTTTGTTTATTTTTGAGAGAGAGAGAGAGAGAGAGAATGAACACAAGCAGGGGAGGAGCAGAGAGAGAGAGGGAGACAGAGTATCTGAAGCAGGGTCTGTGCTAAGAGCATATAGCCCAATGCAGGGCTTGATGCAGGGCTCACCACATGGGGCTCGAACTCATGAATTGTGAGATCATGACTTTAGCCAAAGTTGGACCCTCAACTGACAGCCACCAAGGCACCCTGCTAGATTTAAAATACATGAGTATGTTGTGAAATCATTAGCCATGGCACTGGGAAACTGGCATTCCAGTCCTCACTCTATGGCTAAGCAGACTCACGTCTCTATGTTTTTCATCTGACTGAGACATAGTGGCCCACAAATAAAAAACAGAAAGATGAATGAAAGCCTGAGCTACATTCAGTGACTGCAGAAGTCTCCATATCACAATGCTTTTTCACTTTTTTAACGAAAGTCGAAATGTGCTTCAAAACTCTTGGCATAAAAGAAGTGGTTTTGTGTCTCGGATTTGGTCGTGGCCAAGTATGTACACTTTTACCCCCTAACATGGAAATCTATCAACCATATGGCTCTTGTGTGTCCTACTTCTATCAGTTCGGAGCAAAGCAAGGACAACAGTGGCAAAAAATGGTCCCCTGGCCACATACTTGGCCCAAGGGAAGCCTCCGAACTACAGCTAGAGCCTGCATGTGATCAAGAGGAAGCCACTGGTGCAGGAA
Organism: Proteles cristata cristata; assembly: GCA_017311185.1. Lineage (NCBI taxonomy): Eukaryota > Metazoa > Chordata > Mammalia > Carnivora > Hyaenidae > Proteles > Proteles cristata. The sequence continues at coordinate 205,306 of JAESUZ010005644.1, read as the reverse complement.
GGCACCTAGCACTCCCTTAAGGTTCACAGGAAGAAAAAGACCACTTCCTCAGACATGAAAAGCAAGGGTCTGCAGAGCCCGGACCGGTCATTCCTCTTGCCTTGTGAGGTGCTGGAGGCTGTTTGGAAGGAACCTCGGTCTGCACCTGCCAGGCTCTGCCCTCCTGGCTCCTGCTATTAGTTGAAGGTCATGGACAGGTGCAAACCCCAAGTCTACCACTTGTATCATTTCTTGGCTTATTTTTCTTATCCATCAAATGAGGATGACATTAGTATTTGCTTCACAGAAGTGTGTATGAGGAATTTTTTTAAATTATATATGCAAGGCACATTTATACAATTCAGCTATGTAGCACTCAGTAGAGATAGCTGGTATGAATAAAATAAGGGAATGATTAGGTGAGGATTTAGTAAATAGAGACTAAATCAATTGTTGCATTGGCTTAACACAGGGCAAAACTTCTTCCTGAGAGTGTGATGAATTCCACTCTCCAGGATGGAACCAAAATTTTTTTTTGGCTGATAAAGTCTTTGAATATACTGAAATGATAATAACTAGAAAATTGAGGTTCTTACTAAGTATAACCAAACTTCCTTTAGGCAACTTAGCTTAAAAAAAAAAAAAAAAGAGGAGCACCTGGGTGGTTGTCTTGATTCAATATCTGACTCTGGCTCAGGTCATGATCTCACACTTCATGAGTTCAAGTGGTGTATTGGGCCCACTGCTGTCAACTCAGAGAGTGTAATCTCTCTCCCTGTCTCTCTCTCTCTCTCTCTCTCTGCCCCTCTTCTGTTTGTGCTCTCTTTCTCAAAAATAAATTGATAAACATTAAAAAATAAAACAGGAAGAAAAGTATCATTCTTCCTCCTCATCTGGTTTATTGAGTGGTGAGTTTCAAAGGACACAAGTGAAACTGCTCTGCGCCCCTCTTTCACGTTGCATCTCCTTTAGACAAAAGTGGAAACAAATTAAACTCTCACTTAAAACAGATTATGAAGTAACTAGGATGGGAAGGGAGTTAGACATTAGGTGGTATTACATTAGAGGTTAAGACCGTGGGTCTTGAAGTCAGTCAATCCTGCCCGAGTGAGCTTGAAATTTTCTGGACTCCAATTTCTTGGTCTGTGAGATGGGATGATGAAGAATATCTACCTCAAAGAGCTGTTAGAGGGATTAACTGAGATTGGATGTGAAGTGTGCCTGAAGCTTCTTAGAATGCCTGCCACCCCCGTGGTGCTCCAACGGGATGCTTTATGATAAAAGGAGGCAAGTGGCAAAGGGTCCCTGATGGTATTCAAGACTCTAACTGGATTCATTACCCATTGCTGCCTAAAAGAATGCTTTAAAACGTACTGGCTCAAAATAACCATCAGATACTAACTCACTGTTCTGACCCATAAAGAATTCGGGCGTGATTCAGCTGGGTGGCTCCAGCTTGAGATGGTTCCTGAGGTTGCAGCTAAGAGCAGCCAGGGCTGCCATCATCCCAAGCACCTACTGACCCTAGAGGACCTGCCACAGAGACAACTCTGTGCACCGGTTGGCAAGTTTGCACTAGTGGGTGGCCAGAGACCTCACTTCCCTGCTCCATACACATCCCTGTGGGGTGTCCGAGTGTTGGCTTTCCTCGGGACACATGGTCCTAAAGAAAGCAAGCAAAAGTGGCAATGTCTTTTATGACCTAGTCTCCTAAGTTGTACACAGTCACATCACCAATTGTGTTGGTGTGTTGGTACAGCCTGCCTACATCGTGTGCAAGGTCGACTCAAGAGCAAGGGTACCAGGAGCAGGATCATCAGGGGCTGAGCATGATCCAAATTCCTCTTTTAGAGGAATTTGTAATGCCTTCTAATAAAAAGAAGGAATAAATCTCCTTAAAATTCCTCACACTGAAGCACAAGATTTCTCTAATGATGCGCTGCGTGAGCAACTGGCTTGTATTATGAAGTTATACTGTATGGAAAGCATGTATCTTTGAAAGTACTACAATCTTGCTTAGGGTGGTAAGGTGCTCACACTGCAGGAGACCCTAGGGAATTAAGTTTCTATCCTACCATCTCCAGCTCTTGCTGGCGCGGTCACTCATGGCAGGGAAGGGCAGGGGAGATGATTCACACAATGTAAAACATTTTCCCTTCTCTGTCCATTCACACCTGTCAGGCTGTTCAAAGCTGTATGGGACACAAAATGTACAGAAAGATTACAAGTGAGGAATTCATTCTTTTTTTTTTTAAGTTTATTTATTTATTTTGAGGGGGAAAGCATGAGCAGGAGGAGGGGCAGAGAGAGAGGGAGAGAGAAAGAATCCCAAGCAACCTCCATGCTGCCAGGGTGGAGCCTGACACGGGTCTCAAACCCACGAACCATGAGATCATGACCTGAGCCAATATCAAATCAGCCACTTAACTGAGCGAGCCACCCAGGCACCCCAATAATTCGTTCTTAAAGGCCAATCCAGCCACAGAACACAGACCTTTTGCCGATAGATTTCCATTCCTCCTCTACTAAAAAATACAGGAATGGGGCAACTAAACATTTGGGAACTTCCAAACACAGCAAGAGAAGCCAATGAATTATCGGACAAGTTTTCAACACCCTGGCAAGACTCCTTGCGGGGGCATTTCCCACCAGGAAGGGGGAGGAGCCAGGGAATTCATCATTCAGGGCAACTCAAAGAAGGAATTTAATATAATTTTTTTAATATCCAGTCTATTGAGGTTACATTCAGCTGTAATAAATTTCATCTATGTTAAGTATAGAGTTTGATGACTTTTGCCACACACACACACACACACACACACACCTCCCTAGGACAACCTCCTATGAAGGATTAAGCAGCATAGTTTAAAACACGTCGCCATCCTAAAGGAACGCAGCATATCCATTCCTTCCAGCTCTTAGTCATCTACAAGTTACAACCATGACAGTGGCCTTAATGGAGGAAAGGTAATGGCACCAGAGTGCTGAAAGCAATGTAAAGTATACTCCTGCCCTATTTCCAACCCAAGGGTTTGAAGTGACCTGCAAGCAGGTTCATTTGAGCCTGCTAACTTTCCTAGGGGCAGCTGTAAGTGGGAAGCATTAGTCAGAGGACGCTGAAGGACTCATTTCACTTCTTGAGCGTCTGTTACTATAAATATTAAAACTGAGCAATGATAGGCACACCTGGGTGGCTCAGTCAGTTGAGCATCCTGCTTAAGATTCTCTCATTCTCTCTCTCTGCCTCTCTTTCCTACTTGCACTCTCTCTCTACAAAAAAAAAAAAAAAAAAAAATTGAGCCAGGACAATGCAAGCCTGGTCATGAAAAAGGAAAGACTCTACATTTAGACTGGTGCAGACTTGTGTCAACGTCCTGGTTCAACCTTACTGATGCCATAGTGTTGGCCAAGTCCCTTCATCTCTCTCAGCCTTAGTTTCCTCACACATCCAACAGCAGTCGCGAGGTCTGCTTTGCGAACTGGTTGTGGAGATGAGCAAGAACGTACATAAGCCAACCAGCAAACTCCAAGGATATAGCAGCGGCTCACAAATCGTGGCCAGGACTGCTCGTAGGGTTTTTCTAAACACGAAGCAATGCATTGCACCACACCTGCAAGGAAGGATATTTGTGTGGATAATTTAGCGTTGGGATCTGCACATGTGCAACAACTATCAGTGGGAAATCTTGCCAGAGGTGCCCAAGCTTTCCAATGGCCTCCAGTTACATTTAGAGTGAGCTTGAAAGTCTTGACGTTGGCCTCCCTGGTCTACCTGATCCAGCCCCAGGCCACCTCTCTTTTGCTGTCATCCACTTGCTTTTTTGCTCCAGCCACAATGTCCCTTTTCATTCCTAAAGTACTCCAAGCCATGTGGCCTCACAGCCTTTGCGTTTTCTATGACCTCTTCCAAAGGCAACTACCTGCTGGCTCCCCTGTTCAGTTGCATCCGTCAAAGTTGGCCTTCCCTGACCCCTACCTAAAAAAATCACCCTCATCCACCCTCCTCTGTTAACCTTACCCTACTTCATTTTTTCCTTCATAGCACTTCTCACCACATAACATTAAATTCTATGTCAGTTAATTAACACAGGCATGTATATTTCATGAAAGCAGCACATTTATTTGTTCAAGACTCCCCCGAACAATGCCTGGCATGTAATAAATCTGATTTACATCTTTGTGATTTATTTTGAAATATTTTAGTGTAAAGAGCATGACACGCTGTATGTAAGACCAACAGCATCAACACCTGAAGGCTGTTTGATTATCATGAGAAATGTTAGAATGGGTTGGCATTCAGTGAAATTTGTTTTTAAGGCACAGGATTGGTCAGGAATGATGTGAGGACACATAGCTCTTTTTCTTTAAGGAATTTTTTTAAGTTTATTTATTTTGAAAGACAGAGAGTGCAAGTGGGGGAGGGGCAGAAAAAGAGGGAGAGAGAAAATCATAAGCAGGTCCAGTGCTATCAGTGCAGAGCCTGGCACAGGGCTCGAACCCATAAACCTCAAGATCAGGATTTGAGCTGAAATCAAAAGTCAGATGTTTAAATGACTGAGTCACCCAGGCACCCCAAGATCACAGCTCTTAAGTGAACACAGGATGACTAAAGTACCCTCACGGTGATTGGATGACACGTCTGACCCTGCCTCTCCCCACACTTCTCCGCGGAGAAGCCAGAGCACTATCAAACGAAACCCTGCAAATGCTCCTGGAACAAGGTCCTGTCCACTTCACAACGAGCCTCTTTCAGGCAAGAAGCTGATCTGGGGCACAGAGAGAGAGAGACAGAAACAGAGAGACAGAGAACAAACTCTTGAGGACAACACACTGGGCCTGTTAGCTAACCAATATCTGTATGATTGGTGGAGATGCTCAGAAACACACTGTCATTGCCATGTACCACCTGGAGGCTGGCTGGCAGGATGGATACGTGCAGGCCTTGCTGGCTTCCAGCCTCAAAGCTTGCAGCTATTCCTCAGGAGAACCTGACACTCACCAATGTTTACACACATCCACCTAATCAAAGTAAGTTTAACAGGAACAGCACTCAGTAGAGCGAAGTGCAAAAAAAAAGATTATTATTTCTTCCATCTTCCAGGGTAAATTACAGTGTAGATTTGACTCTGTAGTCTTTAACTATGTTGTATACTCCAAATCAGGCTTTTTTTTTTTTTTTTTTTAGGGGAAAGCACAGTGACCTCATTTTCCTTCTGTGTCCTCATTGTTGCTCTGTTCTTTCTTCTGTGAAATAAAACTCGGTCACATTTGTGTGTCCGTTCTAACTAGTCCTCAGCTGGAGTGAAGCCTCAGCTTTGCTTGTGTTTTGAACCTTCTGGCAGTTCTCTTAACAGTTCTGTCACGTCTTGGGGGGAACAAACGCATTTCAATTCTTTATGTCAGGAGGCAGTAACTTTCTGCTGTGCTCTAACTCATCACAATAAACACAGTGAGTGGCTTCTGCACATGTTGTCAAATTTACCTGTCACTGATCCATTGATACTGGACAGTATTTCCTGGAAAATAAAATTTTCATTGGTGGGGGCTTGGGGGGACAGTCTCTCCTCCTGATTTTATTTTTCCGGTACCAAATAAGAAATTGTGCTGGATTCACAGTACCTCAATAGAATCTACATTTTTCTTAGGAGTCTTTCCCTTGTAATACAGTTAGTTATTCACTGTCAAAGGGCTGTGTGAGCCCCACTGAGGCCACAGTGAGCAGCTTCACAGTTGGGTACACACCCAGTGGTCACAAGCCACTGCTCAAAGGCCTCTGGGAAGCACGAATCAGATGGGGGAGACCGGCTTCCTCGGCAACCACAGACCACTTTTCAAATGTCTCCATCATTTAAATACCACCACCAGCTTGGTAATATGACAGACACCTTCAGAAAACACTTGTTATCAACATGGTAACTGTAGGTAGTAATATCACAGCCCAGGAACCCATTACAGAATGAACAAAGTCCATGACCTGCCTTTGTATCTTAGTAGGTTAAAGAAACCATATCCTCAGATTTCCATGAAAAAGAAGGTCATTTCTAGGGAAAAGACTCTCCAGAGAGACAAGAGCCAGGAGTTCCCTCCACAATTTGTTTGTCGCAGACATATTCACTAAATGCGTCTTTTTTTTTTAATGTTTTTTATTTATTTCTGAGAGAGAGAGAGAGACAGCATGAACAGGGGAGAGTCAGAGAGAGGGAGACACAGAATCTGAAACAGCCTCCAGGCTCTGAGCTAGCCATCAGCACAGAGTCTGACATGGGGCTCGAACCCACAAACTGTGAGATCATGACCTGAGCATGACACTTAACCGACTGAGCCACCCAGGTGCCCCCACTAAATGCACCTTTTTAGCTGACCACCATTCAGATCCCACCCATCATGAGATAAGGGGGACTGGTGACCACTATCCACATTTACACAACTAGGGTTGTAATGATAATGCAACAAAATCTGTTATGTACAATCTGTACTTTGCATTGAATTCTTTCTTAGAACTAGGTTTGATATCTACACAACCTTCATTAACACAATTACTACCAATACACTCGCACAAAAGGGTATGCTTTGTGCTCAAGCATCTAGTGAGTGCCTGAATATGGAAAACATATAAAAAGGGACTGAAATTTCTTTTTTTTAGTTTTATTTATTTCAAGAGGGTAGGCACAAACAAGGGAGGGGCAGAGAGAGGAACAGAGAGAATCCAAAGCAGGTTCAGCGCTGTCAGCTCAGATCCCGACTTGAGGCTTAATCTCATGACCCTGGGATCATGACCTCAGTTAAAATTAAGAGTCGGACACTTAACTGACTAAGCCACCCAGGTGCCCTGGGACTAAAAATTTCTATTTGCTTCAGAAAGTTATTTTTAAAAATAATCTCTGAATGTATATAGTGAATACCCAACGACCTCCTCATTGAACCAGACAAATTATTTACAAGTCTTTTAAAATAATTTCTGAAGTTTTTAAAATCAGCATCTAAAACAGTTTTAGGTATTTTTCCTCCATGTGCTGCAATTTCTCATGACCAAGACGTATGACATTTGTTTACAACTATCTCTGTACAACCTGGAAAAGGAATGCTTGAAAATCATAATTAAATCTCTAGATTGATTTGAGTTAGATGTAAAATCCTGATATTGAATCCTATTTCTCTTTAAGAATCTTTCAAAGTTCCCCAATCTTGTTATCTGAAGATGCATACAACAATCATCTGTTCACACATCTTTTAAGTATCCGAGACAGTCCCATTTTGGAAATGGACATATTTTATTACAGATCCTGTGCTGAACACCAGTCTCTTTTGCAGCCTTAACAGACCTCAAAACAATTAATTCTTTCCCTTGCCCCCTTCTCACGAGTAACCGATTATTTTACAAAACAAATTTTTTTTGACCAATAGCTAGGCTCAGTTATTGGCCCAAGCAATACCTAGGTTGGACACTCAGTGTAACCTTCTTTAACACTTAACAATAAGTCCAGCCCTACTATAGCATCTTAAATGTACTGATGTATTTAATCCTTTCAACAACTCTGTACATGGTACTATACCTCACTGTGTCCATTTTACTGACTAGGAATCTGAGGCATGGAGAGGTTAAAGGGCCTGCTGCCAAGGTGCTATTACTAGGATGATGCAAAGCCAAGCTTTGAATCTAAGAGGTCTGGGACCCAAACCAGACTCCATGGTTGCTTTTTCAAACTGACTGTCTTCAACTGATTTGGATACAAATACATACCAATGGAACAAGTATTCCAAGTATGTTATTTAAAAATGGCTATGGGGTACTCACCAACAGCAGAATGAGTAAATACATATATCCGTAGTGTAGAATATGACACTGCAGTGCATAAGGACAAACTACTGATACAGCAAAAGGGCTAAGTCTCACAGATGTAATGGTGAGTAAAAGAAGTCAGACACAGGGGCGCCAGGTAGTTCAGTCAGTTAAGTTTCCAACTTTGGCTCAGGTCATGAGTTCACGGCTCGTGGGTTCCAGCTCTGTGTAGGGCTCTGTGCTGAGAGTTAAGAGCCTGGAACCTGCTTCGGATTCTGTGTGTGTGTGTCTCTCTCTCTGCCCCTCCCCTGCTCGCTCGCTCGCTTGCACTCTCTCTCTCTTTCAAAAATAATTAAACATTTAAAAAATGTTTTAAGAAGTCAGACACGAAGAGTACATACTTCACAATTTTTTAAATGTTTTTATTTATTTTGAGAGAGAGCATGTACAAGCAGGGGTAGGGCAGAGAGAGAGAGGGAGAGAGAAAGAATCTCAAGCAAAGCCCTACTCAGGGCTCAGACTCACAAACTGAGATCATGGCCTGAGCTGAAATCAAGAGTCGGACACTTAACTGACTGAGCCACCCAGGACATCCTAAATTTTCTTTTCTTCCTATCATGCTTCTCGACCTCAGCACTACTGACTTTTTGAGCCAGGTAACTCTTGGATGCAGGAAGCAGTCCTGCGCATTGTAGGATTAATATCCCCTGCGCATTGTAGGATGTACCATCTCCTGTGTCCACCTACCAGATGTCAAGAGCATGATCACATCCTCTCACCCACCACTCCTTGCCTATTATGAAAACCAAACATGTTTCCAGATATCTCTAAATGCCCTCTGGGGTACAAAATCACCCTGAGGGAAGAGCCATTCATGCATATGTAGATCAAAACCTGGCGAAACTAGGCTGTGGCGTCAGAGGTTGGAAGGCGGTTCACCCCCAGAGAAACCTCAGTGACTTGAGCCAGGCCATGAGGAAGCCTGCTGGAAATATTCCGGATCTTGATCCAAGTGATGATCACATGTTAAATTCATCAAACCGTACATTTAAGATACTTGAATTTTATGGTACATAAGTCATACAACACTTTAAAAGAAGTTGTTGGCTTGGGTGTGGGAAGAAGAAATCGCTCTCCTGGGACAGGAAGTATCCATCAGAACTGACAGGAGGGCACAGCTCTGAGAGGTAAGGATTTGAAGAGCAGAACTGGCAGAAGTGGGGAGGCCATTCCAGCAAAAGCAAAAGGCAGAGAGGCCTTGTTTAGAAAGAACATTTCACCAGATGCTGTTTTTCTGTGAATATGCCCAAGGGCAATTCAACATGCATGCCTGCATAATATGCTTCTAGGTGGTTGTACTTAGGTCAGTGCAGTGCTCACACGGGGTTGTAAGATCACCATTGGGTACTGGTGAAAATTAAACCTTTGAAATTAAACAGAAGCAAAAAGTCATCGGGCCTTTTAGCTCATTAGCTCACTACTGGAAAGAGTCCTCCACTGTCGTCTATTCTTGCTCTTTGTCCAGCCTTGCTCTACCCAAGGCGGACGACACTCCTGCTACATTCTTCATACAGCTGGTCAAAACAGGAATAAAATTCTCCTGGGGGGGGGGGGTCCCCTACTGTTGTTTTCAGCCATGGTTTTCTTTCAGGCTACTAATTACTGTTAGCTCCATTATGCGTTATCCTCCTTAATTGAGCATGAACAATGGCTCAACGCTGTAAAGAAAATCTTAGAAGACAGTCACTCTTATTGAATCCAGAGGATTCAGAGCTGGCTTGAAGATGCAGACTAATGAGAAATAGAAATTCTACTAAGGTGGCCACTATCGTAGCTCTCTGAAACATGGATCTTCTCTACCCAGGTGAGAAAATTTCATTATGTGTCATGTGGTCCTGAGTGTGGAAGGCTATGAGGCCCATCCCCGGAAAGACACCACCCATGCCAGTGGAGATAGTCTTTGACAGTATGTGTTTGGGAGGAGATGGGGGAGGCGGAAGTGGGGGGGGAGGGGGTGGTGGTGCTGGGGAATGACCTAGAATGTGAAGGAAAGAACAGCACTGCTTTACATACTGCCGTGTGGTCATTTATATTTTATAGAGAGATCTAAAGGCAGTGAAGAACACCGACAGTGAGATGATCACTCTTTAGACTTTCATGCCTTAAGTGATCCCAGGTTTCCTTCTCTGGAACTGCTATGTGTTCATTCTCCCTGAGTAAAGGGCTATGACTAAGGTTTCTTTGAATCATGGCCATGTCTTCCTTGTCTCGAGTATTCTGTACCAGGATAACTTAAGCTGCAATTAAAACAATACCAAAGGAAGAGTGCTGAAGGCAATAAAAACACTTATCATCTCCTTTATTGTGAAGCCTGCAGGCAGATGCTCCTAAGATGGGCAACCACTCTTGCGATTCTGCTGGAGTATCCTCAGAAGTTGGCACTGCTTTCTTTGTGGTTACAAGTTCACTGTTCCAGCTCCAAGCATCAAATCCCCAATAAGCAACATCCAAAGATAGAAGGAGGGCAAATTAAAAAAGCTTTTTCCTGCACCACCCACTATTTTATGAGGGTAGAAAATTTTTCCCAGAAGCCTTCTTGAATCACTGACTAGAACTGTCCTAGTTCAGTCACTGGGCAAAGAAGAAGGAGATTTGCATGACTGCCTTAAATTAATCATAATCCATTCAGGAGCTGGATGGGATTCATTATAGTGTCATAAAAGCAGAGGTCTTTCACCAAGGAAGAAGGGCAAATTGCTGTTGGGTGAGCAATCGGCCTTGTCCAGATTCTGACTCTGTATTTATTTTCTTTGAATAGCCTCCATGATGGTGTGTTCCACTATATAAACATTAGTCCCAATTTTGTATTATTAATTCAATTAGTCACCAATTTCAGACCTCACAATAGAATGTACACTTACGTTAGATCTCTTAAATATTCCAGGTGGTCTCTGGACCTTTTGTACACTTATTCATTAAAAATATGCCAGGTAAACCCCTTCTACATGTCAAGCACTTCTTTAGGTGGTGAGGACACAGCAGTGAACAAGAAAGGCAATAAATTCTTCTTTCATGGAGTGAAACTTAGAAAAGACAGGCATTAAGCATAACTAAAGTAAAATATACTGCATGTCATATTGTGACAAATGCCACAGAGAATAGCAAGGAAAGAAAAAGGAGCTCAAGAGTGGGAAGTACAATTTAAACTGGGTGATCAGGAAGATGTTTTAGTACAGATGGGCAGTAGCCATGTGGGTATCTTTGAAAGGCATGGTCAAGGCTAACAGTGCCAAAGACCTAAAATGCAAGTGAGCCTGGCATGCTTGGATGACCACAAGGAGGCTGCAGCTGGGGAAGAGCCAGGGAAGAAAAGCAAGAGTAAGAAAAGATGAAGTCAGAGAGCTCATGGGGTCAGCTCATGGAGGGTTCTGAATGCCACGGTAAGGATTTTGTCTTGTACATTGAGTTACATGAGAAATAATCGGAGAATGTGGGGTAGAGGAGCACCCTGATTTTGCCTTTTAAAAGAATCACTCTGCTTGCCTTAAGGGATATAAACTGTAGGTGGGTGCGAGAGGAAACAAAGGTAGGTCAGGAGGCCACTGACTAAAACAGAAACGTTAGTGGTTCAGGAGAGGCTGTTGGGCAAGCTAGGGCTTGCATTAGATGTGATGTGAGAAGAAGAGAAGATTTAACGATGGGCCAGGATTTGGAGCCTGAGGAAATGAAAGGATAGAGTTCTTAGCCACTGAAATGGAAAGATAACAAGGAGCAGGCATGGGGAAAATCAGGCATTCAATTTTGCATGTATTAAGCTTGAAATGCTCCTGAGATACCCAAGTGGAGATGGTAAGTATGTAGTTGCATATATGAGTCTGCAGCTCAGGGATGAAGCCGATGTAATTTACATGCACATGGCATGTAAAGTTATAAAGTTCAGTGAGTCAAGGAGATCATTAGCCCATGAAGTTAGAGAGGGGAGAAGTGGGCCAAGGGCTAAGCCTCAACACTCCATTACTGCGATGCAACCAGAAAAGGAGACGGAAGAGGAGCAGTGGGCCTAAGGATTCTAGAAGAGGGTGGTGTCCTTGGACTATTTCAAAGGAATGAGTGATAACAGAAAAATAAATGCTATAGTTAAGTCAAACTATGAACTGGAAATCTAGCAAGGTTGGCTAAAACAGGAGAGAAAAGTGGGCCCCTGGCTGGCTTAGTCTTAATACTAGGGTCATGAGTTTGAGCCCCATGTTGGGTGTAGAGATTATGTTTTAAAAATCATTAAAAACTTTAAAAATAAATACATGAATAAAACCTAGCAAGAAGAGAGAAAAATGAAGTGCTTGCCAGTTGCAAAGGTTAAACACCCAAAAGATATTGTTTAGATTTTACTGACTATGATGTGAACCATTCATGATTTCCCATAATTGCCTTTTCTCTGGGTCATTCTAGTATTTTTACAGACATTTAAATTGCTTTCAACAATATTTTTATGCTTTACTCAAGTAAAATCTGATTGAGAAAAATTTAATCCATTGGGTATTTGAGGCCCAATCATTGACATTACAAATAGACTCCCAGTTTTACAAAATGATGTACCACAAATGACAAGCGTACTGATTTAATTTACAAAAATTTTACTTATCGGTTGCCTTTCAAAGCCCATCTGCTGCATAAATTGAGGCGTAGAGGTCTTCCTAACAGATGACTTCGAGGTTGTAATGGGAACCTCTGGCAATAACAAATTCATCATGTCCAAAGAATGTCCTTGCGATATTTCATTTTGTTATTGGTTCTACTTTTCTAAGCTTAGTAATGCTCTCAAAAGTAAATGGGTCCCAGTTGCCTGGATCAAGAACTTGAAGCTTCCAAGGTAAAAAGAGAATGTCAAATTCCTGCTTCAACTTAGTAATCTATAACCTATCAGATTTTTAGTTCTGATAGGTACTTTTTAATATTGTCTATCATTCTTTTTTCCCTAAAACATTTACCTTTTTTCAAGTAACTATGCACATCACTTAAGATTAAATTTTTATCATTATATCATGATCAAAACACACACACACACACTCAGAACTCTTTGAAATAATATTCTAGAGAGGAGGCAATATGGCGGAGAAGTAGAGAGCTCTGTACATTTCATTCGCCCCCATCTCTCAAATGGAGAGATGGCCTGAAGCCATAGGAACCCTTACAGCATCCAGGAGTTTGGGAGGAAAAGGAGAAAGAGTCCGCTGAGAAAACCTTATAGCGTGAGTGTGAACTGGGGAAGATAAAAACAGGCTGGGACTGGAGACACGGACGGAAGGAAGGGAGCCCCCTTTGCAGAGAGCTGCAGTGAATCGAGGGGAAAAGAAAGAGTGACTGAAACTGCTCAAGACACTGTGCCTGTCCCTGGAGAAGAGAAAAACCTTGACTTCGGACACAGAGGGATCCGGTTTCCAGCTGTCCAGCTGACCTTGAGCAAGAGGCACTGGTACCAGGCAACGCCGGGAGAAAATGCTCCTCTGCTCACCAGCCCAAACTAGAGGGGAAGCAGCTCGCCTGAAGCCACTCCTCTCCACTCTTCTGGCTCAGTTCCATATCCGGTGGGGGAGGTGAGAGGCTTAAAACTGCTCAAATGACCTCAGACTGCAGGTTTATATTTTGGACAGTATCAATGGGACGCGGGACTAAGATCTGGAAATGAGGTCTAGCTTGGGATATAGAGCACAGCCCACCTTGGCTATGCCTACAGCACAGGGAGATCAGACCCAAAAGAGTGAGTTGCAACGCTTGGTTCAGGAGGGGACTGGGTCACCGCCACTTTTCTCCCCACGACCACTGAGGTGGGACCTCAGCGAGATCCAGCAGGATGCAGTGGAGGCTAAGACCCACCTAACCCAAACCATACCCATCCCCGCTAGAGAGCCACTTTTTTTTCCCAGAGCCCAGGGTAAGAACAACATGGATGCACTGTCATGATTAATTCTAGATCAATTCTCTCTATTCAGATATATTTTCCCTTGTCCCATTCGTATCCCTCCTCTCTGCTGGACTGGTCACTCTGGTCACTGGTTTGCTTAAACAGTCACATTTAATCCATTCTCTAGATTTATATTCTCCACCTCCACTGCTACGTTTCTATCTCTCACTCTCTGGACTAATCAGACCATATAGTTTCTCTGAGTAACATTAGCTTTGTTTCTTTCTCCTCGCCTCTTACCATGTTCTCCTCTTTCTCTCTCTGAATTAAGCCTCTTAGTCTCTCTGCCTGGTCATTTTTCTTCCAGTTTCTCTTCCTCCCCACCCTGTCATTTCTCTCTTTGTTTATACTCTTCCCTCAGCACTATATACACATGGTTCTTTATTTGTAGCTGGGAATTTTGGTTTTATGTTTTTAGACTGTCCTTTTTCTTTTGGGTTTTTTTCTTTTCTTTTCTTCTCTTTTTTCTTTTTATTATTTGTTTTTCCTTCCTCTCCCCCCTTTTTTTTTCTTTTTCCCTTTCAGTTTCGGTGTTTGTTGGATTTGTCTGTGCATTTGTATGCCTTTGTTCCCTGTGTGTTTGTCTGTGTTTTCTTTTCCAAGGCTACCTCAAAAAACAAGCCAAAGTGCACATGGTGGAGAGTCCCAAATACCACTACAAGTAGGGAAATAAAATAACCAAAGTCTCAACAAGAGAGGCCAAGAGACACCATTCAAAGAACACTTCCTGAAAAGACAGGACCTGGACAGTCAAAGAGCCTTCTTTGGTACAGCAGTACTCGCAGGTGCAGACTACATAACAAGTTTTTAAAACTAACAAGAGACAGAAAGCTAGCCAAAATGATGCAGTGGAAGAACTCTCCTCTAAAGAAATTCCAGGAAGAAATGACAGCAAAAGAACTGCTTAAAACAGATATAAGCAACATAACTGAACAAGAATTTAGAACAGTAGTCATAAAATTAATTGCTGGGCTTGAAAAGGGCATGGAGGACATCAGAGAAACTATTGCTACAAAGACTATAGAGCTTAAAAATAGTTGTGGTGAATTAAAAAATGCTATAAATGAGATGCATAATAAAATGAAGATGTCCAATGCATGGATTGAAGAGGCAGAAAGGAGAATAGGTGAATTAGAAGACAAAATTTTAGAAAAAGAGGAAGCCAAGAAAAAGAGAGATAAACTGATCCAGGAACATGAAAGGAGAGTTCGAGAGCTGAACGATACAATCAAACAGAATAATATCCATATAGGAATTCCAGAAGAGGAAGAGAGAGGAAAAGGCACTGAAGGAGTTCTTGAACAAGTTATAGCTGAGAATGTCCCCAATTTGGAGAAGAAAACAGACACTGAAATCCAAGAGGCACAGAGAAAGCCCTTAGATGTAACTTGAATTGATCTTCTGCATGACATCATAGAGAAACTGGCAAAATATAAGGACAAAGAGAGAATTCTGTAAGCAGCTAGGGATAAAAGGGCCCTAACATACAAAGGGAGACCTATCAGAGTCGTTATCTACTGAAATTTGGCAGGCTAGAAAGGAATGGCAAGAAATCTTCAATGTGATGAACAGAAAAAATATGCAGCCAGGAATCCTCTATCCAGCAAGCCTGTCATTCAGAATAAAAGGAGAGATAAAAGTCTTCCCAAATAAACAAAAATTGAAAGAATTCATCACCACTAACCAGCCCTACAAGAAATCCTGAGGGGGACTCTCTGAGGGAAATGTTTCAAGGAACGCAAGGTACCAGGGACACCACCATAAACACGAATCCTACAAAAAGCACAATGACTCTAAACCCATATATTTCAATAATAACACTGAATGTAAATGGACTAAGTGCTCCAATCAAAAGACACAGGGAACAGAATGGATAAAAAACCAAAATCCATCTATTTGCTGTCTACAAAAAACTCATTTTAGACCTGAGGACACCTTCAGACTGAAAGTAAGGGGATGGAAAATTAAATATCATGCTACTGGAAGTCAAAAGAAAGCTGTAGTAGCTATATTTATATCAGACACACTGGACTTTTAAGTAAAGGCAGTAACAAGGGATGAAGAAGGGCATTATATAATAACTACAAAGTCTATCCATCAGGAAGAGCTAACAGTTATAAATGTCAACACACCGAATATGGGAACATCTAAATATATAAAAGAATCACAAACAGAAACAGTCTTATGGATAAGAATGTGCTAATAGCAGGGAACTTTAATACTCCACTTGCAGCAATGGAGAGATCAACTAGACAGAAAATCACTAAAGAAACAATGGACTTGAATGACACATTGGACCAGATGGATCTGACAAATATATTTAGAACTCTACATCCTGAGGCCATGGAATTCACTTTCTTCTCAAGGGCTCACGGCACATTCTCCAAGATAGATCACATACTGGGACATAAAGCAGCCCTCAATAAATACAAAATAATTGAGATCATACCATGCACACTTTCAGATCACAATGCTATGAAACTTGAAATCAACCACAGGAAGCAGTCTGGAAAACCTCCAAAAACATGGAGGTTAAAGAACACCCTACTAAACAACGAATGGGTCAATCAGGAAATTAGATAAGAAATTTAAAAATTATATGGAGACAAATGAAACTGAAAATACAACAATTTAAACTCTATAGGATGCAGCAAAGGCAGTCCTAAGAGGAAAGTACATTGTACTCCAGGCCTATTTCAAGAAATTAGAAAAAGCTCAAGTATAGAACCTAACAGTGCACTTAAAGGAACTAGGAGGAGAGCAACAAGAGCACTCAAACCCAGTAGGAGAAGAGAAATAATAAAAATCAGGGAAGAAATAAACAATATAGAATCCAAAACAAAAAACAAAAACAAAAAAAAAAACAGTTGAACAGATCCATGATCAAGAGTTGGTTTTGTGAAAAAGTAAACAAAATTGACAAATATCTAGCCAGGTTTCTCAAAAAGAAGAGCGAGAACACCCAAATAGACAAAGTCATCAATGAAAATGGACTTATTAAAACCAACCCCTCAGAAATACAAGCAATTATCAGGGAATGCTATGAAAAATTATATGCCAACAAATTGGACAACTTAGAAGAAATGGACAAATTCCTAAACACACACCACCAAAATTCACATGGGAAGAGAGAGAAAATCTGAACAGATCCATAACTAGTGAAGTAATCGAAATAGTTATCAAAAATCTTCAAACTAATAAGAGCCCTGGGTCAGATGACTTCCCTGGGGAATTCTACCAGATGTTTAAAACAGAATTAATACCCATTCTTCTCAAGCTATTCCAAAAAAACAGAAATCGAAGGAAAACTTCCGGACTCATTCTACAAAGCCAATATCACTTTGATTCCCAAGCCAGACAGAGATCCAGCAAAAAAAAGAACTACGGACCAATATCCTTGATGAATATGGATGCAAAAATCCTCAACAAGAGACTTGCAAATTGAATTCAACAGCCCATAAAAAGAATTATCCGCCACGAACAAGTGGGATTCTTTCCTGGGTTACAGGGCTAGTTCAATATTCACAAATCAATCAATGTGAAACATCACATTAACAACAGAAAAGATAAAAACCATGTGATCCTGTAGATAGATGCAGAAAAAGCATTTGACAAAATACAGCATCATCCCTTCTTGATAAAGACCCTCGAGAAAGTCGGGATAGAAGGAACTTACTTAAACATCATAAAAGCCATTTATGAGAAGCCCTCTCAGCTGATATCATCCTCAATGGGGGAAAACAGAACATTCCCCCTGAGATCAGGAACACAACAGGGATGTCCACTCTCACCACTGTTGTTCAACATAGTGCTGGAAGTCCTAGCATCAGCCATCAGACAACAAAAGGAAATAAAAGGCATCAGAACTGGCAAAGAAGAAGTCAAACTTTTTCTTTTCGCAGATGACATGATACTCTACAAAGAAAACTGACAGACTCCACCAGAAGCCTACTAGAACTGATCCATGAATTCAGCAATGTTGCAGAGTACAAAATCAATGTACAGAAATCGGTTGTACTTTTATACACCAATAATTAAGCAACAGAAAGAAATCAAGAAACTGATTCCATTCACAATTGCACAAAAAACCATAAGGTACTTAGGAATAAACCTAACCCAAGATATGGGAGATCTGTGTGATGAAAACTATAGAGAACTTATGAAGGAAATTGAAGAAGACACAAAGAAATGGAAAAAACATTCCATGCTCATGGATCAGAAGAATAAATATTGTTAAAATGTCATCACTACCCAAAGCAATCTACACATTCAATGCAATCCCAATCAAATTTGCACCAGCATTCTTCTCAACACTAGAACAAACTGTCCTAAAATTTGGATGGAACCACAAAAGACCCCAAATACCCAAAGTAATATTGAAGAAGAAAACCAAAACGGGAGGCATCACCATACCAGACTTTAGCCTCTACTACAAAGCTGTCATCATCAGGACAGTATGGTATTGGCACAAAAACAGACACATAGACCAATGGAACAGAATAGAGAACTCAGAATTGGACCCACAAATGTATGGCCAACTAATCTTTGGCAAAGTGGGAAAGAGTATGCAATGGAAAAAAGACTGCGTCTGGTACTGGGAGAACTGGACAGAAACATGCAGAAGAATGTAGCTAGATCATTTTCTCATGCCATTCGCAAAAATAAACTCAAAATGGATAAAGGACCTCAATGTGAGACAGGAAACCATCAAAACCCTAGACTAGAAAAAAAGAAACAACCTCCTTGACCTCAACCGCAGCAATTTCTTACTTGACACATCCCCAAAGGCAAGGGGGAATCAAGAGCAAAAATGAATTATTGGGATCTCATCAAGATTAAAACTTCTGCACGGCAAAGGAAACAAACCATAAAACTAATAGGCAACCAATAGAATGGGAAAAGATAGTTGCAAATGATATATCAGATAAAGGGTTAATATCTAAAATCTATAAAGAACTCACCAAACTCCACACCTGAAAAACAAACAACCCAGTGAAGAAATGGGCAGAATATATAAACAGACACTTCTCCAAAGAGGACATCCAGATGGCCAACAGACACATGAAATGATGCTCAGCATCCCTCCTTATCAGGGAAACAAATCAAATACAAATCAAAACCACACTGAGATACCACCTCATGCCAGTCAGAGAGGCTAAAATGAATACATCAGGAGACTCAAGATGCTGGCAAGGATGTGCAGAAACGGGCACTTTCCTACACTGTTGGTGAGAATGTAAATCGGTACAACCCCTCTGGAAAACAGTGTGGAGGTTTCTCAAAAATATAACAATAGAACTCCCCTATGACACAGCTATGGCACTGCTAGGAATTTACCCAAGGGATACAGAAATGCTGATTCATTGGGGCACATGTACCCCAGTGTTCATAGCAGCACTCTCAGCAATAGCCAAGACATGGAAAGAGCCTTAGTGTCCATCAACAGACAAATGGATCAAGAAGATGTGGTTTATCTATACAATGGAATACTACATGGCAATGAGAAAGAATGAAATCTGGTGACGTGTAGCAACATGGATGGACCTTGAGGATGTTATGCTGAGCGAAATAAGTCAGGCAGGGAAGGACAGATACCATATGTTTGCAGATATAGGTGAATTAGGAGGAACTTAGTGGAGGACCATGGGGGAAGAGAAGGGGAAAAATAGTTGAGGAGAGGGAGGGAGGCAAGCCATGAGAGAACCTTGAATGCTGAGAACAACCTGAGGACTGATGGGGGTGTGGGAGAGGGGAAGGGGGGTGATGGGCATGGAGAAGGGCACTTGTGGGGATGAGCACTGGGTGTTATATGGAAACCAACTTGACAATAAACTATTTTTAAAAATAAAAAATAAATTTAAAAAATATAAAAAATAAAAATAAAAGAATAATAAGGAAATATTGTGAACAATAAAAAAAAAGGAAATAGTCTTCTATTTTACCTTACCCTCTTTTTCAAGTCTGGTCTCTGGGATGTAGCTATTTTTCTTCCACAGCTGATATAACATTTATGTGGGGGGGGGGAGGATTTCTAATTTTACTTTGCTGGTGTATAAATGTGTCATTTCATACAACTAGCTGTTTTTCTTTGCTGTAACTTCTTTCTTTCTGTTTTAGCCTGAGGCTCTCCTCTTTATTTGATCAGTAGAGTTTATATCATATTCCAGGCAGCACTTCTTCCCAAGAGGAAAACAGGGTTTCAAATTGCTGCTCATGATTCCTAAGGCAAACTGAAAGGGCAATGCCTGAATTAATGTTTTCTTGACTGTTTCCAGTGCTTATTGGTTTTATTTCCATTACCTGATGGATACATTTATTTTCCACCTTTTAATATTATTCTCTCCCTATGACTGCCAATTATTTTTTTATCTTGATTATTTATCATGAGTAGTTGGATGGAATAATAATCCATGTGATAACTTGGTGGCAAAATGCGAATTAAGTTCCCACTAAATAAGTGAAAGGTGCTTGGGGTATGCGGAGTTCAGTTTTCTCTTTGGTTGGCTTCTGAAGTGAACACCTCATTTAAGGAAAGAGAAATGGAGTCCATGTTTTCTGTCATTATTCACAGCTTGCATGGATTACATTTACCATGAAAATAGAGGCTTTTCAGAAGATGTCTCTACCTGGCTGCCTGGACAAAACAATGTATTAGCTAGACTTAAATATTCCCTATGCATCTCCATCTCCAAATTTAAAAGAAAATATGTATCACTGCAGGACATAGTGGAAATATTCAACTGCTTCTGACAGGACATGAGTTTCCCTTACGAGTCGAAAGGAAAAGAGGTACTCGAAAATGCACTCCCATGATAATAAGCTTGCCAACAGAAAGAACTGTAGAAATCAAACATTAAGTTCTTATCAAATGTGTATGGAAGCAAAGAGAAAGAGAAGCCCTATGGACGTCCTTAGTATCAGACTGTTGGTCAAGAGCAGAGCCAAGAACAGGGGTCAGGACCTAGGACCCTTTTCACAAGAATTAGGCAAATAGGCAAAAGAAATAGGATCTCCCTGTCATGGGAGAGATCGTGAATCCAGGTGGAATCATTTCCAAAATGAGGCTCAAGTTCAAGGTCCTTTTTCATGCTAGACTTCTATATTTGTAGTAGCAATAATTTTTTTAGATGCTTTCAAGTCATACCATAATTTTACATTTTTTGTCACTAATCTGCTATGGGATAAAAAGATGCCCAAAATTCCCCTGAATAATTGTTCCTGGAATAGTAACTACAACACTGCAGTTCAAACAAGGCCTATTTTTCATAGCCACACATAGCCAACAAAGTGTAAGGCTATCTTGTATTGAAATGCTAAGCTCCAGCATCGAAGGCACTATCTTATCATGATGACACATTTTTGCAGGATGGTCAGGACCAAATGCTACCCACCCACAGGATGGACGTTCACAGACGGATACCTGTTTCAAGAGTATCCACTTGACCCTAATGCCCATGTCCATTTAAGGCTAAATTTGGATGATAGATGAATTGGTCTTAACCTTTTCTCTTTAATATACCATAATTCATAACTACTCTCAGGATGTGAGTACATTTATTCTTCCTCAGTTACCTTAAAATGAAGTCCATTGGTAGGGAAGTACCATTGTGTTTCACTGATTATAAATTAAAATAATAAAATTAATGTCAAATGTCATTTCAGCATATGCTTTATTACTATGGTAACCCATAGGTGACTGAGTTGGCAAAAGTGCAAATTACATATTCAGCTATTTAAAGAAGTCAGTGAAAGTCATTTAATCAAGCTTCTCATTGCTTGTGCTGTGTAATCAAGACGATCCGATTAAAGTCAAAGTCAGAAAGCCACAAGCTCTCCTCTGCTGTCTGGCATGTTGATTCTCAAGTTCAGCCTGGCTTACGGCTATAGGTTATATTTTGTAAGCATAGAGATAGAAATATGTTTCCTTGAGGAGACGGTACAGAATTAATTTTACTCACAAGATGCAAAACAGAGAAGGCTGGATTCTTCATTTAGGTTTCAAATGCAAACATTGAAAGAACCAGAGCATATCTGTGTTCTGCGGAGAGAGACTAGTAGAGCCACCTGACTGTAATTCCAGCCCCTGCCATGAGCCTCTTTTCCAGATTATTCCGTGGCCAGCTGGACTCAGTTAGAGTTAGAACTGGACTCAGTTAGATCTGGACTCAGTTAGAACTGGACTCATGTGATTTATTCTCTTCCAAGTTGGAGGCAGAGCACAGGGCAGCCTCTACCTTCTTTCCTCACCCAGCCCTCCATCCTGACATGAGGGTGACTTCCTCATGTCAACTTCAGGCCCCTGTTCATGACCCCCGCTATTGGTGTATATACAACCAGTTACACAGGATTCTCTCCCCGCTGAATTCCGATAGAATGGATAGATCCGCACTTTTCCAGACTGTCTTCAACAGCCACTTAAACCAAACTGGACTGTGCTTTCAGATGACACGAAGCCAATGAAGTGAATTAACCTATTTGCCTTTTGGGACTTGAGCTGTGGTAATGGAGGGGCATCGAGACAGAGAATTCTGTGTTTGGAAACCTAGAAGCACAAGCCCAAGAATTAGTTTGCCTGTGAGATTTACATGAGTAATGCTTATTAATGTGATCTTAATAAGAAACAAATTGACATAAGGCCTCTCTCTTATCCCCAAGCAGCTTCACCAGCAGATGGAGAGAGCTCTTCAGTCACTCCTGAAATACCTGGGAAAGCCACAGGCAGTGTTGCCCAGGCAACATTCTAGAAGAACAAATCTTGACCCAGATGAGAGGGGAAGGAAGGCAATGTGAAATTTACAAAGCAGAATGAAGCCTACCCAGGAAAAGATGGTGTAATTGTCAGACCTCTCGTTCTTTACTCTGGGCAGTACTTAGAGCAATTCTAAATCCCAGGCTGGGTTGCTGTACTGTTTTAACAGGGCTGGGCTGGGGCGCCTGGGTGGCTTAGTCGGTTAAGCGTCCAACTTTCGCTTAGGTCATGATCTTGCGGTTCGTGGGTTCCAGCCCCACATCAGGCTCTGTGCTGACTGCCAGCTCAGAGCCTAGAGCCTATTTCAGAGTCTGTGTCTCCCTCTCTCTCTGACCCTCCCCTGTTCACGCTGTCTCTCTCTCTCTCCTAGAAATAAGTAAAAATATTTAAAAAAAATAAAATAACAGGGCTGG
The DNA here is from genome assembly GCA_017311185.1 of Proteles cristata cristata. Lineage (NCBI taxonomy): Eukaryota > Metazoa > Chordata > Mammalia > Carnivora > Hyaenidae > Proteles > Proteles cristata. The sequence goes on along the minus strand of JAESUZ010005644.1, from coordinate 182,423 downwards.
GCTTCCTTCACCCAACCTCATAGGGTGCAGAGATACAAGCCGATTCAGCAAGATTTCCAGTTTGGTGGGAAGCAGAGCTCCTTGCTCCCCAAGGTCTATGATGAAACACAAGAGGCGGGCTTTAGTGATGATGAAACATGAAGGGTGAGAGGTCTCCAAGGGATGTGAGAGCTAGAGTCTAGACTAATAAACCTCCTTCCACAGTGAGTAAACCAGCCCAGAGGGGATGGCCACACATGACCTGAAAATGCCACCTAGGACCCAGAGGACCTCAGAGACCACTAACACAATGAACAGGGCCTTCCAGCAGGGATCCAGACACCGTTCTTCCAAATGCTGGCAAGGATCCAGACACCGTTCTTGATCCCCACCCTCCAGATAGCTTCTCGGATAAAAGAGAGAAGGGTATCGAACTCTGGACAGCTGGATGGCATCCAAGTCAAAATTACATAAACTCAGATTGTTCAGAGACAACCTATCTTCATTCTTCTCTGATGGCTCTCCTCTCCCTCTTGAGACCTTATACATGGTCAGCAGGAACCAAACCTCAAATTTAGTCTCGTCAGACAAAGATAGATGACTTGATGTAGACATTTACAGATTCTCTTTGGATAATGCCATCGTTAATATGGGTTTATATAATTTGTGATCTTGCTCTCCATGTGTCTGTGTGCATACAGGTATCACCCTCCCTCTCACTCTCTAACACACGTTCATAATAACATATGATGAGACAAGGGGAGACTGGACTACAAGGATACCAATATTGGAAGTGATTCTTTCTGGAAAATGGGTTTCTAGAAATGCTGTTCTTTTTTTTGTTCCTTTGAATTCTATGAATGCTTTTGTGTTTGATACTTACATTAGCTGCAGTTGACTTCCACACATGTGCATAGTAGTCTACAATCATCCCACAGACTCAGATATGGATTAAGAGAAAGGCCATAGGCCTCAAGGCTCATAGAAGATACTTTTTCTTGGGGCGCCTGGGTGGCTTAGTCGGTTAAGCGTCCGACTTTCACTTAGGTCATGATCTCGCGGTTTGTGGGTTCTAGCCCCACGTCGGGCTCTGTGCTGACTGCCAGCTCAGAGCCTGGAGCCTGTTTCAGTCTGTGACTCCCTCTCTCTCTGACCCTCGCCTGCTCACGCTGTCTCTCTCTCTCTCCTAGAAATAAATAAAAATATTTTTTTAAAAAAAAGAAGATACTTTTTCTTTTCTTTTTTTCCCCTCCTAACCATCCACATGCCAGCACATGGAAGGAACTTTGTTCTTTTTTCTCATTTGAAGAGGTGTATTTTTAAATGGCCTTTGGTAGCTTCTGGAAGCCTTGGGAAAGGTAAATGTTGAATGGAAAATGGATTCTCAAGGAATTTTCTCACTTTCTGCAGCTTCTGTCTCAGCCACGATGGCAAAGGCTGCCCTAGTCTGTGCAGTAGCTTTGAGAGTTCCACGTTGTGATCTCTGTAGTATCCTGATAGACATGCTCTGCTCTCAGGGTCCGATGGAGGGTATTTTCTTCCTTTACTTTTTCCAAGACAAATGCTGATTCATATCTTCTAAATTTAGCACAATAAACCTACTATTTAAAGAAAAATTTAAATGTTTATTTATTTTTGAGAGAGGAGAGAGAAAGAGAGAGAGAGTATGTGTGTGTGAAAGAGAGAGCACGAGCAGGGGAGGGGCAGAGACAGATGGAGACACAGGTTCTGAAGCAGGCTCCAGGCTCTGAGCTGTCAGCACAGAGCTTGACATGGGGCTCCAACCCATGAACCGTGAGATCATGACCTGAGCTGAAGTCGGATGCTTAGCCAACTGAGCCTCCCAGGCAACCCTCTCAGGGGATATCCCTCTTTATAATTCTCGACAGCCATCCAACCTCTTTCCTGATGGATTCTATAAAGTACCAAGAATAGAAGGTCAGCTCCTCTGGTTTGCCTGGATCCTTGACCTACAACTGATCACAAGTGACCAAATGAAAATAAAGGTTCCAAACTTTCACTGGCTCATCTCATCCACATGTGACAATGACAGGTATCTCCATTTGTCCTGCGAAAATCATGGTCCTCCAAATTATCAAACTCTGTCTAGGGGCTATCTCCCACTAGGCACTACATGGCCGTGCATCTTCTAGAAGTTGTCTTTGCTCAAAAAACTATCTGGGAAGAGATGTTCGCATTCTGACTATTCTCGAAAGATTCCTCCAGACACAACTGGCCCAAATGCTAATAGTCCTAAACATGCACACTTAGTACCATTTCAGAGCTTAAGAGTAAAAGCAATCGGGATCTTTTCACACCATTTCTGCCATATCACAGCCTAGTGCTTGACCAAGCTCTAATCCTTTTCAGGCTGCAGCCTTAAAATCTGACCAACCAGGGCGCCTGGGTGGCTCAGTCGGTTAAGCATCTGACTTCAGTTCAGGTCATGATCTCAGGGTCCATAAGTTCCAGCTCTCTGTGCTGACAGCTCAGAGCCTGGAGCCTGCTTCAGATTCTATGTCTCCTTCTCTCTCTACCCCTCCCTCACTCATGCTCTGTCTCTCTCTCTCTCTCTCTCAAAAAAAATAAATAAATAAATAAACATTAAAAACTTTTTTTTTAATCTGACCAATCAACAGATTCAAAGTGCCATATATATGACATCTACAATTACACATTTATGACATAATCATGACTGTCATTGCCTGTGTAGAGCTTTCACCCCAAAAGAATGAATGAGGAAGAACATGCAGAAAAAATTCTGACTTTCTTATATAATGGTCTTATTTTCATTTTTTTCCTGTAAATAGCCACACAGCCCAATAGACTGCAGAAAATATGGATCTGCGATGAAATTGGAGCCAAGCGCTATCAATCCCTGAACATACAAACACTCTGAAAGATAACATGCAACACCTCATTCCACATAATTAAAGCTCATTGGAGCCTGCCTTGATTCCAGCAGTGGAGAATCCAATGCTCTTATCTGACAGGTTAATGAGGATGTGAAATGAATAGTATTCCTAATGAGGGTCTTTAGAAATTAATCATATCATATTATTATTAACAACTGCAAAAGCTAAACTTCCAGAGATTAGATTACATAGGGTAATTTTTAAATGTGAGCAAGCCAATATTAAAGTGACAGAAGGCTATTTCCAAGTGGGAATAATAAGACATAAAGCATCGAATTAAAAATAAGAACGGGTAAAGCAATTAAGATGTTCCTTCATCTAAATGTCTCCGTGCATTTAAAAATGTAATATTTCATTTAATAAGAGTTTGTGCTATTGTGTTTATCTTTTACCTTCCGGACTATAAGAAAAAAGAAAAAATGAAAGCAGAGAGAATGTTTTGGTGTTATGAAAAGTAAAGAACAAAATGGAACAATTCTATTTACTTAGGAAACTTTCCTCCAACACAAAGCATCACATACCTCTCCCAATTCTGCAGCTGGCTCCTTTTTCTTGGGCTCTTAAGACAGAATGCCATTCGAGAACAAGGGCTGGCAAGTTTTCAAAGGCAAAGCACTTACACAGCACCACACCATCTATGTGATCAAGGACCAGCCAAGAGCACGTACCATCAACCTCCTACACAGTTTTAAGATAGGCTGGGAACAAGGAGGCAGATTTTGGTAAATATGTGTTACCATTCATTTGGGATCAGTGAATGAGCACTTAGTGTATATGTGAACCATTAGTGATGGGAACGTCGTTAACCAAGACCCAAAAAATGAGTTTTAAAGAAGCAAAAGAAGTCAAAGAGCAGTGAAAGACATTATTTACATGGTGGCCTTGTCTTATCATTATCTTAAGATCACTATAAAGCTATTTAAGGACTACAGGGAGGAGGTTATGCGTAACACGACCAGGCATGCGTTTTGGAAATATCCCTGTCTGTAGCATAAACAGTGTGAGCAGCTTGAGAAGGATCAAGTGTAGGTACAAAACATTTCAGAGGCTCTAGAGTGTTCAAAAGAAGGGGCTGGTACTCAGTATTTTGAACTATAGGAGAAGAGAGAAGACCGGAAAAGTCACTAAATTCAAGAGATCTTGAGAAGGTAAGTAAATAGGATATGGTGATGATGTGAAGATGTAAGAATGAGGTCTTTTCATTCATCTACTCTCTGAAAGAACTCCCAGGACAGCTTTGAGAGGTTAAGATTATTGTCTTTATGAGTATAAAAGCAGAGGCTCACAAAGGCAGGATGTTAGTGAAAAACAAAAGTCAGGTATCTGACCCAGGTCTGTCTGAGCTGAAGGCCCCTATATCTTTCCATGGAATATGCTTCATGTGAAGCAGAACATGACCTTCACCAATGTGACCCACATTCTTAGGGGACATTCTCAGTCCTTCTTGCTTCTCTGTTCCTGCTTTTGCTCACAAAATGCACCCTTGTCATTATATTTCTTACTCCACTAGGCAACATAAGCCCTATGATATCCAGATTCCTGTACCACTGCTTAAAGAAATAAGTAAATAAAAGATCCTTCCATTGACTTTGTAAAGGATAATCAGGATTCTTTTCCCCATTGTGTTTTATTGTGTTTAAACACATAATTTCTTTTGGAGTACCCATCCATTGGTTTGCTTTCAGACCCAAGTGAAATCAAATGTCTCCCTCACTCCCATGTCTTAGCCGTTTATGTTTTTTTCCCCTCTTCTACTAATAACTATGTCAGCAGCCTGTTTCAAATTTCTGCATATTTCAAACCATACACAAAGTCACGACAGCCAGTTAACTATCTGGCTTTCCCCCGCACACTCCACTTCTCTTCCTTATATTATTACCTGTTCCTACATCCCTGAGATTTACTGGTCTCATTCCTTGATCAGCAATGTCACATGAAATATTTTTGTGTCTCTTTAAAATTTATGACCCAGCCACATTTCTTCAAGGATTGAATTTTCTTTTTTTCTGGAAGCAATGGAGCACATTTCCACATGTGTACAGAGTGTGGCAGCAACTCTCAGGTCACCAAATATAACCAGATGACGTCTTGGATGACCACCCACCTTTCTGCACCAAGGTGACACATTAAACATGCCAGGGTTAGTGAAGGTTGGCATGGAAGAAGGTTTAGAGATGGAATAAACCATGGCTCGGCCTCTGAGAGTCTGCCCACTTCGTCCATCAGCATGTCTTTTATACCTCACCACATTTTTCACGTTTTTAAGAAAATGCAGATTCAAAGTGTAACAGAATATTTTTCTCATCTTCCCTTTGCATAACTACCCTATGAGTTCTTAACTGGTAAAACAAAGCCACTCATGTCACCACATCACCTATTTACCAAGGAGACAATTAGCAATGACCCCACTGACAGTCGTGGGGAGAACTTCTTCCTTGGTAGTCCTTTGGCATTTACATTCTAGATTAGGTCTTTGCAAAATTTAGTGTGCACTTCAATCCCCTGGGGATCTCGTTAAAACACAACCTGCTTTGGTAAGTCTAAGGTGAAGGCCAAGAGCCAGCATTTCTAACAGGTCTCAGGGATGCTGATATCACTGGTCTAGGGACCACAGTGTGAGTGGCAAATATCCTAGGCACAGAGCGTATTGTGATTCTCACATGAAAAGGTAAGGATAACACGTCTTACAGGATATATGGAATACTGCAGAGTGTTGACTACTTAGTGCCACCTGTCACCAACTATGACCTTGCATGACTTACGGTATCTCTCGTGCCCCCAATTTTCTCATCTATAATCTCAAGATACAAATATGACCTACTTGATAAATTATGAGGATTAAATATATAAATACACATAGAGCATGTATCATCATGTTGGGCACATAATAAATGCCCAATAAATACCATGTGTTACCATCATCATCACTGTCTACATTTAAGGTCAGAGGTTGTGTTTTATATCTCACTGAATCCTCAGAACTTGCCATATAAGATCTCTTTACAGTCATGATAGGTGTTAGAGGTGTCAATGTTAACTTTGTTGGGTGATTTTTAAATTTCTCTTTATCTGAGCTGTGTTTTTATATAAAGTTCTTCAATGGGTAATATTCTATTTATGAGAACCCTCTCCTCCTATTTTGCCCGCCTAAAAAAGGATGAAATATTGGAATGAGGGCATATTTCTATGTGTGAAAATATAAACAATGAATTTCTTTAAATTATTTTAAAAAATATATTTATAGCTTAAGTTCACCTCTGTTAATGGTGAACAGTAGTAGGTGTTATGTAAACAGAGTGTGGATGAATTGGAGTCAGAGACAACCTTGGAAGAAATCTATTTGTAACACCAATTAACAAATAGCTATGGAAACAAAGAGCCAAGAGTTACAGAGAGGATGAGTGGGGCAGTCCCAAGGTTGGAGAGATCTTCTCCCTGGTCAGAGTGTCCAACAGATGAGAGTCCAATTCTCAGGTCATCATTTCATTCTTGATGCCATAACCAAATGAACAGATTCAAGTTCTCCCCCCATCCCCACCTTCATGGACCACTTCAGCCCCAATGTGACCAGCCACTCATCAGCTTATAAGCCCTGTTTCACTCATCTATGACTGTACAACAAACCACCCCTAAACTCAGTGGCTTTATTTTCTTTTTTTATTTTTGTAATGTTTATTTATATATAGAGAGAGAGAGAGACAGAGAATGAGTCAGGGAGGGGCAGAAAGAGAGAGAGGGAGACACAGAATCCGAAGAAGGCATTCCATGAGAGTCAGAATCTGTGCATAGGATGCTGAGCTGCCAGCACAGAGCCCCCATGAGGGGCTCAAACTCATGAGCCACGAGATCATGACCTCAGTCCAAGCTGGATGCTTAATGAACTGAATGTCCAGGCACACCCAAACTCACTGACTTTAAGCCATGGTTCATTACTAGGTCTTACATATACTTATGTCTTGAGTTGACTGGACTCTGCCAAGCAATTTCCAACTTGGGTTCCCTCACACAGCTGCAATCAGATGGCAGATGGAGCAGGAGTGATCTAAAGCCTATACTGGCACTACTTACCTCATCCCTCACATACCTGATGCCTCACATGCTGGAATAACTAAGTGGTGCTCAGGCACCTCTCTCCTCCTGCCACCTCTCCACGGGGCTGGATTGGACTTCCTCACAAGGTGTGGTCCCAGGGTAGTCTGACTTATGGCTGCTGGGTCCCCCTAGAGCAACCATTCCAGGAGACCCAGGCATAACCTACAAGATTTCTTAATGTACTTCAAAAGTCAGGCAGTAGCCCTTACACCTCCTTCTATTAGCTAGCCCAGATTCAAAGGATGGTGACTCCACAAGAATCAATTCTAGGAAGTTATGGTTCATCAGGAAGGGAGTTATCTTGGAAGACTAGCTACCATAAGCCCAAAAGCTTCTCAGTTGAGTCTCAGTCACGTGTGTAGGGAAGGAGAGGCAAGACACACCGTCTTTTGCCAACACTGTCTCCTGCCAAGATCAGATGGGAAAACAATAAATCAAACATCACGTTGTGTGGGTGCCTCTGCATGTGTTCAGCCTTCAAAACCTTTGGACAAAACTCTCTGTTAAGAAGGAAGAGGAGCTCCTGGGTGGTTCAGTCTTTAAGCGTTCAGCTCTTGAGTTTGGCTCAGGTCATGATTTCATGAGTCCGTGAGATCGAGTTCCATCATGGGCTGTGTGCTGTGTGTGGAACCTGCTTGGGATTGTCTCTCTCCCCATCTCCCTGGCACCTCCTCAATGTGTGCACACACCCACTCTTTCTCTCTCTCTCAAAATAAACAAATAAACTTTAAAAAGAAAAGTGGAAAGAAACAGCTTGACTAAACTATTTGTAAAAGAAGTCACATAGTAAAGGGAAACACAGGGCTGTTCCTCCCTTTATCTTCCAGACTCCTCTTTATTTCCCAGAGAAACAAACCAAGAGCCACAGATTTTTAAGAGCATGCATGCCCAAGGGCTCCCAGTTACAGCCTGGATTGGATTTGGACTCTGAATCATACTGCCAAGCCAGATGTTTGCTTTCTCAGCAATGAGTTTGCATCCCTTATCTTTCCCTCCCATTCATAAGGAGGATAATTAAAATTGACCGAGCATCCACTGGACATAAAGTAATATATTCAGTGCTCTTTCCAAAAATCTCTTATCTTCTTTTTGCCATAAAGCAGAAACTAGAAATACAGAGTTGTCTCCACTGGCATTTCTCTATAGACCCCAAGCAAGTGTCAAAAGTACTTAGCAAGGTCACAAACGTGTATAGTATCAACTGCTCATATGTTTCTTCAGTCTCCTGCACACATGGCAGGAGGTGTGCCCTGGTGTATCACTTCTGCATACAGTGGCAGAATATTTCTGAGAATGGTTTAGAACCATAAAATGTGCATCTATTCTTCATGTTACCTCTTTCTGTCCAGTCGCATCTTATCCTTCAAGAAGCTGCCCCTTTTGGACGTAATAGAACCATCCTTGCCTTCTGTTCTGGCACAGGCATATGACCCAGGCAAATCAAAGAGAGTGTTCTATCCCCTAGTCATTGGCAAGCTACCTTTGGAATCAACCTAAGAGCATGAGGTTTCTTTTCCAGAATCTATAGGGAATCTGAGGGAACAAAGCTTTCTCTCTCTCTCTAGGGCAGTGAAAGCTAGAAGCTTTCAGGAACATCTCTGACACATGTACAAGCATCTGGCCAAAGAAAGAAGTCAACAGGGGCACCCGGGTGGCTCAGTCAGTTAAGTGCCTGACTTCAACTCAGGCCATGATCTCACAGTCTGTGAGTGCAAGCCCCGCAACAGGTTCTGGGCTGACAGCTCAGAGCCTGAAGCCTGCTTCAGATTCTGTCTGTCTGTCTGTCTCTCTCTCTCTCTCTCCCTCTCTCTCTCTCTGCCCCTCCCCTGCTCATGCTCTGTCTCTCTCTCTCTCTCTCAAAATAAAATTTAAAAACAGAATTAAAAATGAAAGAAAGAAGAAGCCAACATAAAGAAGGGAGCTGAGACCTGGAAAGAAAGATGTAGAGTTCTGTGACATCATCTGAACCTCTGGATCTAGCCATGACTAAGCCACTATGCCTCTGGACTCTAATTTCATGACCCAATAAATTTCCCTCCACACCCATTTTAAATGATTTTAGGTTGGATTTCTGTCATCAGCAGCTATAAAGTCCTGACCAACAGACAAGTGTTCTAAGTCAAGCCAAATCAAAGAATTCTACCTGCATAACAGTATAATGAGCAAAGCTCTAGACGAATCCATCATTTTGGCAGTACCAATGGGATACATTTGCCAAAAAGCATTCAGTCAGCAGAGCTAGTGGAGCATAGCAGCTACCATGTGAGTTAAGTGGCAAGTCATTTGGGAGTCTCTTTTTTCTTCCTCTTCACCTACTTTATCAGTGAGACTCCTGGGACCCAGGACCCGCCTCATATGGTTTCAACAAATTTTTTTGTAAGGTTATTTATTTATTTTGAGGAAGAGAGAAAAATAGCATGAATGGCAAAGGGGCATAGAGAGGGGAAGAGATCGAGAATCCCAAGCAGGGTGTGTACTGTCAGCCCGGAGCCAGCAGAGGGGCTCAAACCCACAAACTGTGAGATAATGATGCAAGCCAAAATCAAGAGTTGAAGGCTTAACCAACTGAGTCACCTGGGCACCCCTCAACAAATATATTTTAGTGATGGCATCACTGACAGAGGAGTGAGCAGGATTAACAAGGGATGGGGCACCCAGAAACTAGTTAATAATTGGGAAGGCTTTCCCACCCCAGTGTTACCAGTGTTCCCACCCCAGTGTTACCCAGTGTTACCGTCGCTAAAGTCCCAGACGGGGCCACTCACGGAGGCTGGGACCACAGAGGGATGCAGCATCATGGCAGAAAGGGAGGAAGGCAGATGCAGCCCAATGTCTCTCTCCTTTTGCCCTCTGATCTCCTGCCAATGCCTCTCGTTGGCCAAATTCAATTGAAAGCCAGCGGCTCAGAGCTCAATGATGCAGACATAAAACAGCTAGCTCTCTTGGGCAGAGAACAGCACAGAGAAAAGGACGTGAAAAAGGATGAAAGAGAATAACCAGGAAACCTACCCACCCTTATTTTGATTATCTTATATAATACCCTTAAGAAATCATTAGGAGAAGAGGTGAAAGTACTTTGTGATCCTATATGCTTCCGTCTGACCATGCTCATTTCCCAGAATCTCCCCTGTACCTTTGTTCACCTGAGTCCGTAACATCTCTTTAGAGATGGTTTTAAAATTTAAAGCATATCATTCTCTCTTTCCATTACCACATAAACCTTTTTGCTCTGTATTATCTGGCTTGTTCCCTAGATAGCCTCATATACTAAAAATATAGAAGGAGAAAGAAAAGGATCGTGGTAGCTCTGAAGGCAAGGGTGAGGATGACAAAGGACTCGAAGTGTTTGATGTTCCTCACGCTCTTTGAAGAACAAATGCACCCAAGTGTATGGTCTTTAACAAGATAAATGCACACGCTAGGATGTTTTGCTTTGTTTTCGTGCATTCTCAACATAAATCTTCAGGCAGACATTTCTCCTTAATGCGTACAGTATACAGGAAATTGTTTTTTGGCCATAAAAATGTATTAACAGCTCCAAAGGAGCAATTACACCATGTATTGTAAATGCACATTAAGACTAATACACTGCACTTATCTAATCCTCAATGAATTCAGGGCTGTGGTATCTCACGTCCAAAGGTGACTCAGATTAGTTCAAGAAATAAGACCCCTGGGGGAGAGAGCTTTCCTCTGTCGTGTCAATTACGACGATCCAGGTATAAAGCAAGAACCTGAACCCATTTTGTTGCTTTTTAAAGCCTCAGCATCTAGAGTGAAGCTGTAGGCACAAAAGAGTGTTTATGCCAGTACATTCCCATGGTGAATTTCTGCAGCCCTCTGACGTGGGGAGCCCCTCGCATTTGGAAATCATTGTGTCTCACGCAGACAGCAAGTCAATTACTGAGGCTCTATGCCTAGTTTTAGAGTAGACTTTATTTATTACCCTTGTTATGGCCGGGATATGGAGGACCCTAACCATAATGTGTGAAATCAGATTCTTCTACTGTTGCATTGCAAATCTCATTGGATACACTGAATTTGCTTTATTCAGGTCCATTCTGGATTAATGGGAAGGGAAATATGGATTTTTTTTTCATCCATATAAACAATGAAGACTTGTTAGAGACTTGTTTCTGATGTTTATGGATTTCTCTTTAGTGCATACAGCCTATGGAAAATTGTTTTTAAGCAATAAACAATAATTGTATTTGGGGACACACAGGTACCGCTGCCGTATTACATTCAGTGTGCTGATAAATTTCTCTGGCCCGGTGTTTCTTTTTTTTTTTTCTTCCTGATGCAGACATAAAAATACCAAGACAAACAATAAATTTTCCTCTCTCCACTGCAACCTTTTCCGCTTCCACTTTATTCTCCGCTACATTCCCTGATTGATATTACCTTTTTAAACTGCTAAATATAAATATTCCACAATGAATGCCTGTAATTAGGATGTCTGCACCTCTTCAAGGACTTGTTAGAAAGAGAAAGGGCTTTAATCTAAAGCAAACTAACAGAGCTAGAAGTTAATTAGAAATTAACCGTATATCCTGGCTGAATTATTTATGCTAAGCCATGTGTTACTGTAAAAATAATATACATTTACACTGACTATTGTAAACATAAAATAATTAACAATAAAAGGGAAGATATTATCCCTTACTAGAATCCTTTTGCAAAGACCAGTTTAATTTTCTCTCGCATAATACTGAATGATAACCTGGGGTCTCTGCTTTATGTATAGAGCACAAAGGTTCTTTTACAATCTTCCTCCAGCTTATTCTTCCCTTCTCCTCACCCTCCTTTCCTTCCTCCTCTGCACACAGACCTGCTCCCTGATTTACTTATCTGTTTAACATGGCTTTTCCTTCTCTTTTCATCTTTCTCCCATTTCTGTCTTTTCCTCTTCCAATTTTTTTCCTTTTAACAACAACAAAAAAAAACTGGATCAACACCTAAACCTCATGAAATGCATTTCTTTCTTCCCTCCCTGGTCTCTGAGCACTCTCTCTTCTTTTTTCCTCTACCCTTTTGGTGTCCAGGCCTGTTACAAAATATTGTTTGAGCTGCTCCAGAAAAAAGTCCTGAGATGTAGACAGAAAATGCAATGTATTTTCATTCTCTCTCTATCCTTCCTATTTTTTTTTTTTTTTTGTTTAAGCACAAGCTTGGGAAGGGCAGAGGGAGAGGGAGACAGAGAATCTGAAGCAGGCTCCAGGCTCTGAGCTGCCAGCACAGAGCCCAACGTCAGGCACGAACCCACGAACCCTGAGATCATGACCTGAGACGAAGTCAGTCGCTCAGCCAACTGGGCCACCCACACGCCCCTCACTTTCCTTCCTATTCTATTAGGAAGAACATAAAGGCTAAAATGGACCAACCCCAGAATGCTCTTTCAACCTGAATTCCCCTCAAATGCTGAAATATATGTTTGGTTCTAGTGGTGGGCACATATACACAGTAGAACTGAATCCTATCCCTTTTGGGAATAGGATATTTGCATTCATATACCTCTGCATGCTTTATCAGTATTAAATATAATCTAATGAAGTGTCTTTGTGTCTAAAACGCAGTTACCTGAGGACTCTCTTTACAAAGCATTCATTGAATTTTTTTCCCATTCATGTCTGGCAGCAACAAATAGTGCAGCTTTTACATGGTTGGTGTAGGTGTTGTTAATGTACTCTTCATATCCATTTAAATGCAAATCTCCATGCAAATAATCACTTGGAGGAAGAAAAAAAAAAGAGAATGTGTTTCGCTGAAGACAAAGCTAGAGGGATAATTGAAAGCATGAATAGGGTGTCAGTGGAGGGCTAAACAATAAAAACCTCCTCTGCACGCAAATGAAAACACATTAACAACAGCACAGAGGATTTCTCAATAGGTTCTTACAGTATTGTTGTATGTAAACACGATTCCCAGCAGGTGAAACAAAATGAATGAATTTGGAAGAAATGCGCACATGTGTCTCGGAGAAGTAAAAGGTCGGACTGGCTGTACAGAAGAGGCACATAATCGATCCACGAAATACCAACTGTGGACGACTATTTGGGCTTCCTTGAGAAATCCAAAATTTGGAACCAAACACTCATTGTCCAAATGACTTGATTATTAAATAAGGCTGTGGGGCTAATCTTTCAACAGAAAAGTAGGAAATGAACTGGGACTGAATAAATATCATTATGCTTGAGAACAGCAACTTTGAGGATGAATTTGGCTCTGGGGAGGGCCGGATTGTGATCCCAGGGAAACTTCCAATTTGCACTATTTGCAAAGAAAATGTTACATCAACAAAGGTTAAGTGCTGGCATCAAGAAAAGCAGAATGGCCCAGAGTTTCCCAGTTATTTCTATTTTAAGTACTTCTCCAAGTTTCCCTTGGATGCAATCAGAAGAGTTGACAAGAAACCAAGGACGTTGCAACATAACAAGGCCAGAGGGCTGGTAATGGTGTATGAAGGGAAAAAATGATCTGCTCATGTCATGTATTTCCAAATGAATAAACCTATTTGTGACACATGTTGTTATATTTGAAGGAGAAAAAAACACTTTGGTTTCCTTGTAAGTGCAACGATTTGCAATTGCTCTGTTTGACAGTGCCAGTGGAGCAATGGAACTTGGATCGCTTAATTTGGGCACATTCTGGAAGGGTTTCAATAGACTTCAGGCAGTATTATGTGCTCTTTGACTTGGAGTGATTTCATATTTCTTGGAGAGTACAACTGGCTAGAATTATCACTTGTGATTTCCTTGGCTGTGTATAGTCCAACGATCTCCCCATCGCCACATTGCCAAAAGGAAAAAAGGAGTAAAAGGAAATTTTAAAAAATTTTCTGAAAGCTAACTCTATGAACTTTAAATTTTTTTCCCCACAATGGAAATGTTTTATCATTTAGATGAATATTCCTTCTGACACTAGTTCCCTCATCCTTTTCATCCATCCATTCTTCATTCATTCATTCAGACATTCTTGTTCTTTGAGGCACCATTAAGAATCCTGAGACTATTCCCTAATTCTCTGCTCACTCACCCTGAAATTCCCGTATCTGCACACTTTGGGCCCATCAATTTCAAACTCTTAAACTATAATCAGGGTAGGGTGAATTCTGTAAAAGACTTGACTCTATGAAAGTATACCAGGTAGTGTTACAAAGGGAAAAACATGTACAATTATTTTTTTCTGAATGTGCAGATACAGTTAAGGTTACCAAAAGGACAGAAATGGAAACAACTAGACTTTGAATAGATTCCTAGTTTTCTAGGCATTAAATTGCTTCCTGTAATAAATAATACATGGCTGATATGTAGACATATCTATATATGTAAAGAAAGATGTATATACTTAAATTATTGTATTTAAGCCATTACATATATTTTAAATTATTAAAATAATTATTCAAATACTGTTTATATGATCAAATATATTGGCTATTAGATATATAACTCTATATACATATATGTATATATAATTTATATATTTACATATATGGTGTCTGTTCAATAAAGAATAGGCCAGGATGAAGACCTATTAGTCAGAATACACTAGACAATACCACAACAAAAATGTCCAAAATTCTCAGTGATACAATCCAACAAAGGTTTATTCTTGCTCACAAAATATCCACTGTGGGTCTGGGAGAGTTTCCAGGGTAAATGACATGCAGTGACACATGCAGAGTCACATGCAGTGACTTGGTCACTTGGGCTCATGAGTGCACTTCCAGCTGCACCATTTGAAGTTGCCGGCTTCTGTGTCACCCATGGAGGAAAAGAGCTCCAATTGCAGTTAAACGCTTGGCCTTGGTAATGGCACACATCATTTTGACTTGTCCCCCATTGGCTAGAACTAGATAGACTCAGAGCAACAAGAATAAGATGTGAACTCCCACATGCTCAGAGGGCCTAGAGAACCAGAAATGGGTTAAGAAGAGGAAGTCTCCAGCAAACAAGAATATAGAGATATTAGATGTAATTGTTCTTTTATTTAAATATAATTCATTGTCAAGTTGGCTAACATACAGTGCGTACAATGTGCTCTTGGTTTCAGGGGTAGATTCCTGTGATTCATCACTTACATACAACACCCAGTGCCCATCCCAACAATCCCTCCTCTGTACCCATCACCCATTTTCCCCCTTTCCCCCATCACCCTATCAACCCTCAGTTTTTTCTTACTAGAAAAATCATAGCTTATAATTAGTACCTTGCCTATCACATTCAAAATCCATTTTGTATTATATTTGTAGACTTGCCGATTTTACTCTCAGTGGCTTGTGCGATCTTTGAGAGTAGGAAACACATTTTGCTCATTTTAATACCCACCTAGCTCTAAGTGTAGGGAGTACTCTAGAAATACTGATACAATTAAATGAAGCTATTCTTTCTAAAATAATCGTAGAAGTTTCCCTGCAATTTCCTTGTCCAAATATCAGGCCACAATGCTTGGGAAATTGTCCACTGCCTAGACACACAGAAGTTATGGGTAAATGCAGAATTAAGTGTCCAGCTAGAATGTGTCAGTAGAAAGTGCTGAGTGTATTTTCTAATTAAGTTATTTCATATTTCTTTCTGTTTATAACAGAAAACAAGAAAGTCATTTGTAAAGAAGACATGCTTTGTGGTGCTATGAAAATAATACTAAACCCAAGTCTGGAAAACTGAGTTCTTGACCTGACTCTGTCCTTAACTTGCATATTCGAATCAACTTACTCAGCCCTGGTTTCTTCACATGCAGAGTGACAGACTTGGAGCCATGAAGTCCTTTCTAGCTCACACATGCCATACTCTGAGAACTGTGGAACCTAAAAGAAGTTTTAGATAATTTTTTCAGAAATTGTCTGCTACTCATAAAATAGATATGTAATCTTTTACATCCTCTTACCCTTCCTTCCTGAGCCTTCAGTAAGATACTCATGGCTACCCTTGGTTATTCAGCATGTCTTCCTCCCCCATTAGTATTTAATTGATTTTTCATGTTCCTGAATTCATACTAAAGCTTATTCTTCTTATTTTTTCATGATGCAGGTATGAGCTAAGTTCTAAGTAAATAGACTTTTCTAAAGAGTCATGATCTCCAGTATGTGAAGCCTTTATAACAACAGTTGTCTGCATCCTTTTATAGAAGCTAAAGTCACCAAATATCTCTCCCACTGGACAGTGGAAGCCAGCCTACTGACGACGCAACCCAGAGTCAGCAAATAAGATGCTCCTGTCCCAGGCTTTGAGTCTTGGCCTTATAGCACCAAAGTGCAAGAAGTGCTTGGATTCATTTACAGCAATGATGATAGGAGCATTGTCATTAATTGTAGGGGGTACAGCACTTGTCACCTCAGAGGCAGAGGCTCTGTCCCTTACTACTGGTGGTAGCTATATCTGGCCAGGTGGCTTCTGCCAAAACATGGATGCAGTGCTTCCTGTTTCTTAACTCTCTCAATTTATGTCCATTTTCCCAACCCTGGTCACTTTACTCTCCTATCAATTCTGAAGCCTCAAGGAGCTGTGCAAGAAAATCTGTTTGCTTAAGACCGCAGGAGATCACTTTTGCTCTAACAACTAAAAGATTCCTTACTGACTCAGAGAGATCAGGAACAAAGTGAGGAAGTTCCCTCTCCTCACTTCTTTTCAACATCATACTAGAAGTCTCTGCTAATGCAGTTAAACAAGAACAGGAAATACAAGTATACAGAAAAAAGAATGTCTTTGTTCACAGAAGATATATCTATGTAGAAAATCCAAAAGAGTTAACAATAACAACAAAAACAAAAAAAAAAACATCCTGGAATTACTAAGCAATTATAGCAAGATTGCAGGCTACAAGGCTAATTTACAATAGTTCATTGTTTACCTATCTATCAGCAATGAACACGTAAAATTTTAAATTAATGTCATTTATACCAAATGCAGTACCATTTATATTAGCTCCAAAAAAAGAAAAAGAAATACTTAATTACTTTATACTTAGGTATAACTCTAACAAAATATCTATAAGGCTTATATAAGAAAAAACACAAAACTCTGATAGATTTGTACGTCTGATGGAGAGGTAGTCCATGTTCATGGATAGGGTGAATCAATATTGTCAAGATGTCGGTTCTTCTCTGGGGCTCCTGGGTGGCTCAGTTGGTTGAACGTCTGACTTTGGCTTAGGTCATGATCTCACGGTTCATGGGTTCAAGCCCCACATCAGGCTCTGTGCTGACAGCTAGCTCAGAGCCTGGAGCCTGTTCAGATTCTGTGTCTCCTCTCTCTGACCCCCCCCCCCCCGCTCATGCTCTCTCTCTGTGTCTCCCTCTCTCTCATAAATAAATAAAAACATTTTTTTAAAGTTTTTTTTTAATTAAAAAAAAAAAGATGTCGGTTCTTCCCAACTTGATCAATCCAATCCCAATTAAACTCCCAGCAAGCTATTTTGTGGATATTGAGAAAATATTCTAAAATTCATATGGAGAGGCAAAAGTCCAAGAATAGCCAATATTAAAGAAAAAGAACAGAGTTGGAGTACTAACATTACTCAACCTCAAGACTTACTACAAAGCTAGTTGATTCAGAGGTTATAGCTGAAAGTGAGTTTGTTATTCTAACCAGAAAATTTTGTTTTTGTTGTTTTTTTATCCAAGACTGTCTGATTTGACCACCAATATGTTTACACAGTGTCAACAAATAGACTACTATGTCATTAGATCCTTCCATTAACCCTACGAGGGCAGAGTATTTAAAAATGTAAATATTTCCAACTTACAAGTAGTGAATCAAGGTTCTAAGAAAAGTAACTGATTTGAACAAGGGCAGCAATTTAGTAATAGATCAGGATTCATAACTGGAAGTCACCACTCCTCCAAATCCATACCTTTTTTATTTTAACTACCACCCTGTGCTCCTTCAAAAGAGATGCTTTAATTCCAATAGCCCAACATAAAGAGGGTTTTTTATCATATGCCCCTGAAATTTCCCCCCAAAGGATAGTCCCTTGCTTGCATGGATGTGAGTAACCACAACGTTTATGTAATTCTAGTTCCACATTCTAGTAATTCCACATTACTACTTGCTCTCTGGTAGTGTATACATAGAAGAAAAATAAGTCCATGATAATTAACACAGTCCATGTGGTATAGTCACAGAAACCAAATGAATATTCTGATTTTGTCTGCTTAAAGAAATGTAAAACTTCCTCTTACATTTCAGCCTGAAACTTCTTTGACATTGTACTACTCCTTCCGTATCCCACTGTTTTGACTTCTCGTGGATCTGTGTGGAGTATGCATTCCAGGAGCATAAATTCTTCAAAATGCAATTGAAGAGTCTTCCTTTGTTTCCTAAGTTCCCAACGGTCCAAAGTCTGCCCTGCACACCCTTTACTATTCCAAACACTGAATTAGAGCTTTGCTTCTTAAAAGAATGAACAGGCCTTGAGAACTCTAATATCTTCACAAAGAAAGGTTAGCAAAAAGTTACATAATTTATGAAACTCCAAGGAACCGGCTCAAAAGTCAGTGCCCTCATTATAAGCAGCTTGTAAAGAGCAGATCAAACCGGGGATCATAAGGTTAGTTAAGCTAGTCAGTGTGTACCCAGGTGGCTGAATGTGGCTGTGGTCATAAGGTGGGTTCAGTGACATGACGACTATTCTTGTATTCCTTTTCACATAACTGAGCCACTAGAACCTAAAAGCAAACGTGCGATTACTGGGCCACTTCTTTCATTAATAGAAGAAGTAATGTTAAGGAGGACCATTCTCGGGAATTAAAAAGGGCATCAGAGCTGTGTTGAGCTCACCTAAAAAGTAAGTATGTGAAAAAAGAGACCAACTCTAGTTCTTGTTCTAGTTCACTGCAGCCAGAGGACACCTCCTGCAAAACCTCAAGAAGAAAGCCTAACCTCTATCACCCATTGAGTTTTGCAAACAGCCCCACTTTGCTCTCTATCAGGGCATGAAAGCAAATCGACATGAGTTTAGTGGGTCAAGGGAGTATAAACATTCACATTCTTCTCTTACACACGATGTTCCAAGCATTAGATCCCAGGAGTCAAAGGAAAGATAATGACAGCCACAAAGAGCAAAGGTATGCAGGGCACATCACTGGTGGCAGTGATATGAATGGAAGTGAAACAAAGGCATAAACCCAAAGTGTGAACCTTTAACACTGTAAGGATTCTTCCATCAAGACTGTCCAAAAAGATTCACTCTCCATCAGGCAATGGGTCATGTTGCAGACAACAGAATCCAACAGATAACATAAAGAGAAAGAGGATTATTACAGGATAGAACAAAGCTCACAAAATCACTGGAGGACTTGAAAACACAGGCTTGAAATTCAACTTTCAAGGACTGGCTTCCAGAACTACTTCAGAGAAGTGGCACATTAAAGGGTTTGGTTACAGTAAGAGCCTCTGTTGCAATTAGGAACCACTGACCCAAGAGGCAGCTGTTGTATCTGCCAGCACTGTAACCACCCACTTCTGTCCTACCTGGTTAGATCCCCGTGCACATAGCCTCCACCTTTCTGTCTCTTTTCCTCTTTCCAAATCCCAATTAAGTGTGTTCTCTTGCAGAAGGGAGGTCGGAGGCACACCTAACTGAAAAGGAATCTGCCAGATGTCGTTTCCAACTTTCCAGGTTAACGAGTCTGGAAGGAGTGGATCTCAGATGAGACAGGCAACCAGGATCTTTCCTAGTGACCTCCGTTACTCATAGTCACTGGTCTCTAAACCCAAGGCAAGGTTGCGAGGGTATGTGCTTGTCACAAAGTAATGTACTTGTTCTTGGGGAACTGCAATCCGGAGTTTATCTTAAACATATCAATCAAGCTCCCATTGGAATTCCCTTCCTCTTGTGGCAAAGATCAGGGGGAAAAAATGGTAAGAAAACTATCTCTAAAAGAAAACAGGAAGCCTTATCCTGAAAGCGTCCTTCTGAATTTTCTGGAGATGTGGATGGGCAGAGAAGAATAGAAAAATCTCTCAAGTTCATAAAACAGAGTTCTGTTAAATATTCAAGCCATAGCAAAGCCTTGATCCCAGAGGCAGGACTTTTAACTAGGTGTTCTGAGAATTTAGTAACAAAGCCACCTGATTGGCAAGATCCCTTCTAAATCCCGAAAACTGTGTGTAAAGTATGCCAGGTTTGCAAATGGAAGGAAAGTTTGGTGTCAGGGGAGCACGAAGGCTAGGAAGGAAAGAAGCTGACCTAATGTGATTTGTTCCAAGTCTAGACTCAGGTGTCTGGCTTCCACTTGGTCTGAGGTAGTCTTTCAGATGCACAACCATCACAACACTGCCCATCCACGCAGCTACCTGGTTGTTTTACTCTTGCTCCCTGACGTTGTGTGCTCAGGTTTTCCCACGATTAACAGGACTTTCATAGCAAATCAAGGGCTTTCCCACATGAAGCTTCAAGAGCTATTTGTTTGCTTATTTTACTGCCGTCATCAAAGACCTTCAGCATAGACACAAATCCCAGCATTAATTCTCACAAAATTCATAACAACTCTGGATATTGTTATCTCTAAGGGAAGCCGGACACGTGACTCTGAGCATTGCCCTGGCCCTTCAAATATAGTTGACCCTCTGCTAATCATGGTTGTTAGTCATTAAACCAGAGTGATGGTAAAGTAATGTGTCTGTTAATTGGAAATTAGAATCCTAAACTAAAGCTGCCTTCATCTTCAAAATCATGAGAATCCGGATGGGAAGCAAGCCTCCAACGAAGCTGCTGTGGGGAAACCATGAAATTCAAACTGACACTGCCATGCCAGAAACATCTTTGGCCTACTTTTTGTCAAGAAGAATGAGAAGAGAGCTAATTTTCCATTTGGAAGGGTAAGCTCTCCTGCTCACAGGAAGATTCCAGGGACAAAACTACAACGTGGAAATGAGAACAATCCATTATAATTTGAAATCATCTCTTCCCGGAAGGCAATTAATCTAAAAATTCAAGGACCTCGAGCGAAATAGGCGGTCTAGGCGGGCCTCCCAAGAGTTGTCAAGGTTCGCTTTGATCAGCCGACCCCCGTAACTACTGTCCCTTCAGAGACCGTGTACCCCTTCCCTAGTCACAGGAATGCTGGGAGAATCACCTTCCTTACCACCAGGAACCCTTGGAGCTTTGCTCTGGCCATGATTCCATCCATAGGAGGTGATAAAGGACAGTAAAGGACTCCCTTGGCAGGGCTGACATGGCCCTACCTGAAACGAATGGCCTCCAGCTGCGGCCAGCATGGCTGTCCCTTCGGAGCCTCTCCTGAGTGCTCTGACTATGCATCACTCTTGCCTTCTTCATCTTCCCTCTTCAGGTTTGTGGCTCCTTGTGTTGCTGACCACCCGCTCACACTTTGCAGCCACCTGCACCGCTTTGCCCTTGACATCTATGTCCTCCCAATGCCAACCTGCTGGATGCTTCCCAGAGACCTTTGTTCCAAGCCCTGCTATCTACTTATACTGATCTTCTCACCTATAGCTCAGGCCGTCCAGTTCTTTTCTTTCACTATAAGCCTTCTCTTCTCTGTTTCGAGCTCACCCCTGAGTATTCCACCACTGTGCCAGCCCGCCAGGCTGGAATGTCCTGACTTTGGTCTCTTACTGAGAATTACAATCCCCATCTATCTGCACTGTTTCTCAGAGTGGTTGTTCATCTCGCTTAACTGATTGATTTTTCAGTGACATAAGGATATGACCATTACTTAAAAAGACTTTATGCTATTCTGAATTGAGTACCTGGCAATGAATATAAGTAAAATCGAATAAAGCTATAAGGTGGATGCTCACTCCATCCACACAGGCTGTTAGGTTTTGATAGATAAGATGGATCTCTAAGAATACTTGTGTTTTAAAGGTTTGGTGACTTGGGGAACCTAGGTGGCAGAACCTGGTTTAACGTCCCACGTCGGCTCAGGTCATGATCTCATGCTTTATGAGTTCCAGCCTTGCATCGGGCTCTGTGCAGACAGCTCAGAGCCTAGAACCTGCTTCAGATTCTGTGTCTCCCTCTCTCTCTGCCCCTCCCCACTCACGGTCTGTCTCTCTCACTTTCAAAAATAAACATTTTTTTAAAAATTAAAGATTTGGTGATTCAAGGAAATGCTAGGTCTTCAGATTGCTCTTCTTTGTTTATACTAGTGCCAAAATAGAAACTCCATTCTCAGGCCCAGGCATGAGACTAAGAACTACCCCCTTTTATGCTTCTGGCCTTATCTAACTGCAAAGAGGGCTGGGAAGTAGAATGCATCTGGACAGCGATGTGCAGCTTCCAGAACTGTGAAAGAGACAGAAAAGTACTTTAAATGGATGGCTAATAGTGTTCTCCACAACTTCCTACCTAGTTGGTATCAGATGTGACAGTAATACTGACTTTCCTGTATCCTTTCACAGGGTTATAAATGATAAATCTTCTTGCATAGAATCACCCCCTCTCCTTGTGCAGCTGACAGGATTTAAAATTCTTTTCTACACCGGTTCATCTTTTTCCTCGACCCATTTGTCAATGGAATTGGTACAGCTTCGTGTTTTCCCTACACAGCCTCACATTTTCCAGTGAAAAAAATAAATGGCTTTTGAAACCAGTGTGATTCCAGGGTGGCCCACAGGCAGTAACACCTTTAAAAGCCTTCCACCCCATTTTTACACATAAGCTGGTAGCTTCCAAGATGGCGACCCAAACTTACCACAAGTGAGATGATTACATTCAATACCGAGAGCACTGCTGAGTCTCAGCAGGCTAGACTTCAAAGTCTACCTTCTGCATGTACTTCAGGCTCTTTCATCTCTAACTCTACAAATAAAGTCTACAAATAAAGGAAATCTTGAGAATCAGGAAGGCTTTTTTTGCCTTTCCATCTCAGACCAGCCCGGTTGTTTTATGGCATCCCATGTGCTAACTCAGTCATCCAACTAGCTAAGGATTAAGAAATCAGGTTGGAGGCAATCTGTAGCACATGCAATATTTACTGCCAGGCAGCTTCTATCAAATGTGCCAGGAAATAAAAAAAGAGCCAGCACATCTCTTATAGAAAACAAATCCTGGAAGAGAGATGAGAGGGCCAGGGAGGAGCTAAGACATTGCCAACATTTTAAATAGCTCTGCATGATACGCAGTGCCCTGTACCGAGAAAGAAGGAGACATCGTGAGGTTCAGTAAAAGCAGCATTGTTTGAAATGAGTCAGAAATGGAAAAACCGATGGGGCAAAAAATGGTCTCATGATGTTTTGGTTAAAACCCCAAGCACCTGTTATAGAAGGTCTCACCATTTAACTGAGAGTGCCTAAAGACATCCCAGGAGAACATTAGTGTGGTAGGTCTTAAACTCCTTGGAAACACATCCTGAGTAAAATCTGGGAACATGCAGCATTTTTGCTCCCAGAAAGGTAAAGAAGCAACACTAAGTATGAAATAATATTTGATTTTGAACTTCAGTTCCTAGAGCATTAGCAATTCACCTGTGACCGGGACAATTATGCCATGTGATCTGCTCACCCCCAAACCCCTGGAACTTTCCCATGACCCTGGGACAGTGGTGAATTACAGCACAAGCAATAGCTGGTACTGGATTTTCAGCCGGTCCAATGGGATAAGACCTCAGAGATATATATAATTTAAGAAAGCAAGTTAGGATGACATTTCTTATACATCCATGTTTAGAAATAAGATTCATACCCACTAAGATAGAGTGGAATCTCACTGGTGCCCTGATAAGTTCCCTGTGCTTTGCATTTACTTAACCACTTTTAGATTTTCAAAATGATAAGTGAACTTTTCCATGTGACTTGAGGCAAAAGAATTGATCTGAATGCACCAAGCTAGACCGGAGAAGATCCATGGCCGGCCTGAGAGTACAGGCCACCTTTGAAGGTGAACAAAGAAAATGGTTCAAACATACATCCAGACAAGTACGACCAAGAGAACTGCCAATCCAGATTGAAATGCATATCTTCTACGATGTGGGAGATCATGGCCACCTTTTCTTTTCTTCATCAACAGTTTTCAAAACATTCTTTGAGTAGCCCTATACATTCCACTAGGTGCTTTGGGGTGGGGGCACAGGGCTTGGATGGGGTCCCAGGGCCTGACTCTCTCTCCCCACCTGGGCTTTAAGTGCCAAAGCCCTGCTCTTCTGTGTTGGATTCTGGATACAGCTTGTGGTTCGTGTGGTTTCATTGCAAAGAACATTCTGTTGCTCAAACAGTACTGTCAGCTACTTCGACACAGTTATTTATTAAAAAAAAAAAATACATTTTCTTCCAAAACCCTTCATCTCTGGTGGCCCAAAGAGTGATAAATCAAGTCACTAGACAATCATTTCTGAGCCTGTCAAGTAGGTGTGTTTACATTAAATGGAGTTAACACTTTCAGCTTAACTCAGTTCATTTTTACTTGCCTTTGTATTCAGATTTTCATTCTAGCTTCATATCCAAATGTCAAACAGTAATAGGGATTTCATCTACAAAGATATATGGTTTGTTTGAAAGTCTGTACAATGCTTTGACAGCAGGAGAGTGTGGCTTATACCAATTTAGTGAGAATCTAATGTGTTATATACATTTATCTCTAGCATGTGCATAAGCTTTGAAAAGCAGAGAATCCCATCTGCCCGTCGAACAGAGATTAGAGGAGATAGATTCAAATGCTGGTTTTCATCATTCTTATTTAATAAGCAAGAACACACAACTGGAAACATCTCGGGGAGGTTCGCACTCTGTTTTAGTCACAATGCGCCCTGCTACCAACAAGCCAGGAAAGAAATTTGCTAAAATACAGCCACCTATCTCTGAATCTAGTCCTTGTTCATTTTTGCCAATAATGTCAGGCTACTCTGCAAGCTTTCGTGGAAGCACCAGTGGAGAAGATTGGCTATAAAAACTCCAGTTTAGAAGAGCCAGAGCTTCTGAATTTTCTTAACATAAAAAGTGGAAAGAAAGTTAGTAAGCCACTTAGCTGCCAGGGCTAGCTGAGGGTGTGCTGGAAAGTGGCATCCTCTTGTGTCATGCGGTTCCTGCCACATCTGTCCTGTGACCTGAGAAATGGCTCCATCAAACCCCTAATTTCTCAAGCTACGCAACTCAGCACACCTCACATTCCTGGTCCTCTCTCCCTTCCATCCAATTAGCCACCACACCCTCTTCCATTCTCCTGCCTAAACACCCCTCCAATTATCTTATGCCCCACACTACCTCACCCCCCAGGGCCACTGCCCTCATGGGAGCTCGTGTCATGTATTAAGTTCCTAGTGTTTCTACCCCTCAACTCCACTCCTTTCCATTCACTGGCCACGTTTACCAAAAGATGATCTTTCTAGATCGCAAAGCCAATCAGGCCTGTGCTTATCACCTTTTCCTGGTTTCCCACTGCCTTCAGAATAAAGGGCAAAGTCCAGAATACTACATACAACCTTGCCTGCTTACCTTTCCAGTCTTACCTTCCATCACCCCCCCATGGATGCTCTCCGTGGCCAGCATTCCCCTCGGCTCCAAGATGATGCCTCATCTTTCACACCTTTGGGCACACTTACTCTCTCTTGAGAAAAGGCTTTCTCTCCTTTGTCCACTTAGCAGAAATGCTACTCACCCTCCAAGACGCGCTTCAAGCGCCACCTCCCTAAGAAATCCCTTTGCGTGCCGGCATCTATCTTTTTGAGCTTGTCTCAACACACTTGCATTGTTCACTGATAGGTCCATCTTCCTAGCACCTCGGGATTCTCTCCAGGACAGGCACTGTGAGGTCATCAGTACCTTCTGCCCAGTTTAATATCTGGCATAAAACAATGAGCCCTCAAATGGTGACATATTGATGGTGTAACAGTCTGCAGAAAATGTCATGAGTTGAGGAGCCAGGAGCCCAACCCCCTCTTGACACTGTTGCAAAACTTGACCCACCCTCATCGAGGCCCAGAATTTTTAAAATTAAAACTGTGGCACTAAATGGGTAAGTGGGCTCTAAGTTTCTTTCCAGCTGCAGAATGAAATTCTACAATTCTATGAACTCTAGGGCTGTGGTGATGGCCATTTCTTTCTTCAAGAAGGACTCTTACGCAGCAAAAGCAGTTTGGAGAGGGAAGTTCATAGTGATCTATGCCAACGTCAAGAAACAAGATAGATCTCAAATAAAAAACCTAACTTTGCACCACAAGGAACTAAGGGGAAAAATAGAGCCCAGAGTTAGTAGAACAAAGGAAGTAATAAAAATCAAAGCAGACATAAAGAAAATGGAAACTAAGGGGACAGTAGGAAAAAAGAATAATCAATGAAACCAAGCACTGAAATAGAACAAACAATTCTAAAATTTGTTTGGAACCACAATAGAGCTTCAAGAGCAAATGCAGTCATGAGAAAGAAGGACAGAAGCATCACCATACTACACAGCTACAATCATCAAAAGAGTATGGTACTGGCATAAGAATAGACACATCTATCAATGGAACAGAAGAGAAGCCCAAGAAATAAACCCATGCAAACGGACCAATTAATTTATGACAAGGCGCCAAGGATATACAATAAGGAAATGGCAGTCTCTTCAATAAATTGCGTTGGGAAAACTAGACAGTCACATGCAAAAGAATGAAAATAGATCATTAGCTTGCCACATAAACAAAATTAACTCAAATGGATTAAAGACTTGAATTTAAGACTTGACACCATGAGGGATGCTCAGGTGGTTACATATCCGACTTTGGCTCAGGTCATGATCTTAAAGTTCGTGAGTTCAAGTCCTGCATCAGGCTCTGTGCTGACAGCTCACAACCTGGAGCCTGCTTCAGATTCTGTGTCTCCCTCTCCGCCCCTCCCCCATTCATGCTCTATCTCTCAAAAGTAAATAAAGATTAAAAAATGTTTTTAATTAAAAGAAAAGGACTTGACACCATGAAACTGCCAGAAGAAAAGAAATACCGTAAGCTCCTTGACAACAGTCTTGGCGATGATTTTGTGGATGTGACTCCAGAAAGCAAAGGTAACAAAAGCAAAAACAAACAAGTAGGACTACATCAAACTAAAAAAGTTCTGCAAAACAAAGGAAACTCTCAACAAAATGAAAGTCAACCTCCTGAATGGGAGGAAGTATTTGCAAATCATATTATCTGATAAAGAATTAATAGCATATACATAATATCACCAAAAAAACTCATATAACTCAATAGCAAAAAACAAAGCAGCAAACAATTCAATTAAAATATGGGCAGAGAATCTGATTTTAGACATTTTTCTAGAGAACACATACAGATGGCCAACAGGTATATGAAGAAATGTTTGACATTACTAACCATCAGGAAATGCAAATCGAAAGCACAATGAGGTATCACTGCACACCTATCAGAATGGCAACTGTCAAAAAGACAGATAATAATAAATTGTTGGTGACAATACTAAAAAAAAAAGGGAACCACTGTGTACTGTTGGTGGGAACGTAAATTAGTGCAGCTACTATGGGGGTTTCTCAAAAACACTAAAAATCAGAATTACCATATGATCCAGCACTATCACTTCTGGGTATTTTCCCAAAGAAAATGAAAATACTAAGTCAAAAAAAGATCACCCTATGTTCACTGCAGAATTATTTACAATGGCCAAAATATAAATAATCTAAGTGTCCATAAGTGGATGAATGGATAAAAAATGTGGTGCATAGGGGCACCTGGGTGGTTTAGGCAGTTAAGCGTCCAGCTTCAGCTCAGATCATGATCTCATAGTCTGTGAGTTCGAGCCCCACAACAGGCACTGCACTGACTGCTTGGAGCCTGCTGTGGATCTTCTGTCTCCCTCTCTCTCTCTGCCCCTCCCCTGTTCTCAGTCTCACAAAAATCAACAAATAAATAGTTTTTTGGTAAAACGTGGTATGTATACATACATATATAAATATGTGTATATAAATATATACACACACACACATATATACATACTACATGCACACACCTTCACACATACATACATACACTGGAATATTATTTAGCCATAAAAAAGAAAGAAATCTTGCCAAATGGCATAACATGAGTGGACCTTGAGGGTATAATGAATGCTAAGTGATATAAATCAGACAGGAAAAAAGACAAATACTGAAAAAGAAAAGAAAAAAGGAAAACCCCAGTCTCGTGGGTATGGAGAACAGATTGGTGGTTGCCAGAGGCAGGGATTTAGGGAGTGGGCAATGGGTGAAGGGGGTCAAAAGGTACAAACCTGCAGTTATAAGACAAATGTCGTGGAGATGTCATATACAGCCTAGTAATTACAGTTAATGATACTGTATCACATATTTGAAAGTTGCTACGAGAGTAAATCTTCAAAGTTCTCATCACAAGAAAAAAATCTGTATCTATAGTGGTGGATCTTAACTAGACTTAACTAGATCATTCTTCAATATAAACTCTGAACCATTATGTAGTATGCCTAAAACTCATATAATATTAAATGGCGATTATACATTAATTTAAAAAAGAAAAAACGTCAATTAAAAAAAAAAAGACCTGGGGCGCCTGTGTGGCTGAGTCAGTTAAGTGTCTGACTCTTGGGTTTAGCTGATTTCATGATCCAGGGTTCAAGAGCTGGAGCCCTGCACTGGGCTCTCTGTGCTGACAGTGCAGAGCCTTCTTGGGATTCTCTCTCCCTCTCCCTCTCCTTTTCCCTCTCTCTCTTCCTCCCCCTCTGCCTCTCCTCTCTCTCCCTTTGCCCTCTCTCCAACTTGCTCTCTACCTCTCTCTCAAAATAAATTAAACATCAAAAAAAACTTAAAAAAAAAGACTTTTAGGGGCGCCTGGGTGGCTTAGTCGGTTAAGCGTCTGACTTTCGCTTAGGTCATGATCTCGCAGTTCGTGGGTTCGAGCCCCGCATCGGGCTCTGTGCTGACTGCCAGCTCGGAGCCTGGAGCCCGTTTCAGTCTGTGACTCCGTCTCCCTCTGACCCTCCCCTGCTCACGCTGTCTCTCTCTCTCTCTCTCTCCTAGAAATAAATAAAACATTAAAAAAAAAAAAGACTTTTAAAGTTGTAAACACCAGAAGATGCATCAAATACCATCCATAAGTTCTGAGTTCCTTAGATATCAAGGTACCACATTGATAGAAATGGGATACTTTAAGGAATGAACATATATAAAGAAATAAAATCTTTTTTTTTATACATTCTACTCTGGTCTATAAAGCTAAATCCTGAAATTGCTCCACTATTTCTGACGGCCTTTCTTTCATCAAAGTAGATTAATTTAATAGGGAGAAGTTATTGTTAATTACACATACATACACATCTCACCGGAACAGAACAGAAATTCTACAGAAATACTGGAATCAATCCAAGGCATTCTTACTTCGACAATAGGAGAGGATTCATTTCTAAAGACTCCAAAAGTCAATGACAGCTTCGTAATTTTACAGTTTCGTTTTTCCTGATGTAAGAAAAACATGTCACTGGCAACGTGCTTTTAATGCTTAATCCTGTACAACAGGTGATGTCCAAAACTAAAAGAGATCCTAGTTAGCCGCTTTCAGAGTCAAAGGTCGAAGGGGACAGGAGTGTCGTAGCAGAGGGAAAATTAACATTAATTAGCCAGTTCTGGAAGAAATATCTCGAAGCACAATGAAATAACACACATACAAGCATCAAACTTTTTTGTGATAGCTTTAAACTGTGCACCCACACATTTCCAACTGGTTGCTTTTGCCTGAGAGAAGAAAGCGAGCTTGACAGGGATGAAGTTGTACAGGTACCGACGCAATTTTTCCCAGGCAGCCCAATTAGTAATTGCAGCCTTGAAAAGAATCATTTTGTAACTTTCTGTCAAGGGAAATACTGCCAAACTCCGCAGGAAAGGGAACAAAATAAAGGGCATTTTATTTGCCTCTGCTGTGACAGCTTTCTCTGGCAAAGATATCGGCCTTCCTCGCACCGTGGCCCTGAGAGCTTGGTTTGATGTTCCTCTCTTCAATCCATAATCCTGAGGGTGCTGACGTGCACCATTTTCGCTGAGGAAATCTACTCTGGCAGTAGCAGCTAGCAGGAAGCTATATATTACTGATGTGTTAATCAGCACCCTTTTCTGTTGCAGAAGAAGTGCCGCCTCGCAATGGCTTCAGGCAAAAGGGGATTTGGAGGCTCAAAGCCATTAGAAACCCGCCCATTCATCTCTCAGGTCTGCCTTCCTCTGCATCATCTTCCGTCTCTAGAAAGATCTCCTAGGTCATGGCACAGACGCCTCCCCCACAGCTCCAGTCACTAGCTGGCAGCTAAACAGCCCACCTACAACATGCATCCCTTCTACGTGAACTCCGGGAAAAGGTCCCGGGCAGAACTGTCACTGTCCTATCGTAGGTCATGTGACCTTCACAGACTAGTCCCTGTAGCCACCAAGGTCCAATGCTGTGGATGACAGACTGGGGCAAGCCGGGGGGCTCCTGGCTAGGGGTGATAGGAGGTGAGAATGGACAGGGCAATTCTACAACCAAAAAATCGGGGTGCTGTGCTTAGAGGAAGCAAAGGGAGACTAGGAAGGCAAAAATAACCAATGTTGCCTACAAATCCGAGTAGTATCTTTTCCACCAAGAGAGGGGCTTGTTTTCTACACAATTAAAAGGAAAAAAGAACAAAAAGCAAAAAGCAAAGAGGGAAACCTATTGTTTTTCCCAACAAGTACACGCTCCTGGGCTAGGAGCTCAAGCATCCTCTTGATGTCACCTTAGAGCCTTTCCTCTGATAGCATCTCAGAATCTCAAAGGAAGGAAGGAAGGAAGGAAGGAAGGAAGGAAGGAAGGAAGGAAGGAAGGAAGCAAGGAAGGAAGGAAGGAAGGAAGGAAAGGCAGGCAGGCAGGCTGGCTCACTGGTCTTGTGTAACTGTATGGCCCATAGGCACTTCAAGGTCAATGTGTCAACAACTGACCCCATCACATTTCCTCTTGAGCCTGCTTCTTCTCTTACAACCTCCGTTTCCGGAGGTTCACTGCCATTGCCATTCTCCCAGTGAGGTTAAACCACAATCCCAGCTTTCTCCCGCTTTCTCACCATCTCCTGCCCTCAATGCCGCCTGCTGCAAAGTCATCACCAAACCCTGCAGTCGTTCCTTCCAAACAAATGTAAGGCTCTGCCTCTGGTCCCACCGTCAGGGACCACACTGACTGTCATCCAGACCCTCATGGTGATTCTAAGCTGCCTGATGGGACCCATTCTTGCTTCCTTCCTGAGCAGCTGCTGGAGCAATGGCCCTTCCAATTTAAGGCATCTCTCCCCACTCCACAACCTTCCAGCGCTTCTCCGTCATCCACCACTGTGGTTTCCCAAGGAAATCTTACACGTAAGCCCAGCACATGGCGGCTTAAACAACCTGGTAGCTTAAAACAACAGAGATGTATTCCCTCGCTGTCCTGCAGACCGGAAGGCCGAAATCACAGGATCGGCTACCTTCTGGTGGCTCCAGTGGCCCTGGTGTTTTCCGGCTTGTAGACAGATCACTTTCTTCTCCGCTTCTGCCTTCTCCCCGTGTCTCTCCTCGGGTGTCTGTGTGTCTCACATCTCCCTGTCTTGTCTCTTCGGAGGACACAAGTCACTGGATTCCAGACCCACCCAGTTAATCCAAGATGATCTCATTTTGAGAGCCTTAATCCAATCACAACTGCAAAGACCTCCTTCGCAAATAAGGTCACATGCACGCATATCACAAATTAAGATATGGAGATCTGGTTTTGAAGGACACAGTTCAACCCACTATGGGAGCCATGCACAGGCATGGTCACAAGACACATCGCAAGCCCTGATACATCATGATTCCATGATTTTCGTGGCTTGGGCCCATCTTCTCTTGGGTGGACATCTCACCATCGGCCACCTCTGCTGCCTCTGCTGTCGTGGCCTCCTGCCCATCCTTTGTCCCGCCCGAGGCTCCTTCCTGTCTTTGCCAGTGCTGACAACTCTACCCGGATGCGCTCTCTACCCTGCTCCTGTGTCACATGACTGTGACCAAACCAGAGCGAAGGAGTCACCAAGAGTCACAAGTAACATTTAACACCACAGCTTTATTTGGCTTGGGCAACTTTTAAGAAACAATGAACCAACTGCCAACTTTCAAAACTCAAGAAGCTGACATAAAAATGTTTATGTGCAGCTTGTCTGAGACAGGCGCTGAGCAGGGACGGGGCTAGGCCACCGCGGGCTGGCACTGCTTCCCTGATCACCTCCAGGCTGTGGCACTCACCTCATTTCCCTGTCTTAGGGCCTAGCTCCCCAACGGAGCGGTCTGCTCCCAGGGAAATCCCAGCCAACCCCACTCATCTTATCCTCCCCATCGTTCTCTTCCTGGCTCACCACCTACCCTGACGAAGGGGTGACCTCACACCCATACTCCTGCTCTTAGCTCCGAATGAGAGGCTTCCACAACAGAAATGTATCTCTCAGAGTTGTGGAGACTGACAAGTCCAAGATCACGGTGCCAGCTGATTCAGACCCTGAGGACTGTCTTCCCGGTGTGCAGACGGCTGCCTTCTTAGTGGCAAAGAGGGATTGCTCCAGAGGCTCTTCTTACAAGGGCACTGATCTCATGACCCACCCTCATGACTTCATCTAAACCGAATCACCTCCCATAGGCTCCGCTTCCAAACGCCAAGGCACTGGGGGATATGAACGTGGAGAGGGGGATGCGTTCAGTCTGTCACATACACACATGCTCTCTCCCCCTCCCTGGCTCTCTTCCTTGTTCTCTCCTTCTCTCTTTCACAATATATTCTACATTTTATAAATGCATTTAATCGATGAGCCACAGCACCAACCCGAAAGCAGAGCACCGCTGCCCATGTCCAAATGCCTTCCTGCTCTGCAAGCCATAGGTGACTGTCATCTTTAGGCTCACTTCTCTCCATTTCAAGAGTGTCTTAGGCATTCGTGTTACCCTAGCGCTACCAATATTAAAATGCCATGGACATGGGGAAAAAATGGTGGGATTTGTCCTACCTTACATATCCCAAGAAATGATTCTTAACCTGCACAATTGAGACACAGGACCCAGTGACTCAGGCTCAGTACATACAGCACACCTGCAGCATGTGTGGCTTCAATTATGAACTAATTGGAGATGCCTGGGTGGCTCAGTTGGTTAGGTGTCTGACCCTGGGTTTTGGCTCAGGTCATTATCTTACCGTTTCATGGGTTCAAGCCCCATGTTGGGCTCTACACTGACAGCACAGACCCTGCTCAGTGTTCTCTGTCTCCCTCTCTCTCAGCCCCTACCCTACTCATGCCATCTGTGTCTCTCTCAAAATAAATAAGTAAACTTAAAAAAAAAAATCAACTAAATGTAGGATTGAAGGTTTAAAGGGAAACACTACAGTAAAATGAGAACTGATAACAGCATCTGGCTGATTCACTGACATTTCCTTCTTCCACTGAGAAGGCCAGCAGTGCAGTCTCTGGATGTGTGACCTTGGGAAATTTACTTTCCATCCCTTTGCCTCCATTTCATTATCAGTGAAGTGTTGATGGTCCTGGTATGTCCCTCATTAGACTGCTTTGAGGGTCAAATAAGTTACAGTGGTCATATAATTAGCACAAGGCCTGGATCAGTAAATATCAGCTATTTTGATTTCTAACCGGAAACCGTTTTAAAAAGGTGGGACCCCAGGGGTGCCTGGATGGCCCAGTCCATGAAATGTCTGACTCGTGAGTCATGGCCTCACGGTTCCTGGGATGGAGCCCCGCGGCAGGTTCTGAGCTGGCAGCCCTGAGCCTGTTTGGGATTCTCTCTCTCTCTTTCTCTTAAAATGATGGGTAAGCTTTAAAAAAAAAAAATTTTTTTCAGCAACAATCATTGTCTCATGTGGTCTTACCTTCCAGCATTTCTAGATAATTTAAATGTAGGCTATTAGGTGAAATGTCTGATTTTTCAGGTTGCAAAGTAACACGCAAATCATCACATGACCCAATCAGAAGGCAGCAATGGACCTTCAGTGTGGGTGTTCTGTCCAAAGCAGGAAAGGAACATAGCTTCCTGAAAATGTTGCCCTGCATTAATTTTACCCACCAGCACGTCCCAGGTCCCTCTTGGCAACTCTTCCATTTACTGTTCCTCAATCCATCTAACAATCTACCCATTCCTCACTTTGGAATGGAATGGAATGGAATGGAATGGAATGGAATGGAATGGAATGGAATGGAAAGGAAAGGAAAGGAAAGGAAAGGAAAGGAAAGGAAAGGAAAGGAAAGAAGAAAAGAGAAAAGAAAAGAAAAGAAAAGAGAAAAGAAAAGAAAAGAGGATTGAAACCATCAGCCAGCCCTCTGGGCAAATTTTAATGGAGGGTAAATTGCTACAATTACTCCTCTGCCTTGCAAACCCACTCTCTGGGAACACGAGAGGATTGCACCAAAGCAAGCGGCTGGACTCCCACATGGAAGGAAATCCCCGACTTTCACCCCCAGCTTGCCCAGATCAATCCTGTGCTTGAAAATGGCTGAATTCGAGTTCTCCTGACGAGGACTAAATGCTAAAACGCCACCGTGAAACAATTTGTACCTTCCCAGCGCCTTAACTCACCCTCAGATGCATTGTGTCAGGTATCTACGAATACCACTTGTTTTTCCAGAATGGACTCTCACATGCACAGAACCTCTTAAACTTCCTGTCCCCACCAAAGTGGTCTTTACAGCTGAGCAGTCGAGAGGGGA
This sequence comes from Proteles cristata cristata, assembly GCA_017311185.1. Lineage (NCBI taxonomy): Eukaryota > Metazoa > Chordata > Mammalia > Carnivora > Hyaenidae > Proteles > Proteles cristata. Next base: position 147,826 of record JAESUZ010005644.1, on the reverse strand, counting down.
TTACTGGAAACCCATCTCTTGCCGGATTCCACATCAACAAAGTGCCTTAGAAGGAGGAAGTCAGTGTCATTTAACTGGAAGATGGTTGTCTGCATAACAATGGTGCCCAGAAAATAACTCTTCTCTCCTTGTTTTCCAACTTGCCGGTTGCGCTTCCATTTTTTTAATGACCGCCTTGTGCTTTTTGCACCTGTGTTGCACTTTATTATACCCCCAAGGTGTCATTTAAGTGGATCTTTATTCTCATTTCAGGGCATATGGTTTGCAGTCTTGCAACAATTCAAACAAGTGACATTGCAGGAAGGTAATTTCAGGAGAGGCCAGGCTTTGAAGCTTATACTTTCAAGGGCTCTGAATTGGGAGGGAAAAAAATTTTTTTTTGTTTTACTTATTTACTGTGGCTTAAGGGACCATTAACATTTGCTTGTAAATCATTCATAATTTGAGAAAGGATGGTTTCTTCAGAGCCTCAGAAAATGGCCCTCTTGCCATTTTCCATTTTGGCCCAGCAATAAACCGGCATTCAGTAAATGAAAGACACTGGAATTTGTTTGGATTTCTTTTTTGAACTTTTTATATAAAACACTTCTGTTCCATTAGGATAATCCTATTTGACTCGCTTCTCTCAGTCAAAGAAAAGGAAAAGGCTATTATGAGAGAGCCGGGAACAAAGGATTTCCCACCCCTGGTCAGGCTTTTGATCTCCACGTCGCCATGGCAGACCTCTGGCTGTGCCAATAACTTCCGGCTTCAAAGGAGGGAAAACAGGCTTAAAACGAAAGCACCTCCCAATGATGCCACGAGGTTTGTGGCCAACAGATTGCTCTCCTGACCCTGTATACAATCTCTTTCTGCCCTCAAGTGATGGCTACAATTACCACTGTTTTACCTACAGAGAAACCCCCACCATTAATTTATGGCCAGTGATTTCGACTGCTGGCGTCTAACCTAGTCGTGGCGTTGAACTCCACCATCTCACGCTACGTTTGTGTTAAGAAATCAAAGAATGTGAGGCACAGAGTCCCTTTGATTTTTTGTAAAAACACTGGAGAAGAAACTAACGGTTTTACAAACATCGCACCAGAGGAAGATTTTTTTTTTAAGTAGTCTTTCTTGCTGATGTAGCAATTGCTTTATGTAGAAAAATGAGGATATTATAAATCTGATGCCGTCCTGGATCTACACAAACAAACAAACAAAAAAAACCCCACTCATAATTTTCGAAATTATCTAGTTCAGTAACTCGATCAACTTTCAATTAACCTCAGAAAGTCAGGCCATCACAGCGGCCATATTAACTCACAGACTCCCCGGACCCTTTAATTCTGTGCACCAGACCTTTTCTCTATTTATTTATCTTTTTATTCTCTCACTCTTGCATCCTTGCTGTCTCCTCTGTCTCCTCCCACTCCTGTTTATCCTTCTCCATCCGCCGCAGCTCGGTAGGGGTGGTGGCAGAAGTCACGGCCACCATCGGTATCAGCAGGGTGGGTCGAACAAACCAGGGAAGTCAGGCAAAGGGGCGTGGCCTCCACCAAACATGGAAAAGACAAGATTGATTCTAGGCCTTTGACCTTCCACCTTGCACACACTGTCCACATTCTTTTCCCTGAGGGCCCTTCTTCTATTCACTTCTACCCATCGATATGTCTTTGTAGCTCTCTTTCTAAATCTGTACACAGACTACTCTTAAAGCAAGAAATCCAACCTTCGTTTCAAAATACAGCTCAATTCTTTCTCTTTCTCCAAGCATTCAAGGATCAAAAGAGCAGGTCATGAATCTTCTTACCTTGAATTCAGGTAGCAGTCACTGTCCAGAGCTAGCATTTTATTCATTCAATAGAGCACACTTGAGCACCTCCTATATCCTGAACACAATGCTAAATCCTGTACCGCAAGATATTTTTTCTAATGACTAAAATTTACTCTAGCAAGGAAGCAAAGATGACACATGACACAAAAATCTGTATGACAATGTAGGATGTGAAGAGTGTCATGAAAGACATATAAATTAATTTTATAATTTGAAAGAAAGAGACAGATGACTTTTCTTGGAGGAAGGTGCTTCAAGGATTTGCTAGTTATGGCCTCAGAGGGAAGCCAATCTCTGTCACTTGAGTATCTGTGGCCCTTGTCATCCCTTGTGACTTTGACCAACTGTGGCCTTGTATTGTTCACTTATGTTTTCAAACTCTTCTGTCTTGCCACTCTAGATTATGACCTCAGAATACGCAATATTTTATACACTTCCCTCTCTGCCTCATATATGATAGTTATGCAATAAATATCTGTTTATTCCCCCTCCCAAATAAAGAAAAAAAGAACATCTCTTATTTAACTCTTACCAGTTTCCAGATCCCTGTGTTGCAGAGTGGTTATAAAAAAGAATTTAATCGTAAATCCAGTCCCCACCTATGTGAGCTACACAGTTGAATACTTGATATGTTTGCACAGCGTGGTGCAACACAGAGGCACCCTAAGACTCAAAAGGATGGCAGCCAACTTCTACAGAGAAGAACCTGGCCAGGGACTGTTCCATCAAGGAGGTGAAGAATGAGCAGAGCTTCCTAGGTGAGTGAAGGTTTACCAGATGAACAAGGATGGAAAACAGGTATTTCTGATGTAGCAAGAAAATGTGCGAAGGCCTGACGCACCCAAGGAATAGAAAATAGAAGTTGGCCAGGGGAGTTGGCTTGATTGGCCATACTCATGTCTTACCCTGGTGCCTCTCATATGCACAGTGCAGAATTAACTATTTATGCTGAACATTGTATTTATAAAACTGCATTGTAAGTTGTAAAGCAAAAAAAATTTTAGGGTTGTGGTTTTCCCTTACTTTTGGTCTCATAGGATACCGAATCTGCATCCTCCTTAAATAAACAGCTTAGTCAACTAGTCCATTGGTTCACTATTTCTCCAGAGTAAGGACAAATTACTTATATTTTTTTTTATTTTTATTTTTTTTACAAATAGTTTATTGTCAAATTAGTTTCCACATAACACCCAGTGCTCATCCCCACAAGTGCCCTCCATGCCCACCCCTCCTCCCCCCCACATCCACCAGTCCTCAGTTTTTGTCAGCATTCAAGAGTCTCTCATGGTTTGCCTCTCCCCCTTTCCCCACCATTTCCGCCCTTCTTCTCCCCCTTGGTCCTCTGTTAAGCTCCTCCTAATCCTCCTATACGTGCACACATATGATATTTGTCTTTCTCTGCCTGACTTATTTCGCTCAGCATCACACCCTCAAGATCCATCCATGTGGCTACACATGGCCCGATTTCATTGTTTCTCATTGCCATGTAGTATTCCATGGTATAGATAAACCACATCTTCTTGATCCATTCATCTGTTGATGGACACTTAGGCTCTTTCCATGTTTTAGCTATTGTGGAGAGTCCTGCTATGAACATTGGGGTACATGTGCTCCTATGCATCAACATTTCTGTATCCCTTGGGTAAATTCCTAGCAGTGCTATTGCTGGGTCATAGGGGAGTTCTAGTGTTAGTTTTCTTAGGAACCTCCACACTGTTTTCCAGAGGGGCTGTACCAGTTTACATTCCCACCAACAGTGTAGGAGGGTGCCCATTTCTCCACATCCTCGCCAGCATCTAGAGTTCTCTGATTGGCTCATTTTAGCCACTCTGACTGGCGTGAGGTGGTATCTCAGTGTGGTTTTGATTTGTATTTCCCTGATGAGGAGCGATGCTGAGCATCATTTCATGTGTCTGTTGGCCATCTGGATGAAGGACAAATTACTTTTAATAGACAAACAATTTCTCTTCAAATACACTGTGCTCCATTTCTGAAGAAACATTCCAGCCAAGATTCCTTCTGAGCAACTATGTAAGTTAGCATTGACATTTGCCTAAAGCAGGCAGCCTTGGAAATTATACCAGAAACTGTGGGCAAGTCAAGAGGCCTTTGGGTAAGGGATCTAGCCAATGGTCAATCCCATGTGGTTTCTCTGAGATTTACCAGGATTCCAGGCAGTGAGAAAGCAACCACAAGAAATCTGGTCTGAGCAGCACTTTCCGCAGTGGGATTTTATCACCACTGGCCACTCTTCCCCTTCTCATTGCTGTTCTCGCCTTAAAATCCAAAGTGACTTCCTTATCCCAAACCCTTCTGGGGATTCCTAACCTAGGAATTATAAAAATTGTATGTTATTGGACAAGTAAGCATTTCATGTAAAATCCCCATCTCTGTTTGGGGTGCTGGGGGTAGCTCAGTCGGTTGAACATCAAACTTCGGCTCAGGTCATGATCTCACAGTTTATGGGTTCAAGCCCCATGTCGGGCTCTATGCTGACAGCTCAGAGCCTGGAGCCTACTTTGTATTCTTTGTCTCACTCTCTCTCTGCCCCTCCCCTGATCATGCTCCCACTCTCTCTCTCTCAAGAATAAATAAACATTAAAACAATTTTTTTAAATCCCCATCTCTGCTTTAATAAAAGCATCATTTCTAAGATAAATACTCCATATTCAAAACACTTGCATGGATCTGAGCTTATTTTTTCCCAAAGGCTAAATGCCAAGACACATTTAAAATATCAGTAGGCAAGGTTTCAGAGGATGGAGAGAATTTGGCTCTAAAAGATTACTAGTAAAGCCGTTAGTAGGACAATTCCAAAAATACCTCCTTAGCAGAGATTTCCATATTCTTATCGGGTGGACAGCGGACATACGAAAGCATTTCATGGACACACTGGGGGACTAAAAATAAATGTGAATTTCATGCTCAGCTAATATGCATTTAAAAAACACATATGAGGAAGTTTCATTCAAGAGAAGAATGGAAATCAATTTCAAGAGCCTATCTAAGAGACCCAAGGGTATATGGACACTGAAAAGTGGAAAGTAACTATGATTAGGGGCAGGATTAGTTGCCCCCAGGACTATATGGGCTCAGATCTCACATTACAGCTTTCTATTTGTCATTCTTCCCAAGAATCCCACTCTCTCAGCTCCTACACAAAAAAGAAATTTTGTCCAGAATAGCAATGACCATGTTCCTAGAAATTCTAAAACAATCCATTGTGGTTCTGCCCTCCATGGTAGGGACCTCCTACACCTGAGTTAGAGAAGTAGCCTTCTCCCCCTTCCTGATCGCTATGCCAGCATTGGAACCATAACACAAGATCAGTTGACATGTTTCAGGTGGCAGTTTGTAGAAAAATCTAACTCAACCTATGCCATCTGTCTACCAAGTGAGACCTGTAAAAGTCCTCACTACTCACTTCTGTTCTTCCCTGAACAGCCCCTCTGCCATTCGACCCCACTTCCCTCCTACACATCACATCCATTGGAGCCTGTCCCCAACAAGGTTATGTCCCTTTTGCTCACACCAACAGTCACTGAACAGATCTGTTCCGCCAGCAGGTATTCAGGGAGCGGGCTGAGTATGAATCAAAATGTCCCAGGACCTTCAAGAACACAAGTGAGACCAACATTCCTATCCTTTGAGAAAGCAAGGACATGGAGAAAGGGAGATGAAGGGGCTGAGGGAGAGGGGTTCAATCAGTCAGAAGCCCAAATCTAGTGCTTGTGGAGTACGAGTCCTGAAATTATCACATTTACAAAGTCAGCGAAGAAATTAAAATGACACACCTTTGTTTATTCCATCAAAAGATAAGGAAGGCACCTGGGTGGCTCAGTTGGTTGAGTGTCCAATTCTTGATTTCAGCTCAGGTCATAATCCCAGGGTCGTGGGGTCAAGCCCCATGGTGGGTTCTGCACTGAGCGTGGAGTCTGCTTAGGATTCTGTCTCTCTCTCTCTCTCTCTCTCTCTCTCTCTCTCTCTCTTTCTTGCTCTCTCACTCTCTCTCCCTCCCTCTGCCCCTTTTTCCTGTCCCCACATTCTCCTTCCCTCTCTCTCTCTCTAAAATAAAATAAATCAGTGGCTCACTTGGTTAAGCGTCCCACTCTAGCTCAGGTCATGATCTCATAGTTTGTGAGTTCGAGCCCTGTGTCAGGCTCTGCACTGACAGTCCAGAGCCTGCTTTGGATTCTGTGTCTCCCTGTCTCTCTCTCTCACTGCCCCTGTCCTACTTGTGTTCTCTCTCTCTCTCTCTCCCTCTCAACAACAAATAAACATTAAAAAATTCAATAAAATAAAGAAATGAGAGTAGCCACACATGCATTTGGACACCAGAGCCCATACAGCCAACCTCTCCCCCATACAGCCAACCCTTCCCCACTCTCTTAACTGTCCCCCAATCAATCCATGGCTCTGGCAGAACTTACAGGCTCAGTGTGGTCTACTCTTGGGGCCTGGAACTGGAAGACGCCAATCCATGCCTAAGGAGCTGTTCCAACATTGAGGCAGGAATTCCCAGCCTGAACTTCTGGGAGAAGGGGTTGGGAGCACTATGCCTTAGGTGGGAATTGTTTCCCTGGCCCCAGGAATCTCTGCCCATGCATAGAGCAGGGCCTCATCTAGCACAAAGCCAGGGACCAGCGTGCCTGGATCGGGGCAGGGCTGATGCTGCCTGCCTGCCTGCCTGCCTCCCTCCTCATAAACTTCAACTCCTAAAGTAGATGCACCCTGACAGCTTCATCACCACATGTATCATGCAGTCCTTGTCAGAGCATGTAGTAGCTGTTCAGTAAGTATTGACTAAAGATAAATTAATGACAGAGTTTGGGGGAGATGAAGAAGAAATGCATGAAAATTAATTAATAATATGTTCAGATCAGCAAATATTTACTGATCCCTTATGGGTAAGGCATCACGAAAGATTCAAAGGTGAACCAATTGTGCCCTCCTACACTTAACTAGTTACAATCTAATATATGTGATCATGTGAATTTATAACGGTGGGGCCAGGCAATTAGATGTGTAAGCTCATAGTGAAATGGGACTATGGACACTTGATCCGCAATGGAAAATATTTAAAGAAAGATATTCATCAATAGAGAGCTAATGCAGCTTCACAGTTATTAGAGAACTTGGGTGCAAGATTTAACGAAGATGACTGGTTATACCGCAAGTGAGAATTTCTGTACATTTTATAAAGTATTTTTTTTAATGTTTATTATTTCTAGGAGACAGAGAGAGAGACAGCATGAGCAAGGGAGGGTCAGAGAGAGAGGGAGTCACAGACTGAAACAGGCTCCAGGCTCTGAGCTGGCAGTCAGCACAGAGCCCGACGCGGGGCTCAAACCCACGAACCGTGAGATCATGACCTAAGCATAAGTCGGACGCTTAACCAACTAAGCCACCCAGGCGCCCCCATTTTAAACACATTTCATTTGAGTAGCACCTTCCATTTGTTTGCATTTTTGCCTGGTAAGAAACTGTGGAATGCAAACGAACGTTTTTCCTGGTGCTTCAACATCAGCATAATAACCTCCTTAAATAATTCTACCTTCCTGGGCTCTGCCATACCCTGTGAACCAATCATAGAGTGAGCTCTTCAATAGGCAGAAGATGGGAAGTGGCTGTGATGCTCTCACGAGGCTTGTGACTCTTCCTGTACAAAACATTAAATTGACCAAACAGCAAAGATGTGTATTTGCTGGCAACTATTCATAAAAGGAGCAATTTGTACACCAGATGATGAAAGCTGCATTCTTCAGAAAGTGAAAGATTTTATCATTATATATTTTTGTTGTTTTTAAAAGTCCCTTTGATCAGTACGGCCTCTGGCCCTGAGGTCCTCTCTGGCTAGTTCTGTCTGACTGCAGCTGTTTGTCCTCATTAGGAACTTCCCCTACAATTGAGTGTATTCAAGAGAAAGCTGGGTGGATGTTTCAAGCCAACATTCTGTTGCTTTCATGCAGCAAATCAGAGATTCTATCCTGTTGATTTTGCTCATTTCCAAGTGTTTTCTTAGAGCTGACTACCTGAATAAATTATTAGACTTGGAACTCTCATACATGGGGTTTTCCATGGTATTAGTGGATTGAGAACTTAGTGCTATAAGTGATCTGTGCTTATCTTTGTCACTTCAGTATTATAGGTCACACCTTAACAAACTTTAAAGGCTTCCCAAGTAACATATATATATAACATAACCTATTGTATTACCCAAAATAGACTGCCTATTCACTATGGTTTGGAAGACTCCAAGAAAGTATCTCAGGCTCCTTCAAAATGCAGAAAGAGAGGAGTGCTCGGGTGACCCCCCTCCCAACAAATGTCACAAGATTTGTTGCACATGGTAATTAATCAGAATTCTTTAATCCTTTCTTCATCATGGTATAGGGTCCCCTATCAACCTCACTATCTTGACTTGTCCCTCATCAAGCAGCTGGGCCCATGGCATCCACTGTCTCCAGGAAGAGTTGGGGCACCAAAAAGGAAAGGAAAAACAAGTCTGTGACTGGTCAGGTCTCAAGGTCTTAGTGTCCTAAAGCAAGAGGAATAGACAGGATTCAAAATACACAAAAGCCACATGGAATATGAGCCAGCACTTGTTCCTTGATGATTACCCCCAAGAGAACCTTGGGCTTCCCAAGGTTTGGGGAGAGAAGGGTGGTGAAGAGAGAACCTAATGGCAGGGACATATTCTGGCCTCCAGGGAGGGGGGGCTTGAAGTGACTGTGAGACAGTAGTGACCTCAGGTTCCCGGGCATTCCTGACCTTTCCTTCTTCAAGATGTCCTCTGTCACTAGCAGCCTGCTGTTGCTGAGAAACCAGTCAGCCTTCACAAATGTCTGGTCTCCACCCTGAGCCATGTACCTCTCTGTTCCAAAGAGCTGTGCCATCTACACTTCACAATATTCCCCCAAAAGGCCATGCAGGCAGTACATCCTCAGGGACCCTCTGGGAAAACAATGCCAACCTACCCCCTACTTTGTTAATCCCAATAAGCTAACCCAAGTTTCAATAACTGTCCACACTCAGGAACCCTCAAAGAACAACAGGAAACTGGAACACTCCTGGGAAGGAGGAAAGGAGAGGAGAGTCCCTGCACCAGTACATGAATGCAACTGGGCTCTGAGTTCCCCAAGTTCTACCCCAACTTTACGCACCCTCAGCTCTGAGCCAGGCAGTGGTAAAACACATCATTATATAGGAGTGCCTGGGTGACTCAGTCAGTTGAGCATCCCACTCTTGGCTTTGGCTTAGGTCATGATCTCATGGTTGGCGCTGTGCACTGATGGTGCAGAGCCTGCTTAGAATTCTCTTCCTCTCTCTCTGATCCTCTCCTACTCTCTCTCTCTCTCAAATTATATTAATAAACTTAAAACACACACACACACACACACACACACACACACACACACATACACACACACACATACCATTACATAAGAATTGGCCAGAAAGCTAGGAAGTCAAGAAACCTTCGGATTCTGCCCAGCCACTTCTCAGAGACTAGAATATGAGCTAAAACACAGCGCAACACCAGCCTTCAAGCCATCTTGTCCCCTCAGCAGCTAACATCTGCTGTTCTCCATTCCAGTGCTCTATAGGGGTGAATGACACAGCCACTCTCCCTTTTGCTGGGCCCCTGGTTCACCTGCTCCTGCTGCTACCAATTAATTCTGAATGTGTGGAGTTCAAGCTACTCATGTGATAGAGCTGACTGGGTGATCGGTTAGCTGGTGTGGAGGAGTTAGACTAAGCTCTCAGGACACACCCCTAATAGGCCACAGGCCAGCCTATGAGTTGGCTGCCACTGAACAGGTCACCAATTACGGGCCAGATCAGTGACGTCAAACACAGAATAAGGACTGTAGGTATGGCGGTTATTCTGAGACTTTCACAGAAAGAGACATGGTAACTGACAAGTACTTTACGTGTCAGGCCAGGAAAGGATGCTGGGATTGAAAAACTGTCATCATTTTCAATTTCTGGCAACCCAAACGCCAGGGGTGAAGTCACCAAGCCCATGTCACACAACTCATCATGGTCTGTTTGAAACTAAAATCTGGTTCTCTTTATATTGTGGGAGCTGAGATACAGAATATAAATACAAATCAAGGGCATGCATACCACTTCCCATGTTGGCAAAATTTCAACATCTATTTTTCTGGTGTGTCCAGGTAGAAACAGAAGCATTGACCCTGTGGCAAGCACAGTACTAGAGAGACTACTTGGATCCCAAACAAAGCAGAGAGTGTAGTGAGGAACAAAGGCTAACTCCTCTGGACTGGAAGATTCCTAAATCATCACACCCAGCAGCATCTCTGCCCCATAGGACAGGAAGGAGAATACAGAGGCTGTCAAAGTTGCTGGTATATGTGCATCTGTGGCTCCATGAGCTGAGTGCTGGGGGCCCTTGGACTTTGCCAAGCACCTCTCCCTGTTACATCTCCTATGCAGAGGCGTCCAGGGTTGCCTTTTCTGTGTTGTTGAAAGATGGGTTGTATTCATGCCCAAGAATATTAATTTGAATTATTTAAGATGTTTTACAAGCATTTCTGCAATAACTCCATGTCCATGTACCCTATCATTGTGCGTTCTATAAGAGTGCGTGCTAAAAAATAACAGAGCTCCGAGGAAAACCAGTGTTGAAGAAATCGAGACAAAAATCTATGGAACTTTGTCACGGAAGACCCAACAGAAGGACTAACAACCCCCAAAGATACTTGGACGTAGTTAACTTGCCACTGGCATTAGCGATGAGCACCACATTCGGTTGATTATTCATGGCTTTGAATCGGAGACCCTAGCTTCCTCCCTTCAGATATAAGCCCTTAAAGGCATGTGCTTCTAGTAGAGACCAATTTCATCAAAACTGAAAATCAGATCCTTTGTTCTAACACAGTGGGAAATACCTTTTTAGCTTCTTTATCTTTCCTGTTGACTTCCTCAGATTGCATAACATGTTGAAAAATGTAGCCATTCTTAAAGCCACTAACCCAGACACTACTAGCAGTAAAGGAGGTCAGTTCTACCTGATTTTCAGAGTTTTTCTTGTAGTCTTCATGCCTGACCAGAACTTTTCCTTTAATTGTAAGAAAGCTCACTTCTAATTCTTTCCAAACACCAACGTGCTTGGGAAAATTCTGTGCAAATCAACATGACTTCTGCATTTCACTGACATCATTCCCTATTTATTAATTGTGTCTCAGGGGCACCTGGGTGGCTTAGACAGTTAAGCATCAAACTTCAGCTCAGGTCATGATCTCATGGTTCATGGGTTCGAGCCCCATGTCAGGCTCTGTGCTGACAGCTCAGAGCCTGGAGACTGTTTCAGATTCTGTGTGTGTGTCTCTCTCTCTGCCCCTCCTCCATTCATGTTCTGTCTCTCTCTGTCTCAAAAAAAAAAAAACTATAGAAAATCTTTTTCTATTTATATTAATTGTGTTTCAGCCAATTCACATTAAATAAACATGCATTGTAATGGAAGAGTCTGTAATGCTTTAATTGTCCTGTTTTATGGACAGAGGAAGCTATTAGAACAACACCATCTTCACCAGCGTTTTGGCATTTCTGTTATCAGTTGGATATAGACCCACAATTATAGATAAGAGGCAAGAACTGAAAGCACATTTAAGAAAGTCAAAGTTAGCCTCTGAATTTCTGTGAGCTAAGTCTGGTATTACTGAGCTCATGGTTCAACTGAAGCAAATCGTAAACGGTGGTGTCAAAAATAGAGCAAGAGAGTAGAAAGGAATTATCCCTTCATGCTCTCTATCTGAGTATGCATGAAATGAAAACCAGAGCTGAAAACCTTGACCACTAAAAATCAGACATGCAGGTAAAATTTAGATAAAGGAATAAGCAAAACGAAAACTTTCATCTCACTAAAATAAAGAGACAAGGAGGAGGGAAGTGGAAGGAGACGGGGTCACCTGGGATCTCAGAGATGCACGAACACTGATGATAAGTACTGGAGATGAGAATTCTCAAATGAATAATGTGCTCACCATGAATTCAAACTTATTTAATGTCATGTCCTTGTTCCTTGTAAAATAATCTCTTGCATCCCCATAGTACACAACCCAGCACAGGAATTCTTGGTCTAGGGCAACCCATCAGGCACACCTAAATGCTCAACATGTGGGAACATTCCCTCAGGTAGTATCTCAGCACCGAGGAGAGTTCTAAATCCATCTGGGGATCAGGCCATTCTACTCTTCTCCTTCTGAGCAACTAAGGGAAATCTGGTCCCACTGACTTCTTCAACCAGCTTTTGGTGTATGTGTCTCCAGATAGATTGCAATTTCACATTCCAATGACTTATTTTGTTCCTCTCCTGGATGAGACAGGTCCATTTCTATCTCATTTCATTAGAACCCTATTCTAGAATTTATCCCAGAACCAGGTGAGGGTATAAATTTATAAGAATTAAATTTAGGGAACAACGAGAAGGTGAATGTTTATCTGAGAATGGATTTAATGGTAACTCACTATGCTGTGTGTGTGTGTGTGTGTGTGTGTGTGTCCACACATGCACACATATGTAGAGTCAAAGTGAATCTCATTCTAGCCATCCTATGGGAATAAAGCCATTTTCCCTTTATCCAACAATTTGGAAATTGATATATTAAATATATACCAGGTGAATTTTTTTCCTCAGTTGGAAATCTGAGCAATGGAATTATAATGCAAACACATCCATGTTAGCTGCACACCACACTTGTATCTGTTCCTATCTAGTTCTCCAGGAGACTTGTTTCCTCGCCCCAAAAGGGAACCTGAAATTTAAAAAAGGCCTAAGAGAAAAATGAGCTATGATTTAGGTTGCCTTTTTTCTTCTTTTATTTCAAAAGAATGCTCTGGAACAAGGAATACTTTTGTGAGGTAAAACAGATGATCTTCTAAGAGGGTTGCACAATATGGGAGCATTATTGATTTTTCTTCCTAAGTCATTTCAGCGATACGATCTTGAGCTGAGTGACCATCGATAGTAAATGATTTCCAGCCAGACACTCAATCGTCAGACCTGCCTCTCTCAAAGGTTTAGCACTTCTGGTGAAAATACGTACATGGATTTTGAAGTACTCGTAGTGTGTGATAGAAGATATAAACTTCAGAGGATTTTTACTTATTATAATAAGCCCTATAGCTGGAATTACAAAGGAGCATGTGAAAGGGAACCATAATTCCTGGTAGGTCTTTTTATTAATATATTTTTATTCCAGGCTCGAGAAATTCCATCGACTAGATCTATGGCTTCCTAAACCTTAAAGCCAAAGTGAGACCACATTAAATCACCTAGGATGCAGATTTCTTATGTCACAGGACATATAATAAGACAAAATTTTAATGTCTTGAGTAGCAGCCTACCACCTTCAAAGGTTAGTAATCTCATGATGCATGAGCAATAGGGTCCCAGGGACAATTTTTTTTTTTTTTTTTTTACAATCCCTGGCAAGTCCCTCTAAAGCTCTAACTTAAACTATATTGAAACCAAAGTCCGAGGATAATTCAAGACCATTGTTTCTCTTGTACAGAATGTCAATGACTTAACCACAAAGAAAGAACACAGTGCTTAGGACCAGAGTAACAACAAACAACTCAAACCCTCAGGTTCAGTTCATCGTCTTCCAACCATACATGTATTCTCTCTCTCTCACCCTCTTAATACCTCTCTATCCTTAGAGTCAAGATAATTCTGGACAGGCTTATCTAAGTCCTTGGAAAATCAGATGCCACTGGACTGCAATGGGTTGACCTAATGAAAAAGAACACTCAAGAAAGAGAAAACTGTGAACATTTCAAGTCAACATAAGGTTCTAGTAGGTTCTCTCAAGACCTTCTGTGCAAAGAGTAGCATGTCAATATTTAAAGCAGCAGAAATTTAATGGCAGGAGTTTAAGTGGGGAAAGCAGAGGAGAAATTGACACAATGTACCTCCAATATTATTCTCCCTGAAAACCCCACAGTGCTAAGCTCTGTGTCACTGGCATAGAGTATTTCCATAGGTTCATGGGCTCATGGGTTTGGCCAACAAGGTGGCCAGGTTTTTATCTTTGTTTACGGAAAGACAAGCCTGTAGATAGTCATTAGATTTGCCATTTCCAAACAACTCATCATCTGATATCCAGCTGATCAATTTAAATTACCACTAGCTTCACAATAATTGCCTCTCTAATTATAATGATGGGAAAAGACTTTAAAAATTGTCTTGGCCTCTTTTACACTTACTGTAACATTAACCTCCCGAATATCAATTGTGGGAATCTGTCCCTCAACAAGAAAGGCCTCGGGAAAATAAAGAGGAAGAAGACGCAATAAAATGGGATGAATTTTCTAAACTCAAGGATTCATGTTGTTTGGAAAGTCTGTTTCTCCCACAAATGAAATGCTGAAGAGCCAAAATCAGGGTGGGCAATTCATTGTGAACTAGAGACAGTTTTGGAATAGACAGAGGTGCTTGGCTGAAATGAGGGATAACATTACAAGAGGGGTGCTCAAGGGTCACCTCCTACTCTCATTTGTGCTGTCACCTAATAGCTTAAGTGTCCTTGCCCGTCTTCATTGCAGGCTGGGTTCTCACCTGTGAAGAATCATCTCCGAGTTTCTACTGTAAGCTCAACTTATTTATCAAATTCCATTGTAAACTCTCCAATTCTTTCACTTTTCTTTGCTTCTGTTTCTAAAATGGAATCTGCATCAGCTTGACATCAGGAGGTCAAGCAGAAGGCATGGTGGTAAGATCTTGGCAGAGAAATGAGCATGGACCTTGGAAGTCACCTCTCAGCAGAACTCTAAGGCATGGTCCTACACAACAGAGGAGACGCTAGGAAACCTGCCATTGATAAAGGGCAGCTAGTTCACCTGCCCGAGGGGCCAAGTTCACCATGACCTGGCTTTACCTCTCCCCTTTTCTCCTCCTACACAAAGGCCTCTAAGGGAAGGCAGTCTTGGCCATTTAAAGACTTAGTTTCCCAGAGTTTGTGCCGAACATTTCTTTTTAATTGCCTCTGGGCCTCGAGAAACAAATGTTACACCACTGAGGTCCTTCAACTCATTCTAATATGAATCAAGAGCCGCTCTCTCAATCCACCGGGTAACATTCCCATTTATTCCTTTGTATATCATTCAGGCCCATTAATCACTCCAGCAGCAGCTCCTTCTCATAGGAGATGTGAGGAAATGATAATGTTTTATGCGAGTAATTAATCCTGTGGCAGATGTGGAGTCTCGGAGACTCCTACCATTAGCACATTGACAGGCTTCCGAACACATATTCCAACACTGGTTAGTAATGATTTTAATATGCTAATACTATGTTACTCATAAACAAGAAACATTCGGGCCTTAAGTTTTATATAAGTGCTATTATTTGCAAAGGCTTTTCAGAGAAGACTGGTGATGAGGTTTTTATATTCTTAATGCTGCTGTTGAATAAACAGTGTCCAATTAACATACCAGCTGGAAGTACACCATTCCTCAGTTCTACGTCTTCCTCTAATATGCAACATTGGTAAAGTGAATAAAATAATTCAGATTGGAACTAATGGCCGTCCGGGGAAGAGAAAAGAGGAGTGGCATGGTGGAGGGTTTTTCCCACAATGTGGCTTTGGGTCCTGGAAATCACCAATGTGACAAATGAGGCTATAAGAGAAAATGGAAGAAAATACTGGCTGTGTTTGGTAATTTCAGAAGAGTTCGTGACAGCACAGAACTGGAGCACACACCACGCTGGTCTTGCCCGCTGGCTACCGTGGGGTGTTACCCCTGGATAAGCACATGTCGTTATCTGGGACTGACTGACACCATCTACATTCTAAAATTTGCTTTATGATTTTTCCCTAGTTGAGGTCAGCTAATAATCCCTAGATAGTCGCGCCTTCTGTCCACCTTTCTTGTCGTCACAGTCTCTCCTTAACTTGTTATAGTATAATAATAAATTCCTATCCGTGGCGGACGTGCTTCATCATAATTTTGGTGCATTCTGAATTCCAAAATGGCCACTGTCATTGACAGGCAGTCTGTAAAACTAACAGCAACCGTGGTCTTGCTGCAGGAATGAACTCAAGGTCAAACCCTCCGCGCTGGGAAGGAGAAAACACGGTCTCTCAGAGAATATTGTTTCTTACTGTTTGGGGTTCAACCTGAGAGAAGAAAAGGATGCCTGTCACAATCAAGATTTTGTAAGAAGTTATTTCCTAAAGAAAACATTCTAATCAAGCAAGGTGGGCAACCACTGGCATGTGGGTTGAAATGGAATGCCACGGGGAGCGGCGGGCAGATGCATCAAGGAACTAAATGAATGGATTCCAGCATGTTCAGCAGGCTCTGGTCAGCTCGGCAGTCTTCACATTATGTTATGCCAGCATCGGCAATGAGGAGTTTGACCAGAAACTTCTCAGGAGTCCATGTACTGACTACACCAGGGAGAGGCTTTTATTTCTTTGTTTTGATTATGCAGCTATGTTATATGCAGAAAACGGTCCATGAGACCCATCATCTAGACAGACTGATCAACACTGCTTCAGGCACAATGCAAATGACAGTCATCAGGTGCCCCAGGGAAGCAGCTAGGAGAAGGTGTCACTCAGTGGACAGAATCCCTCCCTGAAGTCACCTAGAAGACCCTCCTCTCTCTCACCACTACTTCCTTTGTCTTTTGGTCCAGGGAAAAAGAGTGGACCTCTGAGGAACGTCTCCAAGTCCATTCCTTGTCCGAAGCAGTTTCTAAGCTTATTTAAACCCCCGAACATCCCTACGAGACTAGAATCATTTTCTCATTGCAACGGAGCCAAAGCAAGAATAATTAAATTGTTCCTGGCCCTGAGATTCGAATCCAGTTTTGTCTGGCTCCAACCCCTGCTTACGTTACTTCTGCTTCTCATCCTCCCAATCCCAACCAAATTCCCTGGAAATTATCCTTGAGACTTGTGTGATGAAATTATCCCCCTCTTGGAGAAAGGCAAATTTTAGCTAACAATTTATAAGCTTCTATTACCAGGGGATATTTTCACCTGACATAATACATCCTAAAGACTCCATTTAGCTCGAAAGCTTCATTGGTATAATCAAGATTTGAAAACTACAGCCAACTTTAATGCTGGTATTTTCTCACTTCCTGTTTTTAATAATTTTTCTCCGGCACCAATGAGATGCCAGTATAGCAAGATAATAAGGTGCCTTCCCCATAAGCTGATGTAAATCTTCTGATCAAATTCATCAGTTTTAGGGCCTTAGCTATAAGCATTCTCAAAGACTGAACTACTACTACATGCCATGCACCTAAAAGGAAATAATATGCCTGAATGATGGTGAATTAGAAGTGCATTAGACCTGTGCAGAGGCCCTATACACAGTTAATTCATGGCTTTCCATTTCATTGGTCTCAATGTAGATCCTGAGGGCTTACGTGAGACCCGCAGTACTCTTCTTTGATCAATCTAGAAAAAGCAGGCATCGCTGTCTTTTAAATCCCTGGCCTTTCCAAAATGTACAGTCATGATCCCACACTAATGTTTTAAATTCTTTCACTCTGTCCATAGCAAACTCATATTTTCATAATATTTTGCTTCCTTAATTCAGCAAATGATTATTTTGTACCTGCAATGTGCTAGGCAGGGTGTCAGGCCTACAGTCATAACCAAGCTGACAAAATGCTTTCCTTGATCTTGTAAAGCTTACATTCTAGATCAAAGGTCAGTAAACTTTTCTCAGAACAGGGCAAGGTAGCAAATATGGTAGGCTTTGTGGGCCATATGGTCACCCTTGCAAATGACCCACTTTTGTCACTGAAGTACAAACACAGCCATAGACGGAAGGTAACGGAAGGAGCACAGCTGCATTTCAGTAAAAGGCCACTGACAAAACCAGGCGGTGGACCAGACATGCCCTGATGGTCACAGTTTACCAAGCCCCGTTCTACAAGATACCATGTATTACCACTCTTACATTTTATTATAAGTACTGCTGGAGTTAACAGAAGAGTATTTTTAACTAGACCTCTTATGTTTATATGATTATAGATCCAAATAATGTTGGAAGAAATAATACTAAGTAGGCGATGGGCCGAAGGGTACAAACCTTCATTTACAAGATGGGTAGCATCTAGGGATGTAACACGCAGCATGCGTAGGGTGAGGATGTTAACTAACCTTATCATGATAACCATTTAGCAAAAACCACAGGTATCAAACCATCACATACACACCTTACATACTTATACAGCGTTATATGTTAAAAGATAAACTGTGGCATAAGAAACTTTTTCGTTTATTTGAGCAAATCAGAAGTGGTCAGGGGCTCTCCACCAACAAGAGCTAATGGAGAGACTCTTATAGAGAAGAGATGGAAGCAAAGCCAGAGAATTATTTGGTCGGCTGTAGGCTAAATGCTCTGCATTATCTGGGAAAGCCTACTTGGCTGTTTATGAGTAGTTGTCTGTAGATTTCAATTTCTTTTTTTTTTTTTAAATGTTTTATTCATTTATAGGAGAGAGAGAGAGAGACAGTGTGAGCAGGGGAGGGTCAGAGAGAGAGGCAGACACAGACTCCGAAACAGGCTCCAGGTTCTGAACTGGTAGTCAGCACAGAGCCCGACGCAGGGCTCGAACCCACGAACCATGAGATCATGACCCAAGCGAAAGTCGGACGCTCAACCAGCTAAGCCACCCAGGCGCCCCTAGATTTCAATTTCTTAATCTTGAGGCATTACAGGCTTATGTTCTAGTTTGCTTATGTAGGCTACTAAGACAGTAAAACCATCTCAGTCTAATGGCCTCCTTGTTTGATTGATTTAATAGTTGGCTCAGTGAGCTAAGCATGGGACCCTTTATTTTGGTTCAGGTGATGATCCCAGTGCCATGGAATTGAGCCCCAAGTTGGGCTCCATGCTGACTGTGGAACCAGCTTGGGATTCTGTCTTTCTCTCCTATCCCTCTCCTTGTTTGTGGTCTCTCTCTCTCTCTCTCTCTCTCTAAAATACAATAGTGACAACAACAACAACAAATAGCTATGTGTCAATTATCTATCAATGAAGTTGAAAAAATAATTGCTTTTTTTAAAAAAAAGAATTAATAGGGATGACTGGGTGGCTGAGTCGGTTAAGCATCCAACTCTCAGATTTCAACTCAGGTCATGATCTCACAGTTCATGGAATTGAGCCCTGCATCGGGCTCTGTGCTCACAGCAGGGAGCCTGCTTGGGATTCCCTCTCTTCTTCTCTCTCTGTCCCTCCCCAGCTCATGCATGCTCGCATTCTCTCCAAAATTAACTTTGAGTGAGTGAATGAATAAATAAAACAGAGAAATCCCATTCATTCTTTACTCTGTTCCCCCTCATGAAAACATCTTTAAAATCTAGAGCATGATATCATAACCAAAATATTGACATTGATCCAGTCAAAATACAAAACATTTCCATCACCTCAGGAATCCTTTGTCTTGTGCTTTCACAGCCTCACCCATACTCTGCCCTCAGCCTCTTCCCTACAGCGTGGCAACCAAGCAGTAATCTGCTCTTCATTCCTCTACTTTCCTTTTCACTTCCTTAACTTTTGAGATTAAGAATAAAATGAGGCAAACCATAAAAGACTCTTAAATATAGAGAACAAACTGAGGGTTGATGGTGGGGCGCGAGGGGTGAAATGGGTGATGGGCAGTGAGGAAGGCACTTGCTGGGATGAGCACAGAGTGTTGGATGTAAACGATGAATCACCAGAATCTACCCCCAAATCCAAGAGCACACTGTATACACTGTATGTAGCTAACTTGACAATAAATTATATTTTAATAAAATAAAATATTCTTCTCCTGTTGCTGTTACCACAGCACCATGAGTCACATCTTACTCGGCAATTAGATTCTAAATCTAGTTAACGAGTTGAAAATTCATTGAATATAATCACATTAATCCTTAACAGTGTTTAGAAAGGCACGCCTTTGTAGATAGACACACTCACTCACTCTCTAAATACAACAGAGCAGCCCCTTCCTTCAGTGGTAGACCAGATGGCTTTCTCTTTGCTTATGCACATAAAGAAGCTGTTTCCTTGCATCCAGGACTATGTAGTTGAATCCTTAGAATGACATTTAGCACTTCAAGAAAAGAATCTTGGGGACACTGAGGTTCCGAGAAAACAACATTGCCAGCTTCCTATCTCAAAGGCCTCATGCAGCACGTGATTGTTCTTCTAGTGAAACATCCCTCTATGTCTTGCTCTGTGCTTTTCTTTTGTTCCCCAATGACAAGCGTCTATTGATTTGTATGAAATACATTGATTCCTCCGATTATCACTGGGGATTTTACAGTATAATTTGCTGCCTTCGTAGAGTTCATCTAACTCAGGAGAAAGGACAAAACCACCACCTGCCTCTGTGCCAGTTTCCCACACTGAGTTATACTTCAGCACGGCAGCTGCTGAGAACTGCATCTGTTCTTCAAAAAAAGTAAAAAACCCCTTTTTCCTTTAGTAGACATTATAGAGCTTCAGGATTATAATTTGTGACACAGGGCAAAAAGACTCCTTATCTAAAATGGGATATTTGTTTTGTACATTAAGGAGAGCATTGTTTGATTTTTTTGTTTTTTACCTTTCATGCAGAAAAGATTGCAAACATCTATAGAAAGAATCCATTTTCTCCAATACTAAGGGCTTCGTCGTCTTCTTGCGACTTTCAAAGAGTTTGGCTAACGTAAACCAAATTGAGTTTAAAAAGAAAAATGCAGGGGGAGGTAGGCATTATTCAAAGGGAGGGCTCTGGTATGCCAAGTTTTGACCTAGAGAGAATTTTTACAGTCAACTTAAAACCCTTAAAATAGGGTTATAATGGAAAACACCAGTAGACAAACAGTAGTCACTTTAGAAGTCTCTTAATAACAGGATAAGCGTTGGTGGTTTTTTCCTGAGAAATATTTGAAATACCTAAACGCGTTCCACCTTTTTTCAGCCATGCACCTTCTAAATAATTTCCTAGTAGTACAAGTGGAGGTTTGTGAGCAGAAGAGGCGCGTGGGCTCTCTGGAATGTTCCTTCAGATTTCCGCAGTAAGCCTGTGCCCTCCACATCAGTCACTCTTAACATAAAAGAGACTTGATTTAACTCCTGCCCAGCTGCACACCCTTGGACGGTTATGAAATGGAAGCTTATATTCAATGCATGAGCTTGATCCTGAGAGCCTCACAATTCACAGCTTTCCCCAGAGGGAGTGAAGCCCTCGCGCCTTCGCCTTTGCTGTGCACCGTGGCCGTGCCTCTATTTTAGCACATATTTCACGCTGTCTTGTAGAATAATTTGTGGTGTGCATGTTCATTTTTCCAACCAGATTCCAAGCTCTCAAGAATATTATTCCCCATAGCATCTAGCATGGAGTCAGGCGCAGGCTGAGCACTCAGAAAGTCGGTCTGAGCCTAACGTGGTACTGAGAAGCTGTGTGTGCTGCTCTAAGTGAACCAGATCCGGGGTATCGGAGTTTGGCAGCACAGAGGACCAGGGGCACACTGATCCTAGATACACGACAACTTTTTTAATGCAGGGTGGGAACATGTAAGGGAATTCTGAAGAGAAGACAGAGAAAGAAACAGAAAAGGTCGAACTGAAGGCAGAAGGGTGGACAAGAAGAACACAAATCTAGAGTGTACCTGATGGTCAGTTTCAACTCTAGTACAGGGCTCGGGTGGCTAAGTTGTGTAAATGTCGCAGTTTGGGGGAGCTCTAACCGGGAACCATGCATTAGTATGCATCCTCCAAATATGCCAGCGAGGTGCCAGGTCAATAGCACCCCACTCCCAGCTCTCAGAGGCACCAAACACAAGCCCTCTCCAAAAGAAGGCATACCTGATACAGCCTCCTGGAGATTAAAGTGAACCAAACAAAAGCTCAAAACAACGACAACAACAACAACAATTAACAGATACAAGGAAATGATCGGCTACAAATGAATTTAGCAGAAACAAAAGCCACGGATTCAACGGCTTGATGATTTCAATTTTAAAATGATACTAAGAGGATATCAAATACAGAAGAGAATTTTTAGTATGTCATTTTCAAAAATCGGCAAGCATCAAGAGACTCACAAAATCATCAGGAAGATCTAAGTAAGAATCCAACCAAACTTTCAGAAAGAAAAAAGAAAAGCACTTAAATTTAAAACTCAATGGAAATATTGGGCAGCAGAGTACATATAGCTGGGGACAAAATTAGGGAACTGTGGTCAATATGTAAAAGTCACAAGCCAGCACGCACAGGGTGAAACACAGAGGATCAAATGAGAAGGTTACAAATTTACTTCAGGGCCCCTGGGTGGTTCTGTCAGTTTGGTATTCGACTCTTGATTTTGGCTCAGGTCACGATCTCACAGTTTGCGGGTTCAAGTCCATGTTGGGCTGTGGGCTGACAGTGCAGAGCTGCTTAAGGATCTCTCTCCCTACCTCCACTTCCACTGGTGCTCTCTCTCTCTCTCTCTTTCTGAACATGAAAAAAATATCACCTAACTGCATCCTCAGAAGAGGTCAATACTGAAGAGGACGAGGTACATATGATGGCTTTCCATCATTGATCAAAGGCAAAAATCTTCAGAGATGCGACGTAAAACTACTTTCAAATAGCACAGATAAAAACAAATTCACATCTAGACGTTCTGTAGTAAAAGAGCAAAATACCAAATACAAAATAAAAGGTCACAAAGTATAGAGTAAATAGGACAAATTACCTTCAGAGAAGCAATTAGATACACAGCAGGATTCTCAGCAGCAGTGGTGAAGGTACGCAGACAGTGGAAGAATGGCATCAAAACACTCAGGATGGGGCGCCTGGGTGGCTCAGTCCATTAAGTGCCTGACTCTTGAGCTCAGCTCAGATCTGTATCTCAGGATCATGAGTTCAAGCCCCAAGGTGGGCTGCACACTGTGTGTGAAAGCCTACTTGAAAAATAAACAAACAAACAAACAAAAAAACCACTGAGGTCCAGTGCCCCTACCAAAATATCCTTCACAAATCAGGACAAAATAAGGATGAGTTTAAATAAGCAAGTACTGTCCAGGCTGAGCACGGAGCCTGTGTGAGATTCTTCTCTCCCTCTACCTATTCCCCACACCTTGTTCTCTCCTGTCTCCAGAATTAAAAAAAAATTTTTTTTGATGAAAAATAAATAAATAAGCAAGTACTAAGAGAGGGTACTCAGCAGAACTTCACTAAGGAGATCTATTTTAGGAAATTAAAAAAAGCTGCTAACACGGCGATCTAGGATGTGATAAGAAAATAAAAAATAAAATAGGAAAACATGTAGGTAAATCTAAACAAATATTGAATAAAATGATAATGGTGCTCACATCTGAAGTAATGGGCAAAAATAGAAGGTAATTTGGAGGTGGGTTACAGGATAACAAGAAGTTTTAAGTTCTTATAGTATTTAGAAAAGCATTTAAGTAAGACTGACATTAGACCCTGTTAAGATAAACATACATAGGAAAATTTCAAGCGTAACCTCTGAAAAAGTATACAGAGTCTACATCCTCCAAGCAAGTTAAAGGAAATGTAGCTATGAAAATTAACAAATAAACTCAATTTGGAGAGAGAGAAGAACAGAAAAGTCAAGATAAAGACAAAACTCAAAAGTATTATGATAGATATAAGTCCAATTGATTAGTAAAACTAAATGTAAATCAATTTGATTTTTCAACTAAGGAGAAAAGATTATCAAAATGAAAAAAAAAGAAATCCACCTATATACTATTCACAAAAAAGAGATTTAAAATGAGGACATGGAAGGGGTGACTGGGTAGCTCAGTAGGTTAAGCATCTGACTGTTGGTTTCGGCTCAGGTTGTCATCTCGCAGTTCGTGGGTTCAAGCCCCTCCTCAGGCTCTGTGCTGACAGCTTTGGAGCCTGCTTGGGATTTTCTCTCTCCCTCTCTTACTGTCCCTCCCCTGTTCACTCTCTCTCTCCCTCTCTCTCTCTCAAAATAAATAAATA
Organism: Proteles cristata cristata; assembly: GCA_017311185.1. Lineage (NCBI taxonomy): Eukaryota > Metazoa > Chordata > Mammalia > Carnivora > Hyaenidae > Proteles > Proteles cristata. The sequence continues at coordinate 124,044 of JAESUZ010005644.1, read as the reverse complement.
ATTTTTTTTAAAAAGAAAAAATAAAATGAGAACATGCCTAGTTTGGAATAGAAGAATGAAAGCCGATAAGGTTAAAAGCAAAAGGAGAAAAAATATACCAGGTCAACAAGAACCAAAGAGAGCAAAATCAGACCTATTAATTCAGAAGGAAGTGATTAAGAAATACCTATTTTTTGCAATGAAGGTCACTGTGGGAAAAAGGTTTATCACAACAGAAATGTATAAAAATTCAAAACTGACCTGTACCAAACAGAAACTCAGAATATATCAAACAACAAAATGATTAAACTACAGATAAATATCAACAAATCCATTATTACAACAGAACATTTCAGTACTTCTATCACACTTATTTTTTTTATTTTTTTATGTTTTTATTTATTTCTGAGAGAGAGGGAGAGACAGTGCGAGCAGGGGAGGGTCAGAGAGAGAGGGAGACACAGAATCTGAAACAGGCTCCAAGCTCTGAGCTAGCTGTCAGCACAGAGCCCGACACAGGGCTCGAACCCACGAACTGTGAGATCATGACCTGAGCCCAAGTCGGACGCCCAACCGAGCCACCCAGGCGCCCCTCTATCACACTTATTGATAGCTTAGGCTGACAAAAATGTAGGAAACACATGAATTCTAAAATCACGATCAAATACTTGACTCTAAGGTCATAAGGAGAATGTGTGTCCAACAATTTGGGAACATATCAGTCCTCACAAAGACACACAGAACTTTTGCAAAAAATGACCACACAGAAACCATAAAATAAACACCCACAAATTTCCAGTTTCAATCATAACACAATCAAGTTAGAAATGACTAAGTTAGGAATATTAGACTGTTCTCTAAACTCCTAGAAACATAAGACAGACTTCTTAACTAACTCATGGATCAGAAAAGTTCTGGTAGGTATTGTTAAATACTTACACGGAAGTGATAAGTTCTGGAAAGCAAGCACCAGAAGAACAAAATTACAGACTAGAAATTTGGAGAAGTTGTTTGCCACACATATAACCCCAAATGGACTGGTAATCACAATAACCAACAAAGCGCTGCTCATCAATGAAACGGGCACCCCAATGGGAAAAACTAACAAAGACACCAAGAAGCATGTGAGACAAGAGAAAAGAAGAGTCACACATAAACCCATGCAGAGAGGTTCAGCCGCATCCACAGGGAAAAGTTGAAACACAGAAGACACCATTTTGCATCCACCAGATGAGCAAAAACTAAGAGACTTGATAACACCAGATGTTAGCAATAGTATGGACAAAGAATCGACGGTAGCTGAGTGTGGGTGGCTAAGTAAGTTAAGCAACAGACTCGATTTCAGCTAGGGTCATGATCTCATGGTTTGTGTGAACGAGCCCCGTGTCAGGCTCTGTGCTGACAACATGGAGCCTGCTTAGGATTCTCTCTCTCTCTGCCTTTCCCCCGCCTGCATTTGGTCTCTCTCTCTCAAAAATAAGTAAAACATTAAAAAAAAATGTTTTTAATGGTGAATGGTATGATATGTCAATTATACCTCAATAAAGCTGTTTAAAGAAGAAAGCAAAGCAACAATTAAACAGAAGTTCAGGAGAATAGTTGCCTTTGATAACAGAATAAGATAGAGACAGGGAATTTCATGGATGTTTCTTTTATTTTTATTCAAGTTTATAAGTATCTATGTGTGTAGTCTTCCTTAGGTATCAAGTGCTATGTAAATAAAAAAGCTATGAAAAGCAAACAAACACATCTGCATAATTCCCCTGGGGAGACCTTACCTTACGCTTGCAGGAATTCACATGAAATTAGAACTACTGAAGTGACCCACACCAGAATACTCATTTCAGGAATGGGGAAGCTCGTATGAACACAGCAAAATAAATCCCAAACACTAGGAGCCTGTGGTATCAAAGTTTTCCCATTATAATTTACAAGTCTAAATACACTTTGGGAATATAACAGAACACAAGATATTTATATTATTACTTTGCCCTTGGAAGCATTTTTTTTTTAATTTTTAAATGTTTTATTTATTTTTGAGAGAGAGAGAAACAGAGCATGAGTGGGGGAGGGGCAGAGAGAGGGAGACACAGAATCTGAAGCAGGCTCCAGGCTCTGAGTTGTCAACACAGAGCCCAACATGGGGCTCGAAGCCGCGAGATCATGACCTGAGCTGAAGTCAGACGCTCAACCAACTGAGCCACCCATGCACCCGTCCCCTTGGAAGCATTTGTAAAGTAAAGCTGACTTGTATAAAAACTTTATACAAATATTCCCAGTGGACTTTAAAAAGTAAGTCAGTGGCTTTCACTTTTATTTAAGATCTTCACAGGTGGCCTTAAGGCATGGAAAACAGCACTGTAGTTATCTGGCCAGAGTTCAACTATAAATTCTACAAGGTTTCAACATTTTCTATTTTCCCAAAGAATACTAATTATTTCACAGAAAGAATAAAATTGCGAATAGTGAGAACTAATATATCTAAGTTGTATTAAACCAAAATTAGTTTTAAATTATGTCATTCCTTCTATATGCAGACACTATAAGGAATGTTGCTTCTAAAGATATGAATATCCCATAGATCTCAACCACAGCCATTTAGAAGAACACTGTATCCGGGCACCTGGGTGCCTCAGTCGGTTAAACATCCCACTGCGGCTCAGGTCTTGATCTCACGATTCCTGAGTTTGAGCCCCATGTCGGGCTCTGTGCTGACAGCTTAGAGTCTGGAGCCTGTTTCAGATCCTGTGTCTCCTTCTCTTTGCCCCTCCCCTGTTCATGCCCTCTCTCTTCCTCTCTCAAAGAATAAACATTAAAAAAAAATTTTTAGAAGAACACTGTACCTGCCCCTCTGGAAAACAGTGTGGAGGTTCCTCAGGAAACTAACAATAGAACTCCCCTATGACCCAGCAATAGCACTGCTAGGAATTTACCCAAGGGATACAGAAATGTTGATGCATAGGAGCACATGTACCCCAATGTTCATAGCAGCACTCTCCACAATAGCTAAAACCTGGAAAGAGCCTAAGTGTCCATCAACAGATGAATGGATCAAGAAGATGTGGTTTATCTATACCATGGAATACTACATGGCAATGAGAAACAATGAAATCTGGCCATGTGTAGCCACATGGATGGATCTTGAGGGTGTGATGCTGAGCGAAATAACTCAGGCAGAGAAAGACAAATATCATATGTGTGCACGTATAGGAGGATTAGGAGGAACTTAACAGAGGACCAAGGGAGAGAAGAAGGGCGGAAATGGTGGGGGAAAGGGGGAGAGGCAAACCATGAGAGACTCTTGAATGCTGACAAAAACTGAGGACTGATGGATGTGGGGGGGGGGAGTGGGCATGGAGGAGGACACTTGTGGGGATGAGCACTGGGTGTTATGTGGAAACTAATTTGACAATAAACTATGTTTAAAAAAAAAAAAAAAAGAAGAACACTGTACCTATGGTATAGTTCTTTCAGATACATACCTACATTCATACATGCATACATACATAAAGAGAGAAAGAGAGAGATGAATGCTCTGATTATGTAAATAAAATCACACATTATTCCATCTTTGGATAAAACTATCCATCCATCCATCTAGAATATATATTCTATCTCTATGTACCTAAGTACCTACTTGCTTATAGCTCAAACCTCCATGCCATACCTCCAAAACTAAACAGCATCCCTCCACAAACACACCTCCAGCAATAGTAATAAAGGAATAAGGTCCCTGAGACAAAAACACCAGACCCCATTCCTTCACTGTTGTGTCTATGCCATATTTAAGGGCTTGATCCTATCTGATCTCTTTTCTAAAGTAATCCCTTAATGGCACCTCATGTCTATATAAGCAAAATACAAAAGAGCTATTTCAGGCACCATGTACATGCACCATTCCATTTGGTAGCTATCGTAGCCCTGTGAGATATAAAGGGGAGGTTTGATTATTTCCATTTTTATAGATCACGACACAGAGTCACAGAGACTTTAAAGAACTCATAGAGATCTATTTTAATCAAGCCTGTAAAGCTGGAAGGTTTTATGAAACCTCTCTGAGCCTTGATTTCCTCATCTGAAAAATGGGAATAAGAAGAGAACATGTCTTGGGGCTCCTAGCTGGTTCAATCAGTCGAACATGTGACTCTTCATCTCGGGGTCATATGGTAAAGTCCCACCACTGAGGGTACAGCTTACTTTAAAATAAAAATGGATAGTATCTACCTTATGGGATTGTTATGAAAAGTAAACATTAACATGTATGAAGGACTTAGAACGATGGAGACATGCAATAGATGCTACATGCTATTATTTTTATTACGCGGGTTCCAGAATCAAGGCTGTTTTTATTATACCTTGCTAACATCTCCAGGTTACCTGGCTCCTATTCCCAGGTTGGCAGAAATGTGACCCCTGACTCATTCTGAATAATAACATGTCAGAGAGGGGAGAACATCACAGAGCGCTTCATGGCCCAACTTCCCTCTGTGGACCCCCAGCCCCAGGAGAGATCCAAGAGCATATGGCTAATTAGCTATAGAACTCAATCAAACAACCAGTCTCCCAATTTTCAATCTTTAATTTTTTCCTGCCAACTAAGAAAACTGGCCAAATGTCTCTAGAATCCCTTCTTTACTCCTGAAATTTGGTCTTCTTATTCTTTTTTTTTTTTGAAGTTTATTCATTAACTTTGAGAAAGAGAAAGAGGGAAAGAGACCATACAAATGGGGCAGGGACAGAGAAGGAGGGAGGGAGGGAAGGAGAGAGAAAGAGAGAGAGAGAGAGAGGATCCCAAGCAGGCTCTGTGCCACCAGCACAGAGTCTGATGTGGGGCTCAAACTCACGAACCATGACATCATGACCTGAGCCAAAATCAAGAGTGAGACCCACTGAGCCCACCAGGTGCCCTGGTCTTATCTTAATACCCTTTAATGTATTCTCCAAAAAACCATTTTGTTCCCCTTGATCTAATAGCCTGCTCTTCAGGTGACCTAACCCCTCTGGACAAGCGTTTGCTTGGCAGTTTGCCCACCTAAACTGCTATCTGTAGTCACCTATGTATATTTTCACAGTGTACCCATTTGTTGGACTACAAGGATGTCCAGGTAGAAGACTGAAAAACAGTGAGTTTTCTCTGTCAGCCCTAGAGATGTACCTTAGATATATGGAAATAAACCTAGACTTTGTAAAATACGGTCTTAGAAAGATATGACTGCCATATTGTTTTCATGTCCATGTATTTTTTAAGTACCAGGCCAAATGTTCTCAAGTTGCTTGATATTACTAAATACGGTGGTGTCCGTTGGGCACCTCCAGCAGAGTCCATAAGCCTGAAACATTGACTTCTTTCACTTGTTAGCATATCATAAGCTCCACCCAAAAAGACACAGGTTTTTCTCAAAGGCAGTCTGTCTTCCAGAGTCCCTTAGGAAACTACAAATTCCCTTTCAAAAGCAACCACCTCCAGCAGCAATTCAGCGAGATGATCTCAAGTCCATGGTCTGTAAGGAATCTGATTCAAGGTGGAATTGGGGATGTCACTACAAGTAGAAGAAGAAAAGACACATATTCATCCAGAGGACAATGCCCCTGAAGACACAGTAAGGAGAAAGATCAAGAAAAACCCTACTTCTCCCACTTCACCATATTTTGGAGGTGCAGGTGATACAAAAAACTACAGAGATTTGTTTACAGTGGCAGCAAAGCAAGACAACTTTGTGGCAAGTCACCAAGAAACACAGTCACAGGCCACCAACTCAAATGGCCCCCACACCATGATATTGAGGCTGTCATCTAAAAGAAATGTGATAAAGCAGAACAAACACCCTGTGGCCTGTATTATTATACACAATATTTCTATAATAATATATTAGATATCTCTGTGAGCTGGGAGAAGGAATCATACGGATGAGAAAGATTCTCCATTGCTACTTGATATATATCTAGACTGCCTGGAGCAATTTAATGTACTCTTAACATTCAAGCAGTGAGATGATTTCAAATGTACCTTTCCTAATTATAAAGGTGATACCTTTCATCGTGGAAAATGGGGAAATGGAAAATGACCATCAAATACCATTTCTTAATCATCAGGCAGGAAAAAAACCCAAAAAGTCCAATAATCTCAAATGTTGGTCAGGATACAGAGAAACACAAAATTTATATACTGCTAAAAAGAATATATTTTGGCAGGACCTGTTAAAGCTAAAGATGTACCTACCCTGTAATCCAGAAACTATGAGCTATCTACCCAGGAGAAACTCTCACTCTTTTACACCACAAAACGTGCACAGCGATGGGTGCTCTAGCACATTTTGTGAAAGTAAAATAGTGAAAACGAACTGTTCCTCAGAAAAGATAGATTGCAGAGTAGTCTACGACATTCAAATTAAGTACAAGTATCAATATAGATAGGTATCAAAAATATTTCATCAAATTTCTAAAAAAATCAGGTTAGGAAAAGCTATGACACTGTCTAGTTATAACACTAACATGCAACATATATGCCAATGTAGTATAGTAAAAAATACAAGACATACATGAGAAGGATACACGGCACAATCAGTGGATTAACTTGGGCTGCCTGGGGACAGAATATCTAAAATAACAGTGGCTTAAATGAATGAGAACTTCATTTGTTTGTCAAAGTGAAGTCCAGGTAAATAGCTGAGCATTGTATGGACAACCAACTCAGTGAGCAGAAAATAACAGGGCTCTTCTATCTTACGACTTCACCTTTCTTGACACACAGCTTCCATCTGCTGGCCCATGACAGCGCCTGTCATAATGGCGGCATTCCAGCTGGCATAAAGGGGAAGAGAGAGAAAGGGAGGGAGGGAGGGGGGGAGTACAGGCCCTCCTTCCTTTAAGTACTCTACCTGGGGGAGGAGGGGCAGGTGGCACACCTGGGTACATCTGACTCTTGATTTCAGATCAGGTCATGATCTCATGGTTCTTGGGTTCAAAGTCCCACACTGGGCCCTGCACTGGTGGTGAGGAGCCTGTTTGGGATTCTCTGTCTCCCTACTCTCTGCGCCTCCCACACGTGCAGTCTCTCTCATGCTAAATAAATAAATAAATAAAAGTTTACATGTATTAAAAAATAGGATTCTACCAGGAAGTTGTGCATATAACTTCTGCTTTAATTCCACTGGCCAGCATTTAGCCACATGTCAGCAGCTTAGAAATGCAGCCTTTATTTTAGGCAAACATGTACCAGGGGTTACTTCTGCAAAGGAGGGAAGGGGTAGAGATGGCAGGTGGATCAAAGCTGTTATGTGTGGGGAGAAGGGCAAGATGGCGGAGACGTAAGGAGCTCCGTACTTGCACTCGCGCCCATACATCACACAGAAAAGATCTGAAGCCATTGGAAACCTTTCAAAACCTGAGAGACTGGGAGAAAAAGGACGCAGAATCCACTGAGAGAGCCTTCTAACGTGAGTGCGAACCGGGGAAGATAAAATCGGGCCGGGATCAGAGACTCCAGGGTGGGAGGCGATCCCCCTCTACCCTCTACGGGGAGTGAGAGGAGAAAAGGAGAGAGTCCGAGACAGAAAAACCTCCGCTCGGGGGGAAAAAACCTCCGCTCGGTGCATAGAAAGACCGTACTTGCCAAATACCTGCACACCAGGTCCCCTCGCGCCAACTGGTCCTGGGGGGGCTGAGCACACAAACTGCTTCTTTGTGCCGCTCCTGGAGGTTGGATTTCAGAGCGGCGGGGCGCCTGCCGCCATTGTAGCTCCAGGGCGGCTGGGACCCCTGAAAGAGCCGCGCAGACACCGGGCGTCCGCGCTCCTGGCTGGCTGGAACTCGAGAGGGAAGGCAAAGAGCTAAAAACTGGGAAATATGCCTGTGAGGTCGTTTTTCGGTTGACGAGCCATAGAGGGACTCGGTTTTCCTCACTCCAGCGGGCTTGGGCTACGTGGACCCGGCAGGCAAGAACTCCCGCATGCGCGCCAGCCTGACCCAGAGAAGGAAGCAGCGATTCTGACTCCGCCCCAGAGCTCGGCAGGGGGCCTGGAATTGCCCGAGGGGGTTGCCTGGGAAGCTGTGTCTAAGGCAATTTCAGTGGGGCGCGCGGACTGGGAATTGGAGATTGGAACTGGCCTGGGTTGAAGAGTGCAACCAACTTCGGCTGCGTCCCCGGAACGCGGAGTTGACACGCCCAAAAAAGCGAGTTGCAGCGCAGGGTTCAAGAAGGGACTGGAGCACCCTCACTCTCCTCCCCACAACCTCCAAGGCAGAGCTCCCGCCTGAGGCATCGGATCATGCCACGCCCATCCCTGCCTGAGAGCTGCCCTCCTCCCTTTATTTTTTTACTTTCTTTTTTCCTTTTTTTGTTTTTTTCCTTTTTTTTCTTCTTTCTTTTTTTCCCCTTTCTTTTCTCTTTCTTTTTTTCTTCTTCTTTCTCTTTTCTCATTTTTTTCCCCAAAACACTGACCTGATTAACTCTGGTGGCCAGCTTGCTTAAACAATCACAGCAAGTCCATTCTGTAAATGTAAATTCTACACCTACCTACGTTTTCAGCTATTTCTCTCAGGAGTAATTAGACTATATAGTTTCTCTGGATAATTCCAGCATCCTTCTCTCACCTATCCAACCATATTCTACCCTTTACCTCTTTGAAAAAAGCTTCTTATCCCTTCTGCCTGTTCATTCTATTTCCAATTCTGCCTCGTCTCGCCCTGCCTTCTCTCTTTTTCTCTATGCTCTTCAACCAGCACTGCATACACACGGCTATTTAACTGTAGCTGGGAAATCCAGGGTATATGCTTTAAACCATTCTTTGTCCATCGGTTTTCTTCTTTTTTCCTTTTCTTTTCCCCTTTTTGACTCTTTTATGTATTTTATACTCCCTATTATTCGCCCTCCCTCCTCCATCTTTTCTCTTAACTTTTTCGTTTTCCCTCTCGCTTTGCGTGTTAGTTGAATTAGCCTCTGCGTTTGTGTGCTCCTGCTCCCTGTGTGTTTGTCTGTCTGTTTTCTTTTCCAGGGCTACCTCAAGAAACAAGCTAGAGTACACAAGGTGAAGAGTCCCAAATATCACTACGAATAGGAAAATATAATAACTAAGGTCCCAACAAGAGAGACCGAGGGATACCATTCAAAAAACAATCTCTGAAAGGATAGGCCCTGGAAAGTCCAAGAGTCTTCTTGGATATAGCAGTGCTCATAGAAACAGAGAGCATAACAGGTCTCTAAAACCAACAAGAGCCGGAAAGCTAACTAAAATGACGAAACGAAAGAGCTCTCCTCCAAAGAAACTCCAAGAAGAAATGACAGCTAATGAACTGCTCAAAACAGATATCAGCAGCATAACTGAACAAGATTTTAGAATAATAATGGTAAAATTAATAGCAGGGCTTGAAAAAAACATAGGGGACATCAAAGAAACTATGGCTACAGACAGAATGGAAAATAAAAATAGGCATGAAGAATTAAAAAATGCGATAAATGAGATACATAATAAATTAGAGGCCTCCAATGCACGGCTAGAAGAGGCAGAAAGGAGAATAAGTGATTTAGAAGACACCATGATAGAAAAACAAGAAGCAGACAAAAAAAGAGACAAACTGATCCAGGAACAGGAAAGAAGAATTCGAGAGCTCAGCGATACAGTCAAACGCAACAATATCCATATCATAGGAATCCCAGAAGAGGAAGAGAGAGGGAAAGGTGCTGAAGGAGTCCTGGAACAAATTATAGCAGAGAACTTCCCCGACCTGGGGAAGGAAGTCAATGTGGAAATACAAGAGGTTCAGAGGACTCCCCTCAGACGTAATTTGAATCGATCTTCTGCACGACGTATCATAGTAAAAATGGCAAAATACAAGGACAAAGAGAGAATTTTGAAAGCAGCTAGGGAGAAAAGGGCCCTCACATACAAAGGGAAACCCATCAGAGTGGTGACAGACCTATCTACTGAAACGTGGCAGGCCAGAAAGGAATGGCAAGAGATCTTCAATGTGATGAACAGTAAAAATATGCAGCCAAGAATCCTCTATCCAGCAAGCCTGTCATTCAAAATAGAAGGAGAGATAAAAACCTTTCCAAACAAACAGAAATTGAAAGAATTTGTCACCACGAAGACAGCCCTACAAGAAATCCTGAGGGGGACGCTCTGAAGGAAAGGTACAAGGAACAAAGATACCAGAGACACCACCACAAACATGAACCCTACAAAAGATACAAAGACTCTAAACCCACATATTTCAATAATAACACTAAATGTAAATGGGCTGAATGCTCCAATCAAAAGGCATTGGGTAGCAGAATGGATTAAAAAACAAAATCCATCTATATGCTGTCTACAAGAAACTCATTTTAGATGGGAAGATACCTTCAGATTAAAAGTAAGGGGATGGAGAAATATATATCATGCTACAGGAAATCAAAAGAGAGCCGGATTAGCGATACTTATATCAGACAAACTGGATTTTAAATTAAAGACAATCACAAGAGATGAAGAAGGGCACTACATAATAATTACAGGGTCCATCCATCAGGAAGAACTAACAATCATAAATGTCTACGCACCGAATATGGGAGCACCTAAATATCTAAAACAATTAATCACAAACAGAAACAAGCTTATAGATAAGAATGTGCTAATAGCAGGGGACTTTAATACTCCACTTACAGCAATGGATAGGTCAACCAGACAGAAAATCACTAAAGAAATAATGGACTTGAAAGACACATTGGACCAGATGGGCCTGACGGATATATTTAGAACTTTACATCCTGAGGCCAGGGAATTTACTTTCTCCTCAAGTGCGCATGGCACATTCTCCAAGATAGATCACATACTGGGACATAAAGCAGCCCTCAATAAATATAAAAGAATACAGATCATACCATGTACACTGTCAGATCACAATGCTTTGAAACTTGAAATCAATTACAGGAAACAGTCTGGAAAACCTCCAAAAACATGGAGGTTAAAGAACACCCTTCTAAAGAATGAATGGGCCAATCAGGCAATTAGAGATGAAATTAAAAAATATATGGAAACAAATGAAAATGAAAACACAACAATTCAAAATCTATGGGTGCGGCAAAGGCAGTCCTAAGAGGAAAGTACATTGCTCTCCAGGCCTATTTCAAGAGATTAGAAAAAGCGCAAGTCCAAAATCCAACAGCTCACCTAAAGGAACTAGAGGCAGAGCAACAAGAACGCCCTAAACCCAGTAGAAGAAGAGAAATAGTAAAAATTAGAGCAGAAATAAACAACATAGAGACCAAGGAAACAATTGAACAGATCCATGAAACCAAGAGTTGGTTTTTTGAGAAAGTAAACAAAATTGACAAACCTCTAGCCAGACTTTCTTTCCAAAAGACGTTCTTTCCAAAAAAAAAGAGAGAGCACCCAAATAGACAAAATTATGAATGAAAATGGACTTATTACAACCAACCCCTCAGAAATACAAGCAATTATCAGGGAATACTATGAAAAATTATATGCCAACAAATTGACAACTTAGAAGAAATGGACAAATTCCTAAACACACACTCACTACCAAAATTCACACGCGAAGAAATAGAAAACCTGAACAGACCCATAACGAGTGAAGATTTGAATCAGTGATCAAAAATCTCCCAACAAATAAGAGCCCTGGACCTGATGGCTTCCCTGGGGAATTCTACCAGACATTTAAAACAGAATTAATCCCAATTCTTCTCAAGCTATTCCAAAAAATAGAAAACGAAGGAAAACTCCCAGACTCATTTTATGAAGCCAGCATCACTCTGATTCCCAAGCCAGACAGAGATCCAGCAAAAAAAGAGAACTACAGGCCAATATCCTTGATGAATACGGATGCAAAAATTCTCAACAAGATCCTTGCAAATCGAATACAGCAGCATATAAACAGAATTATCCACCAAGATCCAGTGGGATTCATTCCTGGGTTACAGGGCTGGTTCAACATTCGCAAATCAATCAATGTGATCCATCATATCAATAAAAGAAAAGATAAAAACCATATGATCTTGTCAATAGATGCAGAAAAAGCATTTGACAAAATACAGCATTCCTTCTTAATAAAGACTCTTGAGAAAGTTGGGAGAGAAGGAACCTACTTAAACATCATCAAAGCCATCTATGAGAAGCCTTCAGCTAACATCATCCTCAACGAGGAAAAATGGAGAGCTTTCTCCCTGAGATCAGGAACACGACAGGGATGCCCAGTCTCACCACTGCTGTTTAACATAGTGCTGGAAGTCCTAGCATCAGCCATCAGACACCAAAAGGAAATCAAAGGCATCAGAATTGGCAAAGAGGAAGTCAAACTTTCACTCTTCGCAGATGACATGATATTCTACATAGAAAACCCGACAGACTCCACCAGAAGCCTACTAGAACTGATCCAAGAATTCAGCCAAGTTGCAGGGTACAAAATCAATGTACAGAAATCGGTTGCATTTTTATACACCAACAATGAAGCAACAGAAAGAGAAATCAAGAAACTGATCCCATTCACAATTGCACAAAAAACCATAAAATACCTCGGAATAAACCTAACCAAGGATACAAGAGATCTGTATGAGGAAAACTATAGAAAACTTATGAAGGAAATTGAAGAAGACACAAAGAAATGGAAAAACATTCCATGCTCATGGATAGGAAGAATAAATATAGTTAAGATGTCATTACTACCTAAAGCACTCTACACATTCAATGCAATTCCAATCAAAATTGCACCAGCATACTTCTCAAAACTAGAACAAACTATCCAAAAATTTGTATGGAACCACAAAAGACCCCGAATAGCCAAAGTAATCCTGAAAAATAAAACCAAAACGGGAGGGATCACCATCCCAGACTTTAGCCTCTACTACAAAGCTGTCATCATCAAGACAGTATGGTATTGGCACAAAAACAGACACATAGACCAATGGAACAGAATTGAGAACTCAGAAGTGGACCCAAAAGTATACAGCCAACTGATCTTTGACAAAGCAGGAAAGAATATCCAATGGAAAAAGACAGCCTTTTTAACAGATGGTGTTGGGAGAACTGGACAGCAACATGCAGAAGAATGAAACTAGATCATTTTCTCACACCATGCACAAAAATAAACTCAACATGGATAAAGGACCTGAACGTGAGACAGGAAACTATCAACACCCTAGAGGAGAAAGCAGGAAACAACCTCCTTGACCTCCACCGCAGCAACTTCTTACTTGACACATCCCCAAAAGCAAGGGAATCAAGAGCAAAAATAAACTGTTGGGACCTCATCAAGATTAAAAGCTTCTGCACAGCCAAGGAAACAACCCAGAAAATTAATAGGCAACCAACGGAATGGGAAAAGATAGTTGCAAATGACATATCAGATAAAGGGTTGATATCCAGAATCTACAAGGAACTCACCAAACTACACGCCCGAAAAACAAACAACCCAGTGAAGAAATGGGCAGAAGATATGAACAGACACTTCTCCAAAGAGGACATCCAGATGGCCAACACACACATGAAACGATGCTCAGCATCCTCCTCATCAGGGAAATACAAATCAAAACCACACTGAGATACCACCTCACGCCAGTCAGAGTGGCTAAAATGAGCCAATCAGAGAACTCTAGATGCTGGCGAGGATGTGGAGAAACGGGCACCCTCCTACACTGTTGGTGGGAATGTAAACTGGTACAGCCCCTCTGGAAAACAGTGTGGAGGTTCCTCAGGAAACTAACACTAGAACTCCCCTATGACCCAGCAATAGCACTGCTAGGAATTTACCCAAGGGATACAGAAATGCTGATGCATAGGAGCACATGTACCCCAATGTTCATAGCAGCACTCTCCACAATAGCTAAAACATGGAAAGAGCCTAAGTGTCCATCAACAGATGAATGGATCAAGAAGATGTGGTTTATCTATACCATGGAATACTACATGGCAATGAGAAACAATGAAATCTGGCCATGTGTAGCAACATGGATGGACCTTGAGGGTGTGATGCTGAGCGAAATAAGTCAGGCAGAGAAGGACAAATATCATATGTGTGCACGTATAGGAGGATTAGGAGGAACTTAACAGAGGACCAAGGGGGAGAAGAAGGGTGGAAATGGTGGGGGAAAGGGAGAGAGGCAAACCATGAGAGACTCTTGAATGCTGACAAAAAACTGAGGACTGATGGATGTGGGGGGGAGGAGGGATGGGCATGGAGGAGGACACTTGTGGGGATGAGCACTGGGTGTTATGTGGAAACTAATTTGACAATAAATTATTCGTAAAAAAAAAAAAGCTGTTATGTGTGAAGTCAAATTGCTTGTAGGCTTTAAGGAGAGATTTGAAGAAATATGACATATTGTTCACATCTGCTTAATCTTTTTGGTAAATACCTAATTGTGAGTCCCATGGTTTTCTCAAGTTTGCTGATTATTTGCAACTTTCATGACTTAAAATTTTAATTTTTTAAATTTTTGATATAGATAGAGACAGAGCATGAGCAGGACAGGGGCAGAGAGAGAGGGAGACACAGAATCTGAAGCAGGCCCCAGGCTCCGAGCTATCAGCCTAGAGCCCGATGTGGGGCTCAAACCCACAAACCATGAGATCATGACCTGAGAGGAAGTTGGACGCTTAACCAACTGAGCCACCCACGTGCCCCTTAAAATTTTTTAACTATATTTTTTAATGCTTATTTATTTTAAGAGATAGAGAGAGAGACAGAGAGAGAGAAACAAAGAATTATTTTTGTTGTGACCAGGGGAGGGTCAGAGAGACAGACAGAGGATCCCACGGAGGCTCGACACTGACAACAGAGAGCCCAACGTGGGGATCAAACCCACAAACCATGAGATCATGACCTGAGCTGAAGTCAAATGCTTAAACTCTTAAGCCACTGAGGTGCCCCCATGAGTTAAAATGTTTTTAACGTGGAAAATATAGGAAAAGACCAGGGGCGCCTGGGTGGCTTAGTCGGTTAAGCGTCCGACTTTCGCTTAGGTCATGATCTCGCGGTTCATGGGTTCGGGCCCCGCGTCAGGCTCTGTGCTGACTGCCAGCTCAGAGCCTGGAGCCTGTTTCAGTCTGTGATTCCCACTCTCTCTGACCCTCCCCTGCTCATGCTGTCTCTCTCTCTCCTAGAAATAAATAAAAAAAACATTAAAAAAAAGTAAAAAAAAGAAAATATAGGAAAAGACCAAAGAAGAAAAACCATTGGCTGTAGTTTCCCAGTCACATATACATGACCATATACGTTAAACACCAACATCGACATTTTGGTGGCCAGGCCTTAAGTTTGCCCCATACATGTTTTTACACAAGTGTGCCTTACACACTTGTAAGTACTTACAGAGGTTGCAAAAATTTTTAATTTATTATATCATAAGCATTTCCCATATTTTTTAAAATGTAACATTTATATTTTTATATATTTCAGAAATACTATATTTCTGTGTCTCCAGATAGTGTACATTTGAAGGTAAAAATAATTATTGATGTCCCCATTCATCTGTATTTTCAATTCATTGCAGGAGTGATTTTTGCTCTCCTAAGAGATCCTGGTTTCCTTGTGTTCCCTAGTACTTGTTCCAGACAAAGCCTTTGGACATTTCTGAGAAACAACTGAAATCTCCTAAGACCCGGTTCTCCCTGCATATGTTCCTGACTCTCATAGAATTTCCATTGATTTCATGAGAGTCTCATGTTCAGTCAGAGTCCACAAACATCAGAGAGACGCACATCATGGATGCTGGTTCCCCGGAATTAGTAAGAGCCTGCAGCATTCTGCGTTCCCATTTCCGCAAATCCTGAGCTTCTGGCCTAGACCAGCCTAATCCCAGGGGACCACCACCACCAATAAGAGGGGCTTTGAAAGCAAGATTCTGGTACACTTGGTGAGTATGGCCAAGATTTTCTTCTTTTTTTTTAATGCTACATTTGATTCTACACATGGGAAGAATGATTCTTTTCCTCTCTCATGCATTTTTAGCAACCTTCCATTTAGACAATGCATAAAAGATACCTTCTGTAACTCCTCTAATGGATCGTGCTTTGTCATGCAACCTTCCGATCCAACGTTAGAACCCCGTCTAGATACTTATCACCATGAACCAGATTTTAGTGATGATTTTCAACCTGAGTCAAAAAGATAGCATTACTACAAATCCTAAAATATATATTCATGGAGAAACTTTCCAAATGCCCCCCAAGTTATTAATTCACACATTCAAAAAAAAATGGTTGAGTACTCAGTGTGCCTCATGTCTGGTACTCCAGAAATGCACAGGCTAAACGTGGGAGGTGGATTATGTAAGAACACAATTAAGATGGCCCAAAACTGAAGTAAGCTAAATAGAAGGTTGTTAAGGGGATATTGAGTGAGAGTGTGTGTGTATGTCTAAAACAAAGACCTGGCTCTTGTCCCGGATGCATACGTTATTCATCAGGTCCACTAAAAGAAACACCTTGACTCAGAAGTTGTATCAATAATTCCATGGGAGGCTGCATCCCACTCAGGCAGCTCCTTTCTCTTTCTGGCTCCTTTCCTATGCCTAACTGGCACTCCATCCTCATCATCGTATTGTTCATTTTAAGATAAAAATAATTTTGGGACACCTGGGTGGCTCACTTGGTTAAACGTCTGACTTTGGCTCAGGTCATGATCTCACAGATCATGGGTTCAAGCCCCGCATCAGACTCTGTGCTAATGGCTCAGACCGTGGAGCCCGCTTCAGATTCTCTGAGTAAGTGTCTCTCTGTCCCTCCCCACTTGTGCTCTGCCTGTCCCTCTCTCTCTCAACAATAAAGAAACACTTAAAAAAATTTTAAATATAATTTTTGGCGTCCCCATTCATTAACAGTTATAATTGAGGGTATCTGCAATGGATTCTGACCGCATGGCCCTCACAACCCCATTGTTAGGGGTGTCTTCTATGAAGCCTTTCCTCAGTCATGTGCAGCCCACATCTGCTCCATCCTACTACTACCATTTCCCCCAGCACCCACTCCAGAAGCCTGAAGAAGGATTCTGTAATATTTCTACACTAACTGGATATATTCAGATCACGCTCGAGTTATCTTTAACCAGGGTTTTTTGTTGTATTGTTTCAAATGGACACTGTAGAGGAAGCCCATAGTAAAGACTCAGTAAATATTTGCCAAGTGAAAGAACGAATAAATCAATTACTGTGCTTCTAGATTCCCCTCCGCAGAATGCTGAGTCCACGGTTTTCAATACATGGGTAATTGATTTCCTTCTGTGTTACAAAATTATGAATGTATCAATGGATTTTTTTTAAATGGGTGTCCTTTTCCTAGTGATGTGGCTTGGCGATTTTCACTTCATTTATCTTCAGTTAGGTATGAAATGTTTGGGAGCACCTTTTCATAACTGATACTGAGATCTATCTCCTCAATTTAAGATAGATATAAAACTTTAAAAAAAGAATTTTTAGGGGCTCCTGGGTTGCTCAGTCAGTTAAGTGTTCAACTTCGGCTCATGTCATGATCTCATAGTTCGTGGGTTCGAACCCGCATCGGGCTCTGTGCTGACAGCTCAGAGCCTAGAGCCTGGTTTGGGTTCTGTGTCTCCCCCTCTTTCTGCCCCTCCCATGCTCATGCTCTGTCTCTCTGTGTCTCTCAATAATAAATAAACATTAAAAAAATTTTTAATAAAAACTGAAAAGAATCTCTAGGGCTGCTTGGGTGGCTCGGTCAGGTAAGCATCAACTTGGGCTCAGGTCATGATCTCATGATTCTTGAGCCCCATGTGAGGGTTTGCACTCATGGTGTGAAGGCTCCTTGGGATTCTCTCTCTCTCCCCTCTCTCTGCCCGTCCCCAAACTTCACTTTCTCTCCTCTCAAAATAAATAAACTTTAAAAAAATGTTACATATGTATATATATAATCCCTTGGAAACCCAGGTTCTCCAAGGTTCTCAGATGACTCACTGAGGGCAGGACCCAGACTAACGGAACCGAGACTCCCTGAGAATGCAAAAAGATCCCTCAGTGTGTCACCTCAGTGTGTCACTTGATGGTCACTTTCCTGAGGCACAGGTGCAGCACATTACAAGGTACCCAAAGGATAAGATCAAATCCGCCAAAATGCATCCATATGAAGGTCCGCCATCAGACATTCTTTCCTTCCTCACCCTACAGGCTGAACTGTGTCTCAAAATTCATACATTGAAGTCTCAGCCACCCAGTCCCTCAGAATGTGACTGTATTTGGGAGGTAATTCAGTTAAGGTGCGGTCATCAGAGTGGATCCCACTCCAGTATGACTGGTGCCCTTACAAGAAGAAAGGGCTTGGGACAGAGACATGTGCACACCCAGGGGAGACACCACATGAAAGCTGAGGAAGCAGACAGCCAGCCACAATCCAAGCAGAGAGGCCTGGGGAAAAAACAACACTGTCAACACCTTCATCTCAGATCTGTAGCCTCTGGAACTGTGAGAAAATTAATTTATGTTATTTAAGCTTCCCACTGTGTGCTACTTTGTTATGGCTGCTCTACTGATGTATGAAGTACATCTCCCATGGAAACTCTTTATCTGAATTTCACGTGCTCTGCCTTGGTTATCCATGGTACAGTGATGAGCGACCAGACACGTGCTAAAAGGGTTTAAAAACAGTATACCAGTGGGGCGCCCGGGTGGCTCAGTCAGTTAAGCATCAACTTGGGCTCTGGTTATGATCTCATGGTTTTTGAGTTCAAGCCCCACATCAGACTCTGTGCTGGTAGCTTGGAGCCTGCTGTAGATTCTGTCTCTCTCTCTCTCTCTCTCTGCCTCTCCCCTGCTCATGATCTGCCTCTGTCTCTCAAAAATGAATAATTGTTAAAAAATTTTTTAAAGAAAAAATGGTATGCCAGTGACCCAGAGGCTGACATACCTACCCAAATCATCTGGACCCGGAGGGTATCATTAGACAGCAACCCTCCCCTGCACTCCGCCCCTTATTCACTATCACACTGCTTTGCCTACTGCTTATGTCCACAGGGAAAGATGCAACCTGTAACGATCCCATTTCCTGTCTGTCTTCTCTAACAAGACGGTGAGCTCCACCAAGGCAGGGGCTCCTCTCTGTGTCCCAGGTACCAAGCAGAATGCCTGCCACAGAAAAACATAGACTCACCGAATGAGTCTACTATTGCCATTGTTTTGAATCCTGTCAATGAGTATGAGTTTCATCTTTGACACGTTAACCCCAAAATAGGTTGTCCTGTTTTTTTCTCCTTTGATTTCAATTCACTGAGCTCTAGGATTCCACCTGAGAAACCTGGAGCTGACTTCTGAAAAGCAAGTTGAAGCGAAAGCCAGAACCTTGCTCAAGGTGCACTCCTCTGCCTGACAGCAGGAGCTGACGCAGTGTTAAATGATGGAGACTGGGCAAGGTGGGGGCACAGGATGGGAAACCCATCAGAAGAATGACATAGCATTCAGGCGAGTGTTATAAATGAAGCATGTGTTATAAATAATAAAACATACCCAACTGTGCATATTAAGTTGTAATTCGATCTCTGGCTTTTTCTGACATTGATAAACCATACAAAGCCTCCTTCTCGTCGTTTCTGACTCCACGAGTTATGAACCCCTGTCAGTGAAATTTCTACCTTAATATTATTAGGTACTATTAGGTTATTAGGTATTTTTATTATTAGAAAGGATTAGTTCTATATTCTTCTGCATGTAAGGAAAACGGGGTGGGATGAACTGGACAACCTCAGATTTTGCTCGAGACTACGTTTATCCAGGCAGGAAGATACACAAATGTACTTGTAAATGACACAATAAGGAGCAATTGGAGCGAGTGAAGTTTCTGGGTTATATCCGTAAATTCGGTGAAATCTATCAGAACCATGGAGAGCTCACGACGTCAGGCGTCAAGCGCTCTGGTCTTGCAGCCGCCATTTTCTCTGCCCCGTGCTGGCCTGGAGCGACACTCATTCTCGGAGCAAATGCATCCCCTGGGTGGCCAGGGGACGACTGGACCGGGATACAGGTAGCACAGTGGGCTGCTTGGAACTCCAGTGAACCACCTTCCCATCCTCAGTGTAAAACAGCCCTAACGGCAGAAATACCCCTTCATGCTTCTCGTCATGCAGTCAAGAGGCTTCTCAAGAGTTCTCTTCGGAAAGCTAGCCTTGCTTCTACTTGCTCCCATGCCATCAAGGCTTTCAGTTCCAGCTTAAAGGCCATGCCTGGGATCTGATTTGGGCAGGGCATCTCCAGGGCCTTAGAGAATGAACACGAGCTCACTCTTACACCTATTCGCCAGATGAGAATATGGCTCCCAAGTCCCATCCCTTCCCTTCCCTTCCTCCTCCTCCTCCTCCTCCTCCTCCGTATCTGGCTTATTCCCTGGGGAGAAATAGGGCATCTGCTGAAGCTACTGAATGTGCTGGGGTTCTGCCCCAAAGCACTTAGCTAAATCAGAGGAAAGGAATCTCAGCTGCCTAAAAAAAGCAACGGAGCATTGATTTTTTTTTTTTTCTCACTTCTCTGGACACCCTCCTCCCTTCCCCACCATTCACTTTCACTTCAGCACATTTTCCACTGAAATCAAGAGAAGGAAGATGGAGGAGGGGAGGGTCAGAAATTAAAACAGGAAAGGAAGAGCAAGAGCAGAGAAGGAAGGCAACAGAGAGATAGTATCCCCAACAGGTCAAAGCACTCGCTTCCTATCTCTTGGGCCAGCTGGGGACAGTTGCTCACCCCACAGTGGCTCATGACACACACCCACACACAGACACACACAGAGATGGTCTTGCAGAAGTGCTGCACACACAAAGCAGCCCAAATACCCCACATACTGGATGCTCATTGGATGTCCTGGATGTTCAAGGTCAGTCTGTGCCCTTCATGCCACAATAACAGGAAAACCACTCACTTCTTCCTGGGAGTTTTCTCCTTTTCAAAAAACATTCACCAGCAACAAGGCTTGGATATATATACATGAAACTGCTAACAACAGCTTATCCCTGAAGGATGGGGTAGAAGTTAGAAGGAGGCACTTTGAGTTTTTACTTTATATCTCTTTATGAAAAGCACCAGGATTATAAGTAGTCTTTACTTCCTTTTGCATTTTCCAAGTTGTCCATAAGAAAGTACTTGCTTAGGGGAACATGGGTGGTTCAAAGTTTAAGTGTCCAACTGCTGATCTCGGATCAGGTCATGATCTCATAGCGCGTGAGTTTGAGCCCTGTGTCGGGCTCTGTGCTGAGCATGGAGCCTGCCTAAGATTCGTTCTCTCTCTCTCTCCCTCTGCCCCTTTTCCCTGCTCATGCACTCTAAAATAAAATTTAAACAAATTAAAAAGGAGAAAGATGCTTTCCCAGGCATGATCATATCTAATATTCTGAACAGCCCAGAGTGGATAGGGCTAAGGATTCAGGGTCACTCAGACTTGGGTTCTGATCCCTTTTCCCCCATCTACCAGAGGTAGAATCTTGAGCAAGTGATTTAACCTGCACCACAGACATACTTGGATGATAAAATCTAATATGTGAAGTTCCTAGGAGAATTACAGCAAATACAACATATTAACCCTTATAATAATGCTTGGCACATGATAAGCACTCAGTCATTAGAAGTTACCATTATGATAATGATCATTACCATTTACAAAGTTAGGAGATAAACTCAGGACAATACGGCAACACAGCTAATAGCTGCCTAAGCCAAAACCAGAACTGAGTCCATTTAACCCACATTACAAGGGGTTAGATAGGACCTTCCACATTACCCACACTTGAGAGTGTCAGACTGGAGCAGCGCAAACAGAGCCCTCTCTGGAATCAGCCACAGAGAGAAAACTGTGAAGTGCGTGTAGTTGTGAACAAGGATCTATCCAGTGCAACCTACAGATGTATGGGAACAGAGAATGCAATCAAAATAATGCTTGGTAGAAATCATATTTGCCAGGTGGGCATGGCCAGACACAAAGTCTTGAAGGAAAATTAACGTGTGTGTGGAGAAACCCAAAACTGACCTCCTGTTGCAGATTTTTTAAGAGAATTTTTAGTTGCCCATGAAGGGAAACAACCAAAAAAGTAGTCTGAATATTCCTTAAGCCTGGTCTCTGATCTGATGTCCACACAACTGCAAATTTACTAATATTTCTGCCCTTTAGGACCTCCTACATCACCTCTACTTTGGACAATATGATTCACCTACGATCTTGGAAAGCACCCATTACACGATTTAGAGCCAAGTCGGGACAATTGTCCACGTTTTCTACGTTTTTCCTCGCCTGGAATGACCTGCCAAGAGGGTTCACTTTGAGCCTGCCTCAAGTCAGCAGGGAGACAGCACGGAGATGCACCACCCGTGGATGGAGAGGTAGTCTGGCCACCTGGGCCCAAATACCACCTGGTGTCGGCGAAGACCTTGACCTCTGTGGGGTGCTGTGCAGGTTCAAAGTGCATTCTTGCACATTCTCCACCAGCGCCTGCACCAGCTAGTGAGAGACAAACATTATTAGCCCCATTTTTCAGCCCACGAAACTGCAGACTCAGCAAACTGACATTTTCTCAAGGCCATAAAGTGAGTAAGGAAAAACAGCTTGAACTCTGTCTCTGGTACCCTCTCCACAATGCCTCAAATGCTGCTTATGCCTCTCATCCCAAACGGAGGAGAGCCTTCCATTAAATCCCTCCTCCATCACCGACACTGGCCTACATACAGTCTCCCCTCCCCAGCTGCTAAAGCCCAGTTAACAACAAGCCACAGCACAATCACCCGATGCTCAGTGGGGTCCTGACCACGTCGACAAAGTCCTTGGCAGGCCCTTCTGTTTTCGTGATCAATGGCACTGTAGCCGGGAATGAGTCCTGCTGATGCTGATCTCTGCTGTGAAAATGTGCTCACAGGGTACACATTCGTTTATATTCCAAGCACAGAGGATGAAATAATTCTGCACCGTGTCCATTTTTGTGCTGTTAAGGCATACGGTTGCTTTGCAAGCAAAACAGTAGATCTTTCATTTGCCAGTGACATTCCACAAAGTGCTTATAATTCAGTGTTAGCTTATCAGCCCTCCGATCTCCCACTCTAGGGAATGTGTCAACCATCAAAAGGAGTGGAGGAGGGTGTGCTGCATCTTAATGGCTTTCATTTCATCAGACTTACTTTCTTAAGGGCATTTAATCAATGAGGACAAGTAGTAGGCAGATTTTTAAATAAATGTGTCACTTTAGGTTAATCCACAGCACCGTAGAATGTATTTGTTTATGCGACTCCCAAATATGTCTCTCTGTGGCTCAGTGGAATTGATAATCTGTAAATCAAAACATGTTCCAAGTAGTTTTAAACCATCCCCCCAAGGAACAGCTTTATTTGACCCGCCAGGATGGGAGATGTCCAGAAGTTTGAGGTCCAAGGGTGTTGAATGTCAGAGCTGCGCGCAACGCTTCAGTGAAATGCCACTTCCATTTACAACAACGCTTTCTGTTCTTTCATTTTCCTTCCTTTCATTAACCAGGTGAATAATGTGCTTAAAAAAATACATTTGGGATGACAAAGGAGCTGGCAAAGGATGGCAAGATGGGAAGCAAAGACAACTGGGCATTTTCATTTATTCTTGGGGCTATTACTAAACGCAGAAGCGGATAAAAATTAAAAGTAGACCAGAGTGATACTGATGAGGCTTGCATCGTTCCGCATTGATTACACCAAGATACCGGCTCCCATTTATTCTCTCTGCTTTTTGCATCCTTAATGTGGCCCAGACAAACGGGGAGCTG
The DNA here is from genome assembly GCA_017311185.1 of Proteles cristata cristata. Taxonomy (NCBI): domain Eukaryota; kingdom Metazoa; phylum Chordata; class Mammalia; order Carnivora; family Hyaenidae; genus Proteles; species Proteles cristata. The sequence continues at coordinate 100,365 of JAESUZ010005644.1, read as the reverse complement.
TGATTGCACAAACTCAGGCCCCATGTCAAATAGAAATTTCTTTTGCCATCCATTATCAGCTATCTGAACTGTCAAAATAGGATTGTCACATCTGCTGGAAGAGTATTGGCCAGGTTGTGATGTGAATGCAGTTTTGTTATTTTACATTGATTTTCTTAATGCTGGCCAGAAGCGTGCCCATGCGCAGGCTTGCGGATCTTTTCAGCCCCTTTCACAAAGCTTGAACCGGGCTGACATTTGTCCCCAGGCAGCAGTGTCCATTCAGAGTACAATCTCTGCTGATCTCTGCTGAGGCTTTTGTTGCCAGCACTTAAATAATCTCTTTCTTCTTTCTCTCTCTCTCTTTTTTTAAACAGAGAGTGTTTACCAAATAAGATTGAGACTGTATGATCCTTTTGACACTGTAGGTAACGCAAGTCATTAATATTCTGTGGGCTTGAGAGCGAGAATCTATTTAATGGTTTCAAGAATCATTCAAATCTGAGGAAGAGCCTTAACTACAGCTTTTTATAGATAGAAAAGACTATCCAGATCTGTGTGTGTGTGTGTGTGTGTGTGTGTGTGTGTGAGAGAGAGAGAGAGAGAGAGAGAGATTGCAGAGGACACTGGAGGTTGATAAAAACTCACTCTTTATGTCTCTTTCCCCATCTCTTTACAGACAGCCAAGGAGATGCTGGCTGTCTTGAACTTGGGAAGTCATTAAGCTGCCAGTGCTTGTGAATGAACATCAGAAGAAAACATGCTGCTGTTCATTTCATTTTATATTCCGGAAAATGGTGACATTTAAATAATGATGCCTAATCCCTCTACAGGCCTAGCAAGGGCCCCGCGGGTCCTCGCGATGTTGCCTCTGCTCCCACAGGATGCCAGGACCTCAGACTTTCTAAGACACTCAGGAAGAGGACCCCAGCCCTAAGTGCACCTATAAACACACATAACAGCCAATTTACAACAGTCAAGACAGAATGGAAATTCATGTGCCGGTTTGTAGTACAATTCAAGCTCTCAATTCTGAGACAAATTAAATTCATTCTCGTGCATCCTGGTGGTAATGTACAATTAGCTTTCAGAAGCCATCATCTAGTTTCCTATCGTATAGGGGCCTCTGGAAATTTCAGCGGTAACCTCTCCCGTCCCCTTTACAGCAATCTTAAGTGTGCATCTCCAAAGTTACATAAATCAAACCATTTGGTAAACTGTGTGGTAACCTCTTTAAATACATCTCCCCGTTAGCTTTAACATCATTATATCCCATTGTGATGAAAATGGACTTTCTGTATCCAGCGATAATGAAAATAGCCACTTTATGCAGTTTCTGCATGCAATTACCCAGGCTTTTCTCAGACTCTAGAGAAATCTAAGCTAATTGCTTTGGGACTTTTCCTACATTTCCATAAATTCTTTGTTAATTTTTCATGAGAAACTGTTATTGCAGTCAGCCCTTAAAGTTCCCATTGTATTCAATAATGTAAAGAAGTCATTATAAAAACAAGACAATTTGCTGGTGTCCCCGCCTGAGCCCCACTCCTTCTGATCCCTGTGTATGCTCAGGTGAGGTGGGCTTTTTCTTTTCTTCTTTTTTTGATATAAGCTTTTCTTCATCTGAGTTTACTCAAAGCCAATCTAAAAGAGGTTCTATGTGGTGCACGACCTTGTCATTATAGGACATGAATTGAGTTTGCTTTATCTGACAGTAGGCTCTGGAATTGCTTTTATACCTACTCATCAACCCCAGAGACAAAGAACTCGCTTTTAAGTGATAGAGGAGCAACCGAATGAGCCAAGTTTCCCAGGGAATGCTCTGAAATTACCTTAGATGTTACATTTGATTTATTGATTGCTTCGAACCCAGAGTCACAATTTCTGCGGCTTCCAATAAGCACTACCTAAGGACACCTCAAACACACTGCACAGACTTTCAGGGGTTTTTCAGCCTCATTGTCTCCTTTGAGCTCCCTTGGGTCCAAGAGCACCCTGTCTGGCACTGCTCATTCAGCACGGAGACACCAGAACACCAACGAAACAAGGACCCAAAAGGCAAAGACACAGAGAGCCAGAGAGAGAAAGACAAGTATAGCTTTGGTTAATTTACCCAAAATTAGCCACCAGGAAACCTAAAAAGAAGCTCTTCTAATTTCAAAAAACAGCACATGCAAGGGTAGTGTTTCAGAGTTTTGCACTCAATTTTAGTTCAACTCATAGTGCATGTATGTAACAATTCATCAACCTATACTCAGGGTTTGTGCAGATTATAATATGCATGCTATATCTCAATAAAAAATGACCTGGAAAGGACCTCTCCTCAAAATAAATAAATAAATACACCAATTAATTGATTAATTAATTACCCTCACCCTGTCATTATTATGGGCTGTGCATGGCTGGGATCTTCACAAGAAGGCAGGAACATGGGGCACATAACTGCCACTTTCAGCCCACCTTGAACTCCTGATTGGAGTCTTCAGATGGCTGACTTCTCAGGAAAGCTCCCATGATCCCTGCAGTTCATAAATTCTTCTCGAACATTATGAAAAGGAACTTGGCCATCTTTAGGGTAAACTGTGTAGTGGCTGGACTACACATATGATTTGGGCACACCTGTGGTGAGCAGAGCACTGGCTGGCCCACATCCAACCTTGGTGTTGACGTTCCATACTGTGAACTGAACTAACTCTCCTTGACACGGGCTCTTTGTTACCCACAGAGAGTGTTGGAAGCCCCCACGTGAAAACCAGCCAGTCACAAATAGGCTCAATGATTGGTAAGTTACCAAGCGAACCTTCTCCAGATACCAAAACCCACGGGGAGCCACTCAAATCCTCTCTCTCCAGGGAGATAGGATAAACAAACTTGTAGAGGTAAACATAACTAAACAACATTAAACAAAGTGAAACTTGCCGCCTTCCAAAGTCGTAAAAGCCAAGTTCTCAAAGCCAGACTGATGTCCCTCAGGAGCCTTAAGTAGGGAGCGGGGGCTATTTACCTCAGTACAGAGTTCAGATAAATAAGTGTAAAATGAAATTAACAACACTAGTAGCATTTGGAATATTCTAACTGGGTTTTCAGGGTATCTGAACGTTTCTCTTGGTATCAAGGAATTCTAAACGTGGTGCTTCCTCTGTTGCATGAAGCATCAAGTCCCTGCCACTACTGAAGGCGCTCTAGCTTCTCCTGATTGCCGAGGCACAGAGATTCAGCCACACCTCCCTCCAAATTACAACTTGTGACTAAGTCCTCTTTTAACCTTCAATCATATGGACATTTTAACTCATCCCTAGACGCTTTTCTTTAACTTCTTCTATCAGGAATGACCGCTCTGGCTGTGTGTAAATGTGCACCCTCTATACAACACGTTGAGGGCATTATATCACTTAAGGATGTGACCTCACAGAGCAAAGCCAGGCTCTGAGGAAGTCACTATTCTTAAAGATCAAGCTAGATATTCATTTAAAAACCTCAAATGAGAAGAGTTTGGAAGCTCCCTAACTCAAAAATAAGGAAGGGTGGTTACTGAATATGAAGATTTTTTTCCTAACAATGAAATTCACTCAGAGCATGGCTTGCCCATCAGCACTGCCTCATGTAAACCTTCTAACAATAGGATTTCAGAAGCATAATCCCACTCATTCTCTTCAAGGAGGAGGAACAGATGCAGATCTTTGCAAGATCCCGCAAGACCATTGCCCTCAAGGTCAAGACCCATGATGCCATGGATACTATCAAAGCCAAAACCCAAGGCAAGGAGGCAATCCCACCTGATTGGCAGCACCTGACTTTTGCGGGGAACCAGCAGAAGGATGGTCAAACTGTCCCAAGTAACAACAGGAGGAGTCCGCCCTGCACTTGGAATTTGCCTCGGGGAGGGCATCAATGACCCTTCCCAGCACCAGCTCGTCCGGAAAAATAACTGCAGCAAAATGATCAAGTGTTAGGTTCACCTACCCCATGCTGTCAACTGCCTCTATAAGTAACCCAATAATCTGAACCCCAAGAACTTCAAACAAGGCCACTTGACTTCTTCCTGCTACCCGTGCAGGGCAGCCCCCTCCTGAATCCCATGGCCCTTTGGCTTTAAAGGAGGAGGAGAAGGGGAGGGAGGAGAAGGGGGAAGACAAGATAACAGCAGCAGCCAAATCTCTATTTTACAGGCAAAGAATGTGAAGCTCAGGGAGGTCAAAGAAACTGCCAAAGAAAACGCAGTAACAGAACCAGGATTCCAACCACCTCTCTGCGAAACCCCTTTTATATCTACCAAGCCATGTTCAAGATTAGCTCTTTCATGTCCTTTCGACCTACAACTTTGTCACATGCTGGGAGAAGTGCCCACATGGTCCTCTGGACTTCCGCAGTATTCTGAAGCTTCTTCCGTGGTGCCTGTAATACTTAACCGTGGTTTGTGTGTGTGTGCATCTGATAGACAGTACAGTACTTGAACATAGGGGTCTTGTTCTATCCCTCTATGTACTCCTGGCACCTACTGCAATGCCTGTTAGAAGCGCACATTTATGACAAGATAATAACATACCCAGTAAGCATATATAAAGATACTTGAGTGCTCCATAAAGAAATGCAAATCAGAGCAACAATCAAATTTTATTTCCTTAGCTACCAGATTGGCCAATAGAATATTTTCTAACACTGATTTCCCAGGATGGTGGTGCGGGGTGGAGTGGGGAGGGGGGATAAGGACTCTCAGATTTTGTTGGTTGGTAGAAAAATTAACACAATTTTGAACAATATCCACAGGGCACTATCCACTGAAACTTTAAGTGTACACTCTTATTTTAGACATGTGTCCTTCAGACATATCCACAAAAGGGTACAAATCGAAGCGTGCAAGAATGTGTATCACAGTTCTGTTTGTAATGGAGAAAAAAATGAAGATGTATTTAATGTCCTTAGAAGGAAACTTTCAATTGTATGATACATTTGGAGACCACAATATCACGTATCTGAATAAAATCCAGCTGCTTTAAAAAGGATTATCTTTGTATAATGCAATGGAAAGATACCCAGATGTATGGAAATCCCTAAAAATTTATGTAAGAAACTGAGACCAGAGTCTGCCTCTGTGGAGTGGGCAGACCAGGAGACTAACAAATTTTCCTTTTCATCTTTTTTTAAAAATTTATTTATTTTTATTGATTTATTTTGAGACAGAGTTGGGGAGGGGCAGAGAGAGAGGGAGAGAGAGAATCCCAAGCAGGCTCCTGGCTATCAGCACAGAGCCCAATGTGGGGCTCTGAACCCACAAATCGTGAGATCATGACCTGAGCCGAAATCAACAGTAGACAATAGACTGACCTACCCAGGCACCCTTCTTTTTCATCTTATATTCACCAAAATGAGAATGATGTTATAACTATCATGTATTTTTTACAATAATTATGCAAAACTACATGGAATTCTATGAATGACATTATTTTTTTAATGTTTATTTATCTTTGATAGAGAAAGAAAGAACGCAAGCAGGAGAGGCACAGAGAGGGAGGGAGACACAGAGTCCAAAGCAGGCTCCAGGCTCCGAGCTGTAAGCACAGAGCCTGACGCGGGGCTTGAACCCAGGAACTGCAAAATCATGATCTGAGCCACAGTCATATGCTTAACCAACTGAGCCATCCAGGCGCCCCTGGGTGACATTATTTTTTAAAGTCAGTAAAGTTCTGACTGCTTTCTAGCTGAGTAAGTTAAGGGCAGCAAATCATTCTACACCAGGCTAAGGAGCTCACTTTGCCCTCAGTACTGGAAGCCCCACAACCCAGGAAAGTCCTCAGAACCCCAGCAAACCTGGTCACGCTTTAATTTTGCCAAAGTGAATGACAGTAACCTCCTTTTCCCCCAGATCCAGCTTCACCCCGGGTGAATTCAGGCACTTCCCCCCACCCCCACCCCCGCCCCACCCTACCCCCAGTCAGACCTGGCCCAGTTAGACTCCATCCAGTCAAGCAGCCATTCTCAGCAGGATAGGCAGGCTTTTCTGAAGCCAAGCAGGGTGCCCAAGGCTCTATTTGCATGTCAATGCTGACTGTGTGTCTAGCCGGATCTTGGTGCTCTGGGAACCAATGCAAAGGTTTGTGTTCCCTTGTGAATGCTCGCCATTCTCCACTTTACTATGTTATCTGTCACCTCAAATGCAGGGCGTTAGACAAACACCTCCTTGAACTGTTTAAAGAAAAACTACCCCTGCCCAAAGGCAGATTGAAACTCTAATCTTGGGGATAATGATAAAGAGATCAGACCTTGGCCTGTGAATCCAAATCCAGTGTCTACTGAGCAAGGGAATGCAAATTCACTTTTCCTTGAAAGTGGCCACCAAATTGAGTGGAGAATGGGGTCTGTTTAGATTTGGGGGTGCTTTTCAGCTCCTCCCAGGCCTTGCTTTCATGCATTTGGACCATCCAGATAGACAACCAGAATGTGCCTCCCTCCACATCTAGCTGCGGGCATCACTTTTCTGGCTCCACGCAGGCCCACGTGGTAGCCCACAGCCAACCTCAGTCAGCGTTCCCAGCAGACAGTTGGCTCTTTGAACATCTACTAGAACACTAGCATTCCCGCACCTCCAGTGGGAGCAGGAAGGGGAAGGACAAGGGGGCAACTTTTAGGCTATGAAAACATCTATCATACAGTCCTTGGCTGTAATGGGCACCTTCTGGGAGAGCAAAGCCATCAAAGCCAAGAGGAAAAACAATTCCTGCTTGTTCAGGACTCTGCAGCAGCTCAAAATACTCTTTTTGGCTCCCGCACCCAGGCCCCAGCCGGGTGGAAATGAAGTGTCCTGTGCATCACGCATGGTCTTCACGACTCTTATTCTGCTCTTGTTCAGCGCTGAATGTTCTATGCCATTGTGCAAAACTAGCCTTTTACTTAAAGATATTGCGTTGTGTTAAGCAGTCAGGCTGTCGTGATTTAGCAGCCATGGTACACTGTGGATGCAGTCCTGTTGTTTTTATTAAAGGGGTTGTCAGGATCTATAATTCACACATCATTAACCGCTTCATTAAGACAGCAGCCCTGTGGGTCCTCAACTTGTAGCAGAGTGAAGGCCATGGAAGTAAACCCTCTCCTTGTCCAAGCCAGGGAGGCAGCCCCCCTACCTCACACTTGACCAGTGGGAATGTCTCAACAAGTTCTGTTGTCTAGGAAAAAGCTTTTCCAAACTCTGGAGCGTAAATGTGTAAAACACGTTCACTTAAAGCTGATTTAAGCTAAACAGCATTACTTCACCATGAGCTCTGCAATCCCACACCATCCATCAAAACCCAGCCATCACAGGCCACAGTGTGGAGCTACTTAAGCATTTTCATACGCCGTCACCTTGTTACTGGAAGAAAAAGCAAGACCATGAAGCACTTGAAAGGGAAAACATCCAACAACAATCTGCACACAGCCCATGACATTGCTATTCCTCTAACATGGGGTTTTCTTGGTTAAATGGTGCCAAAGCCTGCACATTTCCCCAGCAGCAGTCAGCAGATCTTGAAATGTATTGGGGGGCTCTGGTTTCCCAATGAGATCATACGGTTGGTCTGTTTCCTCAGAATGAATGGACCATATGGAACCAGCCCCAGATCAGCCCCAGATCAAACAGAAATAGCTCAAGACCTCTTTGGACCAGCCAACTTGGCCAATGTATAGACCATTGTTTTTCAAAGTCAGCCATGCCGGTCTCTTCAGATTCTTTCCAGTTGGTTCTATAAAGTGGGATTCCTTTCAAAGTTTTCGTTTGAAGAAGGGATCCTGTGATTAAACTAAATGGCAGTATGACCAGACTTTCTTAATTCTTTTGGACCCCATGAAAGCTTTCCTTTCCTTATTGCTATTTTCCTTAGAGCTCTGCTAGATAAGTGGCTAAGTAAACTGTGCTATAATACAGCTAACGCATAAGAGATAAGTGAAATGTATTTATACGGGCTGGAGACCATGTGTGTTTTCTCTGAGGTCTTCAACATCCTAATCAAAAGGAATTAAGTACGAACTTCAAGTTCCATGACAGGGCTACTTAGTAAAATATTTTTGCCACAGGAGAGGGGCAAAGGCCTGCCCAGGCTTAAAATCCTACCACCTTAGCAAGCGCCAGGCCACATACAGCAGCATCACCTGTAAGAAATGCAAATTCTCAGGCCCCACACCTATCCAGTGAATCAAAATTCTGAGATGGAAGCCCAGTTAGCTGTGTTTTAAGCAGCACCCCAGGTGATTTTGACACGTGCAAAAGTTTGAGAACCACTGACCCACACTGGCCTTTTAAGTGGGAACATCGAGAATGAAATGGAGATTTTGATGAAAGTCATATGAAAGACATACTCTCAGGAGAGCATGCTCTCTACTACTACCAGTGTACACAAACTCCTCACAAGGGCGTGGGGTGAGATGAGTAAAGAAGAGAAGCAGGAAAGCCTGTGGGCTCAGGAGAAGTCTACCCTTGGCTCAATTCACAGAAACAGGGCTCGGAGTTCCAACCACAGAGCAGAGTTATCGTGTCTCCAGGCAAAGGGCTGACCTCTGTTTCACCATTTCCTTAGTCACTGACTGCAGGGAGAAGAGTGGCCTCCCATTGGCTGAGAATAGTTCTCTGAAGAAGGGGAAACTGGTTATCGCTAGCAGCCAACAGTCACAGTAGCCAGAGCATGGGGAGTCTAGGTGAGATTACCTCTCTAGAAGTACCTCTACCTCTACTACCACCAGTGTATACAATCAGCTTGAGAAACAGACAAGCTCCACAACTTGCACTGTGGGTCAGCTGGCTGAGAACTTGCCAACTTGCCCTCAGTACCTAAGAAAATACTAGGCCTGCAGATATGAAGCAGGAAAGACCTTACACTCCGCCTAGCCCTGAACAGCCACCAGTAAATCTCATGCACCTCAGTCATCATGAGTAATTTTAATATTTGCATTAAGTTGGTCAGAACATGAAGGCAGCAGCTTCTAGACCATGTCAAGGGATCACTGCTTCCATACAAAGTGGGTTTTGAAGACCCCAAATAAGCATACTCTGATCTTGCTAGGGGTAGTGACTCCTTCCCCTGGTTGTGACAGTCTTGGCAAAGCTGCAGATCACTGTGATTGTCTTCTGCTAGACAAGGTGTGGGTATGTGGCCCGGTCTCAGGTGACTGGTTGGATGGCTGTCTTTAAAATTAAAATCTTGATCAGAGTCATTGACTGTGGTCAGAGCACATTCATAGCACCGAGCAAGTCTTGAGGAAAGCTCTTCTCAGTTCTGCTACCAAGGCCCCTGATTCCTCTGTGAGGGGAATGATTCGGAATTCCTTTAGATCCTTCCAGCTCCATATTGTGCCAGTAAATTCTTTTTTGCTTGAGTTAGAGTTAGTTTTCGTTGTTGGCAACCTAAGAAGGCTAACTTGAGTTTCTCGAATACCTTGAGTTTGAAGGTCCATGTTTTTTTAAGTTTATTTATTTATTTGAGAGAACGAGCAGGGGAGGGGCAGAGAGGGAAGAAACAGAGAGAGTCCTAAGCAGGCTCCACGCTGTCAATGCAGAGCTGGACATAGGGCTCAAACTCACAAACCATGAGATCATGACCTGACCCAAAGTAAAGAGTCCATTCAAAAAACATATATATGTTGGTTTCTATTCATTCAATCTTTATATACCACTTTTGACAGTGTTAAATTTTTCACATCACTTCAAAAGTTAGTGGTAGAGAGGCCCCTGGGTGGCTCATTTGGTTTAGTGTCTGACTCTTGGTTTTCGCTCAGGTCATGATCTCATGGTTTGTGAGTTTGAGCATCCCATCGGGCTCTGAGCTGCCAGTGTGAAGCCTGCTTGGGATTCTGGCTTCCCCCCTCTCTCTCTGCCACTCCTCTGCTGGCTCTCTCTCTCTCTCTCTCAAAATACATAAAAATAAACTTCAAAAAAATTTAGTTGTGTAAATAGCAATTTCAATGTGCACATAGGTCTGTGGGTCAGGACACGGCAGGAATGGTTTATCTCTGCTCAAAAATGTCAGGTACTTTGGCCCAGAAGACCCAAATGCCTGAGGAAGCAGGGCAAGGGTCACTCAAGAGTTGGAGGCTGGAATCATCTAGAAGTACCTTCTCTTACTTGTCAGGTGCCTGAACATGGAGGCATCAAAAGCTTAATTCAGTAGGGACGTCAACTTGGTTACCCACCTGTGGCCTTTCCATGTATCTTGGGCCTCCTCACAGCATGGCAGCCTCACCGTAGGTGAACTTTTACCGAGTAAATCAGAACTTCAAAGGAAGTATCTCAAACATCAAAATGGAAGCTGACTGTCTTTTATGACTTGGCCTCTGAAATTACACAACTTCAAATTCGATGCCTTCTATTAAATTACAAATGAGCCTTATGTCTAGTCCACATTCAAGGGAATACAATCTAGATCCTACCTCTTAATGGGGCAGAGTCCAAGAATTTCTTGACATGTCTTAAAACAGTCATAAATGCATAAAGTACACAATGTCGATCGATCCTAAGTGTACAGCTGAAATAAGTTTCACAAATGTACCCACTTATATACCACTATCAGAATGTCCTCAGCACCTAAGGTTGCCTCATGTCCCTTTCCAGAGTCCCTTAAGGAGCAATCATTCTTCTGACTGCTATGACCATCAGGTTCACCTGTCCTAAACTTCATTTAAACTGAATCTTATAGTATACTTTTGAGTCTGGCCTTTTTATTTCTTTCTTTGTTGGCTCAGCATCATGTTTGTGAAACTCACCCATGTTGTTGTATGTTTAATTTATTGTTATTACACTCTGTAATTACGCCACACTTATACATTGTTTTGTCGATGGACATGTGAACTGTCTCTAGTCTGAGGGCACTTATGAAGAAAGCCAGTATCCTTGCATGTGTGAAGACCCATTTTTAGTAACAAAGGAGGTTAATGAACCATCTCCATGTTCTAGTAGTTATCAATCTTAAAAGTACGTAAAGGTAACAGGGTGCCTGGGTGGCTCATTCAGTTAATTTTCCAACTTTTGAGCTGAGCTCAGGTCTTAATCTCAGGGTGGTGAGTTCCAACCCTGTGTTGGGCTCCTCATTGGGTGTGGAGCCTACTTTAAAAAAAGAAAAGAAAAGTTACAGGGAGACTGGGTGGCTCAGTTGGTTAAGCATCCAACCCTTGGTATTAGCTCAGGTCTTGATCTCACAGTTTGGTGAGTTTGGGCTGCTCATTCAGCTCTGTGCTGACACTGCAAAATTGCTTGGGATTCTGTCTCTCGTTCTGCCCTTCCTCAACTCGCACTGTCTCTGTCTCTCTCAAAATAAACAAATAAAATTTTAAAAAATCTAAAAGGCAACTTTTAAAGGAATTTCTACGATACTGCTTAAAAAGCATATACGTGCATTTCACCAAAGATCCACGTATGTGACATGATTCTTCCTATTAATAACACCTAGGGTCACATGGATTCATGGAGCCCATTGCAATAACCCATGCTGCCCACCCTACACCCAAGGGTATGTGGCTCTCAGATCAAGAATAAGTGCTGTAAGTGATTTACTTTTGGGGTCTTTTAAATAAGAAATGTGCTAAAATGTGGACGCCCCTCTTTATGGCTCCAGGGTCACAAGCTCTCACACTCACTCTGGAAGGCACAATTTGTAATCGTCGCCATTCTGTTACACTTTCTCGCTCCCCGATGAAGCACAAGTTTTATCCCAGGGGAGCCTGTAAGCCCAGGCTCTTCTCTGCCAAACCGAATTGTACTTGGCAAAAAAAATGGCTACTTGTGTAATTCCGATAATGAGATTCACTTTCATGGTGGGGGAAGTCTGAAAGGCATGCGTGCAGGCTGAAGTAAACCAAATTAGGAATAAAATAAAATCCAAATAAATAGGAATCCGTATTGGAATCATTTTTTTCCGAATCACCTTCCAGCTTTCTGAAAGGTTCTTGGAGTCACCCTGACCACATTCTCCTCTGTGCTATCTTCTCTTCGGGTAGAATCTGACTGAGGTCAAAGTTGAGTTTTCTGGGCTGTTGACTCCACATATCTGACATCTTCGTGTCCTTCCATTTCTCACTGCCTTTCGGGCTTTTATCCCTGAACTGGATGTTTTGCTGACACTCACCTTCCACCAAAGAGACCAAAACGGTGGTAGGAACAGACTCTGGTCACATGTCCTCAAGTTCTGGTCTATGGAGTCATCTACCAGGGAGAGCTCAGGAAACCTGTATACAATGTTTTAGGTGCCTGAGTACAAAGAATGCCCAAGAAAATGGATGATGAATATTGTATACTTTGATATGAACCTAAGAGTGCCAGGAAGAACTTAATTGATTGATGATATGCCAAAGATCCATTGAATTGTGCTAAGCTCATTCATTTTACTTTCGCTGACAATTTATACACGGTATTTGTTAGCATAAAGTCAGTCTCTGGGTAAATGTACTGTCAGCAGTGATATTGTACAGTCTTTGAGGTGAGATGTGATGACTTCTATCAATAATTTTTAAAGTAAATAAATCTAAATTTAAAAATTCTTAAGCCCTCCCTCTCGACTCCTATCGGCATGTATATAGATGACTGATAACGGCTATCTCTTTCTCTTCAATCACTGTGTGGCCAGTCGATGTTATCACATTCTCTGTGGGAACCATTACTCTGAATATTTTTGAGTTTAGTGATTTCTTGGGGGCTGGGGGACAGGGCTTTAATCAAGAAAAAAATCTCTTGGTGACAATAAAATGCAGATAACCACCTCACTTTGACGCTTTTATATATAGGTCACAAATTATGATACAGTCTTGCTATAATTCATCAAAATATGCATGCTACAAATTGCAGCTGGTACAAAGCTATCGTTAACCTTCATTTATAAACGCGTTCCCTTCTCCCAGAACCACCTCAAGGCATTCTGTTCTCTTTTCCTGAGTTAGCCCTTCATTCTCCACTGATAACTGTTACGCAAGCTCTGACAAAATGAGATTACTGAAAATCTCCTTATTTTTCTTTTTTTTTTTTTTAATGTTTTTTATTCTATTTATCTCTAGAGGAGAGAGAGAGACAGCGTGAGCAGGGGAAGGTCAGAGAGAGAGGGAGTCACAGACTGAAACAGGCTCCAGGCTCTGAGCTGGCAGTCAGCACAGAGCCCAACGCGGGGCCAAACCCACTAACCGCGAGATCATGACCCGAGCGAAAGTCGGTCGCTTAACCGACTAAGCCACCCGGGCGCCCCTCCTTATTTTTCTTTTAAAGAACCTCCTGGATGATTACTGTATTTGCTCATCAGAAAAAGAAGTATGAGGGGCGCCCGGGTGGCTTAGTCGGTTAAGCGTCCGACTTTTGCTCAGGTCATGATCTCGCGGTTCGTGGGTTCAAGCCCCATGTAGGGCTCTTTGCTGACTGCCAGCTCAGAGCCTGGAGCCTGTTTCAGTCTGTGACTCCCTCTCTCTGACCCTCCCCTGCTCACGCTGTCTCTCTCTCTCCTAGAAATAAATTAAAAAATCATTAAAAATTAAAAAAAAGAAAAAAAAAGAAAAAGAAGTATGAGAATATCCTAATATTTGACACTATAAGAGACTCATTTAACAAAAAAAGATTGGACTATTCCCCAACTCCCTAAATTGCCCCCCAGCAACCACTACCACTATCATCACCACACACACACACACACGCACGCACACACACACACACACACACACACACACACGATCTTGCCACTGTCCTCACTCTCAACCTACCAATGTCATCACGCGAAGAAAGACACCTAAACGTAGCAACATTAGTTATGCTGCTCTTTGCTGGGAGGACAAGCTAGGGAGCACGTTTGCTCTGCCTCCGGAGAGAATACTGATTCGCCCATTTTTACGCTGTAAACCAAACCTCAGACATTTTTCATAGGGTGGAAAACGTGACTTGACATCCCCAAGTATCCGCTAGCAGCTCCGGGCCTAATTGCTGCTGTTTTCAGGCCTGTACCGAGTATCCAGTTCTGTTGATTATGAAGTGTTTTCGACGTGCTCAGCAATGGCACAAAGACACTTGCTTATAAAAATCAAGGAAACGATTCCAAAACTACAAATAACAGCAACATGGAACACCCCTGCCTTGTACCAACAAAGCAGAGATGACCTGAGACAAGTTGGCACATTTCAACGATTTATAGATCTTGATACTCCAAAGGTTTATCCCTGCAGTGGGGCTATTTTTATACTTACTGAAATATAACTTTACAAGGCTGAGAAAGGGGCTGGAAGAAACCCAGATGAAGCAGGGAATAGGAATACTTCTTTTTCCAGTGTGTCAGCTGTACCCTGAAACCAGAGAGGTCCCTGGCATTTGGAAGTTTTGAGCCTAATATATATTTTTATGTCACATATTCTGTTTGGCCCCATGTTATATTCAAAATGAGTTCTTACTAGGAAGTTCTTGAGGGAGTCAACGCTGGTTTTGACCCTTGTGAGATCAGATGGCATTTAGACATTGTCCGCCACTTTGCCTCCTTTCTTTCTCTTCTTTACTTAGTTATTGTCAAATTCTCCTGGAAATTCACCAGACACAGCAGATACAGGTAGCATGGATCACTAGCAACATTTTCAAGTGATTGGATACAAAACAATGGCAATGATTTAAGGATAACCTCATTAAGTACTGTTGATGGGGGAATGCCTGGGTGGCTCAGGCCATTGAGGGTCTTGATTTTAGCTCAGGTCATGATCTCATGATGGGGTGGTTGGATCCCTGCATCAGGCTCTGTACTGACAGTGTGGTGACTGAAATTCTCTCTTCTCCCTCTTTCTCTGCCCCTCCCTCACTCCTTCTCTCCCTCCCTCTCTCTTAACTTTAAGAAAAAACAAATCATGTTAATCAATAATATCACAATGATATAAAAATGTAAAACTATTTACTGGATGAGACTGTTAATTTGCATACCAGTCTAATTTTCTACCTCATTGTTATCAAAGCCCTAAGAGTGAGCTCAGAGCTCTCCTTGCTCAAGGATTATCATTGACTGGCCCAAGGTTGGAGTCTGATCTAAGGGTGTCAATTACATTTTCTCCCACACTAAATTATTTTCTAGTTGTATTTTAAACATTTTAACGTTTTTATTTATTTTCGAGAGATGGAGAGAGACGAGAGAGAAAGTGAGTGTAAGTAGGGGAGGGGCAGGGAGGGAGACACAGAACCCAAAGCAGGCTCCAGGCTCTGAGCTGCCAGCACAAACCCTGAAGCGGCGCTTGAACCTCCAAACCTTGAGATCATGATCTGAGCTGAAGTTGATGCTAAACTGACTGAGCCACCCAGGCACCCATACGGTTTTATTTTAATTGTTTATAGATGTTTATGTTTATAATTACATACAGTCAAATCTTATTTTTTAACGTACAATTCTGTAAATCTTGACAAATGCATACAGCCATATCACTGCAACCAAAGTCAAAACACAGAACATTTTCATAATCCCCACAACCCTAAAAAACTTTGTATTGCCACCCCTTTCTGGCCAAACAATGTCCTCACCCCAAATTCCTGGCAACCACAGTCCTGTTTTTCATTCCTATAGCCTCACCTTCTTGACCATGCTATAGTGAATGAAATCATCTGCAATGTCACCTCGGAATCTGGCTTACTTTACTTAGCCTTATACATTCCAGCCTCATTCATCTTGGGGTGCCTGGGGCAGGCGGGGGTTAATCGGTTAAGGTCTGACTTCAGCTCAGGTCATAATCTCACAGTTCATGGGCTCATGCATCAGGTTCTGAGCTGACAGCTCAGAGCCTGGAGCCCATTTCAGATTCTGCGTCTCCCTCTCTCTCTGCCCCTCCCCTGCTCGCACTCTCTCTCTCAAAAGTAAATAAACATAGGGGTGCCTGGGTGGCATCCAACTTTGGCTCAGGTCATGATCTCACAATTCATGGGTTTGAGCCCTGCATCGGGCTCTGTGCTGATAGCCAGCTCAGAGCCCACAGCCTGTTTCAGATTCTGTGTCTCCCTCTCTCTCTGACTCTCCCCTGCTCACACTGTCTCTCTCTCTCAGAAATAAATAAAACATTAAAAAAAATTTTAATAATAAATAAACATAAAAAAACTTGTTAAAGACTCATGCATCTTGTATGCATCAGTACTTCACTCCTTTTTATTACTGAGTAGTATTCCATTGTATGGGTGTACACATTCCCAGTTGGAGGACATCGGGGTTGCTTCTAGCCTGGGGAAATGAGGAATGAAGCTGCTATCAACATTTTTGTATGGTGTTTTTAATTTCACTTGGGTAAATACATAGAATTTCTGCATCATATGGGAAGTATATATTTAACTTTATAAGAAACTGACAGACTGGCTTCCAAAGTAGCTAAGCCATTCTACATTCCCACCAGCCATGTACGGGCACTCAGTCACTCTACCTCTTTGCCCATTGTTTTTTTTAACCATTCTAATAGACGTGTAAGGATGTCTCACTGTAGTTTTGATTCACATTTCCAACATAATTCATAATCTTGAGTCTCTTTTCATGTGTTTTTCCATTCACTGTCCATATTGTTTGGTTGAGGGTCTTCAAAACTTTTGTGAATATTTTAGTTAGGTTGCTTGTCTTCTTACTATGGAGGTGGTTATATAGTCTGGATGCAAGTCTTTGTTGGTCTGTCTTTCGCAGCTATTTTCTTCCAGTGTGTGGCTTGTCTTTTCCTTCTCTTAACAGCATTTTTTTGCAGGGCGAATATGTTTAATATTGATGAAGCCCCAATTTGTCAATTCATTTTCCTTTATGGACTATGCTTTTGGTGTCATGCCCAAGAAATCTTTGCCTAACTCAAGATAACAAACATTTTCCGAGTGACCCCCATTTCAGCTGTCAGCTCTACATTTTTTGACAAAAGCATCCTGGCCCTGCTGTGGTAACCTCATGTGACCATGTCCAAAATGACTCTAAGCTACTTCTGGGTCCTGTTTAGCCATTGGGAACCAAGGACGGCTCCAAAGAGATCAAGCTTGGGACCCCCTCTCAGCCTGAACATGCTACACCATCAACTGTTTTTTAAAGTTATTTTATTTTGAGAGAGACCAAGACAGCAGGGGAGGGGCAGAGAGAGAGAGAGAGAGAGGGAGACTCCCAAGCAAGCTCCATGCTGCCTGATGCTGGGCCCCATCCCATAGACCTTAAGATCATGACGTGAGCTAGGATTAAGAGTCAGAAGATTAACTGACTGAGCCACCCAGGTGACCCTGAACCACCACCTATATTTTGTTGTTGTTCCACCTTTGACTGGTCTGAGGTAGCCAACCTGGTAACCTCTTCCCACTCCCTTAAACAAACATTAGAAGGAGGAAGTGGGCCAGAGTCCTGTTGTTATTAATTTCACTTCTCTAATTCACCTCAGGGCACACAGCTGATCATTCCTCTGTCCTGCTTCTCTTTCCTTGCCCTCTCCCCTAAACTAGGTAGGCTTAGAAGAGAGCCATATTCTTCTGTAGTCCTCCACCCAGCCACCCGCTATGGCCCGGCTCAGTAAGTGTGGACTCTGATATACTAAAGCTAGGGGACAAAGGAATTTAGACATTTATTTTTTAAAGCATTATCTTGGTTTCCCAGATTGTCACTTGCAGCAAAATCTATTTTTGAATGTCCCAATTTGGGTATTTTCTCAGTTTTTTCTCTCTGCATTTAAGGCAGATGGATAGGTGGATGCCTCCATGTAAGACCAAGGTCAAGCACTTAGAGAAACAAAAGAAACCACATCAACTTGTTTTAAATCCCTATCACCATCTTACCCCCTTTAGACTCCTCCCCTCCTCACATTCATACAGACACACACACACACACACACACACACACACACGCACGCACAGTCTGAACAAACCTCCCCTTCCTACTCCCCACTAAAAGCCTATCACAGCACAGACCTCCATCCAAAACTTCCAATCTACTCCCACCAAAGCCTTAAAATGTGGTGTCTTCATTGAAATTATCTTGAAAAGGAGACAGAAGGAGAATAATATTCTATATCACAGAAGAAAACTTCCTCCATTTCTCCATTGGCCAATCTCCTGAGAATTGGCATCATGGCTACTTCCTCCTATCTCCCTTGTTCCTCAAATTTTAGCCAATGCTATGTTGCTTCAGGCCACTTTTACCCCCATTACCCTCTTCTCAATCTCAGACCTCCCCTCCCCCACCCCCACATCTGGGTTTCAAACTGTTTAAAGGTAACTCTGAGCAGTCTCTCTCATATAAATCCATACCACCGTTCAAGTCTCCTGCCCATCCTCTTCTCCCACTAATCCAACTAGCAAGTTAAGGGCCAGGAGCCCGAGACACAGGGGAGTGTTCTTTAGACAGATGAAGAAGGACAGAAAGCTCACTTGTTAACATCTTAAAATATTTGCCCAGCTATGCACACATACACCCGGAAGCAAATACACATATGGAAAATGTCTCAAGAAAAAACACTCAAGTACCAGTTGAGATCCTCTCTAGACGGGAAGATGATAGCTGACTATTTTCTTTATGCTTTCAAGAATTTTTGTAAAATTCAGCATTGCATATTTATTTATTCCTCCCACAGTAAGAAAAAATCATCAAAGTGAAGATCTCTAAAACTCGGCTGAAGTCTTACTTCCTCCCATAAACCTCATCTGCTCACTTTCCCCAACAGAAACCCCATAATTAACTTACTAAGCATTCAACTACTATTTAATGAGTACTAGTTATATGGTAGTCTATATGCTAGGTGTACGGATACAATGCCCTACAAGTTCAATACAGACACAGCATATTAAAAATATTTAACAATCTTTATAGTCCAGGTAACAGTAGCTGTCAATTCTTGAATAACATGGCTTTGAAGTGTATGGCTCCGTGCATAGATGGGTTTTTGGATTTTTTTTTTAAGAGTATAGTACTGCCAACCTATTCTCTTCCTTAGAATTTTCTGAATGTTTTCTTTGCTCTAGTTCACTTTATTCTAAGAATACAGCATAGAATACACACAAGGCACAGAATATGTGTTAATCCACTGTTTATGGTATTAACAAGACGTTGGATCAACAGTTAGTTAGGGAGGCACCCCTATCTCCATTATTCTTTGAGGGTCAACTATACACAGAATGGACCCACTCAAAGTGATGGACCATGTCTAGAGGTCTGTTTCTCAGCCTTTAGTTGCTGGCGTGATGATAAAAGCCAGGGCATATGGGGCAGAAGGGGCATTCTGAGGCCATTTACCAACTGGCACAAGAGTATTTCAGAATTTCAGTAACTGGAACAGTTGTGGCAGTTTGTACCCACTGCATTTCAGCCCTGCCTCCCTGCTCTGTTCTTACAATGATATAATAACTGCACAGGGGCCCTTGTGACAGAAAGACAGGGAGATGTCAGATCCTTGAACATTTAGATGTTACTTCTTGTTCCCATAGATTCACATGAGTACATGCAGCATAGTTCTTTTTTTATAAATATGTATATATATTTCTTTTTGAGAGAGGGAGAGGCAAGCAGGGAAGGGACAGAGACAGAGGGAGAGACAGAAGATGAAGGAGGCTCTGAGCTGTCGGCGCAGAACCTGACATGGGGCTCGAACCCACATACCATGAAATCATGACCTGAGCTGAAGTCAGACATTTAACCACCTGAGCCCCCCAGGTGCCTTTAACACAGCTCTTATTCTAGATAGATAAGGTAATCATCCATCTACTTGCCTGTCTCTTCCCACCAAATTCCAAGACTCTTAAGAGTGCTGAACATGCATTATTTATTTGGGGGCCTACCTAGTACAGTAACCGGCACCACTAGGCATCCAATAAACACTGATTGAATAAATCCATTAAGATTAGGATTCCCCAGTCCTGAAAAGGGAAACAGTTCTATCCAATGGAGTCCTCTGAGGAATAACCCAAATGGTTCTGGATAAGAAACATTTGCGAAAGTACGATACTCTGTTTGGTACTTGCTTGGGAACGGTTAGAAACAGGGCTAAGATGCGCTGTTATCAGGAGATCCCAAATAGAGCACAGAGAGAATTGGGGAAGAAGTCAAGGGAGCAGGGAAGGGGAAACAAAGCAAACGAACTGCTGATTACTGGGGCACCTGGGTGGCTCAGTCAGTAAAGCATCCAACTCTTGATTTTGGCTCATGTCGTGATCACCCAGTTTGTGAGTTCAAGCCTCTCATTGGGCTCTGTGCTGACAGCAAAGAGCCTCCTTAGGATTCTCTCCCTCTCCCTCTTCCCCTCCCCCAGCCACACGTTCTCTCTTCCTCTCCCACTCTCAAAATAAAGAAACTTAAAAAAAAATGAAGAAGAAGAAGTGCTGATTACTGTGTGTCAAACCACAGGACCCGGGAGCCAGAAATCACCCTGCTGAAATACATACATACAAACACACACCTGTCCCAAAGACAAATTAAGCTGAGTTTTCAGCTCTCAGTGTAATATTGAAGGCTTAGGTGCTAAACCATACGGAGTAAAAGCAGATCTGATAAACAGAAAGCCCAGTGGCCCAAGTGACCTCTTCACTTTACTTAGGGCAGGCTGGGGGCCAGCTGCCCGTAGGAGCTCAGACGGATCCACATTCCCCAGGTGAGCGGACGAGTGCCATATCCTCTTCATTTGTTTTGTGTCCTGAGTGTCCTGCCAGCCCAGGAGAGCCATACCTCTGAGGTCTCTGAAATGTTTGTGTATGTGTCTGTTTCCTAGGACCTTCCTCCTGGGAGGGGAGCACCCTCATGAAAATGGGTGAAAACTGCAGGATTCCCTGACTGAAGCCCTTCCCACTAAGGTCCTGGCATTTCTCAGTGTGCATCTAAGAGGTGTTCTTCACAACGTCTGCCTATTCTGGTTTCCAGTTGGGTTGCCAGTGTTCCATCCATGAGAAGGTTAATTTTGTGATCAAGCCCGGCATGCAACCTCCCTGAAATGAGGTGAGACATCACTGGACCATGCTTGTGAACCACTTGGAACCCCCTTGCAGACATGGATTGTCATTTTTTGTTTCTTATGAGGAAGTGGGAAGAGGGAGGGGTTAAAAGCAAAAAGACCAGTCATGTCACCAAATCTAATATTATTTTACTGTCAAAAATCACCAAGGCCAATTAAGTGGGCACTCCCTCATCTTCATATCTAATTCCCTAAGGGATCTGCAACAGAAAAAATAAAACTATGTATAAAAATTAGATGGTAAGACAGGAGGAAAGTGCCTCCTTGAAATACTCCAACAGCTTCACTAAGGCTTCCCTCATTCTCTTCCTATCTCCTTCTAGATTCCTTCCCTCCTCTGTTCTCCTTCATCTTGAGTATACCCATCCCTTAAGACGTCAGAATCTTGGATTTACTATGTGTACAGGCTCTGATCCTCAGGATTGCAATGAGAAGTAAATGCCAAAATGCATATGGATCTCCCACACAACCCAGGGTGTAGAGTGGGAGTCTGATCATTGCTATAATTTCTCTTTCCTTTTCCTTTCCTCCCCATATACTGAGGAACTGAGAGGTTCCTTCCTTCAGTATTCACCCTTCTATAGAATGGAGACCTACCACTCTGGCTTTCCATATGAGGGCCAAAACTAACTTTAGCTGCCTTCCACTAAAATTGAACATAACCCTTCAAATCCACACGTAAACAACAAAACAAGAGACCTCTTTGTCCCAGGTGTCAAGAGGTGAAGGCTATTTCATTTCCTGCTTACCTTTGGACCTCCCTAAGCCCCAATGATTACATTCAGTACATCCAATGTGGACTAAGCTCTGGGTCTCATTAACATTAACTTAGATCTCTGCACCACCGTGTGACCTCCATATGCTCTTGAGGGCTACCTGTTTCTGATACCCAACTGCCAGGTATTACTTCCTCATACCCTCAGTCAGAATGACAGCAGCTTAAGTGCCAGAAGCATCTTCCTCCTGCCAATAACAAGAAATCTCAATCTGGCTTTTACAGCAGTCTCTCCTAATTTCCCATGCCCCTAAATCTGACCAGGGTTTTATCGGACCAAGGCTTAGCCCCACAGTAAAGCTTGGGCTTCTCCTCATCTCTCTGGGAGCACCCTCCTTGCACCTATCAAACCAACACATTTATGTTCTTCAAACACCACATTCTCAAGAATCTTTTCCAAAGCTATCACATCTCATAATGTTTTCTTTTCTCTAATACCCTTGATGCTCACCACGTGTCACATATCACACTGTTTGTATGTAAACTTCGACCTCGTCTCAAATCTCAAATTATTAAACATGTACACACACATATTATACAGTTCTTCTAACCCCCATCCAGATCATTCTGTTTTGTTTCTGTTCCCTACCGTGCCTGCACAAATGATACACCTTCAAGTTGCCTCTCCCACTCCATTACCAGCTCCTACCTTGTCCAGATTATCCTTCAAAACAATGTCATCGTATTGAAGGTGCGTGAGATGAAAGAGGCAACTAACAGAGCATTAACTAACACTAACTCACATAGTGAGAAAGTTAATCCACTTTCAATGGTCTCTCAATGTTCCAAATCAATCAAAGAGAAAATTTTTAATTTGGTACAAAAAAGCCCTTCCTCCTTTAATAAAACCAACAACTCCTGGGGCGCCTGGGTGGCTTAGTCAGTTAAGCGTCCGACTTTCGCTTAGGTTATGATCTCGCGGTTCATGGGTTCGAGCCCCGCGTCGGGCTCTGTGCTGACTGCCAGCTCAGAGCCTGGAGCCTGTTTCAGTCTGTGACTCCCTCTCTCTCTGACCCTCCCCTGCTCACGCTGTCTCTCTCCTAGAAATAAATTTAAAAATATTTAAAAAAAAAACCCAACAACTCTTTTTTGAGACAAAAAGAACAGGCCTCATGCTTAGTTCCTTTTTAGCCCTGAGAGTCTAAAAGACCATAGGTTGGTCTTCACAGTTTTTTGTGCTGAGTCTCCTACTTAGAACACGTGATATCCTGTTTCCTTTATTTGAGTTTTATTCGAATTAAAAAAAAATGAATCCATTCTTTATTTTTTTTCCATCTAGCACATTTTGGAAAGGTGAATCCACAGATGACTCAAGTATGGGAAATAGTGCTCTAAAAGATACTCTGGCTAAAACCTTTATCGCTAAAGAAGATAGAGACCTTCTTCAGAGATAAATGGTGATCACTTTTGACCCAGAGCCGTGAAAAGCATCAGTGGTGCAAAGGTGGGCAGGTTAGGATTAGCTCTGGAGCAAAGGGGGGAAGTGGAAGGAGGTGGTCTGGACAATGTATCTGAAAGAAAGACCCAACTTCGGTCAATACACAAGTCCTTCATAAACCTCCTCTAAGACCAAGGCAAGCCTCCCGTGCACTAGCCTCACTGACTGCCTTCTGGGATTTGCCTCCAGTTCCTGATTTCCCCTGAAGTCAGAACACTGAGTAGCAACAGAAGAGGCAAACCATGAGCTTCATTCCAGACCTACCAGCACCTCACTTTTTCTAAACACGACTCAACGTGACCAAGCTCATTATTTCCATTTATCGGTGAGTGCCGCATACAATGGACAGGAGAGCTACAATCTGCTACTCTTAATGTTAGCAGAAGCTCATATAAATTCCTGGTCTTAGGAATTCCTTAGTAATTCAGTCCAGGGAAATCCCATGACACATTAACAGGAATGTACCAAAAAAAACTAATTACCCTGGAATTCCTTTGTTATCTATTAATATCAATTGCCAGGCACTCTATCAGCATGAGACCCCGATCTATCAATTGCTACACACTTAAAGAGATAAGATAAAACAAGAGATTCCCATTTGGGCAGAAGCAGACTCTTGTTTTGTGGTCAACAACATAATGCACTAAGTCCTGTTATCAGTAGGAATCCAGAAGAGATGAAGGGTTGAGGTTAGAATTCCAAGAGATTTATTCCAAACAGAAGTGGTAGGAGAAAAAATACCAGAAACAGTGTGAAACGCTGTGCCAAATGTTAGTAATGGCCTCCACAAGCAAGGTGAGGTCCAGAAGTCAATGAGGAGAATTATGGCAAGAAGACCAGGAACGAAGGGCACGCTAATTGCCTTCAGTCAAGGTCATAGGAGCTAAGACAAAATGCCATACATCGCTCAAACCAATGCAAAAAAAGTTGATTATGTAATGCGTTTTTGATGATCTTATAAGTATATACAGATGCATCAAAACCAGTACAGATTTAATTCTTCAGATTTACTTCCTCAGCTTTGCAAGAATCCAGGTGGCCCCTAAGAATAAGGCTAGGAGACTCCACAGTCATAATCCTGTCTGGTGTGGTCTCCCAAAGACCTGGGTGACTGCAATGACATTGGCAAACAGCCAGGGTGAAAGC
Source organism: Proteles cristata cristata (assembly GCA_017311185.1). Lineage (NCBI taxonomy): Eukaryota > Metazoa > Chordata > Mammalia > Carnivora > Hyaenidae > Proteles > Proteles cristata. The sequence goes on along the minus strand of JAESUZ010005644.1, from coordinate 76,141 downwards.
AGACTAACCAGCTACTTTGACATTTTTCATTTTATGTTGTCAGTAAACAGTGTGCACTCATGTCTTTTGGAATCAAGAGTCACATACCACATGTGACTATGTTAGGGATAAATCGAAATCTGGTTTAAAATAAGGCGATGGAAAACTTTCTTTGTCACCCATAAAGCTGCATTACACCTTCTAAATTCAGACTCACTGCACTCAAATACCACCCATATTAGAAAATCAAGTACATATTAATAATAATACAACAAAGAGTTATATTAGCCGTTGCTCATAATGACTTAACAAGTACATCCCAAATCTTAAGCTGTGCACCATATTTCAAAATCCCTCTTTGGTAAAAAGTCAAAATCATACATGCCACATTTCTGAGCTCCCAAGATAGGATTCAGCAAATAGCACTTAAGTATCTTCATAAAGCGTATAATAAAGAACCTTATATTAATACTGATAGCAAACTAGGCAACGGACATGGACGTCCATGCATACCCATAATAATAACCAACCGAGGCTGAGCCTTTGACATGTTTTATGTGTTTGCAGACATATTTTTTAAAAACATGGATGTGTTTAGATTTCAAGATTGTTGATCTCCCAGCTGGAAGTTACCTTGAAGAGGCCGTTATCAGGAAGAGCCAAGATCCGAGAAAGCTTGAGTTCACAATTCCTAGCCGGAGGCTACATATTAACTAGTGTATGACCTTGACCATGGTCCTTAGCTGTCCTGAGCTTCCGTAGAACACCGCACAGCTAACCGTGGCCACCTTCTAAGGCTCTTTCCAGGAGAGAAGGTTCCGGGGGTGGAAACTGCGCGCGCACGGTGCCAGGCACAGAGCACGGGCGTCACCCACGTGGACCGCCCTCCGCAGCCTTATCAACAACAGCTGCGTTTTGCCCCGGGGGCTAAAATGACTTGGCCGACTCCAGACAGTTAATAACCCAGAGTCAGGGCTTCCATCAGGTTTCCTGAATTTTCATCCAGGGCAATCACCACTTAACCACGGCTGCCCCCAATGTGTCATCTCGTTTTTGAGATCACATTTCTGAGATTCTGATGATCGGGCTCCTCACGTGCAGCTCCCGCTAAGCTTCCTCGCCACTTGGCGGGGAGGCCACAGGAACCGTGTGTAACATCAGATGAAATCGCATTTGAAGGGGCTTTTTAAGCCAGTGAGGGAAATTCCTCTTGTGTTCCACTGCTGTAATTATGACACAGCTAAACAGACTCTGAGAGGGGCGCCTGGGTGGCTCGGTCGGCTAAGCATCCGACTTCCGCTCAGGCCATGAGCTCACGGTTCGTGGGTTCAAGCACCGTGCTGACAGCTCAGAGCCTGGAGCCTGCTTAGGATTCTGTGTCTGCCCCTCCTCTCCTCACACTGTGTCTCTCTCTGTCTCAAAAATAAACATTCAAAAAAGTATTAAATAGACGCTAAGAAATTTCAGGCCTGGGAACATGTGCCCACGGGGACACGCAAGCCTGGCAGAGGCCCCTAGTCACGGCCTGGGCAGGTGTCAGGCAGGGCCCCGTCACCAGCACACAAGCATGTTTTATTTAGGACACCTCAAAAAGCCAGCCAAGTGGCAAATGTGGACATCTGTGCTACACTGTGGCTGTCCTGGTTTTCAGTCTAATCTGTCAAGATAACCATTTCCCCATTCTCTTAAACAAACACAGACTTCCTTGTTTAAACACTGTAACGGTCCCACCAGAACACACAGCTTTTCATCATTCTGTGTTAAGTACACTGGCAAGGGTCTGAGAAGAGAATGAAAACATCTTAAATGTAAACTGGCTGATGTTGCTGCTTTACAAATCCGAGGAAATGGGAGAGAGAAACCTGAAGTTCCAGATTAAAAAAATAGCATCAGAGGAGAAACAATAGTGAGTTTTTAAGAGACAATGGAATTAGAAATGCAATCGTGAACCCAGTGCGGCTTCTAAAGAAAAAAGAAAAAGAAATCGGGTCAGGTTTTAGTTTTTCTTCTGCAAAAAGGTTCAGGTTTGCCAAACATACGTTCATGGCTCCCGCTGTGTAGTATACATTTATAAAAACAACTAGAATGCTTGAGCAGGACGCTGTCCTCAGGAAAGCCATTTAAAGGGGAGTAAGGTTGCTTCAGCACAGATGCAATCCTTCTTGAAAACCTGCTAGTAGAAAGCTCTGTCCCAGCACGGTGCACGTTATTTTCCTTGCTGAGGTGTTCTAGGTCATTTCCTAATATTTGAGACTAGAAACATGAAGGGCGGGGGCGGAGGGGGGGGATCCTTCACGGTAGAATGAGCAAGAATATTGACAAGGGTGAAGTTCAGGATGTGCTTCAGGCTCACAACTTGCGATTTCGTTTGCTATATATCCAAAACTCGGTGTGAAATGTGAGGAAGATCAAACTCACACAAAATGCTAATGCACTTCCTACTGAGACAAAAATGGTGGTAACCCAAACCCTACAGTGTGGTTCAAGTACAACCTGGGAGATCTGGAGTTCACATTCTGGTTCAGTGGTGTAATCCCATGACCTTCAATAAGTTTATAAACCTCTTGGAGTCTTAGTTGTGTTTTGTTTTGTTTTTTGCTTCTTATCGGCGAAAGGGGGATAAAAATAGCTTTGAGAGTACCTGTGAAGATTAAATTTGCAATGGTAAGTGCTTAATAAAGTTAGCAATTGTTTTTTTAATGTTTATATATTTTGAGAGAGATAGAGAATGAGTGAGGAGAGGGCAGAGAGAAAGGGAGAGAGAGAATCCCAAGAAGGTTCCACGATGTCAGCCCAGAGCCTGATGCAGCGCTTGATCTCAGGAACCATGAGATGGTGACCTGAGCCGACATCAAGAGTCAGATGATCAATCCACTGAGCCACTCAGGCACCCCAATAAAGTTAGCAGTTGTTAAGTGAAGCATCCACTACTATCTACCATAATTGGATAATGTTCTGACTGACATAAAATTCAAGTTACTAGAGCTTCCATATAACATATGGATTTCCAACGTCACAAAATTACAAAATACTTTAACCCTGAAATTCTACGCCTGTGTAAGAAATACAGCTGTGTAAGAAATACTCTGTCAACCACATGTTCAATTCCTTATGGAGAAAGAGGCCAGAATTTTCAATAGTTGTTAAGGTCAACCCAACGTGGCTGGATGGGTCACATTCTCTGGACACGTGTGCAACTCCAGTCTCTAAGCTCTGGCATGTGGTCATGTTGCACATGTGGTCTGACCCGTAGACGGCTGGAGGACACTAACAGGCTGGGATCAGATGACCCTGTCACATTGTCCCCTTGAACGACAAAGTCAGCCTCTATGAGGACAATGGCCACAAAGAACAACAGAAGCTGACTGACTGATCGTTATCTGACCCTGATGGAAAAATCTTGAAGTTGGGGAGCAACAGAGGCCTTTGTTGAGGACGCAAGGAGACTGAGCCAAGAGAGCTGAAAATTCTGGTTCTCCACCAGCCCTGGCCATGCATATATGAGATTTTCTTAAAAATCATCCTTTATTTCCTCGTGAATCCTTACAATATCTTAATTGACATATCTGGAACATATATATTGGTTACTTTTCAACTTGAAAAAGCCGTGAGTGTATCATTTCATTTCTGATGAGTCAGGAGGCACCTAAAAATCTCAAAACACTTGAGGGGCACAATTATCCCCATCAGTCCCCATTGGAGCATAGATGTGTAGTTACTTCCTCTTGGGATTTTAGGTCTCTAACTGAGAGTTACTATTACATGGAGGATGGCACTAATTAGAGCCTCCTAAGCTCAACCTACATGGGTTCGTTAAACAAATATTAATACTAAATGCAATGCTACAGGCCCACGAAACATAAAACACATTGCTAAACTTTGTGAGTGACTAACAAATGAATAAGAAGTTTTTCTGTCCTCAAAAATATTAGAACTTAATGGGATTTGACAAGTTCGCAAAAACTATGAGATAGAAGAAGATAAATGCTTTAAGAGAGAAGCAACGCTTTTGCGACGGTGCAGGGAACAATGTCAGGTGATGGGTACTTTCATTCACTTGATGGCGGTAATCATTTCACCATGTACATGAATACCAAATCATCACACTGTACACTTTATTTTTTTATTTTTAATGTTTCTTAAGTAAGAAAATTTTTCGTAAGTAGGCTTCACGTCCAGTGTAGAGCCCAATGCGGGGACTTGAACTCAGACCCGGCAACCAGGAACTAGGCCAAGATCAAGAATTAGACACTTACCCAACTGGGCCACCCAGGTGCCCCTGAAATAATTTTTTAAAAGCAACAACAATATAAGTTTGACATTGCCTGAGTTGGAAGAAATGACAAGCACTCATGAGGAGAAGCATTCCAGGATTGGGGGAACGCTGAGGGAGGGCAAGACGCCAAACACACTGAAATCCAAGTATAATTTTGACAAGAAGATGAAGCCATGATGGGGTACAGGACAGGGTTTGAACAAGGACAGTGACGACTATGTAGGGAACAGCAAGTATCACAGAGTAACTGGTATGGGATTCACCTATAGTGACAAAGACGAAGGGAAGCTTGGGGCCAGGGAATGAAGGCCTTGAAATGTCAGGATAAAGTGCTCAGAATTTATTTTGTAAGCAATGCTGTCTAGAGAGGCTTTAGAGCAGAGAGTGATATAATCAGCTGACTCGGAGTCTGACACATGCTTCCACACTTGAATAACTTCTCTATAAAAATATGACTTTATCAAAATATCTTTATGAATAAAAGAGCGCATGCCTATGAAACATGAATAGGCAATGGAAACACAATAAAGACTAAGAATTTAAACAGTATAACATCTAAGCATAATGGAATCTCCGATTTGCCTTATCAGAGAGAGATGTCAATTTTCTTGCCTAATAATCACTCCAAGCTGAATCCTGCTACCAATATTCTGGTTTCCACAGAGCAGACATCAGGCTGGTGCTATCTGCCGGGCTCTCTCTTGAGGCTGCAGCATGAGGCAGACATGAAGAATGTGCGCTAGCCTGCAGAAACTGAAATGTTCACCCATAACGGCTACAGTAGAAATCGGCACAGGCCTCTTGGCGAGCAATTTGGCATGTGTATTAAGACCTATGAAATGTTCATAGCCATTGACCCAGTCTACTCACTCCTGGGTCTGTAGAAGAAGAACATTTTTAAAAATAAAGAGAACATGGTGTGGATTAATACGATTATCATTGGGTTTCTTATACTTGTGAAAGAAAATAAAGAGAAACGTAAATTTTTTAAAAAGTAGGAGGAATTCTTAAAATAATAGACCATATACTTCATGAACTATTACACATCTATTTATTTTATTTTATTTTATTTTATTTTAGAGAGAGTGTGTGTGCACAAGTGGTAGAGGCAGAAAGAGAAAACCTTAAGTAGACTCCATGCTCAGCACAGAGCTCAATGTGGGGTGCAATCCCACCATCCTGGGATCACGATCTGACCCGAAATCAAGAGTCAGATTCCAACCAACTGGGCCACCCAGATGCTCCTATACAGCTACTTTAAATCAAAGTTATGAAGACTGTGTAGCTACATGCAACAATGTTTCTGGAGTAACTGTAAAAAGAAAATCAGACCCAAAACATATACCAGAATAAAAAATTATGTAAAAACTACATTATAGTATATTATAGATATAATAGATTAGATAGATTTATATATTGCTTGATTTATATAGATTTATATATATAATATAGGTACATACATATCTATATATAGATATAATATAGTTATTGTTTATACAGATATAAACAATATATATAGATACATATATTGTTTATATCTGTATAAACAATAGGTTACATATATTCTATTATAATCTATATATGACACCAATTATGTTAGGTAGGAAAGTTTATTAAAGGAGATGCATATTCCCTCTGCTTTGTCTTTCAAAATGCTGTGTTATTATAATTACCAAAAAAAGGAAGAAAAGGGTTAAAAACATCTCTGAAGGGAAACTAGCGGTCCCTTTAAGATGGCATATGGAGAAAGAAGTCACTGGCTCGGAGTGGCCCTGACAGATCCCGTGTGGGCTCAGGGTGGTAGGGGGTCGGAAGGTCCCAGGAGACTTTAAGCCACCAGAGCCACGTGACAGAGAATGAGAAATGGTCGCATGATGAATTTGTCCTCTCCAGTTCCTGCACAACAGTACAGAAGGAAGAGAGCAGAGACTGGGAAGAAGGATGGATGATGTTTCACTGCGTCGTAGTTCTAATATCCACCTGATCACACGACACCCTCCACCTTCTGGCCTCAAACGCTTACAGAGAGCATGGTTTCTTTCTTCTTCCTCCCTTGGGAAGGAGACCTAAGAGGTTCAAAAATTGAACATTACAATCACTGCTATTGTAATTCCAGGTGAGAGTAGCAAGATACATTTACAAACAGACCTATTTCATTCTCATAAAAAAATTTTTTTTTAATATTTATTTATTTTTGAGAGACAGAGCGCAAACAGAGGAGGGGCAGAGGGAGAGAGAGAGACACAGAATCCAAAGCAGACTCCAGGCTCCAAGCTGTCAGCACAGAACCTAACATGGGGCTCGAACCCATGAACTTGTGAGATCACAACCTGACCTGAAGTTGGACACTTAAGTGACTGAGTCATGTAGGTGCCTCAATTTCACTTCCTTTTTAAGCAAGCCTGTAAAAATAAAATGGTTTTGATCACAACTGAGCCCACAATAAAGACTTTCTTAAATTATGAGCAGCAGAATAGAATGTGTACTTAAGTGTTAGCTGCAAACAGTGAAAGTGCTATCTCTACATTTGTCAGAATAACCTAATCTATAGAACTATTCCTAATTCTATAATATGTACAGCAACTAACAGAATAGGAAAACAAAGCACCATCATATAAAATGTAGCAAATTAAATTATTACTTCACAAGGATAGAAATATTACTCAATAATTAATGTGCCGCTTGGATTAAAACAGTTTTAAAAGGAAGGACTGATTCAAAGGCAATTAGTACCACAAAATGAAAGTTGTGCTTTGGGGACTTCTATTATTTACAAGATATGGTTATCATTAATGTAAATTAGACAACATTTTAACGAGGTTGCTACCGCGTATGTTGGCACAGGGCAGAAACCAACGTTTTTCTCTGAGCCCATTTCTATGTGGACTCTCTCTCTTCCCATTGGAGGTGGCTGTTCAGACCTGATCCCGTGTATTGGAGTTACCTTCTGGGTGTACACACATCTTTAACCCTGCTCCTCCTGACTATTGTGAAGAAGGTACTCAGAAAGAAAGCGGAATCTGTCACACTTCGTTCCAAGAAGGAGGCAGAGGTTAAGAATGACTAAAATTAAGTAGACGGCCATCTGTGGCTTGCTCCTCGGCAGAGGCGGATTCCCCTGGCACAAATAGCAGAAAGGCCCGTGAATGAGATCATGTCAACTTCCTCTGCTTGCATAGTCATGCCGGCCTCCTCTCCTTTCGGAAAAACAAGTCATCCATGCACCAGAGCTCAGGGCTGCATTGTCAAGTGTTTCCGAAGGCCTGGTGAAAGCACACTCACACAGGTCCGGGGGACAGGCCCCGGTAGGCTTTTCCAGGCCTGGTCTAAGCGTCGTACAAGAATTCAGAGTCTGCTTTTTGCATGTCAGTGAAATCTGAGCCTCTCAGTACCCAAGAGTCCATGAACCTCTGGACACAAAGCTAAACCAGTGAGCTTGACTTTAGAAAGAAAGAGAGTGCCTCAAGAATCTCAAGATGCTATTGGACTGGCTTTGGGCCCAGTGATATATTTTTTAAATGTTTTTAATATTTATTTTTGAGGGGGGTGATAGGCAGAGGGGGCGGGGGGAGACACAGAATCCAAAGCAGTCTCCAGGCTCTGAGCTGTCAGCACAGAGCCCAACATGGGGCTCGCACTCACTAAATCATGACCTGAGCAAAAGTCGGTTGCTTAACAGACTAAGCAAGCCACCCAGGTGCCCTGTACTTTTTTTTTTTTTTTTTTAATTTTAGAGAGTGTGCAAGCTGGGGAACAGAGAGACAGAGAATCTCAAGCAGGATTTATGTATGCTCAGTGAGGAGCTCAATGAAGGGCTTGATCCCACAACCCTGGGATCATGACCTGAGCTGAAAGTAAGAGTCAGCGACTGAGGCATCCAGGCGCCCCTGAGATACATTTTTAAATGTGAAAGGGAAATGATCCTGGTTTGGTGTAGAGCCGGTACTCAAAAAGGACAAGACTCAGTAAAATCATTTCGCCCATGAACTCCAAGTCAGAGTTTTCTAAATTATATTTTAATCCGTGGATTAGTTCGCTCGATTTCTTTTATGATTTTCTTTTCTCACTAAATTATTTTTGCTCTCCAGGAGTGATTCTAGCTAGGAAATATGACATCAATTCCCAGAGTAGGCATTAACTCATGGTAGATTGAAAGGCTCAAGATCATAATATTTTATATATGAACGAGGTTCCTATCATCTAAATCTGAACATTACCCAATTGTTTTATGGGCAAGCCAGTCTCTAAGTTAGTGAACATTAAACAATTGAGTAATATGCTGCTATGGAAATTCTATATTAAAATCAGATGTGTATAAATGTAATCATTTTGATTTTTATTTTTTTTGGTCACTGTATAAATGAATTATTTTTAAGGCCTCTGTGGGAAACATTTTTGAAAAGATCTTATAGCTGGATGTCAGACTAGTAGCCATCTTGCCAAGGAGGAAGGTGTTGATAGGGCTCAGGGTTATACTCCAACAACACTGCCCCACCTCAAAGAAAGATTCCCACGAGGGCAGGTATCTCTGCAGATGGTTAGTGGTATTCCTTAGGATTTCAGAAACAAAGCTCTCTCGCACCAGGCCATTTGACAGTAGAGTGGATGTTCTGTTAACTGATCCCCAAATGGCCAAATTCCAGACCAGCTAATCTTTTCCAGCAGTGATTCTTGGCCCCTTCCCTCTCTCTCCCCCCAACCCCCGCCACTCACAGGTGGCTTATCTCATCGTAGATGAGCTCTGGCCCTGAACAAAATGTCTGAGCACCTCGCTCCTGTCTGCTGCAATGTATGCCTATCAAGAGGAAGCTGTGTTTGCTTTCCACACCTGTTTATACAAAGTGTCTTCGTTATTATGATTAGGCAATTTATTTACTATTAAAATCAAGTGATCAGGGCCACCAGGGTGGCTCAGTTGGTTAAGCATCAGACTTCCGCTCAGGTCATGATCTCACATGGGTTCGAGCCCTGCGTCGGGCTCTGGGCCGAGAGTTCAGAGCCTGGAGCCTGCTTCAGATTCTTTGTCTCCTTCTCTCTCTCTCCCTCTCCTGCCCATGCTCTCTTTCTCTCTCTCTCTCTCTCAGAAATAAATAAACATTGAAAAAAGATTTTTTTAAATTTTTATTTAATTTTGAGAGAGAGACAGAGACAGCATGAGCAGGGGAGGGTCAGAGAGAGAGGGCGACAAAGAATCCAAAGCAGGCTCCAGACTCTGAGATGTCAGCACAGAGCCCAACGCAGGGCTTGAACCCATGAACTGTGAGATCATGACCTGAGGTGAAGTAGGATGCCCAACCAATTGAGCCACCCAGACACCCCAACATTGAAAAAATTTTAATAAAAAATAAAATCAACTGAGCAAATAAAAATGGCAGAAAAAAGATTTGTACTTTCTCTGAAATAGGGTTTTTTTAATGTCATCGAATTAGGAGTGAGTGAGAAAATTGCAAATGATTGGTGGGATAATGTAAAAATTTAGAAGAATTTTCTTTTCAGATTGCTTCAAAAAGGTAAGTTCCTGTTCCACTTAGGAGAGAAAAAAACAAAAAACCCAAACCAAAGAAACCATGAAGTTGAGATGCTATGCAGAAAAGATAATGCAGAACATGAATCAGTGGCCAGAAAGTGTTAGATAAATGCATAGTTATATGTTTTAGGTTAAATGAAAATGTTTAAGGTATGTCTTGATCATCACTCATGATTCCCTGTTTTGACATTCTTTTTATTGACCCAGGAGTTACTGATATATATATATATCTTTTGTAGATATTGTGTATATATATATATATTGTACACACAGATATACAGTATACAATTATACTGTAAATTTCTACTATAGCATATATATTTCTACTGTAGTCTATTTCTACTGTAATATATAGATGTCTACTGTGGTAGATTCCTACTGTAGTGCACAGATTTCTCTTCTACTATATAGATTTATACTGTATATAGATTTCTACTATAGTAGATTCCTTCTGTATATAGATTTCCACTGTAGTAGAATCCTACTACATATATATTTCTACTGTAGTATATATATTACTACTGTAATATATAGAATACCCTGGAGCCAATGAACTAGGAAGGATGATCCAGGAAGCTATCTGAGTTAACAACAGGAAAGAATGAGAATCTGAATTACAGCGATGACAGAAAGTAAGAGATTCCCACCCAGTGCATCCAGTGACATGCGTGCTCTCCACAGATCAGAGAAATTGCAGAGTAAAAGTAACAAATTCCTGAATATTTGGGGGTACTTAACACAACTCCAAGGCTTGAGTGTGGGGTGGTAGGTAGCACCCTGGAAAGACACAGGGAGTCCAGGAAGAGAAGGTGACCCGACAGGAAGAAAGAATTTGGGTTTTTGACCTACTAAGTTGGAGAATAACAAGGACTCCAGGGGGAGATACCGGCATCTGATTAGAAGGCAGTCGGAAATATGGGGGAGGGGCATCTAAGAGAAATACAGGTTTGCAGGTGATAATACTGACAAGAGCAGTTTAAGTCCTGAGAATGGAAGAAACCAGAAGGCAAAACCTATGTCTGAGGGCAAAAGGAGTGAGGAGAGGCACAAAGGTGATAGAAAGTTTCAAAAGTTGAAGAGGAGAATCACAAAGGGATCAGGTCTCAGAAGCCAAGGGAGGAGAAGGGCACCTGGGTGACACAGTCAGTTAAGCATCAACTCCTGATTTCATCTCAGGTCATGATCTCACAGTCCATGAGTTCAAACCCCACATCAGGCTCTGGGCTGACAGTGTGGAGCTTGCTTGGGATTCTGTCTCTCCCTCTCTTTCAGTCCTTCCCCTGCTCATGTGTGCTCTCTCTCTCTCTCTCTCTCTCTCTCTCTCTCAAAATAAGTAAACTGACTTAAAAATTAAAAAAGAAAAAAAAAAGAAGCAGCAAAAGGAGGAGACAGTTGGGCACATGGCAGATGGCAAGGGACATGTGCTTCAGGGAAATGTCATTTCCTCTGTCAATTACCAGGCTTTGGTCAGGGCAGCACTCTCAGGAGAAGGGGGAATGGATACACCAGATTACAAAATGCAAAGGACCCAGTACCTGGTGAGGAAGAAAGAGCAAGAGATATAAAAAGCTCAAGAAGAAGTTTGGTGGTGAAGAGGAGAGAGACCGCATTATGCCTTGGTGATGAAGATGATTGAGCCATTGAGACTTTTCCGGAGAATGAAATCTTGAACTGATCACACTGCTGTGGGAAGGGAAGGGAACGTTACAGAACACAGAGCTGGCAGGATACATTAAAAGAGGGGACGGGCCTCAAGGAAGGAGGAGAGAGGGGAGCAAGAGACCAAGAAGGGGCAAATCAGGCAAAAAGGAAAGGATCTTTTTAAAAAAAAATGGGAGTGAGGAAAGAGAGAGGGTAAAGAGAAGAGGAAAACTCAAATTGTTGACCTCCACCAGCCTCCATTTTCTTACTCCCGTCTTCCGCAGAGTGGCCAAATCAATGCCCAGTGACTAAAGGGCTCTCATGTAATTATTAAGCTTAGGGTTGGGGACTGGAGTTGAGGCACACTCACCAAATGACACAACCCATCGCTGCATCCAGTGACATGAGTGCTCTTCACATAAAGAAGGCTACCACAAAAACTTCTGCCGTCGTTCTGTTTTCCAGCCTGGACAAATGTTACAGAGACAATCATAGCACTGAGAAGAACGATGAAAAGAGAAAATGATGCTGACAGCAATTGTTACACACTTGGCCATTCATTATCTTATTTCTCTTTTCTACCCGCTTTGCTCTGTGGTCCTCACTTCATAGATGAGAGAATTGATATCCACTGAAGTTAAATAACTGGCCCAGGGACCTAAAACCAAAGGATACAGATCCAAGATCTAACCAAGGTGCTTCTGATACCAAATCTCATGCTTCTTTTACCATCCATGGTGGCCTCAAACCTTGATTGGTTCTATCAAATCACTCCATGTCCGGTGATGAAAGTCATATGAGTTTGAAATGTAGCTATAACTTAAGGACATTCTTTTTTTTTAATGTTTACTTTTGGGAAGGGAGGGTCAGAGAGAGGTGGGGACAGAGGTGACAACCAAGAGCCCAAAGCAGGGCTCGAACTCAGGAACTGTGAGATGATGACCTGAGCCGAAGTCTGATGCTTAACCGACTGAGCCACCCAGGCGGCCCAACCTATGGACATTCTTGATCCACGTATAGCCCTGGCTAAATAATCTCTTATCAAATAAGGAAATCTGTATGCCCATTCTATTCACAGAAAAAATTTCAATTGATTGAATTGTGGTAAACATGAAAGCATTTTAAGTACCAGTTATTGAAATACAGTACTGTGTGCTTTATAATATATATTTAAAGTGAAGATTCAAAGGCAAAAATACAATGGGGTCCTTTGCAAAAGAATCTGATACTCTACAATATGGCCAATATGACTAACCTTGCATATACAAATACGATGCTTGAGAAAAATAATAACTCTAGAATAGCTTAGATTCCTTCTCATGTCACGGTTGTAGATCTTATTTTCCACTGGTGTTTAATTTAAGTGTTTACCAAAGTCATAAATAAATTCCCTTGAAATACAGTGACAGACTTGCTAGCAATTATATGAGAATATGTATATTCTTAAATCATAATTCTCTGACACAGAGCAAACTAAGTAGGCCATGCCTTTCCTTAAAAATTAGACTGAGAGAGGGGCATGTGGATGGCTCAGTCAGGTAAAACAACCGACTCTTGGTTTGGGCTCAGGTCATGATATCACAACTTGTGAGTCCTAGCCCCGCATCCGGCTCTGTGCCAACAGCACAGAGGGTGTTTGGGATTCTCTCTCTCCCTCTCTCTGCCCCTCCCCTGCTTGTGCTCTCTCTCTCTCTCTCTCTCTCTCTCTCTCTCAAAATAAATAAATAAACTTAAAAAAAATTTTTAATTAAACTGAGAGAAAAAAAGTACATTGTACCCCCTCCCTCCCACACCAATTTGAAATTATTTCTAAGATATGTATAGAAACCATAACTGATCTTCACGAAGCTACATATTTGGCTATTTTGTCCGAGAGGCTTGACTCCTAGAAGCACGCTTCTCCAAATGTAGAAATCTCCCTGCGAGAAGAATCAAGCAAAGATTGATCGCGAATTATTAGAGGTTTTAACTGCTGCTCTGTAAGAGGAGCTAAGAGTAACAATGCTTTGACCTTGCTTCAGTTCTTGGACTACATTCTGCTCTGGAAGTTCGCCAACCCTGAGTCTCTCGGACAGCGACTGCGGCATTCAACAAGACCACCTAATGTGCCGCCCTGGGGATGCCCAGCTCCACCTAGCCATTTATTAATAAGCTCAAGATGCTGAATGCTTAGCTTATTAAAGGGAGAAGGCACAAAATTCTTCAGTTTTTCCACCCTCTCCTCTGACATTAAGGAACCATAATATGTGGCACTCTCAACCACACCGACTATTAGCAACACGCATTATTACAACCCAGGTCCATGGACTTTGCACATACGTAGACCAGAAGAGTAAGTGAGCTTAGTTCCAAGAGTTTTTTAAAGGCCCTTCTTAGCTAGCTAAATCTAGACCCTTTTCTGCAAAGATAGTTTCCAGATGCATCCCAGAATTGAGAAAATCATGCCAAATACTTCATAATTCTGAACGCACTGCTGTCCTGTATGTAACACCTTTTGACTTAGTATCTCGGGAAATTCTTTTCGCGGGATATATATCTGATTTTATAATAGACATCAATAGGGAAATGGGATTTGCTTTGCAGAAATTCACATTAGAGTAACATTTGCTAGCGTGCATCTATTTCATAAAGAGAGATGGATTTATTTATGTTCATATCTGTCATGTCTATAACTGCCTACCTCTTTGGGGCTTCCTTCATGCAGAATCTGACAGCAGACAATTAAGCCAAAGGAGAACGCGGTTAACTCAACAAATATGATAGAACATGTTGTGGAGAGCTCAACGTAATATTTACAGCCATCTCGCAGAACCCTTTCTTCCCAACTGCCTCATTGCACTGCCTCTCGCTCTCAACCCTCTTCCACTGAAAAAAGAAAACCACCAGAAAGTAATGCTCTCTCTGTGCTATTCTCAGCCCTATTTTACAGATGAGGAGATAAAGGTTCGGTGATGCTATCTGATTTCCCCGAGATCACAAAGTCAGTAAGTGTGGCAATAATCTTTTCTTTTTAAATGTTTCTTTCTTTATTTTGACAGAGACCAAGAGAGAGAGAGTGAGAGAGAAAGCAGGGGAAGGGCAGAAAGAGAGAGAATCCCAAGCAGGCTCCGCACCATCAGTGCAAAGTCTGACACGGGACTTGAACTCATGAACCATGAGTTCATGACCTGAGCCGAAACCATGAGTCAGATGCTCAACCGACAGAGCCACCAGGCGCCTCCAGTATGGCAATAATCTTAAGACAGAGATACTTTCATGCCTTCTAACCCCAAATTCTACTTTATTTTTCTTTTCGCTAAACCATACCAATCTACTTGTTCCATCTGCCAATATGGTAACCATTTTTCTATTCCGTCGTTTAGTTCTGTTTTCCGCTCTTCCTACTGAATTTCTTGTCTCCCTTTTCACCCAACTGAACAAAAATAGGTCAGTGAGTTCCAAATTCTCAAAGCCATAATGCCTCTTCTGTAACTGTCCCTAAACTCTCGGATGAGAAACAAGATGCTGAGCAAGCTTTATTTCGGGTCAGAGCAGACTTGAAGCCAAATTGCCCTACCAAGACTGTGCATGCGGCAGAGAGGCAAGGGAGAGAGAAGGAGGGAAGCGTCTAGCATCCAGGTGGAATCTTTAAGCAGGACTCAGAGCAACACCTCACAAGAGGCAGGAAGGAGCCCTGAAGCAGCCGAGTCATTTATTTGAGCTTTAGATTATTCACTTTCCCAACTAATCAATAATTGTTATAATTAAAATTGATAGCTGCAAATAACATGACGGAGGGCCGCTGCCAGAATACTGATTGTGTCTTTGGCTTGGAAAGATAGGCAGCAGCGTGGAACACTTAGTTTCCAATTTGCTTTTAGCCGTGTGCAAATTGCTTTAGCTGTATCCAGCTGATTTAGACCTTGCCTAGAGGTGCACGAGATTAATTGAGAGCCACACATTCATTGCTTACAGAATGGACTCTGTAATTGGCGAAATTTGTTAGTGCCAGTTATAAAATAACTATATAGTTCTGCTTTTAGCTGTCCTCTCATTACTCTCGCCGAGAGAGGGGAGGGGAAACAATTAGGACCCGCCAGACGATTAGGATGGGCGTTTATACATGGAGACTGGAAGGAAAGCATCTACGGTCAATATTTTACGCAAGCGAAACATTAGGGTGAAGATGGTCCTGGCTTTTTTTTTTTTTTTTTCCCCAAAGACTGAAAAAGTACATAGGCAGCTGTTAGAATTTTTCCATCTTTGTTGTGACCATAACTTCGATGAGAGAACCCACACTGTTAGAAGGATGTACAGACTTTTCACGAGGGTTCTTTGTTTTCTCTCCTAACCTCACAGAGTTAACGATGACAGGGATGCTTTCTTATTGCCCAGTGAAAGAACGGCAATGATCCTGAGGCCACACTCGGGTGCCCTCTTATTTGTCTGAGGTCTTCTACTTTCTTCTTTGGGTCTCAGGGTAGGGGCAGGGAACATCCACGTTGCCCAGCTGAAATATCCGATGAAAAGCTCACTGAACATGGAAGTCATTTGGGGCAGGACAACCTTTTCTTTCTTCTTTTTTTTTTTTTTCTTTTTTTGCAGGAGCAAAATCTAATAGACAAGAACAAAATCTAAGCTATACTCCATGCTAGAAAAACAAAAGAGCTGTGTTTTCAGGTTTTAGAAAGTATTTTCTGTCCACAGACTTACAGATGCAAGTGGTCAATGACATTCCTTAGAGAACTCTTGGTATATCGCGATGCACACCACACTGTGCAAGGGCTATTCCCACAAACGATATATAAATATAGCGATAAACGATATATAAATACATATACACACATAGCGTAGAGATGTCGGACAGGGCTCTTTCGTCATTCAAGTGACAGAATCCCAACTCCAACTCATTTACAGTTAACAAACAAATGAAAGGGGGGAAGGGGTGTTTATAGGTTCAGGTCACTGAAAAAGCACAAAAGGAGGAACATTTGATGGGGCGCCTGGGTGGCTTAGTCGGTTAAGCGTCCGACTTTCGCTTAGGTCGTGATCTCGCGGTTCGTAGGTTCAAGCCCCGCGTCGGGCCCTGTGCTGACTGCCAGCTCAGAGCCTGGAGCCTGTTTCAGTCTGTGACTCCCTCTCTCTCTGACCTCCCCTGCTCACACTGTCTCTCTCTCTCTCCTAGAAATACTAAAACATTAAAAAAAAAAAATTAAAAAAAAAGGAGGAACATTTGAGACACAGATCAGGGGATCCAAAATACTTCATGAAGTTCTCCCTCCAACTCTTTGCTCAACTTTATTTCTCGTTTTCCCTTTCAGGAAAGTCCTCACCACACGGAGGGCTCCATCAGACCTGGAGTTAAAGTTCATCTGCCAGGCAATTACCCTAGAGTTCCAGCAAATTCTCCAACTGCGCGGAGTCACGGGGCAACTCCTGACCCACTCCCTGTGGCCAGGAGGGCAGAGTATGCTGACCAATTACACCTGAGCCTGAGTGTCACTGGAGCAGCTGTGGGGGACCCTGCCTACAGCCCCTGGACCGAAGACCAAAGACAGAGTCCTCCAGAGGACACAGGGTGAGCATTAGAAAGCAGGGAAATGAGGGGCACCTGGGTGGCTCAGTCAGTAAAGCGTATGACTTCAGCTCACGTCATGATCTCACGGTTCATGGGTTCGAGCCCCGTGTGGGATCTGTGCTGACAGCTCAGGGACTGGAGCCTGTTTTGGATTCTGTGTCTCCCTCGCTCTTTGCCCCTCCCCTGCTCACTCTCAGTCTCTGTCTCAAAAATAAAAATAAAAAAAAAAATTTTTTTTTGAAAGAAAGCAGGGAAATGAATGCCACATGGGAACAACAAATGACCACCACTTGGACAAACAAAGTGGTAGTAAACTCTTGGTATTCCTTAGTAATATTTCTTAAACTTTGTTTCTGTTCTTGGAATCTAAGGAAAACTAAAGGTCTTTTCCTCCAGAAAAATGGAGCTGTGACCACGTCATGCAAAATGCTGCCTTTTATTTCAGGAGGATTCATGTACTCCCAGAGCCTAGCTGATAACGTGGAAACTAAAGAAGGTTTTTGAGGTGAAAGACACTTAATAGAAGTACCTGCTTCTCCTAAGGGTGATGGTTTTAAGTTTTCATTTTCTTTCTTTTTTTTTTTTTTCCTAAGCAATCCTGTTTGTGAAGAATTCCCTTTACACAGCTATTCTTTATCCTCGCTGTGGATGAATAAACTCTGAAAACCCAAACTGTACCAAGTGACTATTTTGTCCAAATGATAGAGTGTCCAGGACCAGCCTTTCAATCAGATGACGAACAGAGTGGCCACAAGAGTGATGCCTGTCCTTCTTTATTTGGCACAAGAAAAAGGGTTCTGAGCTAAGGCTGTGTTGTGTGTCTAACTTAAGGACTCAGCATCAAGATAAAGACTGTTAAGAATAAACACTTTCTTTGATCTTCTTATTCATATAAGACCATATGTGGCCAGTAAGAGGAAAAATTATACCTAATAAGTCAAATTTTGTCATGATTATGATCAGAAAGAGACACTGTTTAGGGGCACCTGGATGGCTCAGTCTGTTAAGTGTCTGAGTTTGGCTCAGATCATGATCTCACAGTTCATGGGTTCGAGCCCCGCTCTGGGCTCTGTGTGGATAGCTTAGAGCATAGAGTCCAATTTGGATTCTGTGTCTCCCTCTCTCTCTCTCTCTGCCCCTCCCCCACTCATACTCTGTCTCTCTCAAAAATAAGCATTAAAAAATTTTTCTTTCTTAAAGCACTGTTTAGGCATTAGAGTGAATGCTCAGAACAAAACATTCCACAAAGCCGTCCCTCAGAAACGTGAATTTGGATATTTAAATTAAAATCGTTCTCATAATTAAAAAAAAAAAAGTTAACTGCACATTGGAGGTCAAAAGACACTGCTGAAAAAGAAAAAATGTAGTATTGCTCCAGAATAATCTTCCTAGGGAGAGGTCCTGTCCTGTGTTTGTGAGTCACCACCTTAGAATCTGCTAGGAGTATAAAAACAGGATGGATAGAGAGAGAAAGGGTGTGAGGGAGAAAGCAGAAACTTGGTGGTTGCTTTCGGATTTGGGAAAAGAGTTCAAGTGAAAGCTCAGAGAGGGAAGAAGTAGAAAAATCGCCATCATCGTAATGGTGAATTTTTGCCAAAAAAGTCTGTCCTTGAAGACAGAAGGAACTGGTCTATGTCAAGGCCAGCAAATAATTCTTCTAACAATTTATCAACAAGTCCTGCTGCCATGAAATAATAACCAAGTTCATGGCAGCGTGAGATAAGGGAACTGAAACCGGAAAAAAGCTGAGCATTAACAAAGGTCAAAATGAACTTCAAGTATGAATTTCAAACTACATAACCTCACAATTTCATATACACACAGAGAAATATCTAGAAAGATCTATACTGACCAAAGACAAATAGTTACCATTTTTACGACTGACAGGAGGTAAAAGGGGGAACTTTATTCTCTTTATTCTTCTGTGTGGCTTAAAATAATTCTTAAAATAACCATTTAGTTATTTATGATGTATGCAGTGAAAAAAAATCACATAATAGAAATAAAAAAATGTTTAAAATATGAGAATAATATTTCTGTAATAATATTTCTTTAAAATATGAGAATAAAGTTTCTGATGAGGGGCGCTCAATCGATAGAGTGTCCAACTCTTGGTTTTGGCTCAGGTCATGATCTCACGGTGTGTGTATTTGAGCCCCCACATCAGGCTCTGCACTGGTGACGTGGAGCCTACTTGGGATTCTCTCTCTCCCTCTCTCTCTGTCCCTCTCCTGCTTGCTTGCTCTCTCTCTCTCTCTCAAAAAGAAATACTTTTTTAAAAATATGTTTATGATATACACAAAGGGAGCTTGATTCAGAATCTCTCTTCTCTTCCAAGAAACTATAATGAGCAACCAGCATGATGACAAAAACCATTTCGCATAAAGCTTGGATACCAAGATCACTACAAACCGATTATTATTGTTAATGCTGCCTCAAACAGCTAAAATTAAGCAGAGCCCCAACAGAAGCATTCGGGAAGCAGCCAAGAGCTGCCCAGGAAAGGGTGAAGGGAACCAGTGAGCCTCAGCTTCCAATGAGCATAAACACAAATACACTTAGACGGAAAGGAATCCACTAAAAAGTGAAAGACCAAAGAGAATGTTGGCTCTGAGGTGGGGGAGCTTTAACAGAGCTAAGATCACACCAGGAGGTTCAGAGAGGAACAGGGAGCCGGTGACTGCACAGCACAGAGATGCCACATCGAAGCAAAACCTCTCCAAGGCAGCAAAGGAAAGAATCCTGTGACGAAGCCTACAATTTCATCTTGCCCTCCTTCCCACCCTTAACAATATATCCTATAAATAGAGGGTCCAGGAAAATGTAAGCCAATCAATCATGCAAAACATAATTAGCATGAGGCTGAAAAAAAATTAAAGCATCAAAATTGAGCAACAGATTAAAAAAAAAAAACAACGCTCAAAAGAAACATTGCCATCAGGTTGATGAAATCTCGAATCACAAATTATACCATGATATTTGAAAATTTACTAAGAAAACAATGATCTCCATAAAGGAAGACTTCACAAATAAAAATATGAGAACACAGAGCAGAGGAGAGCTCACATCAAAATGAATCAAATACGTGCAGCAGAACTTGGGAAAGAAATACACGAAAAAGATATTTGGGAAATTACATTTTTTTAATGAAAGGAGCAAAGGGCAAAATAGATATTGCAGAAAGCCTAAAATGGAATCTTAAAGCTGAAATGAAAAGAAATGAAAGAAATGAAATGAAATGAAAGAAAACGAGATAGAAATAAAGAAAAACTTTGAGCTCCTCAGTGGCTCAGTTTGTTGAGCATCTGACTTCGGCACAGGTCATGATCTCATGGTTTGTGGGTTCGAGCCCTGCGTCCGGCTCTGTGCTGACAGCTCGGAGCTGAAGCCTCCTTCAGATTCTCTCTCTGTCTCTCTGCTCCTCTCAAAAATAAATAAGCATTAAAATTTTTCAAAAAGAAATAAAGAAAAGCTTTTTAAAGAATTAGAAAGACCATAATAATTATAAAAGATAAAATTTATCTAATGGCTACAAAGTAAAAGAGTATCCGACATACACACACCTGGAATCTCAAGAAGGGAAAATGACACAGAACAAGTATTTTTAAATCATTAGTAGGAAACCTTTCCTGACATAAATGAAGACTTGTACCTATATACTCCAACAGCATATCATGTACCGGAGAAGATTATACCACAATCGACACTGAGACACACTCTAAAAAACCCATAGGAATTTGAAGATAAAAAAATAATTCCCTGGGTTAGCTAGGCAAAAAGATAAAATCGGGTACAATTCTTTTTAAAGTGTGGAAAATGTTTTAAAATAACATGTTTTTAGAAAATTATGAAATAAAAATGGAGAAGGAAAGGCAAGAGGTAGAGACGGGATGAGGACAGAAGAATGTGACTTAATATCGACAAAATGAGGGACAGAAGTGAAAACATAATCAGCACTACAAAAAATGACAATAAAAAAGAGAATAAAGTTGAAGGAAGGAGTCTATTGACAGACAAAGAAGAGAGCATAAGCTAATTTTATCACTGACGATACTGTCTGAGGTTATTATATTGTATATATACAATATAATACTGTATAATACCTCATAGGTATTATACAGGTATTATGGTATTATGCCTTTCTATAGTACAAAAGAGTTGCATAAAATATTTACACAAAAATATAAGATACATGTAGGAAAAAGTACAAGCTTCTCGACTGTCAAAAGAAAAACAATTTTAAAATAAGCAAAAAAAAAAAACCATAAAATCATAGGACAGAACAGAAACACAAAATCTTTCCCAGACATAAATAAAAATGGGCTGCACTTAACTATTAAGAGAACTAGATTTTCAGGTTGGAATCTATAGAGAAATGCATGTCTAGTCTGCGTAAAAAAGATACATCTAAAACAAATGACTCGAGAACCTTGAATCGAAGGATAGGCGAAGATTTCTCCAGGTATATGCAAAATTATAAAAATGGAGGCTTGCCTCTATCAACATAGAAATACATATATATGAGTATAGGAGACAGAAAAAGGTCATGTGTGTTTTACCTTAAGAGCTATCTTAAACCATGCTTAAGCTCCTAGCCCTACCAAGTGCCTGTCCATAGATGCTAAGCAGGAAAAAAGAAAGAAAGAAAAGAAGGCAGACTCTGCTAAATCCAGGCATTAACTAACCTTAACTCTTCACTAAACTCAATTCTTGCCAGGCATCTAAGCCACTATATGTTTCATGTCCCCAAGGGTTCCAAAGTGCCCTTTTCAAAATGGCAGCCATAATACAGATGAGTCTACTGCTCACACCTCACCACCCATCACAAGTAGGTTTCTTAAAATGATGAAACTCCCTTATTTCAAAATGAGGTAAATCCTCTACTGAAAGAACTTTAGATAGGCTTCTTCACAATTGATATATTCTATTTATAGCTCCAAAATGTTAAGCACCATAAGAGGATTACTGAACCTATTCTTTTTTTTTTTTAATTTATTTATTTTTGAGAGAGAGAGAGGCAGCGTAAGCAGGGGAGGCTCAGAGAGAGAGGGAGACACAGAATCTGAAACAGGCTCCAGGCTCTGAGCTAGTTGTCAGCACAGAGCCCGACGCGGGGCTCAAACCCACGATCTGTGAGATCATAACCTGAGCTGAAGTCGGATGCTTAACCGACTGAGCCACCCAGGTGCCCCTGAACCTATTCTTAATAAAGACATTTATTTGTTAGTACTCTATTTGAGCACTGTCCTCATTAGGCATGTAAGAGTATGCATACGATGGTATGCTAAAATGAAATATTATACACAAATAGCCAAGGACAAACTTTGCAAAATAAACTTCAAAAGCAGTTAATATCATTGTGAAAGATTCTAGAACTAGTTATTAAACATATATGTACTTTGAATACAGATGAATTAACTAGAGATAGGGAAAAGATAGCAAGAGAAATAGAGGTAAGATAGAAACACAGACAGATATCATGCTATGTGATTAAGGTCCATCATTTAAAAAATCCAACAGTTCACATTAAAGGCAAAGCCCCTCCCAGCTCTAGGCTACTCCCCACGCCCCATTCATGGTAGGTCAGCATTGTAAACAATTGGAGAACCTTGCTTTCCAGCTTGTCTTTCCAAATACAAATATACAACACACACAGGCAAACCATGCGTTGCGGCCAGCATATTGTGTGAGTACATAAACACTAACCCCTTCAAGCCAGCACGCCGTTGCCCTACCTTTGCTAGATCACACTGATGGACACTTTAGAAGTTTTTGGTTGTTTAAAATGATGCAGTGAACATCTGTCGACAGTGCCTCTGTGCGACTGAGAATAGCGGTAGGCTAAATTCCTACAAAGGAAATTATTATGTGTGTTCGTAGTTTTGACAAACAGCGCCAAATTGTCCTCTCACGTATATCTCACTAACAGTGTCGGAACTTTGAGCCACACTCTCAACTAACATTTAGCCTATGTGGTACTAATCGGTGAAAAAAAGATTCTGTTGTCCTTTTCATTCACTATTTGACCATCTTTTTATGTTCCTAGCCCTCATTATGTTCCTTATCCATTAATGGGTTTGTTTATATCCTTAGTCGCTTTTTTCTATAAGGCTGCTGGCTCAATGCTTTTAAAGAAATCATTTCAGTATAGGGGCGCCTGGGTGGCTCAGTTGGTTAAGCGTCCGACTTCGGCTCAGGTCATGATCTCAAGGCTGGTGGGTTGGAGCCCTGCGTCGGGCTCTGTGCTGACAGCTCAGAGCCTGGAGCCCGCTTCAGATTCTGTGTCTCCCTCTCTCTCTGTCCCTCCCCTGCTCACGCTCTGTCTCCCTTCCTCTCAACAATGAACATTAAAAAGATAATAAATAATGGAAAATAATTTCGGTATAAAAATTGGCCCCTTGCCTGAGGCAAAATTTACAAATATTTCTCCCAGTTTCTTGTTTGTTATTTGACTTTACTTATGACATTATTCTCCAAATTCTACTCTAAATTCTTTACTGTAGTCAAATTATCCATCTTTTCCTTTCTGGCTTCTGAATCTGATGCTATGTACAGAAACATCACTCCCACCCAGAAATAAGAAATAAGGTGATTTACCTGTCGTTTCTTCTAGTGCTGGGATACTTCTGCGAAATGTTTGGTCGTTCTAGAATTTACCTGGTCCTCTAGAAATTACCTGGAGTACTTTTGGATTCCAGACTATTTCTCACCTATGGCCAAGCAGTGTGTCAAGGTATATTTAAAATAATAACAGACAACATTTGCTGGCCAGGCAGTGTTTCCCTAAAAATAAAGATGGAATTACTTTTATGTTTTCATGCATTGATTTTATTTTTCAGAAATATTAATAGTAGACTATAATCATTTTATAGGTTTTATAATATATATTTCTTTCAGAAACCTAATTTTCATAGGGTTATTAACTGGCCTAACATAAAAAAAAGAAATGTAATTTTCAATTTAAATAACACACAATTATTCGTTCTGTGTTCCAGGAACATGAGATAGGAAAGGTGTAACCCCCAAATTCTTTCACTACAAGAAAGACTCCAAAAAAAGGTGAAATCAATTATGTTCCACAAAGAACATTTTTCTATCATTTCTACTAGAGCTTAAATGGACTTTTTAGGGTGATACATCCATTGAAATCACTATACCCTTTAGCTTTATGAACAAACAGTGCAAAACTTTGATCAGAGTACTTAAACAGGTTACTTTTCCACCCCAGCTAATGCAAATCACAGAAATAGGGTGATTAATATAATCCTGTATCATTTACAGTTCATTCACGTGGAAGAAACATAGAAGGAATAACTAGAATAGGGCGGCTTGGGGAAGCAAGACAAGCTTACTGCAAAGACTGGATGATCAGTTAAAAATAGCAGAGCCTCTCAGACTTAAAGGTACTATTTTACCTCCTGCCTTGCACACCTTCTCCCATTAAACTTTGTCCCGGAACTGGCTGTGTCTGTTCCCTAGGCTGCCTCCTGTCCACCCTGTGCCCGGCCCCTCCCTTCACATCAGGGGGTGACTGCCTCACTCTGAGTGCTGTGGTCCCCACGCCGCCATGACAAGATTGAATCGCTAGTAGGCAAACAAATCAGAACAATATCTATTCCTCAGCCCGCATAACCCAGCTTCTTGGTTCCTTTTATACTACACATCCCTCTACAAAGAATCTGCTGGTACCTGCTTCTGTAACTGTTCCTACCTCCTGCCTTTCCTAAAATCTCCCATGCATGTGCTGAAATTTTAGCCTCATCTAAACAGATAGCTCCTTCGTCCCGCTCCAAAGTAAAAATGAAGTCCTCACAATGGCTTATAAGACTCTAATAATATGCCACCGCTCTGTGTCCATCAGATCTCATGTGACACGCATTTGCCACAGCGAGAATATTCAGTTCTACCCCAGAAGACAAGAAAACAAAGGTGATTGATGCAAATCATTAGATGTGTTAAGCATAGATACTTAAATTATTTACCGGGGAGGTAGTTTAAGACAGATAAAGCAAATAGAGCATATACGTGAGAACCCAGATAGAAAGGAAATGGAAGAACCAAGTAAATACTAAATATTCATGATCACTAAATATACATGAGACATACAAAGCACTGAATATTCATGATATCCTAAATATAGATGAGGACAAGAAGCACTCAATACCCATGAGGGCTTACTTTAGCCACTCATCGATGACACTCCTGCAAAGCCCCATCTGTCCTCTGTCCCAGACATGCAAATAAAGCCTGTAGCTGCTCATGACACTAATGCTACATTGCCTGGCCAAGCTCCTCAACAAGCCTGTGCTGACTCCAGGCTTCTCCCATCTTCCTCATTCTCATATCTAGTCCTCCTAACCACACGATCACAGAGAAGGCTAATGCACCATACAGATAAACAAGACAAAAGCATATGTATCACACAGAACTCAGGGGCACCTCGGTGGCTCGGTCAGTTAAGTGTCTGACTCTTGATCTTGGCTCAGGTCATGATCTCACGGTTGGTGGGATCCAGCTCTGTGTTGAGCTCCACTCTGAGCCTGCCTGGGATTCTCTCTCTCCCTCTCTCTTCCCGGGTTGCACTCTCTCTCCCTTGCTCACTCTCTCAAAATAATCAACATTAGGAAAAATAAATAACACAGAACTCAGGGTGTGTGGCCTTTCCATTTGCCTGGGCCCCAGCATGAGTGTGTTAATCCACTCCATTTCTTTCCACTGGCTTCTAACCCTACGTTTCAGTTTACACTACTTCGGTAACCTGTGTGATTTGTCTCTCGCCACTGTTATTCAACATAGTATGGGAAATCTTAGCCTCAGCAAGCAGACAACACAAAGAAATAAAAGGCATCCAAATCAGCCAAGAGGAAGTCAAATTTCCACTTTTCGCAGATGACATGATACTCTATATGGAACACCCAAAAGATTCCACCAAAAACTGCTAGAACTCATCCATGAATTCAGCAAAGTGGCAGGATATAAAATCAATGCACAGAAATCGGTTGCATTCCCATATACCAATAATGAAGCAACAGAAAGAGAAGTCAAGGAATCGATCCCACTTACAATTGTACCAAAAATCATAAAATAGCTAGGAATAAACCTAACCAAAGAGGTGAAAAATATATACACCGAAAACTACAGAAAGCTAATGAAAGAAATTGAAGAAGACACAAAGAAATGGAAAAATATTTCTTGTTCCTGGACAGGAAGAACAAATACTGTTAAAATGTTAATAATACCCAAAGCAAAATACATAGTCAATGCAATTCCTTTCGAAATAACACCAGGATTCTTCACAGAGCTAGAACAAACAATCCTAAAAGGTGTATGCAACCAGAAAAGACCCCAGATAGCCAAAACAATCTTGGAAAAGAAAACCAAAGCTGGAGGCATCACACTCCTGGACTTCAAGACATATTACAAAGCTGTAATCATCAAGACAGCATGGTACTGGCAGACACTCAAGACACACAAAAACAGACACTCAGATCAATGGAACAGAATAGAGAGCCCACAAAGGACCCATAAACATATTGCCAACTAATCTTTGACCAAGCGGGAAAGAACATCCAATGGAATAAAGGTAATCTCCTCTTCAGCAAGCGGTGCTGGGAAAAGTGGATAGCGACATGCAGAAAGATAAATCTGGACCACCTTCTTACACCATACACAAAAATAAATTCAAAATAGATGAAAGGACTAAATGCAAGATAGGAAGCCATCAAAATCCTAGAGGAGGAAGCAGGCAAAAACCTCTCTGACCTCAGTCACAGCAACTTCTTACTCAGCACGTCTCCAGAGGCAAAGGAAACAAAAGTAAAAATGAACTGCTGGGACCTCATCAAAATAAAATCTTCTGCACAGTGAAGGAAACAATCAGCAAAATTGAAAGGCAGCCGACAGAACAGGAGAAGATATTCACAAATAACACATCAAATAAAGCGTTAGTATCCAAAATCTATAAAGAACTTATCATACTCAACACCCAACAAACAAATAATCCAGTGAAAAAAATGGGCAAAAGACATGAATAGACACTCCTCCAAAGAAGACATCCAGATGGCAAACAGACACATAAAAAAATGCTCAACATCACTTATCATCAGGGAAATACAAATCAAAACCACAATGAGAGGGCTGCCTGGGTGGTTTAGTCGGTTAAGCATCCAACTTTTGCTTAGGTCATGATCTCGCGGTTCATGGGTTCGAGCCCCGCGTCAGGCTCTGTGCTGACTGCCAGCTCAGGGCCTGGAGCCTGTTTCAGAGTCTGTGACTCCCTCTCTCTCTGACCCTCCCCTGCTCACGCTGTCTCTCTCTCTCTCCTAGAAATAAATAAAAAATTAAAAAAAAAAAACCACAATGAGATACCACCTCACATCTGTCAAAATGGCTAATATTAACAATTCAGGCAACAACAGATGTTGGCAAGGATGCAGAGAAAGAGGAACCTTTTTTGCACTGCTGGTGGGAGTGCAAACTGGTGCAGCCACTCTGGAAAACAGTGTGGAGGTTCCTCAAACAATTAAAAATAGAACTACCCTATGACCCAACAATTGCCCTAGGAAGTATTTACCCAGGGGATACAGGTGTGCTGTTTCAAAGGGAACCATACACCCCGATGTTTATACCAGTGCTATTGACAACAGCCAAAGTATGGAAAGAGCCCAAATGTCCATCAATGGGTGAATGGATAAAGAAGATGTGGTATATATATAAAATGGAGTATGATTTGGCAATCAGAAAGAATGATATCCGCCATGTGCAACTACGTGGATGGAACCAGAGGGTATTATGCTAAGTGAAATTAGTCAGAGAAAGACAAATATCATATGACTTCACTCATATGAGGAGTTTAAGATTCTAAACAGACGAACATAAGGGAAGGGAAGCAAAAAGGATATAAAAACAGGGAGGGGGACAAACCATAAGAGACTCTTAAATGTAGAGAACAAACAGAAGGTCGCTGGAGGGGCTGTGGGAAGGGGGATGGGCTACATGGGGAAGGGGCATCAAGGAATCTACTCCTGAAATCATTGTTACACTATATGCTAACCTGGATGTAAATTGAACAATAAGTAAACTGAAAAATAAATAAATAAAGTATTCGATTTGTGCATCTTCAATCTGTGAGCTTTCTGTCCCACAATTATGGAGAGCTACCGTACCTACCATTCGACTCCTCATCTGTGCCGTCGGGACACTGTTCTTGTTCTCCCTTCTATATTCAAGCACATTCTTACTCCAGGACCTATGCACTTGCTCTTTCCTCTGCCTGAAACACTATTCTTCGAGACATCTGTATGTCTTGCTCCTTCATTTTTCTGTGTATCTATTTCCTGAACCTCCTACGTAAAATTACATCATTTTCCAACAACAATTTTCCAGTTCTCTAACACCATGTGAAAGAGGTGTCCTATGATTCAGTGCAATTTAGACACTGGCCTGTGTTAGCACAGACCCCACAGGTTAAGGACTGTACCTTTTTAACTTTACTTTTTTATTTTTATTTTTAATTTAATTTAATTTAATGTAATTTAATTTATTTATTTTATTTTATTTTATTTTATTATTTTATTTTATTGAGAAAGAGAGACAGACACAGAGAGAGAGACGCAGACAGAGAGTAGCAGGGAAGGGGCAGAGGGAAAGGGAGAGAGAGAAACCCAAGTAGGCTCCATGCCCAGCACAGAGCTTGACTCATTTTTCAGTCCTCTTCCTCAAAGTTCCAACCTTCTTCTTCTTCTTCTCCTTCTTCTCCTTCTTCTCCTTCTCCTTCTCCTTCTTCTCCTTCTTCTTCTCCTTCTTCTTCTCCTTCTTCTTCTCCTCCTCCTCCTCCTCCTCCTCCTCCTCCTCCTCTTCTTCTTCTTTTTCTTCTTCTTCTTCTTCTTCTTTTAATGTTTATTCATTTTTGAGAGGCAGACAGAGCAGGAGTGGGAGAGGGGCAGAGAGAGAGGGAGACACAGAATCCGAAGTAGGCTCCAGGCTCTGAGCTGTCAACACAGAGCCTGACGCGGGGCTCGAACTCACGAACCACGAGATCATGACCTGAGCTTAAGTTGGAAGCTTAACCAACTGAGCCACCCAGGCGCCCTTGGAAGTTTCAAACTTCTAATTATTCGCTTACACCCTCTCCAACCAGGCACAAACTTGAAGCTAGAGAGAAGCCCTCCTGGAGTCACCTCATTACCATACAATTGGATATGGTCAAAAGGGGCTCCTTATGAATAACAAAAGGCACTCCTATTCTTAGACAATTCTAAGGATTTTAGGAGCTCTCTTCTAGAAACATGGACAAAGACCAAACATATAAATATTAAATATGGAATATATAGAACATATAACAACCCGTATATACAATAATACATATAATATGTATTATATGTGTGTGCATATATATACATACATATATGTGAATATATATATATATATAACAACAAAGATAGGACTTTGCTCTTCCACATACTAGGTATTGCCTGTCCTTCTGGCTCTACTTTGCCTGTCTCTACATCGTTTGCTACCACCTGACATGTTCTATATTTGTTCGCCTATTTCTTTACGGTCACCTTCTCCCAGTAAAATGTTAAACTCCATGAGGGCTGAGTTGGGTGTCTTTTCTTGATTGTTCTATCTCCAGCATCCCAAACAGCTTTTAGTCTAAAATAGGCACTCCATAAATATTTCTCAAATGAGGGAGGGAACACCACGTCAGGATACAAAAGAGATGCCACTGACTCGCCTCCTTTCTTCGAGAATCTGCCTCACCCACACTTGTAGGAGCGGTAGTCCTGAGTTCTAGGATTCTCCCCCACCTCCCAAATCTGGCCGGTCACATGAGGCGACTACAGGGACAGCCGGCTGGTGCTCCTGTGACCCTGCTTCAGGAATCTGGAGTGGGAACGCAAAGGCTGAGTCAGTGAAACGACGGTGAGAAACGGGCCAGCGTGCCCTCCAAAGCCATCCCAGGCCACATTCAGTAACACAGGAGGGAAGCCGTGGGGAGGTACCGCCAGGCCATCTGTCAACAGCAGCAGGTGTAGGAGATCCTGTGACACTCAGGAGAGATCAAGGCATGATGTAGACACCATCACTGGGACCTGCCAAGCCTTTCCTATTTTTGGACATTACGAGACTGACTCATAAGCTTTCAGTAGATCCTCTCTGTAACTAAGCTGGTTTGAACGGGCTTCTGTTCCTGTCCGTAAAAGCTCCTTGGGTGCTGGGCTTGGATGGCATGGGCACGGGGCTGACCCAAAGAAGCCAGACGTAGGGGTGGGCTGAGCAGTCTGCTCAGGGCCCCCTGCCCGGACCCCCTCCGCAGGCAGGTTCCTTGAGGGCCGTGGTGCTTCCTGGCTCAAGGGACAGCCCGGGGACCACTTGCAGCCTCTCTACTGGAAGTCAGGACTTGGAACCGAGATGCTACGAACACTGCCGGTCGAGTCAGGCTATGCATTCAGAGAATGACAGAGAGCCAGTGAGCAGAGAGAGAGAGAGCAAAGGGGCCATGATGAGGAGGGGGTGGAGAGGACAGAGAAGGAAGGACACAGGGGCCAGGGCCTGCACCCCCCTCCCTCCGCAAGCTTATACACACTTCCTGTCCTTGCTCCCTCTCTGCCCTACGTTGAACCTGCCTATTTTGCTTAGGTTAGTTTGAATAGGTTTCTGTTATTTACAACTGAAAAGTCTTTGACTAAGACATAGTGCTCTTAGAAGCAGAAGCATCAGACTTCTTGGGAGGCACGTGCAGAATCTAACAGACCGCTAAGGGACAATTAACCAAGGTAGTATTTGTGACATTGTGATAAGAAATATATAGGGCGCCTGGGTGGCTCAGTCAGTTAAGCATCCAACTTCGGCTCAGGTCATGATCTCACAGCTCATGAATTCAAGCCCCACTTCGGGCTCTGTGCTGACAGCTCAGAGCCTGGAGCCTGTTCAGATTCTGTGTCTCCCTCTCTCTGTCCCTCCCCTGCTCATGCTCTGTCTGTCTCAAATATAAACATTAAAAAACTTTTTTTGTACTTAAAAAACAAAAAGTAGCAGGAAGTACCCAGGTGAGCCTGCTAAGCAGTCAGAAGACAGAGGCCCTCAGTCGCCAATATGGAAAGCGGGTCGAGGCTGGAGACAGTTGGCCTTCCGTGAGAGTACTTCCTTCACATTAAACACCTGCCGTCAGTTTCCACTAGCAGACAGTGAAAAGGAAGTCCCTCTTGGCTGACCTTGGGGGACGCCACTTGGCGACCTGTATGATCTTGGCCCACCTCAACCTCCAGGCAGTCAGGGGAACGTTCCTGGGCTCCCTGGATTGTCACGTGGGGTTTCCAGAAGCTGCACCACCACAGCGAGAAGGCTCTCAAGATAGAAACCACGTACAAGCTGGCCACTAATAGGCACCACAACGTCCCCTGGCTGTGAGGCATTTTTTGTCTCTGACTCCGCCCTTCACTATCACAGAATCCTGGCAAGGAGCAGAAATGAATCAGTCACTGGAGCTTTCCACTTCCGGGCATGTCTGCCACTCCCCAGCAGCCTGGGGACTGATCTCACAGTGCCCCCGCTCACACGGCCCCCTTCCAGGAGACGCCTGCTGGGGCCTGTCCATGACTAATCCTGCTTCAGCCCCCAGACAGTCTGGTCACCAAGCTGTTGTCATAAAATACATCTTTTAGTGTATGTCCCTGTGTCTCTTCTCACTGAGGGGATGGTGGGGGGCTTGGGGGACAGCTGGCACACAGGCACCTGGGGACTTCTGAGGCTGAGCACATAGGGCTCCAAGGTTTATGAGCTTTGGTCGCCGAGTCCCCAAAGCGAGTGTTCGTCTACACATCGATCTCCCTGGTCAACAACAGGTCAGAAGGGCACTGCAGAGACATGTGGTCAATGTGCAGGGAGGAGGACCGTCCCTTCTGCCTAGAAGGGCTGAGTGCACAAGGTCCAGACACCGTGTCCCTAGGAAATACGTGGCCCTTTAGTGGGACCTCAAGAAATACTTCCTGAAAGAACTCTGGCTCCTGTCCTGTTTGCCCACTTTCAAAATTCCTTCTTTGGAAGGAAGTGAATCCCACCGAAGTGTAGATGTACCAGGTGGGGCATGAGCCCACCCCTCACTAACCAGGGACCACCATGTGGCACCACTGAGTGTTCCATCCTCTGCAGTATGTGACCTGTATACACTGGCACCGGGGAAAGACTGACAGAGGGGCAGGAAATTGGGGCCATTCCTCTACCTTCTTCCTACTGACCACTGTGATCTCTGAGAGGAGAGAGGAGGTCAAAGGTTAAAAGGATTAAGCCCTCTCTGCCTCCCTCTCCAAACCCCACCTTCAGGACTACCTACTGGCTACCCACCTACTCTTCCTTTTGCAAACACAGACTGCTTTGCAAGAACCACTCAAGGCTCTTTCTCAACCTACCGCTTTTGATAACCCTATGCCAATGACCACAGACTAAAGCCTGGTTTCTCTTTCCCTCAAGGAATCTTCCCTGTCTGTGATGTGGTCAGATTCCTCCTCCCCATCCCCCTTCTCACCACCCCCCCACCAGTGAGCTAATTTATCCTTTCTCTTCGTACAGCAGTGTCTGACGCATACCTACACCCTACGTCCCAGTGCCCTTACCGCCCACCTCCCCCGTGCCTTCACACTTGTATCTCTATTCCAGTAAGGAATGGACCTGAGCTCCTCTTTTCAGATTATGGGTTACTTGCTTGGGGAGAAGGTAGGTCCCTCTTATTTCTGACAGGCTATAAATTTTAGGGAACTTCTGCAGGGGAAAAGAGCATGTAACTGTGTGTGTGTGTGTGTGTGTGTGTGTGCGTGTGCGTGTGTGCATGTGTGTGTGTTCGGGGTGGCAGTCAAGAGTGGTACTGTTCTTCCAACCAGTAGAGTCCTGCTCAGTAGGTTTCTGAAGCCCTTCAGAGTTTTTTGGATGTTTAGTGTGGCTGGTGACGTGGTGCCTCACCACCTAATTCTGCCCAGTCACTGGATTCCCTAGAAATCAGTTACAGCTGACGGTCTCCCTGAGTTTCGCTTACGTGACAAGTGCCTGCTTGTTAGCCATACCCCGTCCTATGCTGACATGGTTCCGGAGAAGCACAGGATGTCAGGAGAATCTACCATTTCCCACCGGGCTCAAGGAGAGGTTTATCTTCAGACAACAAGACATTCAACTCCTTTATCTTCTTCCCTGATGGAGCCCTGGTTCTAAGTCATCATGCGTCTCTCCCACGCACGCTCCGGGGGCAGAGTCTCACCCTTCTTAGCCTGAAGAAGTGGCAGCAATCTCATCCTATGGTCCATGACGGTTCAGGAGTGAGCATGCACCCTGATTCTGGTCAAGGAGACACAAGGCACGGTCTGCCAGGTGTCTGAAAAGGCCTCTCCCCTCCTAAGACAGATACACAGAATGACTCACCCGTCTCCCAGATGCGGCAGTCTCCAGACAGGGCCCCTGGAGCTCCCATGGCCGTTAGCACGAGGGATCAAGAGGAGAACAAAGAATGTTCCAGAGAAGCAGACCAGTGGCATGGAGGACTGCACTGGAACTCACTCTGCTCTCAGCTTTGTGCCATGGAACAGAATGTATTTCCTCGTGGCTTAAGGCAGCTGAGGGTCAAGGTTTCATCACATGCAGGGGAAAACCCCCAACGCCACAACAACCAAGCCTCCCTCCTCTCCACGATCGGGTTGAAAAGCCATCCTTGCCAGGCTGGGGATTGAACCCCTGTTTCCCACCTGCCAATCGTCACCCTAGTAATAAATCCTGGAAATTTCAGGATCTGATCTAGGAGGATGGTGGGGGCATGGATGACCTTCAGTGGAGAGTGACAGGAAATGGGACCCTTCCTCCTTCTAATCTATAGTTTTCTGACGATTTCATGAGGCTCAGGATGCTTGAGCCATAGCCTCCTGCTGCCGTTAGGAGGAAGAATTTTTTTAATCACATAGTCTATCATGCCCACAGCACACATTTCCTGGAACAAAGTCTACTCAGAGGCCAAGAAAAATCAAGGCCATTCTTTTTTTTAGGCATCCACTATATTAAAAATGAGGAAGCAATTCCAGTACAAGTTTCTAGATACTGGGGTACAGTTTACATCTTGCAAATAAACATCTCACATGTCTCCCGCTGCCGCATGAGTGCACACAAAATGCACTAGAAAAGGATCTGGTTCCAGGAAACGAATGTGAAGTTGTGGTTTGAACTTTTTCCTTTTCTAAGTCCTTTAATTTTTTTTTTCCTTAGTAGGCTCTATGCCCATCGTGGGCTTGAACTCATAACCCCTTGATCAAGAGCCACGTGTTCCATTGACTGAGCCAGTCAGGTGCCCCCTAACTTCAGCTTTTTTAAAACTTACCTTTTCACACTCCATTTTCCCCATCAGCCTCTGTCACACAGGCTTCAGTTCCCACCAAATCTAACTTGGCTTGTGAGCCCTGAGGTACCAGACGCAAGCGGCAGAGGATTAAAGGTAGCGAGGCCATTCAGACAGCCAGGAACAGAGTAAAACTTCCAGCAACGTACGCCAGCAATGAGCTGAGGACCCTGGAAGCTCACAGGATCCTGGCTCTGGACGGCTACCCAGCTCTGGGAAAGGCTGTACCGGGGTTCTTTCGCCTAGAAAACTTGAGTGAGACACAGGCTATTTTTGTCCCTCTTCAGTGAAGAAAGCGGACTGGGCCTTGTCACTCACTGAGTTTACCATCCCTCTTCTGAAGCAGGAGAAAAGGCATTGTGCTTACAAAGCCCGCCCCGTCCTGACGTCCGTGTGGACTCCATTTATTTTACCCTTGTGCCTCAGTTTCCTTAACTTTCAGATGGGAATAGTAATTGGGTTTCATGAGAATTAAGTGCTGAAGCCAGGAAGCCTTGCCTTCGAGAGCGCTTTGGCTGAGGAAAATAAAGACTCCGGGCCGGGAACCCGCTAATAGTGGGCTTCGCTTTGTTCTCTCTCCTCAAGTTAACGAACGGAGGCCAACAACATTTATGACTCCGGCTTCTGCAGGAAGCAGGGAGTGGAGGACAAAAACAATAATAAATGGCTTTGCCTGTCTAGCCTCTTTTTCAGAATCAGAGAGGGAACAAAATGACCAGTAATTATCATTTAAACTGCTGTTTTATCCTGTATCAATCAGGGCTATTCATTCTGGGCACTCTCAGACCCTCGGGCCGAAACCACAGTAAATCAGGGTCACGGCCAGTGTGCATTTAGAAGGCCAGCCTTCAACTCCGTAGGTGTTAATGACCGCTGCTGCACATCCACGGCGAGTTTCCATGAAAGAGCCATCGGAGATCTTCATCTAGGAATGGACGGTTCCACGCAGAGCCTATTACCTTGTTTTTGAATATTCTGCAGTCGACGGGACCACAGCTGTAAACAACTCTTCACTCTCATTGCTCCGTGAAGTTAATTTGCACTGTGTCAGCACCACGGGCTTTTTGCATATGTTCAGGACAAGCTGATATGAGCAGGCCTGGAATGAATAATGTTTCGTAAAATCAATAAACCCTATTATTAGTCACTAAGGGGGCTGATTTTATGTCTATAAAAGTAAAACAATTAGAAGCGCATTAATGGCAGATTCATCATAGTAATATAATGGAGCCAAGTAAGCCTGTCTTTTGGGAATCTTTAATTTACCATTCGGTACTGACTACGTACTCATCCAGAGAACCCGCACACATAATATAAACAGACCCTGGCCTTTGGCAATTCGTGTTGTCATAAGCAAAGACGACACTGTAACAGTTCAGGGGAAGAAACAAAACTTCGTTTAGTGATTAATGTAAACCAGTCATGAATAATGTTCCCGTAAAAGCCTAGGGGGAGAGACTATTCAAATTGCACTGTGCTTTTGGTCACAAATTTCTCTGAGTTTATCACCACTCCTGTTTATTACAGTAGCAGACCTAAGCATGGTCGGCTGTACCTATTTACACTCTCTTTAGGCATCTAACTAGCAATGATAAAAAGGCTGGCTATGTATATAGTAGGCACACACCCAGTCATTTTGCATCTGAAAGGGAAGACCAGCTCTCATGTAATTTAAAAAAAAATTTTTTTTAACATTTATTTATTTTTGAGAGACAAAGCATGAGCCAGGGAGGGGCAGAGAGAGGAGACAACAGAATCTGAAGCAGGCTCCAGCTCTGAGCTGTCAGCCCAGAGCCCGATGTGGGGCTCGAATTCACGAAGCGCCGGATCGAGACCTGAGCTGAAGTTGGACGCTCAACCAACTGAGCCACCCAGGCGCCCCTCATATAATTTTTTTTAAAGCACTTATTACTGAAAATAGGAAGGTCATCAGGAATCTGTAGCATCACCCCGGCACCGTAAAGAACACGATAATTGAGCGGAAGATGTACACTGACCTTAGTTTGCCACTGCGTTGGGAACAACTGAATTGTTTGGTCTGTTCTGGAACTACAGTAGCATGTAGGCCATCAACAGACATACTTTACACCATGTTCGGAAGAGAGGAAACATGCTTGTTTAAGTGGCATACGAAAAATTACATCAGCTCTTCATGGACACCTCAAGATGTGGTCTACAAACTGAAAAAAGTTTGATTTAAAAACGTGATTAAGGGGCGCCTGGGTGGCTTAGTCGGTTAAGTGTCCGACTTTCGCTTAGGTCAGGATCTCGCGGTTCGTGGGTTCGGGCCCCGCGTCGGGCTCTGTGCTGACTGCCGGCTCAGAGCCTGGAGCCTATTTCAGAGTCTGTGTCTCCTCTCTCTCTGACCCTCCCCTGTTCACGCTGTCTCTCTCTCTTTCTCTCCTAGGAATAAATAAAAATATTTAAAAAAAAACAAAAAAACACACAAAAAAACGTGATTAAAAAAATGATGGAAGATTTGTGAAATTCTCTTAGGAGTAGGAAGAAAAAACCTACCACAATGATTTTTATCAATAGTCACACGGATGGAATTCAAAAGAAAACCAAAGTGAAAATTCAAAGCACAATATGCTTCTACAGAAATCTAGTAAGAACACAGGCTAGACCTGGAAGGCACCTGGCGAGGCTGATGCTTTCAGGTGATTTTCCGCAAGTGGAGCAAACATGTTGATTGCACAGAAATCTACCCAGTTGTGATGCCAAGGCCCCTAAGGAGGACAGCTAACTAAATCAGACACCAAAACAAAGTCCGTCAACTTAAAAAAGAACTTTTTAGAGAACACCAAGTCGGAGAAGTGTCATTAGCAATTAGGTTAAAATTAAAAACTTAACAGAGGCAAAGAAGCACCGAGACCAACCAGTCCGAACACAGGAAGCACACCCCCACTGCAGTGTTTCCTCGTGGCTGTGATGCTCCCTAACCACCCCCATCCCCAGATGTGTGCAGGGATCACTTCTCATCTCCCATAGTGAGGCTTCCCTGACCGCTCTATCTACACTGGCAGACTTGCCCACGTATTCGCCAAATGCCCACTCTCCTGCTTTCTGTCCGTAGTGTTTATCAACCGTGTAACACACTCTGCCTATTACGTAGATATTTTGTGATACTTAAGACACCTAAAGTGCTAATTCTGTGAATACAGGAATTTCTATCTGCTTTGCTCATGGTCGTATTCCAGGGCCTACACCGTGTCTGGGATATAAAAGTAGGTGCTCGGTGAGTGCTTCTTGGAAGAGATGGACGATGGGATGGGGGGCAAGAAGAAGAAAGGAAGTAGTTAATTCTGTGCATTTGGCATAAAATACACTCATGAAACAACTTAATGGCGAGTCAAATAAATGGCTGGCTGACTTTTTACGCGCCTCACCTACCGTCTACACAGCGTAAGACTGACAACTTTGTAATATCAGCCCGTATCGCAGAAACCTAGATCTACCTATCTGTAGTGATATTATGCCCCATGTTCAGAGAAAAGACCCAGGGAATCTGGACATGTCCTCTGAATTAAACCCACCACTAGGATGCTATACCCATGGCATCATATGTGATGATGCTAAGAAAACTTAGCATGGGTGTACCTTATGAGTTGAACATTCAAAATATTAAGCCTTTCCTTGAAAATTAGAATCACGATCAGCCAACTAGAAAGAACACGAGACAGACAAGAAGCCGTTATAAAAAAAAAAAAACCTTTTTAATTCTGATTGCCAAATTATTTAAGGCAGGTATAAAAAAGGAAAGCATTCAATATACATTTTACATAAAATAAACTAGATTACAGCATAAAACAAGTAACCAGGCAATAGCGTTAAAGTCTCTCTTCTAAAACTGGATAATTGTAAACATTAAAAAAAAAGTGGGGGAGGGGGACTGTAAGACTATTCAAGTAATAGAACAATCACAGATGTCTCTGGTACGCAGGCTATTGGGTTATTTGCCATTCAAGATTATCAAAAAAATGACACCTCATTATTCACAGATGCTCATTATTTCCCCATTTGTAATCTTTACATTATCTACAACACAGTTTTTGTGGTACTGGCAAACCCATGCCTTCCAAAAGTCTTTTCTTCCACAACACACAAGTACAAACAGCGACTACGGGAACATTTTACACGGATGTGTCTTAAACGGGAGCCACCAAATAGACATCTAAATTGTACCCAAGCATCATCATCACAGCCAGACTTTCTGAGGGCCTTGCGGCGGCGGGAGGGGGGCGGAATCTATGGAGGATATGCAAGGTTCAGGCACACGGATACGTCATTTATTTACAATCGAAAAGGAAAAGGAAAAGAAAGTAGGCAGCCTTTTGTGGCTAACACTTTTCAACATGACAAATACATTTTTTTTTTAAATTTCCTTTACTGAGTGGTTTGCAACGTGGTAGCAGACCCTGTGTGTGCGAGCCTGGTTACTGATACAAAAAGTAAAGAATATATATATATATATATATGTATATATACATATATGTATACGTATATATATATAAAACAGAAGCTTAATTACAGCAACATTTGTTACTCTGTGATAAAATCTGTAATTTACAAAAATGAAATGACTGGTTCTTGCCTGCCATTAAAGGCATTTCAAATTAACACCATGGAACTGATGTCTGTATAAAAGCGCTTCCCCATGTGATCCAGTCACATGACAACGTACATCTCCAATCTTGTTATTCTCTGCAAAGGAAAAAAGAAGACCTTAGTACAGGGTTCCACCCACACTGCACGCTGAAACCGTGAAAACCCCAAGCCGGATAGGCTTATCTTCATTCTACCCAATTCATGCAACATACACGAGGAAGCAAATGAACACGAGGGTTATGATCTACGCAGCAGAAAAATAATTTTCCTTTCTGCCACAACTTGAGGGATAATTAAAAATATCAAAGGACAAACATGACCTTTAGCATCTGAAAAGAAATGTCTCCCCTTGTGACTTTATTTTTAAACACGATAAAACAAAGGGAGTTGTGGCGAAGTGTTTCAGCAGGGCTGTGAGGATAACTAAGGGGCTTTCAACTGCTTAAAAAAAACAACAACAAAACCCACTGATCAGTTAATTACTAACCTATATTATAGCTAAAGAAATGAGAGTCCTGGATGCAAACTGCACGGGAAGCAACCAGGACAGAAAAGCACATTCGTTACAAAAATATAAAAAACCTAAGAGGCAAGCTTTTGGTCTAAAGAGCCTCTATTTAGCTTCCTCCCACCCATCAAGACGTCTCTATTGTGGAAAAGTGTGTAAGGATATTTACCTTCTTTGTGCAGGAAACATTCCTGATGCAGATGCCTGGGCGGCCACCTGCTGAGAGGCAACGAGGGCTGCGGAGGTCAAGCCTAATGGGGAAAAAATGCAGGGTTTCTGTGATGTTTTGGAAAGATAAGAGCAGGCACAGGCGGTGTGTGTGTGTGTGTGTGTGTGTGTGTGTGTGTGTGTGTGTGTGTGTGTGTGTGAGTGAAGGGCTGCAGCAATCCGTCCTGTCCCAAACATACACATGAAAGGTTTCACACAGCAAGGACAGAGTCCACATCGCTTGGTCTAACCCCTATGTATCCATTTAGCCAATACTCTGTGGTTTCTCTTAACAGCTATTCAAAGAGAAGAGCGAACATTCCAGAGCATTCCATCTCTCCGACTCTGCATGGTACTAAGCGGTTGGCTCACATTCCTGAATAGGAAGCTCTGGAGAAATAATAGGTCCCCAGCAACAACAGGAATCAAAAGTCACAGTGAATTATAGAAGCAACACGCTATTTGCATAGCATACAATACTTTCATGATAACTCTCATCCCTTTAGCATCTCCCCAGTGAACGAACACAATGCATCCCATAAGGAACACGGAATCG
Organism: Proteles cristata cristata; assembly: GCA_017311185.1. Lineage (NCBI taxonomy): Eukaryota > Metazoa > Chordata > Mammalia > Carnivora > Hyaenidae > Proteles > Proteles cristata. Next base: position 35,911 of record JAESUZ010005644.1, on the reverse strand, counting down.
GTGAATCGAACTTAGAAACGGGCCTAACTTGTACCTTGCAAGAGAAAGACAGCAGCCAGGGAATGGAACGTCTCCAGACGCACGAAGTTGCCTGACAGGACATTATTTTTTAATTCTACAGAAAACAACCCTGGGAAAATGAGAAAAAGCAAATGCAGAGCTAGGGAACATCATTCTTCTACGCCCTCTATGTTCTCTCTGAGCACCACTCGTTGACAGTGAGTAGTAACAAGAGCTAAATAAATAAAAACGACCTAGCCCATGTGTAGAGCACTTCCCACTTACGGAGCTTCCTTTAAACGTGTTATCTCGTACTCACCAGCAGAATGAGGGGCAACGTGGCAAGTGCCATGGACTGAAGGGGCTCCTCCAAAATCCCTATGCGGATGCCCTAACCTGTAATGTGACCATCTGAAGACAGGACGTAAACAATTAACGTCAAATAAGGTCATGAAGACGGTACACTGTTGCGACAGGATTAGTGTCCTTAGAAGAGACACCAGAAGGTAGCTCTTTCGCATGCTCTCCTCCCTCCACCCCCGGCCCTGCCCGCTGCACACAGAGAAAAGGTCATGCAAGCACAGAGCAAGATGGCAGCCACCAACACACATCCTGTCACAGCAGTCCGAGCTCCCTAAGACAGCAAGAACCCAGCAAGTGGAGTTTTGGGTAGAGATGGGGCCATCGGCCACCCCCGTGAGGTGACGGGGCTACACAAGTAGCGCAAGGTCAGCAAAAACACCACAAATCAAAGGCTATCTCCCATCAAGTCTATGGCTTTCTCAAAACGTTTCTCCATCTTTAAAGTCACAGCAATGAACAGCTGTGAAGAGCCCCTGAATTTGAGGGCATTAAAAGTGTTAAACCTGTCCCCATCAAATAATGACCAGCATCCTTCACAGAGCTAGAATAAACAATCTTAAAATTTGTATGGAACCACAAAAGAATAGCCAAAAGAATCCTGAAAAAGAGTGGTAGCCACAAAAACTAGAGGCATCACAATCCCGGACTTGAAGCTGTACTCATCAAGACAGTATGCTACTGGCACAAGAACAGACACTCGGTTCAATGGAACAGAATAGAGAACCCAGAAATGGACCCACAAACATGGCCATCTTTGACAAAGCAGAAAAGAACATCCAATGGAAAAAAGACAGTCTCTTTAGCAAGTGGGGTTGGAAAACTGGACAGTGACATGCAGAAAAATGAACCTGGACCACTTTCTTACACCACACACAAAAATAAATTCAAAATGGACAAAAGACCTAAATGTAAGGCAGGAAGCCATCAAAATCCTAGAGGAGAACAAAGGCAGCAACCTCTTTGACCTTGGCCGGAGTAACCTGTTACTAGAAATGTTGCCAGAGGCAAGCAAAACAAAAACAAAAATGAACTACTGGGACCTCATCAAGATAGAAAGCTTCTGCACAGCGAAGGAAACACAACTAAAAGGCAGCCTACAGCATAGGAGAAGATATTCGCAAATGACATATCTGAAAAAGGGTTAGCATGCAGTATCTCTAACAAACTTAGCAGACTCAACACCCAAAAACCAAACAACCCAGTTAAGAAATGGGCAGAAGGCATGAATAGACACTTTTCTAAAGAAGACATCTAGATGGCTAAAAAACACATGAAAAAATGCTCAACGTCACTCATCATCAGGGAAATACAAATCAAAACCACAATGAGATACCACCGCACACCTGTCAGAATTGCAACTCAGGAAACAACAGGTATGAGTGAGGACGCACACAAACGGGAACCCTCCTGCTCTGCTGGCTGGAATGCAAACTGGTGCGGGCACCATGGAAAACAGTGTGGAAGTTCCTGAAAAAGTTAAATTTGGTCCAGCAATTGCACTACTATGTATTTATCCAAAGGATACAAAATACAGATCTGGAGAAGCACACGCACCCCAATGTTTACAGCAGCACTCTTAACAATAGCCAAATTGTGGAAAGAGCTCAAATGTCCATTGACTGAAGAATGGATAAAGAAGAAACGGTATGTGTATGTGTATACACACACACACACACACACACACACACACACACACACACACACACTGGAATATTAATGAAATCTTGCCATTTGCAACTACATGGATGGAGTATATTATGCTAGGCAAAACTAGTCAGAGCAAAACAAATATATGATGTCACTCATACATACACACACACACACACATATATGTGTGTGTATATATATGCATGTATACGTATACATACACACACAATGGAGTATTACTCAGTGATCAAAAAGAATGAAATCTCGCCATCCGCAACAACATGGATGAAGTATATTATGCTAAGCAAAATTAGAGCAAGAGAAATATATGATTTCACTCCTACGTGGAATTTAAGAAACAAAACAGATGAACACATGGGAGGTAGGGAAGAGAAGACAAGCCACAAGAGACTCATAATGACAGAGAACAAACTGAGGGTTGACGGAGGGAGATGGGTGGGAGGTAGGCGAGATGGGTGATGGGCATTAAGGACGGCACCTCTGATGCACACTAGGTGGTTTATGTAAGTGATGAATCACTGAATTCTACTCCTGAAACCAGTATCACACTAGATGTCAACTAACTGGAATTTAAATAAAAATCTAAAAAGAAAAGGTTAAACCTAATCGTCTCACTCCCCTTACTTCCGGGGTGAGGGTGCGGGTGGGGGGAGATCAACTTAAAAGGCCTGCAGAAACGTGTGTGATTTCACCAAAGCCTCTCAGTATTCCTCCCTTTTTTCCTACAATTTCCCTCCAGCAGCTGTCTGATCTTCTGATTGTTATATTCAGTGCCCCAGACACTGGCCACCACCCTCAGTCCGGCAGATAGCGGTAAGCCGCCGATAACATCAGCCAGTGACAATTATTAAGTGGGAGCCGTTTCCTGTCTCAGTAGAACACAAAGACACAGGGAATCGCCTCCATTGTGTCACTAGGAAATACTAGGAAATCAGGATTAAGAACTTATTCACTCCCTGGAGTTCGTGTTAACTCAAAGCTCGGTATATTTATTTTAAGACATGAAAGGTACTTTGGGCCAACAGTTTTCCAAAGCGGAATGAACAGCATGAGAACGACAGGACGGCTGACCTTGAAAAGGGTCATATTGACCAGGGATGAGCGGGTAACCCATGCCCACGTGGGTGTGGTGGTGCGTGTGCAGGTGCCGCTGGCCGAACGGCGAGTGGCGGTCCCTCTCCCGTTCTGCCTCGCGCTCCCGCTCTGCGGTCGCCTTTTCCGCGGGCTGCAACAGAAAACAGAGACGGGCCCCTCTCAATGCTCCGAAAAACTGACAGGAGTGCCCAACTTACCCTTCTGTCCTTTGAGCCATGTACGTTAATGATTCAGCAGCAAACACAGAGATACTTAACGTTCCTTAATAACTGAAGAGAACCTCAAAAGGCATGCATGAGTTCAGTTGGAATTAAGCCAACGCTAAAGAAACACCCCACCTAAAAAGTTACCCAGACGGCATCAGGGTTTGTCCCAAGTGATAGAAATCAGAGGACTTTTTCTTTACAGTCACTCGTAACTGCAGGATTAGGATCTACCCGGGTTCTTCCCAGAGACATTTATACATGGGACAAGGGGGTCGAAAAATGTAGTTGTGGAGACAGGCGTTGAGTTTTCTAATGACCCGTGTCTTCTGTTTACATTTTGTGGGGCAGTCTATTTCCTAATCCTCAATACACCTTATCTATTTTAGTCCACTGAAAATACACAGCTCAACACGATAGGTCAATATCGCGTACAGGAAATCGTTGCCCTGTGTCTCTGGAAGCATTCCAGAATCTGGCAGCTTCTGACGGCTCGACGAGGAGCTGCGGGTCTCCCCGATCACCGTTCGGGACGGCCTTTCCCATACGTGTCTGCCCGCCAGAACCCGGCCAACCTGAAGTGCTCGTGGTCATGCAAACCCCACAAATGTTTGCACTGGAAGGAGGGCTCACAGAAACAGATTCATAAATGCTCTTTCCCAGCCTACAGAGGCTCTGCTGGCCCGTCCACATCAAAGATCCTGTATCTTATTCCAAACTTCTCTTTGCTAGGCAAGAACCATCACGTCCTTCTGTCTCTCTTCACAAGAGCCTTTAGGACGGGGAGTCGCCCTTTTTCTTGGGGGCGGGGAGGGTGCTGGAGTGGGAGCAAGGGCAGAGCCATCTTTCACAAAGACACTTGTCTCCCTTGCTTCGGGAGGTTACAGAGACAGGATAACAGGGTCGAGGTCAAAAGAGAGAGATGCAGCTGCCATTCCTTCCCCGCGTGACTCGCCCGACATACCAATGTATCAAAATATCAGGCATCAGAGCTCCTTCACGCCGAAAGCCGGCTCCCATGAACTTAAATGTCCACCTAGCAAACGCCCTCCAGGGCAGTCAAGGTACACTGCATTTTGCGACAGGAAAGCTCGCCAGCGCCACGCACGCTCTGACAACGTTTTTCTCCCCTCGTGTGTGAAAGCATCTTACTTTTGAACATTCCATTCTTTAAGGTGAAGATAACACAGCATCGTGAAATCACAGCTGGGTTCGAAAACCATTTATATATCAAGACCGTCTCCTGGCCTGTCCCCTCCTCTCCTCCCCCAAAACACGGTGCTTTTAAGTTGCAACAAAAGGAGGCTTACGGCAGGAGACTTGCTGCGGTACTGGCTGGTGTGCTGCTGGAGCAAATCCAGCGCTTTCGATTCCGACGTCGTTTTCGTGTTGATGCTCGGGCTGGTATTGACTTTTTCTGCCTCCTCTCTCCCTGACATCTTCCCATAAACAGGATAATGAAAGCCTGGAGAGAGATAGGCCCCTGCAGATAAACAACAAATGCCACATCAAGTTACGGGCTACATCTTTTAAAAAGAAGAAGAAGAAGAAAAAAAAAAAAAAAGACCATTCGGGTTACATGAATTTGGGCTAAGAGTCGGAGATCTTAAATTAGGGGATTACATTAAGCTTGGGCTACATCATCGTTACAGTGCACGTAGGTTCTCCGATTTTCTTCTCCCAGTTAATTCATCCTGATGAAGGGAGGTTTATAAACAGAATAGAGCTTACAGCCATTTCATACATTTACGCGTCCGCTTAAGTGAAAGGAATAGTAACTATAATGATTATGACAGTAGGCGCTTAGAATATTTTCATAGGCAATAAAGTATCTGTCAGTCTAACAGCTAGACTAGACCACCAGAGTCTATGGAAACTAGAGCTGGGAACTCTTGACGTTTTCTCTACAGCAAAACAAAACAAACTGAGATCGGTCAGTTTCATCTTGGGAACTTCTAAGGAGCGTAAAAACAAGCTAAACCTAGGTGATAACTAAAGCATCTATTTTATCCCAAGCTTTGCAATAACTAATAATTGAACGCAGCCTCTTCCCTCCAAGAGAGCGAGAACCCGTGACACGTACCAGGGTAACTGTGCATTAGGACAGGAGAAACAGCCCGGTATGCAGGGTGGCTGGGGTCATACATCTGTGGGTAAGGATAAGCATGCAAGTACTGTATGTAGGGCTGATGCTGACTCAGAGGCGAGGAGACTGCCACTCTCGTTCCCCTAGAGTCCTTCCAGTTCACGGGCGTCTTCCGATCATCACTCTTGAGCTTGTTCTCCTCCGTGGATTGAGAATCGGGGCGCTTGGCCTCTTTGGGCTCCTCTTTAATGCTCGTTAATGACACGGGAAGGTTGGACACACCACTCTCCTTAGTGGGAGTCTTCCTGGGACTATCTTCTTTTAATTTCTTTTCCCTATCAAGCTCTTCTGACTTTTGCTGATCTAGGTATTTGGGCTGATATACATAATGATGCCAGGTCCTTGAATCTGGATCCTGATTAGGAAGGAAGGAAGGAAGGAAGGAAGGAAGGAAGGAAGGAAGGAAGGAAGGGTGAGAGGGAGGGAGGGAAGAAGGAAAGGAAAGGAAAGGAGAAAGGAAAGGAAAGGAAGAGAAAAGAGTTGTTTTAAAAATCTCAATTTTTAAGCATAACCCATTAATCACCATGACAGCATTATTACTCTTAATTCTAACACTAAGTTAACAGGTATTTATGTGCTTGCACTGTGCAAAGAGCTTTAGCTCCCTCTCTCACAAAGTAGTAACATCTGAGGTAGGCATCATTATTATTTTTTTTTATAATATTTTTTATTTATTTCTAGGAGAGAGAGAGACAGCGTGAGCAGGGGAGGGTCAGAGAGAGAGGGAGTCACAGACTGAAACAGGCTCCAGGCTCTGAGCTGGCAGTCAGCACAGAGCCCGATGCGGGGCTCGAACCCATGAACCGCGAGATCATGACCTAAGCAAAGTCGGACGCTTAACCGACTAAGCCACCCAGGCGCCCCGTCATTATTAACAGCTTTTACACAAGACAAAAGCAAAGCTTTTAAAGCTCAAGGAACAGAGCTGCTGACCAGGGTGCAGCTGCGTTTCAAACTCAGGTCTGAGGGAACTCAAAGCTGGACCCTTCGTGGGATCTTTAACCTTAAATAACACCCTCAGACATAATTTAATCTAACCTTCATTTTCCCTTCACTGTCTCACATACACAAAATAAATCTTAAGAAAAACTCCAGCCCAGGGGACACCTGGGTGGCTCAGTTGGTTAAGCGTCTAACTTGCGCTCGGGTCATGATCTCGTGGTTCGTGAGTTTGAGCTCCACGGCGGGCTCTGAACTGTCAGCAGTCCAGCAGCACTGAAGCCTATCTCTCTCTCTCTCTCTCTCTCTCTCTGAACTGTCAGCAGTCCAGCAGCACTGAAGCCTACTTCGGATCTCTCTCTCTCTCTCTCTCTCTCTCTCTCTCTCTCTCTGCCCCTCCCCTGCTCACACTCTTGTCTCTCCCTCTTTCAAAAAATAAATAAACATTAAAATATATATATATATATACACATATTTTTAAAACTTCAACTCAAGCCAGTGAATAGTAAATGTGAGTTACCACTGTATCACTTAACATCATTTGCAGGGTGGGGGATGGTGAAAACTCTTGGGTTTCCTAATATGTTTTCTTCACCTACAGCACCTGAGGCTTAATACAAAGGGCTCACATCTCCTGTGCAGACATCTTCATCAAAACAAAATTTCAAAAATTAATAGCACACATTGTAGCTTTTCTATTAGAAAACGACATCTATAACCCCCCCGCCACCACCACCAAATTGTAGGATTCAGAGGCAGCCCTGTGCAGCCATGGCCTGAACAAGGCCCCCAGAAGTGGGGGAGATGAGGAGCCCAAACGCCTCTGCGACCCTCATCCCATTCGTGACAAAAACCCCCTGGGTATTTAAGTCCTGAGAGAACATTCAACCTTGGGCCTAAGTCTCAATGTCGGGGCAGAAATGAGCAAGACAGGACTCTGGTGCTCTGATTCACCAGGGGAGAAAGCGTGGGAGTGGAGAGGGGGGTCGGGAGCCGGGAAACCCCAGAGTTAACTCTCACGGGAGTCCAGTGAGTCAGGACGTGTGCTCGGAGACAGGAAGTGCTAGCACATGTGTGATTCACGGTGGTCGATTTTCAGGTGTCTGTACGGGGAAGCTCAGGCGGGCTGAGGAGAGGGTTCGGGACAATTACAGGGGGCCCACGCACCCAGACACCTCCCCCCCTCCCCCGTTCTCCTCACGGGCGACAGGCATGGAGCCCAGCTTTGGGGCTCTTAACACCAAGGCATCTGGGACACCGTGTGGAAGACATCTGGGCCCCAAGTGTTATGAGAGAGACGAGTGGGGAATGTGGATTTAAGGACCCGGTCTTAATAGTCCTCGAAGCTGCCCGGAGAAATTTGGAAACGTAAAAGAAGAAACATGGTAGAGACCAGACCCAGGATCTCAGCGGTAGGATTCCCTCACTGTGGACTCAGTAAGAAATGAAGGGACCTCATCAGAATCACTGAGCGGACAGCACGGAATGCGAGTCTGCAAAGCATGGGCCCGAAGTTCCTTGGACTACACGACACAAGGCAAAGGGTGAGTTACGCGCACTTGAGAGGAACACAGTGACTTCTGAGAGAATCATTTCGAAAATGTTTCAGGAGAAGAGGGGTCAACCCTAAGGAACCCTTGGCTGATTTCCTGTGGAGAAGTCTAACCAGATCAAGCCCAGACATGTCCAAGGGTCAGACTCGCTCTCTCCCTGTAGGGGCCACGCTCCACAATCTTACTTGTTTAAATCTCGAGGTTGGGTCTACACCTGTCTGCTTCATAGAGTCCATGACAGATTTCATTTCTACAGCCTCCTTAATAAGCTGGTGGTTTTCCATCTGCTTAGCTTTGAAGCTGTCGGCCTGAAGCTGCTGCTGGTGGCCGGGGAGAAGCTGTGATTTACCTGTCTCCTCAGTTTTATTAGGCACTGGCGGCCCTAGTTTAGAATGGGTTTTGTTAGGCTCCGGGGTAGAGGGAGCTTTTGAGATTGTGGCAGACGGCAGGCTTTTCTGTTTACTGTCCTCCTTGCCCAGCTCCTTCAAGGGGAGCTCGCCTTTCCTGTCGCACTCTCCTCTGCCAGCCTGGGCCATTTTCTGCTCTGCCAGCCTCTGGTCCTCATAGTACTTCTCATACTGCTGCCTATAGGCAGGGCTGGTGGCCATCAGGGACTTCTGGTCCATATACAGCCCGTAGGCATACTGGCCGTAGTAAAGTGACTGCGCCAGGGCAGGGTGTCTCTGCGTGATCACCGACTGGTGCTGAGGCTGTAAGGGTGCCTGGCTGTGGTCCGCTTTCTTGGCATCCAGCGGCTCCGCCTTGTCTTTCCTTTCGGCCTCCTCCTCGGACTCCTTCTTGATCTTCATCGCCTGCGCGCTCCCGCCATTGCCGGCCGCGGGGGCTCCCACCTGCCCGGGATGCATGTAACTTGGAGAATAGTAAGGATCATAGCCATGGTAAAAGGGAGAATGGGACTCTTTCATTTGAGATGATTGTGCGGAAGCTGCGGGATGCCCTTTGACAACGCCCTCCTTGCTAGAAATGATTTCTGACGGGGAACTGGCCTTGGACCTCATGCCCTCCGACCGGCTGTCAGATCCACCGTCGTCGGCGGCGTCCGAGATGTCCGAGTAGGCGGGGCTGCTGGTCTTGGCCGCGGTCTCGGCCCCGTTCTGCGTCAGCACGTGCAGCGGGGCCATGGGTGCCTGCCCGTTCACCAGGGGGTTGCACTCCATCCTCGAGGCGCTGCCTATGGAAGGGCTGGGGGCATTGTCCGTGAAAGTGTAAACCTTGTCGGCCTCGGCTTTGATGCTGGCCATCCGGCTCTCCTGAGACTCCGACAGCCCGTTGGCCAGCCCCTCATTCTTGTTGAGATGGTCCTTTAAAAAATGCCCCGATAAATCCTTCCCGGCCCCCTTGGCGTCCTCAAGTTTGCCCAGCTTGGCATCCATCTTCGGGCTCCCCGACTCCTTCCCGTCTTTGTCCTTAAGCTTCCGCTTCTCCTTCTTCTTTTTGTCTTTGAGGGACACGAGCGCAGGGTTCACGGTGATGGGCTCCCCCATGATGGTGGGCTTTGGCTGGATGGGCTTCAACGGAGGACTCTTTGGTGTGGCCTGCACGACGGTGGTGGTGAGGGAGGGCAGCCCGGGGATGGTCCCCGTGGTGGTGCTCGTGAAGGCCGCGGTGGGTATGGCGATGAGCTGCGGCGGGGTGGGGGCTGGGGCGGGGGCGATGGGCCGCGCGGTTTTCAGTTTGGAGAGGTTCTTGTCCATTTTGCAGTTGCTGGCTTTCTTTCCCTTTTCTTTATCTCCCGCGCTCTTCTTGTCAATTAGCCCTTCTGCTTCCAGTTTGGGCATCTCGGCGGCCAAGCTGCCGTCTGCGGAACAGCTGTCTAGCGTGGCCGTCATGTTGGAGATGACCGGAAGGTTGTTCAGCTCGCTGTGAAGGCCCTTCTTCTTGCCAGAATTCTTCCCGGCTTTCGACCCGACGACAGAGCCCGGACCGTTGCTCATCAGCTCTCTCTTCCCCTTGGGGGTGCCGGGGGCGTGTCCGGGGCCGGGCGACGCCGGCGCCTTCACCTGGTCGTAGGCGGCCAGACCGGCGCTGGGCTCGCCGCATTCGAGCGCCACGTGACTCAGCGCCTCCTCGCAGTCCGAGATCTTGTCCTCGCTGTCGGGCTCGAACTCCAGCTTGTTCTCCGGGTCTAGGTGTGCGTGAGCCTGGTGGTACCTCAGGCCGTTAATGTGCTTGTACTTTTTGTTGCAGTTTGGGTGGGGGCAGTCGATCAACACTGGCGAGGAGCAGCCCTGGTCCAAAAAAGTCGTCTCCGGTTTCCCCTGAGGAGTGGTCGGGGTGCTGCGAGAATTCGTGCGGACACGCTTCCCCGGCTTATTGTCCTCGGAGCTGGAGTTCAGGTCCAGCTCCATCGGGGGCTTGTTTTTCCTTTTGTTGGTGGAGGAGGGGCTGGCCTTGATGTCCTCGGCAGCACAATTTGGGGGTGTCCTGCGCCCACTGGCGTTGAGGCTGCCCCGCCTCCCTTTCCCATTGGCGCCCCCCCGGTTCTTGTTCTGCAGGCCCCTGGACTCCGTGAAGCTGGCCTCTGAGCCCGGAGCCGCCGCAGCAGACCTCGCTCTCTTCCCCCGGCCCCGGCCGCCTCTCATCTCCAGGTCGCTTGTCGGTGACTCGCAGAACCTAGGGAAACAAGCGACAGACGTCAAGAGGAGCATCCCCCAAAGTGCCGGGTGCAATCGCAAGGCACACAGTGCTGGCAAGAGCGGCCAGCAGCCCCAACAGCGCAAGGGCTGGGCCCAGAGAACGAAAAGAAAGACACTCTATTGTTGCGTGGACGATTTTGATTCCTGCCGAAGAACTGGCTACGAAGGGCATATATATTCTTCATCAGAACACCAAAGAACACTGGCTCAGGTGGCTAGCTTCAAATCCAGTTGGAATTCCCATTTTGACGGAAGAAGAAAACAAAGGAGAGAGGGAGAAGGCGCAGGGAGGAGAGCTCGCTCTGACGGAAAGGAGCCGCGTCTGCGTTTCCCCGTGTGCAGTCCTCAACTGCCCCTTTCTCTTTTGCCTGGTTTCAGTTACAGGCAGACTTTGATGCATTATTAATCTATCTCTGTAGTTTCTTTGCAAAGAGGGGACGGGGGAAGGAGAGGGGAAGTGGAGGAAGGAGGGGAGCAAACAGAGCCTGAAAATAAAAGGCCATGCAGGTACATACCTGGGAGGGGCCCAGTCGTGCTTGGTGCAGTCCAGGAGGGTCCCTACGTAAGTTTTGTTCCTCCACGTGACATTGACCACTAGCACACCTGCAGTAATGAGGAAAGAAGAAGGCCCACGGTTAGCACTGATTACTCTGTTCCCAGGTTTTTATTATTATTACTGTTGTTGTTATTACTATTATTTTACCAGCAAAATTCTGTTCTCATTTGCTTTTAAAAGCTGTGGTTTGCATTCTTCCTCTTTCTGGTTTCAGTGACCTCAAGTGAAAACCCACAGGAAACTGTGTGTGTGTGTGTGTATGTGTGTGTGTGTGTGTGTGTGTGTGTGTGTATGAGAGAGAGACAGAGAGACAGAGAGAGATCATGCCTGTGCGCATGCGGTCCAAAAGGGTAAGACTGTGTGTGAGAGCGTAATCAAGATAGTGCTGACAGAAGGAAATGGTTTTTGCCATGTCCTGCTGTAAAGCAGCAACACTCACCTCTTAATTTTTCTATTATTACACATAATTGCTTTCGTTTGGCAAGCAGCCAACAAAAACTAAGCGCCAGTTACCAGTGCTTAAGCCAGAAGGTGACTGAAAGGAATCGGCTTTGTTTCCAACTCAACAATATCAAATGATGGTGATTTTTATTTAGGAAAAGATAATGCGGGCGCATAAAAATAGGTGAAGGGGAGGGGGGGGTGGCTCAGAGTCCAGAGAGCAGACAATCGGCAATGAGTTCTCTTTCCTTAATCCTCCCCTCTCTGGCTTTGTGAGACAAGAACCAGCCACGGCAAGGTATCTGTTTCACTGTTTGGTCTTGTTTCATATTAAGGACTCCTAAAATAGCCCTCTTAAGAAAATAAATGTGCACAATAGGTTTGCTCTTGGGGTTATCTTTAGAATCAACTTCAGTAAGCATTTGCCACAGAGGATTAGAAGGAAAAAAAAAATCTCAAAACCAACACACTTGTTTCCTGCGAGCCATTCTGCTTTTCCCAACTGCTCCGCAGGCAATTTAATTTAGCACTGCATCTGTGAATTACTAAACTTAAGTGCACTTAGTATACTAAATGTCACAGGAAAATAAAATAGAACATCCTCTTGATTTCTCTGGAGGACAAGTGCCATATATTTTTTTAATCACCCCTTTAAAGCGTATATTAAAAGGACCTAGATTTTTGAGACGTACAGAAAATATGAGGGTCAATACATGAAATACTTTAAGCGAGCCTTTGTTTTCTTTTCTGTACCTACTTGCCCTCCATTCTATCTTGCAAACACCTAGGGACACTGAACTCAAAGGCTACTTCTAGCTGGTTTGCTCACTTGCCCACTGCCATTCTGAATTTTATTGAAAACCTCTACTGCACTCCTTTATGGTAAGGGATGCCTCACGAGGTTAAGACTAATTTCCATGAGAAATGTTCTAACAGCAGGTAAAAATATTTGCAAGGTTGGGACCCAAGCAGCAGGGAAGGAAGGATTTCTTTCAAAAGTCTCAAAAAGAGATTTAAAAATTGTTCCCCATATGGTCTATGCTGCGATTAGGTGACAGCTGAATTTACTCACTGTAGCAATAGTCAGGAGGGTGGGAGGGGGCCCAGAAGGAAGCATTTCCTCAAATCTCTTGATTCCATTCTAATTCCCTCGGGAAAATTTTCTTTTAAGCCACGGAGTATAAAAATTCACATTGAGATGAGAATCAATGGTAATTAGGCATTTGGTCAAAATTTGCACAAGACCAGAACAATTGGAGGAAAGGATTCTTTACGAGCACATCCCTTCAGGAAAAGGGAGGGGGGAGGAGGGAAGGCAAAGGGGAAGACGGAGCTGCTTTTCTCATCATGTGCTCTCTGGGGCACTGTGTGTGGTGTCAAAGACCTTTGCAGCTGCTTAAAATTCTTTAGCATGTCAGCTATATTTACAGTGCAGGAATATATCTGTACTGCCAGAAGGTTACTGCATTTTAGCTTTAGACGCAATAGGCTGAATCACTGCGTTCCAGAGTCCCTGATGTAGCACAAATGTATAATTAAAACTGCTTGAAAGGAAACATGAAAGAAACAACAAACCCTCCATTCTTGCAGTAATAAAATTAAAAACAGGAAAAGTCTGCACAGACACTTAACATTTGTCTGCAGTGAAAGGCTTTTGTTATTGCTTTTCCCCTAAGGGTTTCGCGTTTCCAGCAAACGCGGGCCGCGGATTGGCCGGCGCCTGCTGGGAACGCTCGCGTCTGATTGGCTGGGCCCAGGGCGGCCGCCTGGAGCCGCGAGGCGGCGGCCGGGCATAAAGGGGCTCGGCCGAGGGCAGGGGCCGCGAGGCGGGCGGCGGCTGGGGGGGTACCTGCCGCCCTGGGGATTGGGGGGCGGGGGGCTTGGCACGTGCGCCGCCATGGCAGGGCTACCCGCCGCGCCCCATGCAAGCCCGCTCACCGCCCCCGCCCCCCCCACCGAATCGGTGGTCCCCGGACAGGACCGGGGAGGGGGGGGGGGCGGGGAGCGTGCGGACCCCGAACAAGCCGTCACTGCCGACATGGGGCCACCGCTGGGAGCTGTCACAAAGGCTGCGCTCACCCTGCGGCTTGCACACCATCAACCCGTTCCCGCCGGGTGCTGTTTCTAGTAGCCGCCCGGGCTCCTCTCCCAGGGATACTGCCAGTAGCATCGTTCGTTCGTTATCAGCGCTCAGTGGGAATCAAGTCCCATCAGTCAAGTCCATCCCCAACTTCAAAAGGGCCTCAGTCAGCCAGCCTGGTTTTTCTAGAAGCCCTGGGTCTGTGAAACGCTCAGAAGAAAGGCTCTAACTCCTGGGGAGATTCTGAAGATCTCCATCAAGCCGAGCTAATTGAATACGTGTGCTTGTGTCTATTTTTCTTTGAGCCACACAGTATATTTCGATCAGCCTACAATTCACGTGCGAATGTACACACGCCCGTGTTTACAGAGCCAAGCTGGAAAGACGGCTTCAGGAATGCTTCTCACATAAACTACAAAGTGCATTGTTTCTTTGTAAGGAAGTCTGTGTTTATACAACATCCTATTTTGAGGGGCCAAGTAGAAAGGTGGCGCTTGGGCTCTAAAACTTGCTAAGTTGTCTTTTTTTTTTTTTTTTTTTTTGCTGAAGTCTCAACATCTTGAACACTTTGTAACCCGTGGGCATATCAAGTGGACTCTACTTTTTAAATAACCAAAGCGAAAATGAATCCCTTAAAAGTTCTACTTTGAATTTTCACAAATCTAGGCATACTTGTGGTTCTCATTTATCTTCTATAAACTGGAGACACATATACTCTTACTACACAAAGATTTAATACTTCTTTTAATGCACATCTGTTCTTCCAAACGTCTAACCCGTGAACCATGAGCTGGGAACACTCTATACACGCTTTTCATCTTTACATTCTCCAGTATCCCACCAGGTTCATCATCTCCCCTTTTCCCCATGGACTGGGCACGGTCATTCTCAAAATGCTAAATAATGCGTGCCCTGTAACGTTTTATATTTGAAAAATATCTGAAGATGATTGCCAATTAAGTAAGAACACAGCATCGAGGGATGGTTTGAATGTGCTCACTGACCATACAAGGTTTTCTTATTTCTATCAAGGCCTCTGTCTTAGATACTGATACAGTGTCTATAGTTAACTGCTCTGTCCCATAAAACGTGTATTAGCTACAGGGCAATGAAGAACGTGGTCTGTGTTCTATAACGTAAGCCTGTTACCTCTACACGCCAAAAGAGCCCTGACATCTCGTAAGGATTCCACAGTCGAGGGGCCCTACTATTTGCTCTTCCATACTTGGCAGCTAAGTGCTCCCAGAGAGATGATCAGGCCCATTAAGCATTTACAGTGCATCTTTAGGGTGTACCTAGGGACTTGTCTGGTGCTGTGGAGTCAGCCATGTTCTGGCTGGACCTCCATGCAAACTCTGTTCTTCAAGAGCCAGCAAATTTCTAACAGAACCAACACAGGCATGCCCTGTAATCCAGAGAGGGAAGTAAAATTTACATGTTACCTAGACCGACAGAAGAGGCCCCTTAATCCAATATATTAAATTCGACCCTGGATGAGATCTTCCTAGGGCCCACCCTGCCCACAGTCCCTGCTCAGAGGGTAGTCTTAAGGGAAGAGGCTCCGAAGCTAGTAACCCTAATCTCAGCCTCTTCTCACGGTTTCAGCGATGGGCACCTGGAGCTGAGGCACCCATTCACGGATTTACAATGGGAATCTGAATTAGTCATAAAGAAAGTTGACAAGACAAGTAGAAATCTCCTCACAAGGTCACAAGCCTCAAAAAGCTGAGAGGACAAAGTGGGCCAAAGCCCCAAGGACTCAACAGCTATTTGATGAGGAAGCCAATGGATAGGACGCCCTCAGTACTTACGAGTGTGAGTGTGTGTGTGCGCGTGTGTGTGTGTCCCCTCCTTCTCTTTTACCAGGGATAGGGGCTCACCAGCACCCAGAACTGCCCCGTTATTTTCCATCCATCTTGTTAAAAAGGTGTTCCTGAACTTGAATCCATGTTTGAATATCTTGGTCCTGGAAGTGTCTTCTGATACCCAGACAGCCTTTCACCCAGGCAATGACAATGACCACAGTAACATTCTCACCTCCAGCTCACACTATGTTTTTTTCTTCTTCTTCAGCCTAAACGAGTTTCTTCAACCACTACTTATGTCACAACTTCAACCCCCCAAAGATGTTCTGGTCCAAATCTCCAAGGAAAGCTGAAGTTCCTAATGATTTAATACCAAAGAGAGACAAAGGGCAAATGTCACCTCCTCTGTCAATGCTCTCCAGTCACACATTGATGGTGCACACCACCAAAAAAAACGGCCACTCCCTCCTGGGTGCCCACTGCACTCCATACACGGTCCTGTGACCAGCGGACGCTCCCCGGAGTCCATGCTTCCCTCGGAGTCCAGAGCCAGCCACGTCTCAGCCTCCTGCCCAGTTAGACGAGGGTCCATGGCACGCTCAGGGCTACGACAGCTAAGTGAACTGATACGTGCCACTCACAGGCCTGGCTCAGAGTAATCTCCTGTTCATGTTCTTCTACGTTCTTCCTCTTTCTATCTGCCTGGGACGGAGACAACAGTGACCGTGAAGGCCAGCAGAGCACCCCAGAGCCTCCTTCATCTGGGACCCTGAACAACAAGGAAAGCCCACCAAAAGAATACCAAACTCAGTCTGTTAAGGAAGCTGTGAGTAATCTCCCCTCCCCCACGTTTGCAGGCTGTTGAGACGCTTTGTCTTGCTTTGTCTTACCCTAAAGCGCAGTCCCCGTCACATTCCACTCCTCTGAGACACGCAGTAACCCTCTCTTCCAACCAGACCACACTCCCTGAACACGGGGGCGGTGTCCGCACCTGCCGCACCTGTGAGCACCGTGCCCAGCACACAGAGAGAGTTCGCGCAACCCTTGGTAGCTGTGACCCAGTGACCGAAGGGGATCCAGATTTGAATCCTTCTTTTTACTATTACCGTGCTTTTTCAATAAGCGTAATCTCCCACTAGCTTAGAGATGATAGAAATTCTCTGTGGAGAGATTGTACTCCAAAGATGTTATAAATATGGTTTATGAATTACTGTTTCTGGTATTTGTGAGGATGTTTCCTCAAGAACTGGGCAAATGCCTGATTTCCCAGCGGATCAGCATAACTCTGTTTGTATTACAGTTTAAAGACTGTTTCAGAGTCTTTAAAGTGCCTCATCCCTGGGACAGAAGTCTTTGCCAAGCATTGCAAATTCCGCATTTGGAATCAGACATCAGGGTTTTTTTGGTTTTTTTTTTTTTTTTTGGACTCTTATTCAGACTACCACATCTGGATGGACTTGGTGTGCACTCATGCAGAAAACAGAAACCTCACTCTAATAACACCAAAATGGAACCCATTTACGCCACAATCCTTTTTTTAAAAGTTTACACATCTCTTTCCCTTTTATATATATATTTTTTTCCAGCAGAAACATGAGTGACAATGCAAAGGCCACAGTATGCTGGTCTCATGCGCAAAGGATAAAGTTCATACATTTTGAGTATCATATTACCCTCTGTTTTTATACAGTGTGACTATTATACAAGGTATGATTTATCACCATTCCTTTGTGCCCAAATTCCCTCCCCCTCCAGCATTTTATTGTTGTGGTTTTGCTGTATCCAATCTCGGTACTACTTAAAAAGCTGAGTCTTGGAGAGCCCACTTGTTCATCTTTCTGGCTTCAGAGCATCTTATCTCCAGAAACATCTTTCTTCAAAGGACACAGCTGAGTTTCTAATTATTTGGGGAAATGTTGAATTTACAGCCAAAGTTGCCAATGAAATACCTGACGGCCAAAACGCAAAGGGACTTTCCTATTCCCCATGCTAAATATCTATGAGGCACTAGGACAAGAAAAGCATGGTCACGTGACCAGCACATGCAGCATTTTTTTTTTTTTTTAAGAGCCCCACTGCTGAGCTGAATGTTTGAAGAGTCACTTTAACCACATCCTGTAATCAAACCATCTGGAACACAGTGCAGCGATTAGTCACCCTGAACATTGGGCTTTATCTGAACAAATAGTGAACGGCAATGGAGCTTGGGAGATAGGGCAGTACTAACAAAGGGAAGTGTAATGAAACACTTTATGCCCTGGTGTGTCACCACCCCAGTCATAAACCCCAGACACACACAGCTCTGGTGTTAATGTACTACTTTAGGAAAGCACAGTGTGCTTCAAGATTAAAGGAATGAAGGGCTAAAAATTGCTGGTTTGGATAGATGTTCTCTGTTGGCTGCCGGAGTATGTTGGCACCCCTCCATCTGCGTTAATTATAACCTCTCAGATGACAATTCAGCATTCCTTTTAGGGTTTCGTGTTATTTTCGGGGCATTAGGAACAAGGTTCGTTTATGGGAGGATAGTAGTGAGTCTTTTGTTGCCAGAGGTTAATCAAAACAGGGGGACATTTCTTTTTGGCTCATCCAAGCCCCATCCACAAATAACAAGAACAAACATCCAAATAAATGTGCTAAGCCAACATCAAAAAGCAAAGAGCAATGGCAAAATGCTGTTCTCATCTGTTTTTGAAAGATGGTATTCTTCCTTGACTGTGCTTATCTCTTTCAGAAGTACATTTGATCGCTGGGATGCAATCTATGGAAATCTTTAAAAAAAAAAAACACTTGAGGATTTCCCCCCCTAAATACGTTGAATAAGCCCTAAAAGGGTAAGGGGAGTGGTGGGGGGGAGGCGGGGGGGGACACATGGCTAAAGAAATCTCGTTTCCCCATGGGCCTTATGGGTTAATATACAAAAGAACACAGAGCTGCCTCTGTCACTGTCACCTCCCCTGCAGCCTTTGTTCTGAGGCCTGATGAGCTGTATTGATTTGGGAAAATCATTGAGCTTCTTGGAAAACTAGACTCTCACTTATTCACTGCCATCTATTTCTTTCCCATGAAGACAGGTGGTCAATATCCAGTTGACTGGTCAGCTAAAAGAGGCTCTTGCTGGTTTTCTTTTCTTGCCTCCCCAGTAACATTATCCTTTCCCACTTCGGCAGGATACAATGGCTTGTAAAAAGTCTCGTGGGTAAGAGGAGGGCGCAGAAATAAGGCTTTTGTAAGGCACCTCCGGGAACACAGCACCGCTGTCCTACACATCTGCATGGTACACATCTGCATGGGAGCCTGCGCTGCATCCCTATCTCTATTCGTGGCTGGTGACAGATTTTCCCTCACCGAATGTTAGGCAAAGGTTTCGGCCTTAATGGAAACTTTGAGAGCCCGGGATAAAACTTAAAATATACGCATTTTTTAATCGACACAGATCATCAGAGCTTCATGTGAACTGCAGAAGGAGACGCTTTACTTCTTTTAATCATCAGTACATGTGGTTTAGCAAGCTTTCTTCATTGCAGGATGCCCTAAGTATCCTTATAGGCATTTGGGGGAACAAGGGGCAAAATGGAAAAAATAAATACATCACACGGAGATCTTCACAAAGTAATTTTAGACATCATGAGAACAAAACTCACCCGATTTTAGGTTAGGCAGACATACAGTCTAAAGAAACAGTGTCCTTGATGGCTTGACATTGTCCTTATATTTTAAAGATATATATACATATATATATAAATACATAGATATAAAAACACAGACATACACACACATATACATATGCTACAACCCCTCACACCACAATACGAAGTGCTTAATATTTAGGCA
This sequence comes from Proteles cristata cristata, assembly GCA_017311185.1. NCBI lineage: Eukaryota > Metazoa > Chordata > Mammalia > Carnivora > Hyaenidae > Proteles > Proteles cristata. The sequence goes on along the minus strand of JAESUZ010005644.1, from coordinate 16,571 downwards.
GTTCCTCTAGTATTTTCTGCGAAGGTGCCGCAAGTGCCCCCACCTGGGGGTAGGCAGGACAGGTTTCAGGTGATGATGCTGGGAAGGGGAGGGGGGAAACGAGCCCCCTAGCTTGCTTCCACAGGGCAGCAAGTCACAGGCCCTCAGCCACAATGCATCCAAAGCCACCCCTGCATCCCAAGGGGATGGCCTTCAGGTTGCCATCTATTAAGGCTCAGCCAGCACATAGTAAAATGAAGTAAGAAATAAAGAGATGAAGGGGCCGGGGGGCGGGGGGTGATAGTAGAGGGAAAAAGAGAGGGGAGACAGAACAGAAACAAAATACAAAGTCTTCTGAGACAGACATTTGGGAGAACTGAAATGCACAAAGCGAACACGCACACAGACGGAGCCGACGTATGCAGGTATACACTTGTGTGAAGGGGTTTCATGTCTTGTCTGGGATCAAACTTTCCCACAAGTAATGCCTTGAGGCTGGCGGGCATGGAAAGAAAGCTACAGAACCACTCTGATTTCTGGTGCCAAGTTCTAAGCCTGAATTTTCTCCTGCTCCTTGAAGGCATGCATTAGTATTTCGGAGAGTGGAGGAGTCTCGATGAATGACGTGTGGTTCCTCAAACCCTCTCCTTTGTGAAGGCACAATTTCCCCACTTGGAGTGGCAGAAGGAGTGCTCACTCCCCTCCTCCCATTCTTCACGGGAAGACCAGGATTCAATGCCAAATGTGACGGAATGGACTCATCTCCCCCAATCCAGTCTCACAAATTTGATTATTAGCTCATATGGAGACCAGTTGGTTTTTTTTTTCCTTCCTTCCTTCACATAAAAGCATTCAAAATTTGGGAAAGGTATCTTTCCCATAGTAAGGAGGCTTACTATGAGCCACAATAATGATACGGCTCTTATTCTATTCCCTCCTAACATGGTGTTCTTTTAAGAGTGTTATTTTAGAAGGCAGCCACGTACAAGTGGCCTGGGGCCCACAGCGCGTAACCAGAGCCCCCCGCCCCACCGGGAAAGACGCGGCCTCAACACAATCTCACTTTGACACCCACCTGCCACAGAGCTGAGAAGAAAGCAGGCCTTTCGTTTCCTACACTTACAAGTAACCACAGAATCTTTCCCACTTACAATTTGCGTGCCCAGGTTCTCTAGGATGCCCTTACTTTGGCTTCAGAAACAGGTAAAGAGAAGACCAGTGAGACCAGGCAAAAAACAAGTGGTCCTCCAGGCAACAAGCCCCACCCTGGATCGCTGCCCCTACAAGAGAGCACTTGAAGGCGGAAAGTGGGGAGAAGGGCGTGAGGTGCTGTGGATCTGGAAGGTCGCTTAACAGGGATGTGTCTCCACCTGCCCATTTCCTGGTGGGGACAGCGGTCTGTTTCTGGCCCACTACTCTCCCGGAGCAGGAGCAGGGGAGGGAGGGTTAGGCGGGGAGGCAAAGTCTGTCACTGAGATGAATAAAACTGCAAGATGCCAAGCACACGTGCCCAGAAGAAGGGAAAAATTCGTATACTTTGGGGCGGGAGAGGAAACTCAGGAAGGAGGGACCCGTGTCCTAGCCTTGCTCGGAAACCTCCTGCCGATCAGTCTAGATGGGTGATTAGCAGAGTTCCCGGCTTAAATGCTTGTGAATTGCTTGTCAAAATATGTGTATACAACGATAGATTATAGGACTGCGTTTTCAAGTGATTTCTTACCATCGCCAATCCTTGAGATACAAGGAGACGGTGGGAACCAATCGGCAATTATGCTCACATCAAAAAGCTGCTACTGAAGCATGCATCTCCCTGGGACCCAAGAGCCAGGCTTCAGATAAATTATGACGCTTTATTTAAAGTCAGAGCGCTTATTTGCTTTTGTGCCAGCTCTGGGCCCTTTTCATCTGGAGCTCTCCCCGGCCCAGGAGAGCACACATTCCTACGGCTCTGCTGGCCACCAGCTGTGTCCCCCATAAATCATAAATCCTCTGAACAAGCCATTCTTTACAAAGACCAACAGCATTTACTGGAGATGATCACTCTGCTATTATTCCACTTGCTGAAATTTAAAATAGCAATATACAACAGGAGCTGAAAACCAGGGAACTCGTGTGTGTGTGTGTGTGTGTGTGTGTGTGTGTGTGTGTGAGAGAGAGAGAGAGAGACAGAGAGAGACAGAGAGAGAAACAGAGAACAGGAAGGCTCTGCATGTCTGCGGCACACAAAGGGCATATTTTGTGTGTCACCTACAAGTCAGCAACTCTGCAAATCTAAAAAGGAAACAAGGGATGTAAATGTCAGAGGAACCAGACTCAGCACCCTTGCAATTAAAGGCACTGAGGCGAGGGGGTCTGTGTCATGGGTAAACCCCCCTGGGTCTCACCCGGAGGCGGCCAAGCCCCCAAGGCAGCGTGGGAGAGAGTTCATGTGATCTCTAGCGAGGCCACATAATCAGGGCTCAGGTTCAGAATGTAATAAGGAAAGCTGAAGGAATTAACTCCAATCAAGCCCAGTCTGCAGCCCATTTTATTTTGAGGACTAGGGAGGAAGATGGAATAAAAGAGTGATGGGTAATCCCAGGCAGCATCCCGAGCGCCTGGAAAGAGGCCTCTGGAGACAGAAGCACCTGGCTCCCAGGGCGCTCCGCAGCTGCTGCCTCACCCTGAACTAAACAGCTTGGTGCCTCAGTTTCCTCACCTGTAACACAGGGATGCATACAGATATCAAATGGAGTGTGATTTTTCTACAGCATTTAACACGGCTTCTGGCACAAACCAGTCACTCCGCAAGCGGACTTTGGCTTCCTCGTCTTCCAGCTCCCCTGTAACCCCAGGTCACACACTGGAGAACAGAGGGAGATGCCAAAATACTAGGAATTCACGCTCAGAAATACGGCCGGCAGCAAGGCCACTGTGCTCCTTCTGGGCAAACACCCTCGGACCTGGGCATCCACACAGATCATCTGGGACTCCTGGTGACCAGGCTCTTGGGCACGTGGCATACCTATCATGTCAAATCTCACGAGCTGCAAAACCCAGTGTTAAGGAGTTGTGTGATTTTGACACCTACCACCAATTTCAACCAACATGCAGTTCTCTTTCCTGACATACCCAACTGTTTAATGCAGACCACTCCCCCTCCCACTGCTGCGTCACATAGCCAGTAGAGAACTCCAGTTCTAAATCCCTCAAGCCTCCTCTCTGGACAGAGGACAGGGAAACCTCACATCCGGTTTTCAGGAAGAGCCACTGGAACCGAAATGCCTGGCATCATTGGTCTAAATGGCCCAAGGCAAAATGAAAAGCCCCGAGTACCTTGAGAGTAGAGAGGAGACCGTTAATGAAAGGGGAAGCAGAGAGTCTTAGAGGCAAACTCATCTTTCCAACTACCATCTGAACAGTATTCTCAACAACGGTCCAAGGCATCTCCCGCCTCCCCATTCCCCACTCTCCACTCCCCACCCCATTCCAAAGTCCCCATCTTTCAGGGAAGAAAAAAGCCCAGCAGAGTTACAAGTATTTCAATAATGTGCTTAGAGACCAGCTCTTTTCTGTAAACAAGCCTAATGAAGCGTGACTAATAGTGCTCTCCGTGAGCAGAGCAAGGGAAAAGGGCCTTTGTTAGCACTTACTGGAGCAAGTCATCATTTTGCTGGAGCAGAACAAAACTTAGCTGGTTATTGATTGACCAGCCTCGCCCGGTGTCACTGCTCTGCTGTCTATTTCTATCTACTGTGTATATAAATACATGTGCTTCTGCAAATGCAGAGACATTCTACATGCACGCACACACTGTCACACACACGCACACAGTCACGTGCAGCCACCAAGCAAACGTCTCTGCAGAAGGAATCTAGTGTTCCAGGCATCTCGTTGAAACTGAACTGCTTTCTAATACTTGCCTATCTTCCAGCCCTTGGTATCGCCTAACATTTCTCTCCAAGCGGTCAGTACGGTGAACCTCCGCTTTAGAGCCTGTAAACCGACACGCCCCAAGGACACCTAACCGTTTCCAAAGTCACTATGATTTAACCTGACCCAGTTATTATGTTCTAGAGGTGATTTCCTGTCGTTTTGCGATACGTTCAAAATGGCTGGTGTTTCTTTTCCCCATTTCACTTTCCCAGTTCCGAAACTCCTGAAATTTTACGCGACGTAACTGCCACACACACATTTCGTGATGGCTCTAATTCTCTCCTGCTATTAAAGCTTCTCTTAAATGTTACCGCTGCACCCAACCACGAGGTTAGCAGGGAGAACCAAAGTTGATCTGGGCTTCTCTTTGGAACAGGCAGGAATTCGAGTCAAAACTTGCTTTCCTTGCGACTCTGAGCACAAATTTCCGTATAAATTATTGACTGCACTTTGGCCTCATCTGAAACATTAGCCCCGCAGGCTGATAAGTTCTGACCCCAGGTGGCACATCAACCCTCTCCGAAGAGGCTGGAACATTAGTGCTTTGCACTGGGGACTAAGGCGTGAGAGCCAATCAATCAAGCTCCTGACAGCTTTTACGGCCTCTGAGCATTAGGCCCAAGTCAACCTCCAAGACTCCCATTGTTCACATTATTCTCTTCTTCTCTGGTGTGATGAAGTTAGGGTTAAGTCCAAGGCTTGGGTGAGAGAGAAAGGCTATTGTTAGTAACTCAGTCTTTATTGACTCTGACCTGCAGGGCAGCCAGCTTGAAGTCTTTTCCAGAAAGTAATGCACTGTTAATTGGTGCTCATCATCAGGGTGTGTTTTATACACCTCTCTTCACTGAAAGGAGACCTGGCCAGACATTTCAACATCTTTTCCAGGTTGCCCTGTAATTCTCTCAAGAGTTCAACACACACACGCGCGCGCGCGCACGCACACACACTTTGGACACAAATCTGATTGGTACCCATCGAGGTCCCTGGATCGCTAAATTGAATACCAAGGCGAACCTGGAATGTTTGGCTGGACCATGGTGACACTCAGGGGCTGGCATAAGGCACATTATTTTTTTCATGGCAAATATCTGCAGGGATTAGTCCGTGGGGCAGGAAAACACCTGCTAGAGAAATGAGGTAGAAACACGTTATTTCCTTCTCATGTCCTCTGCGTGAAATAACCAAAGATCTTTCTCAGCTGAAGCTGGGAGCTGTGTGTGAGCAGCCAGCAACAGACTGCATGGCCTGGGCGGGGACAGGACACAATCCCACGTGGGCTTTGTTTAAAGAATGCAGCCTCTGAAGGGGTTGCAGAGTTACCGGACCCGAAGGCTTTCCTTTCCGCTTTCCTTTGAAAGAAAAACCAGACAAATCATCATCTCTTCTTACCCAAACAGGCCTCTCAGGAGAGAGGGAGGGGAAAGGAAGGTGGTGGCCGGGCAGAAGTTAGGTACAAGAGCACCCAGTCTGCTTCTGAACAATCCTGGGCGGCAGGTGCCCAGACAGGCCAGCCACACATCAAGGGTCCCCCTCCCCCCCCAACACTTGTTGAAAGTACTGAACAACAGGCTACACAGTGGATGCTTTGAAGGAGAAATCACATGCTAACATTTTGGAAATCAAAATTTCTTGGATGGGGGTGGGGAAGCACAAAAACCAAATGGCTTTGTTTTTTCTTTTATGTAGCTTAGTTTCAACCATGGGGTGCCTGGGTGGCTCAGTCGGTTAAGTAACCGACCTCGGCTCAAGGCTGATGTTGTGATCCTTGAGGTCAAGCCAGATGCTGGGCTCTGTGCTGATGGCTCAGAGCCTGGAGCTCCCTTCGGATTCTGTCTCTCTCTCTCTCTCTCTGTCCCTCCCCAGCTCACACTCTGTTCTCTCAAAAATAAACATTAAAAAATTTTTTAAAAAAAGAAGAAATTTTCAGCCACAAAATCCTACATTTAGCCAAAAGACTGATCATGCTATTTTATTTAGTACCTCCCAGTACCTGATTTAGTACAAACAAATGAGGACATACTTTTCCAAATGAATAAGAATCCATTTTTCAATTAAATTTGTCCCATTTGTGTGTTTGAAAGTATACTAACTCCAAGATATATGAATTGCATATAAGATTTGATAAGCTTTCCGAAAAGGTGGTAGTTAAGGGAGTGTTAACGTGCGTTCAGTCCTGACAGTCTCTTTCCTGCTGCAAAGGATTCCATTTTCTGGTGCCATTCGTTCGACTCCACTTCAATATTAAAGAAAACTAGAGGTTTCTAATTCACTACGAATGCACAGCCAAAGCACACTAAACTCATAAATACCATGTGTTATCAAGGCTAAAAAATGTCTGTAGGCTCTTCAAGACAAAACTGAACATGGAGCCTGTTCTTATATAGAAAAACATGCCCAGTATTCTTCCTTCTTACAGCACGGACATAAGTTAGGAAAAGACGTGGAGAAAAAAATAACGACAGTATTTAAGCACCTGCTGTCCATAACGACCGATAACAAAAGGTAAGTCTTGAGCCAGGGCGGATGGAAACTGCAAGGGAACAAAAACAGGTATCAACTAACATGTTTAAACCTAGGGGCACATGGGTGGCTCAGCTGGTTGAGCACCCCACTCTTGGTTCTGGCTCAGGTCATGATCCTGGGATGGAGCCCCGCGTTAGGCTCTATATGAGTAGTGTGAAACCGGCTTGGGATTCTCTCTCTTCCCTCCTGCGCCTCTGCCCCCTCCTCAGTTCTCTCTCTCTCTCTCTCAGAAATAAAGTTAAAAAAAATAAAAATAAATAAAATGTTTAAACCCACGGACAAGCTGAACTCCAGACTGAATGAATCAATACAGCTTGAATATGGGGTCCCCTCTGAAGCTTCCATGAAGGGAATTCAAAACTAATACATTTTACCCAACAGGTAGTTCCCATTTGTGTTACCGTCCCCAGGGAGTAAAGACAGGAAATAAATACAAGGAATTCTGACGGAGACCTTTATTATCTGTACGCCACGAGAGCAGGATTTTTACACAGATGATCTCATTTGTTTCTCAGTGCCCTACATGCCGGGATCTTTCGTTAGGACTGTTGTACTTAGGAGGAAGTCAATTCCAAGGTTTAGCTGACAGACTTGCCCCAGGGTAGAAAGTCATCAGAGATTAGAACAAGGCCGTAAGATTACTTACACCTAAGTTTATGAATAACACGATTTCATGAAGGCACTGCACGTGCGTGGATGGGGCCCCACGAGGTGGGTGGGGCCGTCTAGGTGAAGACCAGGTGACCTCAGACACTTGTGCTGTGGACATACCTGGACGACGGCACCACCATCAGTGACCTCAAGTTGGAAGCTTGGAATTGACCATGGTGGGAATGTACACATCAAAGAAAAAAGCAAACACTACGATTCAGAGTCTCCCCCGCCCCCAGGCCCCAGCCCCCAGCTCTGACCCCAGAGCCAGCTGTTAACCATTTACCAGCACAGCGAGAGTTAGAAGCCTTAATTTGTTGAAATGCTATTCTTCTCTTCCATCATGTGATGCAGCAGAGAAACTAGGGGTCTGGGGAGAGCAGGGAACGTGGAAACCCTTCCCTTTGTATGTTGAGCTACTTAGAAGGTATTGAAGTACAAAACTGAGGGATGATTCTAGAACCCACCACAGACTACAGTGCTAATTTAGGATTTGGGCTGTTGCCCAAGGAGTCACAATTCTCGATCCCAGGTCTCTCCTTCTGGCTAAGCACTCACACCTAATTAACTGGTCACCGAGTCCTGACTGTCTTGCTTCCCACTAATTCTTGGCTCCACCCCTTCCCTCCTCCATCCACACCACCGTTCACGGTCAGGGGATGGTTATCTTTCCACTGTCACCACTCACCCCTCCCCTGCCCCACAATGCCTCAAACTGCCTTTAAATGTCCCTGGCCCACAACAGGTTCCTTCAGGCTCCACGCTTACCTATCTTCTTCAGGGAGGGCCTGGCCTGCCTTCATCTCTGGAGTCTGAGTCCTGCTGCAAGGAACTCCAGAAAGCCCTCAGAACGGCTGGCTGCCCCTGTGACTATTTCTATTGCTGGACTCACATGACATTCAGGATGCCTGATTTTTACCTGCCAACCTCTGTAAGAGACCACGTAATAAGCACCATGTCTTCCAAAGCGCCTGGCAAAAACCAGACGCTCAATAAATATCTTTTTTTTTATTTCTTAGGGCAAATGAAATATTGAAATGAATAAAAGTGCACAAGAGCCTCTGTGTTATTATTATGTACACAGATCAAAGTACAGAAGCAAACTGCAATGCCGACAATTATCTGTCCCCTGATTCTGATATCTCCCGAGTGGCGAAGGAGCCCGTCTCAGTTGATTCTTCCCATTTTTAAAATAACTGGTTGATGATGTAAAGGTAAACAATTTGGTTTCGAGTGATCTTCTATTTTTTGTTGCAAACTCCTGTGAAATAAGTACTCTGACAAGGTAAAGAAACCGGGGACCTTCCCCTATGATTTCAAAAGCCAGCCACCTTTACTGAACTACTACAAAAGCAATTGACGAGGCACATTTGCTGCTCACCTGACGCAGACGCTCTGAACACAGAGCATAACCGCCCAGCCACGGCAGACGTGGGCCGCTGGCCTCTCCCACCTCACTCCTTGTAATTGAATGAACAGTCATATCCAACAAATCTCCTCCCAATGGGCTGCCAGTGGTTATTCTCCCAGACTCTGGGGCCCCAAAGAGAGATTTGTCATTGCTTAAATAAATTTTACAGATGTAATAGATAAAGGCAATAAAGAAAACAGAGCTTTTATAAAACAAAGTTGACAGAGCAGAAAGCTATCTCTCCGTAATGGGCGCGTGAGCTGGCGCGTCCTGGGCTGCTTGTGTGTACCAAAGGGAAACAGACGATGAAGGTTAGGAAGCATGAAATGACAGCCTTCTTTGCCTTTCAGGGGACGTAAATTTTATTTGCCGAATGTAAATCTTCAAGCCGTGGCTTTCAATCTGCATGCGGGATCCCCAGAAATTGATTTCAAGGAGATGTAAACTTATCTCACTTACTGGTCAGCAATGCGGACCCCTCGCTACAGGTTTGTGGGGATCCACAGTGGGAAACCCGGGTGAGGTTCTGAGGGACGCGTTCCTATTGTGATTCCGGGAGGCACGGATTACTTCACCTGCCCTGTGGGCAGCGTGCTCCTGGAAGTGGTGCTGGTACTCAGAACTGGTGCTAACCGGAAGGGAGCATTACTGGAAGGGCAGGCACGCATCACTGGTCCTCAACAAGTGGCCCATGACTCTTAAGTGGCACTTTCGTGGTGCCAGATGAAACGCAGAGGACCTTCTGTGCCAGCGTGCCTTCTGGTATCTCCTGCTCTACCAGTAAGATGAGCACATTCGTTTATGTTAAAGCGTCAGAGCTTCAGGCTGTTAGGATCATGTACCTGGATCCTAACACAGGGAAGGAAATGGAAAGGACACTACACTTCAATCCCAGTGTCTTCAGAACGTAGTAAAGGGGCAGATTCCCCGCCCCTCCCCCACACCCAGAAGATCAGCACATTTTGACTTGTTTCTTTACAACTCAGATGATGAAACTCCCAATCACGGTTGTCGTGCATGTTATAATCTGTTCAACAAACTGCGGCGTTTAATATTTAATTCCAATTAATTCGGTGAGTCCAGTTTTATGTGAAGGCATATTTTAAGACAGAAACTTGGTAAGTCTACAGAAGTCACAGTTTGCTGGTAAATATTCTACAAAGTACAACAAAGAACACAGATTTTTTTTTTTAAAAAAACAGTTATGCTAAAAAAAACAAACATGGCCTTAATAGCAATGATGTAAATACCAGCCATCAATACACAGGGCAAATATGGTTAATACGGAAGCAGCTTGTCTCCTCCGGAACAGGAGAGTATAAAGATGCAAATTTTCACTTACTTATTATAAATTAGCAATTCAACTGAAAGCAAAAATGAATTGCCTGATCCCTGAATGCATGAGGTACAGAGGATCAATCCTTCAAAATAACTTCTACTTAAAATGCACTTACAACCGCCATCATTACGTGAAAGGAATAAAAGGAAGAAATTTACGAAGATGGGTTTGGGGGCCGGGGAGGAGGCAATAAATATTTTTTATAAAGCATTTCCCCATGAAGCACTGCTCCCTACCATCTCCTCCTGTTGTTTACAATCTATGTGACCCCAGAGAAAAGCGGCTTCTGAAAAGGGAGGAGGGTTCGTTCACTGCAGATCCTAAACAGGGTCATTGCCTGACCATGGCTTCCCTCTCCCCTCATGGTCACCTCTGTTGGAAGGAACTTCAGTCAAGACGCCTGCTAGCTTTCTGTGTCTGTCCAAAGGACACACACGGCAGGGTTAACACATTGTTAGTTAAGCATAGGAGTATCTGCTGGTATGAGGGTCTGCCCACCATGGAGGGGGGAGTCCCAAAATACAGAGAACAGGTTGGCAGGCTAACGAAAAGCATTCCTGTCTCTGCCTAGAAAAAGATACTACTGCATAGGGAACTGCACTTTTGTTTGTCCATTTAAAAGCGCATTTAGTGTTGGGTGTTGGGCACTACTCAGAATGTCTTAGAATAAGCTCTCTAACAACCCAATCAGGAGGGTACTACATTCTCCCCATTTTACAAACGATGGTCCAATGCACCAAGAGGTAGTCAGTAAGTCACACCCCAAGGTCACAGGGACAGTGAAGTGTGGCACTGCGATGGAACTCAAGGGGCCTGGATCCAGTTTATGACAACTACCCAGTAACCCCATGTACAAGATGCTGGGGCAACGAGGGTGAACAAACACACCCAGCCCTCAATTCAAAGGGTTCTTCCTCTGGCAGTAATTTGTTAGGGTGTCACATCTAAAGGACAAGGTACACGATTTAATCAATTTCATCACATCATGTCCTGAATTCTCTCTTAAACAAATAAACAGACAAAACAAATTGTGTTATTTTGGGGCACCTGGATGGCTCGGTCAGTTAAATGTCCGACTTCAGCTTGGTTCATGACCTTGTCGTTTGTGAGTTTGAGACCTGCATCGGGCTCCACACTGTCAGTGTGGAACCTGCTTGGAATTCTCTCTCTCTCTCTCTCTCTCTCTGCTTCTGCCCTTCCCCTTCTTGCATAGGCGCACGTGTGTGCACAAGTTCTCTCTCAAAATAAATAAATAAACACTAAAAATGTCATGTTATTTTCATGCACAAAGGAATTTTAGAGCTCATGTATTCAAAACCTGCTGTCTTAATCAAGGAGAAGTCGAGGCCCAGAGAGATTAAATGGCCGATCCAAGCTCCCATGACTAAGGAGAAGAAGGCCCAAACCACAGCTAGATCTCTCACTTTCTTCTCTTCCAGTGATCCTATGGGTCCATCCAGCAGCACCCAAGGTAGGTAGGTAGCAGCCAGGATGTCAGCTGACAGGCTCTCCATGACTCTCCACTGAACAAGAAGTTCCTGTAAAGGCACTCACAGCCTGGGGCCATTGTAGGATTTTGCCCCAGTGAGATGAACACACATCCAAGTGAATAAAAGTTGCTTTGGAGAAGGGAGGGTATGTCAAGAAAAGGCTTCTTTGAAGTCTGGATAAAGACAGAGGAGTCAGAGCCTGAGCCATAACCGAAGTCCCTTGGTAGGTGACACAGGATCTAACCAATCCTCAATTTCTTGGCCCAATTAGGAAGGCAGCAGCAGATGTACGTCTCAGGTTTATGCACATGAAACAATCGCAAAGAAAGAATCGGAAGACTCATTGTTGCAAAGGGTATATGCTAAAACACGATTCATTTAGTGTCACACTGAGTGCGCTCAAATGAGAGGGTAGACGTCAGATAAAGCATAGTCTCCCAGTGACCATGAGCATAGGCTTCCTGGGACAGCACCCTGGTAACCAGAGGGGTAACAAGTCACAGAGAAGGAGTCTTGTGACTCCTCCCGTCCTCGTCCTCACCTCCCGCCCCACTGCCAACACTCACCACCTGCAGAGGAATGCATCCCTGTGCTAAACCACATGACAAAATACAGTTTCAATCAGCTTGCGCTGAGAGCCTCTTGCTCTACTTGCTTCATTTCATCACAAAGCTCAAAAAGTAGCTGCTGAGGCCTGAAAGGCGGGGCCGCATCCCCTGGTGTTCAGGGTCTTCTGATTTGGAAGAGGGCGTGTTCTCATAATGGGAGGGGGGTCATCACACCCTTCTGGTCTAAGGGCCATGGGTTAGGGCCAAGGGACCTATGGGACTGAGTGGGTAAGGAGAGGCACTCCGTCCAGACGGAGCATTACTGACAGCAAAGTCCACAGGCTTCGAGGCTCTGGCTTTTTCTAAACATCAAGAATCAGGGTTCCATTTTTTAACAAACTACAGAGCAGCTTTCCAGATGTGGGTTTCTGGCTGAACTACAGAGAAATCTGTGACTCTCTTCTCTCACTCAGACTCAGACACACAGACAGACAGACACACACACACAACACACACAGGCACACCCCGCCCTAGAAGATGGCACATCTGGGTTTCAAACCCAGGCCTATCAGACTCTAAACGTTTCCCCAAACTCCGTGGGGGCTAAAAATCCTCTTGAGTGCTGATTAAAACTACTGATTCTTAGATCTACTCCAAACACCTAAGGTAATTCCTTGCAGAGCAAGTGGGTTAACCGACTTTAAAGAAAAATGTACATCATACAAAGTAAGACACACATACACGATATTGAGTTTTCCAAGGGCAGAAATGGGGAATAAGGATTTTGATGAATTACTTTCCAACATTCTGGGGGATGGGGCCGCAGGTGGGGAGAGGAAGGCATTACGCGATTCCTTTGGAAAAGTTACCAAGGGGCCTGGGGTGAGGCTGAGGACTTTTTATCTGCCTGAGCCCTCAGACAGGAGTATTAATACAACAGCTCGACTTGGTTTAAAGAAAGGATTATTTTGCCATCAGCAATAATCGCTTCTGGCAAGAGGGAGGCTCCGCTATGGCCACTCACAAAAGATGATGAAGCCCCGCAATCCCTTCTTCATAGACAGGAAGGGGGGGGGGGCTTTTCAAAATATTAATATAATCTCACTTATTAAGATAAAATGATGTGCTAAAGCACTGGAAATTCTCCCACTGGAGCTGCTATACATTTTTTCCCCCTTTTTTGCCCGTCTTCTCTGGACAGAAAGGGTCCTAAAATCCCAAATAAGAGTGTCCATTTTCCCATCACCTCCTAAAATATTAACATCTTGATGTGTTGGGTCATTGTGTGCTCTTTTACCAGAAGTCAAAGAACTGAGCTGGTCATCTGGGCAAGATAAAATAAATCGTAGCTCAGGGCACCTGCAGGCTCAGTCTGGTTAAGCATCCAACTTTGGCTCCGGTCATGATCTCGCGGTTTGGGAATTTAAGCCCGGCGGCGTGGGTCTCTGTGCAGACAGCTCGGGGCCTGGAGCCTGCTTTGGCTTCCGTGTCTCCCTTTCTCTCTGCCCCTCCCTTGCTCACGCTCTGTCTCCCAAAAAAATAAATAAACGTTGAAAAAAAAATTTCAAATAAATAAAGTGTGGCTCTGAGGCAAGATTAATAGCAAGACTAGCTTCTACATTGTTCCAGGCAGGATTCTTCGGCCAGGGACCCTGGCTGCCTCTGTGAGGTGGGCAAGTGCCTGAGGGCACCTTCTAACTCCGCCTAATCACCCTACCATAGAATTAGAGTTAACTAGTGCTTTTCATTAGGCTTACCAGAGGCAAGGAGGACAGACAGAAAGGCAGCTAGGGCAAGGAGCAAACCTTTTCCACACTGCTCTGCCACAAAACCCTCTTGTGAGGTCTTCAAAACTAACAATTCAGCAGAAAGTGACAGGGAGAGCAACCACTGAGTCAGCCCTTATAAGTCCTCTTCAAAAAGCTGCTTTCAGTGAATCAATTTTCAGTGTTGTTTTGGTTATTCTTAGATAGAAAACTGTCTACCCCCTCTCCTTCTCCTTTGGAAATTTGGTAACCATAGTTTCTGTATCCTGCTGAGACTTGATATGTGGAGCTGTATTCTACCTGCTATTAAGCTGCTGATAGCAGTGTTTCTGTTGCAATTTATGAGCAATGTCAGTTGAAGGCAGAGAGTATTGTACACACTATATTTTCCCAGCTGGAGATCTCCGTGAATGGAAAGCAAAAACATGAATACACATGCACTGTGGGCTTGAAGGAATAAAAAGGCAGGGAGAAAAGTCAGCAGGCTAAAATCAGGTGGGTGGTCTTGATTATAAACCAAGGAGATAATAAAATATTCAAAGGAAGCTCTGACTAAATGGCCGGGGAAAGGAGACAGGCAATATAAAGCGAAGCCTGATAAAGTCTCTTTTCTACCTATAGGTCTCTCGCGTTCGATTCTCAGATTGGGGAAGTGCCCAGATGCACCTTGCCGCCTGGGGTTTTAAATAACTTGCCATAACCAAAGAGTCATTTGAAACCACAAAAACAAATCCCATTCCACAGTAAGTTTCTAATAAGGGCTGCAGCCGACAGCGAGCACCGCACATCTCATTTCCAACCTTCTCAATGTCTCCACACACTAGCTCAAGAATCAGGTTTTATCTCTTTTTTTCTGAACCAAACACATTTTATAAGGAGACAGCAGTTGGGTTTTATTTTTGTTCTTAAGAAATAGACACACTGCACTGTCCTTGGGCCCTGATATCTGCGTCATCATGGAGTGTACAGAATAGGTAACGGTCCTCAAAGAGATCCAATTCTAGAGAGAAGCGATCAAATAATCAAGAAAGTGTCCAATGAAATTGTTCAAACCAAAAGATATTTTCTCTTCCTAAAAACCCTACTGAGAAATATAACATAAAATATTAATAGGCATCTTGTTAAATAAGCTTCATTCAATTCCTTCCCACCTAAATAAAAGGCAGGACACTGCTCCATGTCAATGGGTCCCAATCCTGCATTAGAAGTATGGGAAAGCTTTTTGTTTGTTTTTTACATAACCACCTCGTACCCTGACCCCTAAATATTGTGATTCGGCTTCCTAGTACTTTTTTTAAAACCATGATTTTAATGTTCTTCCCCATGAAAACAAGAATTCTTTAAACAACAAGTCAATTGTATCAGGAGGCTCTACGCCCTGGGAGGAAAAAAAAACTTGTCCCCGGGTACTAAAGGAAAAATGTGTGCAAAACAGAGTAACAAAAAGCAAAAGGATCATTTACTTATTTAAAATGGAGCATAGTTTGTGATTTTTCCCAAGTAACTCTGAAATAGATACTCAATGTTTGTATTCAACTGACTTCCTCATCAGGATTCAGTGGGGGTTTTTTTTGTTTTTTGTTTTTTTTGATTCAGACCCTCATCCCTCAGTACCAACAGTATAAAATAAAATCCTTGAGCCTGTTAAATTCACCAAGCCCAAAGCTAACCCAGGAGAAAAGTAATTACCATTTAAATAGCAACATGAAGTTCTTTGAAGGAACAGGCTTTTGATGTTAGCATCTCCAATGGTAAAAGGCAAAAAAAACAAAAAAAACTCAGATCTTAAACATTGTTCATTGTTTTCCAACTCAGAGAAAACAAACGTGTCTCCTCAAAGTTCTTTCATCAGAAAGAAGTAGGAACCCAAGTTGTTTATCACAGGCTTGTAGTCAGTAACATGGTGACAAGGTCCTATTACATTTCGGTGACACTAAGAAGAATGGTGAAGTACAACGAACTGGCTTCTCACATGATAGAAAAAATATAACAGGAAAGACTGGGCACGTGCAATTCATAAACTTCTGGAGCCCCTATCCAAAGATGGGGACCGGACTGCCACACCCGAAAGTTACGACATCCCCCACTGTGTTCACCTACAGGTCAGCACAATTCCTTCATCCTTTAAAACCCTTTCCAGTAGATTCAGCACAAAGTTGGAAAAGCTTGTCCTTCTTAAACTCCCATCTCTTAATTCACAGGAGGGGGCGGGGATCTCGCACCTATCAATTACAGGAAACCTCTTACAAATGACTAGAAACACCGGACAGTACGATGTAGTGTATTACACACAGCTCCCACTCTTCGTGATCACGCAAGTGACAAACCAGTTGGTACATTTAACAGGCTGTACATTATTCAGACATGGCAAAACATCCCTATTTGTCCATAAACCACAAGACACGATCTTACACCTTTAATCTCCTTCCTAGTGGCTCACACAGTGCTAGGCACATAACAGACACCGATCAATGCTATCCCAATGCTCGTGTCTTTTCACTTTTCCTTCTTTACCTATTTGTTTTTAACAGAATGCTCCATTCGAGTATCTCCACAAGGCCGAAATCATGAAAACAGAGAGAAACACAAACCAGGTTTTAAAATTTTTAAAAGTCTGGGTACAGGGGAGAGAGAATAAGACCTTCAAGTAGAGTAAGACTTTTTTCCCCTTTGGTTTTCACTTTTAATTACCTATGGCATCCCTACATGCTATGATAAATAGTTGACAATTTGGCATATTCCGGTGATCAAATGTTTATCTCTGAACAGGCTTTCTATTTTAAGGATATAGGCAGCCTGTAGTTTATTATCATTTCACTAGAGAAAAATAAGCAATTATTATAACCGTCCAGCCAAATGACATAACTGACACTTCTGCTGCTTATATACATTTTCCTAAGTCTGAAAATCTTTTGTTTTAAGTGGCTCCTTTGCTCGGAGGCAAACCAA